>JANXHW010000007.1:6790000-7390000 GCA_026170595.1 Plestiodon gilberti rubricaudatus
AATTGTCAGGGGTCACCTTTACCTATATAAGAGAATGCCCGTACTTCAGTCTTGTGTGGAAACGTCTTGACTGTGAGGTTGTTGCTTGGTGCTAGACAGACCACCTGCAGAGTGTCCCAGATTCAATCCTTGCCATCTCCAGGACGGACTGGGAAGAACCCTTGTCTGAAACCCTAAGAGCTATCTCAGAACAGATAATACTGAGATAGATGGTTCAACTTCCAAAGAAGCCAACTTCCTCTGTTCAAAGTAAAATGCTGCACTTGGGACAGAGTTGGAAGGGGGGTGTCCATCACCCCGGCACTGAGATTTAGCTCCTCTGCAAGAAGCCTATTGTGTGTGTTTTTTTAATGTACTACTTCAGGCTGCAGATGCATGTGATACTTGCATGTGGAAATATCTGCATGTGATATTTGCATGTGGTGCATCTGCACCATACCATATGTCTAGAACCATTCTCCTTGATTTGCTAGCTTTCTAGATGCAGGGACGTTTATGTATTGGAGTATTCAGTCATGCGAACCTAGATTCTGAACTGATACAGCACATATTTTCAGCTTTACCTTTCATTTGCTGTTCTTGAGAACTAAGCCTGAGTGGCCCAGATCCCACTGGCAGGCACACTCATGGATGGGATGTGTAGGAAGATAGTCTCAGGATTGTGGACAGAGGGGCATTCTTTGTCCCCTCCTCTGCCTGTCAGACCTGATGCCCCTAATCTCTCTAACTCATCATCTCCCACATTTGGTTAGTTATGTCCAGAAAGAACCACTTCTAACAACGAGCTTACCAGCCAAAGAGAGGTGAGTGGACCCTAGAGGATCAGATGGTTCCACTCTTGACGGGCCCTTGACTAGTTCCTGCTGTTCCTTGTAGTCATGGCTACTCTTCCTAGGATGACTTATATCCCGTCCTTCTGCCAAGGAGCTCAAGGGGGCATAAATGGTTCTTCCCTCCGCGCCATTTTTATCCTCACAACAGCCCTGTGAGGTAGGCTAAAGATGATGGACTAGCTCAGGGTGAGCATCATGACTGGGATGGTCTGATGCTAATATGCTAACCACTACACCATGCTGGCTCTCCAAGATGACTCGACAGGCCGTGTGGATGATGGCTATAGGTTTATGCAAATTCTCTGGCACTGTCGGGTTCAGCTGAGATTAGACTCACACTAGTCCCTTAGAACTGTGTGCCATAACATCAATTATCACCGACCTGCAGTGCCCAGACTGTGGATATAATCAGCGGGGAGTGGGGATAAGGTGGACAAGAGCTCGCTGATTCAACTGCGATGGTCGGTAAAGCAGGCTTGCAGTAAACCTTTCCTGGGGAAAAAGACACCAGGCTGGAATCAGCCAAAGGACTCCGAGGTTATGTAGATTTGCTAATGAAACTGTTCTAAACGATCCCCTCTGGTGCTATTATCCGGACAGGAAAGCCTCCAGCTGTGCTTTCCTGAACTCAGTGAAATCATTCATGGGCCGTGAAGCCAAACATCTCCAGCTGAGTCAAGCAGAGACCCGCAGAATCTCTCTCGCTCCACCAGCCTTATCTGGAGGTCACCTTAGGCAACCGTCTAGACTCCAGGCCTTGGAACAGCGCTTTGAAAGGGGCAGCCATTTTTCCACACCAGAAGACAATCCTTGGTTTATTATGCTGATGTGCTTTAGGAACGGGGTGGGGTGGGGGTGTTGTATGTTTCCTTGATGATACATGGAAGGCTGCATCACAAGGAGATACATGGAAGACTGCATGACAAGGAGTTGCTTTCATCGTGTCATTACTTCACACATCACCACCCCATTTCCATCCCACCATTGGCAGGAGGTATCATTACATGAATGGGATCTTGTTGGATCCAATACAGGGATGTGGCTGAGGAAGGCAGCGTGTGTACATAAGCATGAAGACAAGCAATAACACATAGTTGTCTTTGGTGCAACGTCCTCCTTCTCCCCCTTTTTAGCATTCATCTTTATTCTCTCCTGTAGGGTGATCCCCAAGTCTCAAATGAACTCTAATGCATTCCAAAACTCGAAGCAATCTTGCCTCAAGGTAACAGATAATACCAACAGCGCTAAGCATCTGGGATACAGCAAAGAGCTAAAGCCATATTTTAAAAGTCAGTTCTTCTTACAAGGCTCTTGGGTTTTGCTTTCTTTCTTGTTTTCATTCGTTCTTTCTTGAGGAAAGAAATGTGAAATGTTTAGGTTATCAAGGTGATTTTGTTTTCCAGATTGTATTGAAGGTGAAGGACAAATAAAATATCACCAGCTGGAGGGGACGCGGGAAGCTGCCTTATACTGAGTCAAGGCTGATCTACACGACAGCGGAGGGGCTCCGCCGTCGCCTCTGACTGGCGCCTCCGCGCTGGAAGCAGGGGGAGTGTTTTCAAGCATGTTACCCCTCATGTTGTCCCGCCTTCCTAAGAACGCGCCGTTGTGATTGGTAGCTCTCTTCCCCCCCCTCTCTGTTATTGGTAGGCTGCAGCAGCTCCGCGAGCCACCTCCAAGCTCTGCCGTACGCCTCCAAAAAAATAGAGCACTCGACTTGGAGTACGCGGCAGTGGGGCGGAGGTCCGGCGGCTCCGCCGGATTACAAAAACGCTCCGCGACGCTGTCGTGTAGATCAGCCTTCAGGCTGTTGGTCTATCGGGCTCAGTATTGCTGACACAGACAGGCAGTAGCTCTCCAAGGTTTCAGACAGGATTTTTTCATTGCTCTACCTGGGTCCTATCTAAGGACCCCGCCCCAGAGGGTGAAACTTGCCCCATTGGCCAATCAATAAGAACATAAGAACATAAGAACATAAGAAGAGCCCTGCTGGATCAGGCCAAAAGCCCATCTAGTCCAGCTTCCTGTGTCACACAGTGGCCCCACCAGATGCCTCAGGGAGCACACGAGACAACAAGATACCTGTGTCCAGTCGCCACTCCCTTGCACCTGGCACAGAGAAAACCCACTTCTAAAAAAAAAACCAGGAGGTTGCTTATGGCTTGTAACCTGTGATGGTCTTTTCCTCCATGAATTTGTCCAAACCCCTTTTAAAGGCATCTAGGCCAGGTGCCATCACCACATCCTGTGGCAAGGAGTTCCACAGATGAATCACACGTTGGGTAAAGAAATATTTTCTTTTGTCTGTTCTAACTCTCCCTACACTCAATTTTAGTGCGTGTCCCCTGGTTCTGGTGTTGTGCGAGAGGGAGAAGAATTTCCCTCTATCCACTCTCTCCATCCCATGCATAATTTTATAAGTCTCAATCATGTCCCCCCTCAGGCGCCTTTTTTCTAGGCTGAAAAGCCCCAGACGCTGTAGCCTTTCCTCGTAAGGGAGGTGCTCCAGCCCACGAATCATTCTGGTCGCTCTTTTCTGCACCTTTTCCAATTCAACTATATCCTTTTTGAGGTGTGGTGACCAGAACTGGACACAATACTCCAGATGTGGCCTTACCATCGATTTGTACAAAGGCAGAATGATATTGGCCGTTTTATTCTCAATCCCCTTTTTAATGATCCCGAGCATGGAATTGGCCTTCTTCACAGCCGCCGCACACTGGGTCGACACTTTCATCGACCTGTCCACCAGCACCCCAAGATCTCTCTCTTGATCCGTCACAGACAACTCAGAACCCATTAGCGTGTATGTGAAATTTTGGTTTCTTGCCCCAATGTGCATCACTTTGCACTTACTTACATTGAAGCGCATCTGCCATTTTGCTGCCCATTCTCCCAGTTTGGAGAGATCCTTCTGGAGCTCTTCACAATCCCTGCTGGTCTTTACCACCCGGAAAAGTTTAGTGTCATCCGCAAACTTGGCCACCTCACTGCCTATCCCCGACTCCAGGTCATTTATGAATAAGTTGAAAAGCACCGGTCCCAAGACCGATCCTTGGGGCACACCGCTTTTCACCTCTCGCCATTGTGAAAATTGCCCATTGACTCCCACTCAGACTTGAGACTCTCCAGACTTGAGACTCTCCTGTTTCCAATAGGTTTACCCTTCCCTCACACTCTATTCATCATTCTAGATGCATAAGGCCACTATTGCCACCTGGCTCTTTCCATGAACCAGATGGTTCTATAATGGTCTTGGGAGACAGAATGCGCAGAGGGCCAGATGGCTACAAGCTGTTATGACGGGATGGGAAACGAAAGGCAATTTTCAAAAATCAACAGCATCTTCTTGCCTCTCTCCTCCCATCCCTAGGTCTCTGTATGACAAGGGCCTCTTGTTCCTCAGCCACATGTTGACTTGCCCACTTCAATTTTTTCTCTCTCGAATGCAACAGCCAATAACAACGGAACTAATTGCTGATAGCTCCCAATTGATCCTTCCATTTGGCTGCTATGTCTCTGATTACACGTTGATGCTTCCATCTGATCAGAGCAGCAACTGGCCCAGAGGGAAAGAAAACACATCTGTATCCACCTCCCCAGAGCTCTGTGCCATCAAACTGCTGCTTTCTTTTCTTCTAAGGGACAAATGCTACAAATCTGGTGAGGATAGTTGATTCCGACTTCCAGGTTTTCTTTAAGGAACAGAGTCTTGAGAAAGGCTGGGGAGCTGAGAAACAATTCAGCATCCTATGGCAATGTGGGGTGGAGGCAAGGATTATGGCGGAAATTTTGCCTAGAGAGAATCCTGGGCTTTCTCCTCAGGCAAAGCATCTGATGAAAGTCAAGGAAAAATGGTGGTCGCCAACTGGGTAGAGTTCCACCCCAATCCACAAGAATAGCTGAAACCCCCTCCCCAATTTTGCATCCTGTGGATGCAATCAAGAAATTAGGGTGGCTATTTGGTCCAGCTCCACAGTCCCTCCTCTTTAGACCATTAAATACTCCCTTGAGTATCCCTGCTCCTGGCCAGCAAAGGACTAGCGGGGTGGAGCTCCCCCCCCCACTCCCTGATGTTATGTTGCATCCTCCAATCCTCTCATAAGGAAATATAAGACTCACGTAAGTAACCATATGCCAGGTAAACTGGAGGTAAACCAGCTCAAGGTTCCCATCACACATGAGCCAAACACACACACACATACTTTCATTCATCCGATGATCAACACGCACTCCTAGTCACACCTCCTCATCTTTACTTTTCAGCTTCCAAGGAAAAAGCACGCCAATGCCATTTATATAGCAGCATGCAATAAAAGGAAAGGAAGAACAAACAAAAAAGAGAAGAGAACGAGCAAGAGGGAAAGGGAAAACAGTGGGGAAGTAGGAAAAACTTCTCAGTTCCTTGCAGCTTGTGAATTATTCACATGCGCCAGCTAGTAATTAATTATAATTTATGTCTGCAAAGTACTTTGATATATTCAGATGAACGGCACTATGGAAAACATGTCTGCTGTTTGAGATCTAAAGAAAGATAAAGCTTCGGTATAAAAGCTAAAAGCTACCCAAGTCATTATCCTCTTATGATATGCTGGCTAACTGGCACTATATGCAGATGACGGTCTCGTTAAAGTACCAGATTATGGTTATTCACAATGTAATCCCTCACCACTGATCTGATTATTCTGTGGGCCAGAAAGTAAATTGGATCACTCACTGTTGTTGGCAGTGCTGACGATTCTGGGAACTGCCTGGGCATTTGAGCATATTCAAGCTGCTGTCGGGGCACATGGAGAAGTGTGTGCTTGATGGCCTCAGCACATGGTGAACAAATCCATGATGGAGAGTTGTTGCCAAGGAAGGAGCTGCCTCTCAGCATGCATTGAGCAGGCTTTCTGATGTGCTCTGAGAGGCAAATCCTCCTGAGTGCAGTGGCAGGGCACAACGTGTCGTGCGCTTCCCAAGATATTCTTCATTTATCCAGCAAAAGATATTGGTTAAGTATGAAGAACAGAAACCTGTGTGTCAGTGCAATCCTATCCAACTTACACCACCGGTATAACTCAGCGCAATCCTATCCAACTTACACCACCGGTGTAACCAGCAGTGCAGCGAGAACGGGAGGCCCCAGAACAGAAAGGGGATTCAAATCCTCTATGAATCCCCCTTTGGAGGGGATTTGAATTCCCTTTCCGTTCTGGGGCCTCCCGTTCTCGCTGCACCGGTGGTGTAAATTGGATAGGATTGCGCTGTGTATGTGCAACATTCACAGCCATCCACCACACCCCAAAATGACCAAGAGACAAACTGAAACTCAGAAACCAAGAAAGGGATTGTGCAAATAGGAATGGATCTGATTCTCAGTGCTCTACCTCCTCGTTTTCTCCATTTTGATTCTCAGTGATCAGGGTAGGAAGCTGGTTCAGGGGGGAAAAAGATGCAGAGTTATATGTTATTGTCAAATACTCCAATGAATAAGCTTTATGCAATTTGAGCTGATGGCTCCTCCTTAAAGGCACAAGGTAATAAATAGTAAAAGTGTAACAATCATGACTTAAAACTGGGATTTCATGACTGGGTTGGGGGTAGACTTAAAGCTGCAGCTGAAGTCATGATCCAGATTAGTGCCATGATGTATGCTATTAAGAACAACAACAGCAACAAAACATGCCAGGGCCAATGATGTGATTAAAGTAGTGTCTAGATTGGCCCTGAGTCTGTCGCTTGAAAAGGAGATATCTATCTTCTTTGGTTTAATTCTTCTCAAGATGACCCACGCACTCACCATTTCTTAGCTTCAAAGCTCATTCTTTCTTCCAGGAAAGAGAGTGGCAAAGCTTTTAAGTTTCTCTCTGGGTCAGAATTGCTGCAAGGAGAAGGTTGAGAAGTAAGGAAGGAAGAAGATCAAAGACAGACGATGGCCTGCACTCGGACTCTTGTTATCATCAGAGCTCGGCTGAAAAATTCCTCTGTTAATTAAATATATATTAGAAGCCTGTGAAGACAGAAAGCAAAAAGAGAATACAAATTATAACAGAATGATATTGTGCAGGAGCAGTACTCTGTACAACATTCAGATGTTGATTTTACTCTAAGAGAACAGTGGAGGACTCCTAATGAATCAGTTCCACTTCAGAGACCAGATGATGAATGTATTTATATACCCAGCTTCTCCAGTTTGACTGCTGAGCTCCAAACAACCCAGTTTGAGAAACCAGAGGGGCTGCAGGGCAGAACACATGCTTTTGTATGCAGAGGGTTATGGCAGGCATCAATCCCTGAGAATCTCAGGTCGGTCTTGGGAAAACCCATCTCTGGAACTCTGGAGATCTGCTGCCAATCAAAGTAGATACGACTGAGCTAGATGGTTCAATATTTCTAACTCAGCATAAGGCAGCGACAGATGTTCAATATCTTGTTGAATTACATCTCAGTGGTATGGAGACTTTCAAAGGGGTGAAGTGGTCCCTCCTCTGTGTTTAGCAGGGGGAGAGTAAGTTTCCCCATTCATCCCAGTATAATATCCTGCCCAGTGACTGTTGTTGTTGGTGTCTCCCTTGGTCACGTTTAAGACTGTGAGCCTCTTTGGCACAGGAGCATGTGGTTGTTCTTGTGGTTCTTTGGTTCTATGATTCTTATTCCTACGTAATCAACTTGGAGAGCTTTTTTTTTTTTTTTGCTGAAAAGTAGAATAATACTAATTAGGAACTTCAAAATCCGGGGGGAGATGGGGAGACTAAAATACTTCTGAAAGTCTCATCTGAATGAAGGATGCTAGGAATGTGTCTAAAACATTCCTAGCATCCTTCATTCAGATGAGACTTTCAGAAGTATCCTCGCTTCTTCCTTGAAGAAAACATCCACCGCATTTTGGAGGAAGATTAAAGATTTTCAATAAGGGTAGCGAAATTTCTGTTGGGTTTTTGCATCTCGCTAATTTGGCAGTTGCTCTGTGCTTCTATCAGAGCTGTGATCCTCCGTGAGTGACATTGTACTAGTCATGTGTGAGTCGACTACTTCTGCCCACAGTTAAAAATGAACACAACACAATTCAGGCAATGCACAAACCAGCTGAGAACGTTAGTCAGTTTATCCTAAAGATGTATAACTCAACACGCACATGAAACCACACCAACTGTCAGCAGCTTGTGGATGTTATTAAATCTGAGAAAGAATTAAACTTTATCTCCTTTTGGAGATTAAATAGTTCTCTAGCCTGTAGAAATAAATCCTGTAAACATTCTAGATGAGAGCAAGGGATTTAACTCCACTGAGTGCCTTTTATAAGAGAAAAAAAAAATCCACCAAGCCAAGTTCATTGAGTCCAGACCAGTCAAATAGTAGTCATTTCTTGACTCTCTTGAAAGGCTCTTGAGGAACGTCCATAGCTCCACTGCCCTCCATTCACACAGCCAGCTGAGGCCATGAGAGCTGAAATGTAGATCTCAAATATTCAGCATTAGTTGAGTTGTTTCAGTTCAACTACTTGAACTTTTTTTAACCCCAGATTAGATATTTGAGACCTTTGTACATGTTGTAGCATCTCATGATTGCTATGGCAGGCATCAATTATAAAATCTCATGGTTGCCAGCTGTCAGAAAGTCAAATGCTAAATACTGTTGCAGGTCAACCATGAAATACTCTCAGATATTAAGTGTTACAAAAGTTAGCTACCAGATACCATGGCACGTCAACTAAGAAGTTGGAGGAGAGCCTCATTGGAGGAGAGCCTCAATGGCCACACAGAGCACCCATTTTCAGATGGCAGTCATTGTTTTCAGTCATTGTTTTCATTGATCTTCTCTTAAAAAGAGCCGATGTTGACTGGTGATGTCACCAGTTACTCATCTTATGAGCCTTCCTTTTACTGAGTAAAATCATTCTTTAGCATTGTCAATAATTCTTTAGCATTGTCAACTGATTGGCAAAAACTCTCCAAGCTTTCAGGTAAGGGTCTTTGCTAGCTTCTCTTGAGGTGCCGGGGGTTGAACGCGGGGTCTTTGGCAGGCAAAGCAACTGCTCCATCATGGAGCTATGGCCATGGGTGATATGCCCTTGCCCTTTTGAAAGGTTAAATTTGCAGCATCAGTACATGATGATAATTCATGTAACCTCTGCCAAACACTGATACACCTTCCAGTGGGGAGATGGACGTTCATTCCTCCCAGGTCCTTGATTTTGGCGCTGTATTTATTTTGCTCAAGAGGATAAATTTAGTCAGACAGTTTTTTTAAAAAACACACACAACAATATCAGCCTGAGATTTATATGTCTTCATAGATTGCTTCAGATTTTTAGCACACTATATTAAAAATACCGGTACATAATTTGATGTATCCTGGAGTATCCCTGACACTGGTGCCAGTTGCCATAGTTCCATTGATGTAGCAACTTGCAACAAGTATTTATATGTTCTGGTCCTCACAGTTTCTAAAAGATGCAGAAAAATATATACACCCATGCCTGTGGGGAATAAGAAAAACTGAGTGAGGAGGAACAAGCCAAGGGAGTGAAATTTATGTACTGGAAGCAAGAGAAGACTCAGTGGGGAATGGATATGATCAATGTCTATAAAACTTTTCCTGGGAGCAGTACAAATAAAGAAGAGAGTTATTTACAACCTCAACATTTGGTAAGACAAAGACCAATAGCTTGAAGCAGAGAATGGAAAAATTGAGGCAAAGTAGTCTGAGGAAACGTTTACTAACAAGAAGAGTACCTGGTGTATGGGGTGACCATTAACTGTGGTGGAAAACCCATGAGAGAAATCTCAAAGAGAATAAAGTTCCTTGAGATTTAATTTGCTGGCTAGGAGTTCTCTCTAAACGTTTTGTACGTGGCTACTATGTGTGTAGAGGCGTCGGGACGGTGGGGGCGGTGGGCCCCAATCGGCAGGTCGCAGGTCGTGTACTTGGCACTGGATCCGTGGCACTTTCCGGCGCTGGCTCCTCTTCGTGCAGCCGTTCCCGGCTGCATGTTTGACCCTCCTGAGTGCCGTTCAGCTCCAAAAAGGGGCCGAAAAGCGCCAGGGGGTGTTTCTATGCCATGGCGGCGCGCAAAGCTGACATCACGTCCCCCAGGGGCAGGGTGTGTGGCATCCCATGGGAGCGTGTGGCGTCCCATGGGGGGTGTCGCGGTGGCGGCTCCCCCTCGCGGGGGGTGTAGGGCTGCTACTGTATGTGTGAAACCTCTTTGAGAAAATTAGCTTGTCCTACCAAAACTCTTGACTTATTTTTAAAAGCCCTCATAAGACATTTCACATGAGGAGGCCATACCTCTACATTAACTTTGAATGAAACTTTTGGTGGGATCCTGTGACGATGAAGAGATATACGGAAGAATTCTGACAAATGTCCCTAGTATTTTAAAAACGTCGTCCTTCCGGTCAGAGGCGTCGCTGGAGCGTGGCGGGGAGGCGGGGCGCCCCCGGGTGATGCGCGCCACGGGGTACCCCACCTCCGTGACGCGCGACACTCTTCAGACGCTCCGAGGCCGGCCCAGGAGCCGGCCTCGGAGCGTCCGACCTCGTCGGCGCTCCAGGGCCTTCTGAAAGAAGGCCCAGGCAGCGCGTCCATCTGGGTATTTTTTGGATTTTCGTGCATGCGCAAACCCGTTTTGAGGGCTTTTTGCCCTCAAAAAAAGCCCTCGAAAATCTGAAAAATACCCGGATGGACGCGCTGCCTGGGCTTTCTTTCAGAAGGCCCTGGAGCGTCGACGGGGTCGGACGCTCTGAGGCCGGCTCCCGGGCCAGCCTCGGAGCGTCCGGAGGGCGACGCGGGGGGGGGAGCCTGGTCGCCTCCCCACGCCGCGATATCATAGCATCACTAGGGTGACGCGCTCCCCCTGCCCCAGGGTGACGCGCGTCCTAGTGACGCTGCTGCTTCCGGTCAATGTTCTCTAGATGTTTTGCCTGAGGAGGAATGTTCTTCAAACTTTACTTCAGGTGAAATTTCTGTAGGAACTCTAGTTGGTGTTTCTGATAACTGTATGCATTTGCAGTAAGGTGATCTGACATGTTCCCTATCAATTTTACTGCCCTATTCACATGTGATGGTGTGTGTGTGTGGGGGGGGGGATTTGGAAGATTTTCAGGACTGTGGAAGTTCAGTCGTGATCTTCCAGCTCAGATCTAATTTGCATTTTTCTTTGTGTGGAAGAAATAGGGGGGGGGGGCTGTTACGAGAGTGCAGTGTGGCTCTGATGGTTTGACAGGCCTATAGAACAAGCGAACCACTGCTGTTGCAACAGCTACTAAGCCTATCCATTTGGAAAGATTTAAACTCTTTCTCTCGTGCTGATCAGATGTATTGCACTCTATAAAACAAGTGTGTTCCATACATATGGCCCTCCCCCCTGCCATTTTCTGCCCCCTAGCTCTTTCCTAGCCATGGCCAGCCTCCAACTCAGCAGGTGGCAAATTGCCTCACAATGATCCCAGGTCCCATTTTCATAAAGTTTCTAATTACACACTGCTTCAAGAATCACTGGGGACATTTTACAGGCTCATCACTTGAGTATATATATATATATATATATATATATATATATATATATATATATATATATATATATATATATATATATATATATATTCCTAAAAAAGGAATAATTTCAAACTTTCCCTGATTCAAGCAAGCATTTCCCCCCTGGTGCATCATTTCATCCCCCTGCATTCCCCGCTCCTTCACACCCATATCCTGTGGTAGGCAGATCTCTCGGTCTCTTGAGTCTCACGCCTCTGCCCTTGCCAACCTCCAATTCCGTTTGCTATTTGTATGACTCGAGAGGCTGCATTTTTTTCCTCCCCAGCACAGGAATCACGTTTGGCTGGCAGACGTCCCTGGAGATCATGGGAGAGAAAATAAACAAATAAATAAATACAGAAGTAATGGCACCTAAAAGAACCAAGATTTGGAAACCAGAGATGGGTTACAGAAGCTTTAAAAAAAAACAGAATTAAAAAAGAGCCTATTAAAACACTGCATTAATTCAGTATTGGGCTTATTCCATCTTATTTATTTTTCACATTTTTATACCAACCTTCCTCCTAGGAGCTCAGAGTGGTGTACATATTTCCTCCCCTCCTTTTGTCCTCACAACAACCCTGTGAGGTAGGTGGGGCTGAGAGATAGTGACTGGCCCAAGGTCACCCAGGAAGCTTTGTGGCTGAGCGGGGATTTGAACCTGGATCTTCCAGGTCTAAGTCCGACTCCCAAACCACTACACCATCTTAAAGCAGGAGACTTGGCAGTGTAGCTCTATGTGTGTGTCACAAGAGTTCAAAAGCATGTAAGTTGCATTTAAGAAGAAGAACAACAACAACCAGCAGCTCTAACTCCTGCAATAAGTTGATTTTTACTTATGTTATGCTGAGAGAGAGAGAGAGAGAGAGAGAGAGAGAGAGAGAGAGAGAGAGAGAGAGAGTACCTGTAGCAATGGCTTCCAGCCTCCCACATCTAAAACAGGATCTTATGGAGGTGATATTTCTTTCCCTTTTTTGTTCTTTCAGTATTATTAAGACTAATTTTTTATTTGCTGAAGACTCAAGAAATTTGAAGTCAGCCAGCAGCAAAGTAAAACCCACATTCGTCTCCTGGTGCATTTGTTCCCTTAAGAAGCCCCAGATGTAACATTCCCAAAATGATTGCTCCACTATGGAGAAGAATGAACACTCCTCCAGCTTTCCTCCCATTCTTCTCCTTCAGCGTTCGCCTGCTGCCTCCTTTGTACAGTTGTGAATAGGAACAGAATAAATGTCGCTTACACGAAACTGCCATTGGTCCAGCATGGTCTATGCCAGGGGTTCTCAACCAGTGGTACTAGTACCACCAGTGGTACTTGGACCGCCGGAACTCCGACGTGCACTTCCGGCAGCACGTTTTTGCTCCCAAGAGGTTCCTGCCTTTGGCTGAGAATGGCCCTCTCACCTGCCCAGAGCCTCCTACCTGCATTTACTGGCCTCCGAAAAACTGACAACCCAGAAGTAACTGGCAATGATGTCATCGCCAGTCATGTCCTGTGGTAGGCTTACCATATTTTTCAAACTTCAAACCGGGACACCCCCCCATACCCCCCCCCGAGGTAATTAATTAATTAATTAATTAATTAATGTGAAAGCAACGAAAAAGCAAGGCCAAAGAACCACAACCAATCGTAAACAAAAAAGCAATCCTAAACAGGCCAAACGAAGCCCAAAGTCCCACCCAGAACGAAAAAGCCATTCTCAATCACAACGAAAAAGCATAAAAAAGACCATAAAACTCCTAATAAAGCATTAATCCAAATAAGAAAGCCTTTTAACAAATAAAATCTTCGCGCGGCCGCAATTTTTCAAATAAATAATTAATATTTCTATTAAAAATATATAATTTAAAAATAAGCTTACCTGGTCGCTGCTGGTCACTGGTCCGTGGTCGCTGCTGCTGCTGCTGGGGCCGCGGCAAGCAGGCTGGGGCCGCGGCAAGGCAAAGCAAGGCAAGAAGCAGGCTGTGCTTCTCCCGGTGCCACTGCGAGACCAGCGGCACCGGGAGAAGCACAGCCTGCTTCTTGCCTTGTGTTCTCCCTGCGCAACGCAGGCGAGCAGGCTGTGCTTCTCCCGGTGCCGCTGCGAGACCAGCGGCACCGGGAGAAGCACAGCCTGCTCGCCTGCGTTGCGCAGCCCTGGAGAACACAAGGTAAGAAGCAGGCTGTGCTTCTCCCGGTGCCGCTGGTCTCGCAGCGGGAGAAGCACAGTGCTTGCCCGCGTTGCGCGAGCCTGCTGGAGGCTCGCGCTGGCCGGGCAAGCAGGCTGTGCTTCTCCGGTCTCCCAGCGGCTCCATGCGGTGCCGCTGGGAGACCGGAGAAGCACAGCCTGCTTGCCCGGCCAGCGCGAGCCTCTAGCAGGCTCGCGCAACACGGGCAAGAAGCAGGCTGTGCTTCTCCCGGTGCCGCTGGTCTCGCAGCGGCACCGGGAGAAGCACAGCCTGCTCGCCTGCGTTGCGTGAGCCCTGGAGCTCGCGCAACACGGGCAAAAAGCAGGCTGTGCTTCTCTCCGTGCCGCTGGTCTCACAGCGGCACCGGGAGAAGCACAGCCTGCTCGCTCGCGTTGCGCGAGCCCTGGAGCTCGCGCAACACGGGCAAAAAGCAGGCTGTGCTTCTCCCGGTGCCGCTGCGAGACCAGCGGCACGGAGAGAAGCACAGCCTGCTTGCCCGCGTTGTTCGAGCCTGCTAGAGGCTCGCGCTGGCCGGGCAAGCAGGCTGTGCTTCTCCGGTCTCCCAGCGGCACCGCATGGAGCCGCTGGGAGACCGGAGAAGCACAGCCTGCTTGCCCGGCCAGCGCGAGCCTCCAGCAGGCTCGCGCAACGCGGGCAAGCACTGTGCTTCTCCCGGTGGCGCTGACGACCGGGAGAAGCACCCGCTCGCCGCGCCGCCATCTTTTTTTTTTTAATTTCAAACTTCCCGGGCAGCATCTTGGGTCACGAAATCTCGCGTGATCCAAGATGTCGGCGCCCAAATCTCGTGAGGGCATCATGCCCTCACGAGATTTGGGTGCCGACATCTTGGATCACGCGAGATTTCGTGACCCAAGATGCTGCCCGGTAAGTTTGAAATTTAAAAAAAAGATGGCGGCACCCATTCGTCCCCCGGGACCCGACCGGGAATCGGGTCCGATTTCCGGGACTGTCCCGGCGAAACCGGGACGAATGGTAAGCCTATCCTGTGGCATGCAGCAGGAGAGTGGCGTCGGAGGTGGTACTCAGTCGGGAAGCGGCTGAGAACCCCTGGTCTATGCTGACTGGCAGAGGTTGGTCAGGGTTTCTGAGAGATGCCCTTCCCAGCCCTACTGGGAGATGCCAAGAATTGAGCCTAAGACCTTCTGCATGCAAGCCGGTGCTCTCCCATTGATTTAGGGCCCCTATCTGTTAATTGAAGTCTAGGGCAGGTCCACACATCACATGATTTCTCAACATATGTGATGACTGGCACCTGATTGATTGTGGGAGTTGATTACATTTTGAGGTTGAACATTCAGCTTGTGGGGCTTGATCTGAGGCCTGGTCTACCCTTGCAGCAGAATGGCATGGTAGAATCCTCAGGTGGCAGAATGGACTGTACCGCTTCATACGAGAGGTGGGAGGTGCCACTTTTGAATGCTCCCTTGTGAAAATGGAGGGGAAAAAAACCACCTTACAGCAAACAGAAGTCTTGCTCTTCATAGAGAAATGTGGTAGTCCAGCTCACTCCTTGATGTAACACACAAGGAAGCATTCAGAAATAGTATCTTCCATCTGCAGTTTGAAGAGGTAAAGTCCATTCTATCACAATACACGTGGTACACTTTGCAAACCTCAAGAGTGCTATATAAATGCTAACTATTATTGTTATTATTATTGTTCAAAAAGGAAGTATATCATTTAAGTCTAGGAATGATCCAGTGGATTTCTGTAAACTGTGGGGTTGAATCCTTCTCCCCTATTTCATCCCAAATACACTCATCCATCGATAATTGGTCTGGTGAAACTAACAGCCCAGTCCTGTCCCCCATTATTGCTGACGATGCAGCCATGTTGATGGAGCTTGTGCTGCATCAAGTGGTGAGGGGGGACCACAAGGCCAGCCAGAGGCAAGATAAAAACAGCTATGAAGCTGACATAAGCCAGAGGAGAGAAAGGGGGTGGTGCAGGCCAAAAAATGGGGGATACGATCCTGGTGCAAACCACTGCCACTGAGATCCACCCCCTCCAGCCTGCTTCCTGCCCTCCCCCTGCCTGCCCTAGAATGCCCCTGAGTCCCCCTCTCCAGGATTCCTGGAGCTGCTGGCACACACACCACGCCTCTGGCCATTTGCTGCAGTGGCCTGGAAGTACACGATGGCGGCTTGAATTTCCCTCCATGGCGAAGGGCCTTGCGCTGTTGGAGCACGGGTTCCGGTAGCACAAGGCTCAGATAGGATGGGACATTAGACTACAATTGTAGGCACACATACAAGGGAGTACGCCCCATTATACATAGTAGGACTTACTTCTGAGTAAACATGTATAGAATTGAGTTTCCCTTAAGGACTGCCATCTTTCCGTTCACAGCACACGGCATTCTGGAACACAGGGATTGTTGGCGTCTCAATGATGAATGGTTTCCTCCATTGAATTGCAATTACAGAATTTAATCAGGTCATTATTCCACCT
Organism: Plestiodon gilberti rubricaudatus; assembly: GCA_026170595.1. NCBI lineage: Eukaryota > Metazoa > Chordata > Lepidosauria > Squamata > Scincidae > Plestiodon > Plestiodon gilberti. Next base: position 6,805,999 of record JANXHW010000007.1, read on the forward strand.
AGTATTTGGGTCCTGACAGTTATTCTGTGGAAACTAATTGAATTGGCTTGACCTCAATGCATTCCTGGTTTGTTTTTTTTAAATATCTCATTTAGCCATTGGAGACTGGGGGAGGGGGCTAATTGTCCAACTCAGACCTAATTTCCCCTTTCCCCCCTGATCTTCTCTTTCCATCACCCCAAAATAAGTAGCCAAAATGCATATCATCATATCCATCCCCAACAACTCTCATTTCCCATTTCCTTCTCTGTGTTTATTTCCCAACGAGTTGTAAGAAGATATCACTTTAGAATGAGAAGCCAGCCAAATGGGCAATATTGCTAAAAATAAAAATAAAAATCTCGCCTCCTCATTCTGTACCCAGTTGAAACTGGTTCTACCTGAAGCCTCTCATTGGCTTCTCATTCTTTGCCTGAAGAGAGAGATGAGGCCTTAGTCCACTAAGGTAAAGGATGTGCTTGTTTGCATTATTTATTTATTTTTAATCTGTGTTCTCAGGAACTAGCAACATGCCTAGGCTTACCAGATCTCCAACTGGGACAGAGTGCTAGACCTTTAGGAAAAGGAATGTGGGCAGGTGTAGCTTGTTAAGTCCTAGACACAATCCTAGGCATGTCTACTCAGAAGCAAGCCCCATTGAACACAATGGCACTTGCTTCTGAGTAGACATGCCTAGGATTGTGCTCTAAGGTTTAACAAGCTACACCTGCCCACATTCCTTCTCCTAAAGGTCTAGCACTCTGTCCCGGTTGGAGATCTGGTAAGCCTAAACATGCCCAGCATTATGACAGGCATAATTGCAAGGAGGGAGGACCTTGATATTGCAGTGGTCACATCTCTATGGTCCTTGTTCTTTGAAACTGGGCCAGCAGGTGTCTGGGGGAGGGGGAGGCAGGTTGATAATCTAACTTGAATTTTCTGGGGAAATGCATCCTTTTATGATCATTATTCTACTTTTCTACAATGGCGACCATTGTTCCCATCTTGTAGAGGCAACAGTGAGAACATAAGAAGAGCCCTGCTGGATCAGACCAGTGGCTCATGTAGCCCTCGTCCAGACACGAAAGTCTTGCGCTTGAACCATATTGAGCTTCCCCATGTGTGTAATTCCCTGTATGCAGTAATGAAAAAACAGGTCTTTCATTCAAGTTTGTATCATTCAAGTTTGTACAACTGCTAAATTCCCATAGGACAGAAGCTGTCTGAAAATAATTTAAGTTAACTGGTACTTAATACCTTACTCATCTGCCAAAGCCTCACAGTTGGATACCATTTTACAACAGACAGCAAAATGAAAGCCAGTTTCGGAAGTGAGTAGAGAGTGATCTAGATGTTAACACAGAGCATGTGGGGCTGTAAGTTCCATCAAATACAGGTCCAAACAGTCGAGCTACTTCCATTGGCCACACACAATTGCTTTCAAGATGTCTCTATTGCTCCTTGGTGGTTGGGGTTAGAGTCAAGGTATACGCTCAGAACCAAGTATGATGTCATCACCATGCATCCCAAAATGCTTCAGGGCTCCGGTGCGGCAGCAGAAGGGGGCATGCGCACTGGCGCAGACCCCTTGGAGGGATTATTGGTGGAAAGCCCATGCACAAATTCCAGTACCAAAATCCTTTTTTCTTGCTGGAAGACATCTGGAAACTGCAACTAGTTCAGACTTGACTGCTTACCAGGGCTGGTTCTTGGAGCATGTGATGTGACTCTTCCCCTACCTCAGTTAACCTGGCTAACTGTCCGTTTCTGAGCAAAACTCAGGGTGCTAATTTATAACGTTTGAATCCCCAAGTGACTTTGGACCAGAATACCTAAAGGACTGCCTCTTCCTATGTTATCCTGATGTTACTGAGCATGCTCTGGAGCATGTGCAACAAGTGCATGGACCTCACTGTAATTGGTTCATGACACACCTCGGCACTTAATAAGGATGAGTGGGATAAAACTATATATACAATTTATTGAAGAGATACATGTACAATAAGGGAGGGGGGGATCAGAAAAATATACAGTGTGCAATACACACACACAATACACACACTGAGCCCTAATGGTATTAATTGCTAAGCAGTATAAGAATAAAAAGGGAAATTCTTGAACAGAGGAAAGACGCGTAAGCATGCAAAGTGGAGGACATGAGTAGGGAGGGCAGTGGAGGAATCCACTCTCATCCCAAATATTGCTAGTTTTGTCACAACGTTTGACCCTCAAAAATCCTTTAGCTGTTTTCTTTGAGGATATACTCTCAAGTTTGATTTCAATTTCATATTTTTAAGGCAAAAAGTTAATTTCAACTCCGGACTATAGCAAGTAACAAGACAACTGTGTGTCAGGATAACAGAAACAGACCACTGGATGGTTGTTGATTAGAAACCAGGAGGCTGGCTAGCTGCTTCCCCAGATTGAAGTCTGAATATACCAGCAACAGCCACATGTAAAGTATTGGGCTGCAAATAGCAGAGATACTTGCAACAGTCAGAGTACAAGCAGGAAAATCAGGTAGAAAGTGACTGTTTTTGGTCCGGATCTCCAGCTTTCTGCAGTAGTACCACATTGTCTTGAACTTAGATTTCATCTGTTGTATAAATGAAAGAATGGCAGTTGACATTTCCTTCCTTCTCCCAGAGCTGAAAAATGAATCTTTAACCAGGATTCAATGATCCTTGGTTGGCCAAGATGAAAGGAAAAAATAGGCTCTGAAAGAGGGGTGAACTTTTGGATTCATATTATAGCTGGGATTTGCTGTGCCCTTTGACTGCCTCACCCCAGGGGTCAGCTGGGATGCTTGATGGAGAAAGGCTGGTTCAGATTTACTCAAATTTGGCCTTGGTATGGTTCTCTCGGGGCAGGAACAGAGATGGAGATTATTGAAAAAATAAAATGTTAACACAGCTTCTTATAGGTCCCTGTTCTGTTATTTTAGTCCTTTTAAATGAATCAAAGCATTACAAAGCTTAGTTTTCCATCTCTGCGGGAATTTATTTTTGGCCAAGGAAAAGGGCACAGGAGCATTTTGGGGACACGTTCCATTGGCGTTTGACTATAATTAGAAGCCTTGATGGAGCTGAACCATACTACACCATGGGGCCAGCAGAGAAGTGGGGCATTGCTGAGCTTTACACCTCAGGTTCAGATTCCTCCTTTTAAGAGAAGAAAGTGTAAGATCCTATTAAAGATCACTGGTGGGAAAAGGGAAAAGATGCGACATGCTGTCAAAATTGATTAAAAATACATGCAGCTGTTAACGGAGCATAAACGGAATCGTTTCTCCTCTTAATTCTTTCAGATATGAAGATGTAGGTGATGTCAGATAGATGGTGTGTCTTTGAAAAGTAACTGCAGCTCACCACCATTCCGTCTTCTTGATGGTAGTTAGCTGCGTGATGTTTTTTTTTCTTTTTTTTTAATCATAGCTGATCTCTTTTTATCACTAATGATGAGCATGTTCTCATAATCACTTGCTCTGGTTGGGTTCTTCCCTATCAGGGTCTGACTTTGATTTCGTTCTCACTTTTTCTACCGTCGTTAAAGGGTTTTCTCTTCTCAAACAGCAGGCGTTCAATGGGGTTTGAAGGAGCCCCTCCTGAATAGTGAAGGTGCTTGGGTTTTGTAACACTTTAAAAAGAAGCTGGTATGAACAGATGTCACATATGTCCATTGGGCACCCTGAGGAGGCGGGTGCCTGAGAAGAATTAAAAGAGGAACTTTAATTATGGAATTAGGGTAGAGAGTACGATCCTCCGAAGCTGACCAACTCATAACGGTTCCTCCCCTCCTTTTAGCAAACCAACTTTCAGAGTTGAGCTATGGGCAGAGCAGAGAATTGAAGGGAATGTGCTCTAAACCCATGCTCAGTTCATGTACGTCAGCAGTGTGGTCCAACAATGTCTTATGAATCCCCTAGAATGCACCTTTGCAACACAAAGTGTGTGTGTGTGTGTGTGTGTGTGTGTGTGTGTGTGTGTGTGTGTGTGTGTGTGTGTGTGTGGTCGATCTGGAGGAACTGCAAAGCCTCTCCAGAGTGACAATGGATCCAGAAGCTCACGTTTATTTGGTGAGTAAGAAGCAATGTAGATGTTTAAGGAAAGACTTGTAGATGTTTAAGTAGGCTTACCAGATCTCCAACCGGGACAGAGTGCTAGACCTTTAGGTATGCTTACCAGATCGCTGACCGGGACGGAGCTTCTTGCCCTTAAGGGGCGGGGTGGGGGAGGGGCCAGAACGATGCGTTGTTCTGGCCCCCTCCCCCGCCCCGCCCCTTAAGGGCAAGAAGCTCCGTCCCGGTCAGCGATCTGGTAAGCGTACCTTTAGGAGACGGAATGTGGACAGGTGTAGCTTGTTAAACCTTAGAGCACAATCCTAGGTATGTCTACTTAGAAGCAAGCCCCACTGAACACAATGGGACTTGCTTCTGAGTAGACATGCCTAGGATTTTAACAAGCTACACCTGCCCACATTCCTTCTCCTAAAGGTCTAGCACTCTGTCCCGGTTGGAGATCTGGTAAGCCTATGTTTAAGGAAAGACTTGTAGATGTTTAAGGAAAGACTTTCTCCTCTCACCCCATTCCTTACCCCAGCTGTCATCCACATGTTTAAATTGCATGGAGTCCAAGAAATATATTCCAATCGTGTTATCAAATATCACAGACAAGACTGATAAGTATTACTGTACTTGTGTAGGCTTACCAGATCTCCAACCGGGACAGAGTTCTAGACCTTTAGGAGAAGGAATGTGGGCCGGTGTAGCTTGTTAAACCTTAGAGCACAATTCTAGGCATGTCTACTCAGAAACAAGCCCCACTGAACACAATGGGGTTTGCTTCTGAGTAGGCATGCCTAGGATTGTGCTCTAAGGTTTAGCAAGCTACACCGGCCCACATTCCTTCTCCTAAAGGTCTAGCACTCTGTCCCGGTTGGAGATCTGGTAAGCCAGTACTTGTGAGAAGCATTACAAGATCAAGAAGGGGGAAAAAAACAAGATGTAACAAAACAAGATTCAGGTGAGAGTGCCTGAATCAGGGATGTGTATCATGTTCCCATGATAACAGCCACAATTGTGCATGTTTTGCAAGAAGAAGAGTGCTCTCTGCGATCTTCAGAAAGCAACCAAACAATCACAGCTTCCCTAATGGGGAAAAATACAGCCGTGTTGTTTAAAGAGCATGCAACTGTATCCACCACATCCTGATGTTTTTGACAAGGAATTGCAGCAGGAGCAGATTGGATCAGCAAAACTTCACTCAGCCCTGACAGTTTGATTGTACGGTTGTGGAGGGGATGACAAATGTTGGAGCAGCTTAAACAAAAATGCCTCAGATGCAACCATGACGCTTAGCTCTCCCCCACTTAAAGTGATTTGCAAGCACGGAGGGGTCAGGCTGCAGGGCTGGCACTGGGCATTGGGGGGGGATGGAAAAGGGGGACTGGCAGGAGTAGGCATGAAAGCCCTTCCCAGGGATGAAATGCCCCCTGGTATCTGACAAGCTTCGTGGAGCCCCCAAACCTGCTGCTTTGTCTTCCATAGAATTGTTATTCCAAAATGAATCATCACTGGAGAACAAGATTGAGTAGAGAAATGGGATGTGGTGTCCCCCGTCTCTCCCCCCCTCCCCGGTATGCATGCATGCATACAAACAGCCACAGCTATCACTTGATGAGTGTACCATAAATTCAACAAAAACCTTTTCCTCCATCACTGCTTCTCCATGTAGGGGAAAGTATAACTGTTGGGTATTACAGGTTGGCCCCCATATCCACTGATTCGCTATCCACGGTTTCAGTTATCCATGGATCGTGGGGACCCCCCCAGGCTTTTACTTTTTTCCCAGTAAGCTTCGTTTCTTCCTTAAAGAAACAGGAGAAGCAGCCTCTGGCTGTTTATTCCAGGCAAGTAGAACGAGACTAAGTACTAGAGAGGCTCTGCAAGGTTAACAGAAACCTTGCAGAGTCTCTCTAGGATTTAGTCTCGTTCTACTTGCCTGCAATGGAGGCTGCTTCTCTGTTTGTTTTAAGGAAGAAACAAAGCTTGCTGAAAGAAAAATAAGAGCTGGGGGGGGGCAAGCATGCCTGCCTGCAGGGGAGGCAGGGTGGGGGGGGCCTCAGGAAACCATGGAGGGGGTGTTCGCTCTTATCCACGGTTTCAAGTATCCACGGAGGGGCCTGGAACATATCGCCAGCGGATATGGGGGCCCACCTGTATTTGCCTTGTCCTGTGCACTACAGGCAGAAGAACCCTGAGAAGGAATGGGGAGGAAAGTGGCAACTCAGGGCCCCCAGTGAAACGGATTGGCCGTAGATACCCAGGGTCTGACCCAGCAGGGTTTTTATGCTCTTATCCTAACTCTGAAGATTGAAGGTAGGGAGCCACAATCAACACAGGTTTAAGAAACTCAAGAATGTTCTTGTCATAGAGGAATGTAAGAAGTGAGTAGCGCTAGCCAACTGTGAGGTATCAAATGTGTTATTTGAATATAACATGTTTTACCTGATTTATTTTAAAGATAGATTAATAGCGCCACCACCTACAGACAGTGTGTGGGAAGGAGATGGATAAGATCTCCTCCAGACACTTTCTTTTTCCTGCTAATGTCGCCATCATTATGTAACACAATTCTTGCTCTCTTCCTATCGAAGCCTCACTGTGTGCTTGGAATGAGAATACTTTCTACTTTCCTGCTTTCCCTTTAAGGTCTGCTCTACACATGCAGGAAAATGAGGAGGGGGATGAAATGTAAGGATTGTGAGCTGATCAGAATGGACTGGACAACTTAAGACTGCAGCGGGGGGGGGGGCATTTGGAAGACCTTCCAATATGAGCAAAACGTTGCAAGTAGAAAACTAGTACAAAGGGAGCAGGCCTCTCATCCTGAGGTGCTCAATTTTTGCTTGCACCAAATTTTAGAGTTGGGAGGTGGTGTGCCTTGTGCAGGGGATTGTGATAATGACAGTGGTGAAACAAGGGTGGAACGAAGGCAAGTAGTTCTGCAGGACTCCGTTACACTGGAGTCAGCGGCCCCTCCCCCTTGCTGTTGGAGCCATTCCAGCAGCAACAGGGGAGTGTCCTGCGTGTTGCCTTTGCTGCCAGAATGGCTCCAACAGCAAGGGGGAGGGGCCACTGACTCCAGTGTAACGGAGTCTTGCAGAACTACTTGCCTTCGCTCCACCCTTGTTACGCCTTTGGATAACAATAGCCACTTTCAGCCCGTTTTTCAGATGTTACCTTCAGAGACAACAGTCGATGTGGTAATGGTTTCACCAACACTCTCAACCACCACAATAGCAGTTTTCAATATTGGAGCCAGCAGATTCCCCCCATTCCATTCTGCTATTGTTTGCTCTGCCCCACATTTCACTCCAATTTCACCCGGATAATTTCTAAAATGAAACTCTAGAAGTGCTGCAAGTTTGCCACAGTTTCCAGCTTGCCTCTCTTTTTTCATAGTGATGTTCTCTGGCACATACATGCACTGATTCGATCAGAGAGCAAGAAAGAATCTTGGCACAGTTGTACAATTGTATTACACTTCCTGTTTGCTCTATGAGTTTAATCAACATACAGGACAGTTGTGCTGCAGTGGCACAAGAATCGATAAGGAAGAAGCAGTCACAAACAAAAAACTTCAGCAAACTGATCACAACTGGAAGAATGACAGATCACTATTGCACCGAGCCCATTCTGGGAAAAAAAGACTAAGTAGTTCAGAACCCCATAGTCCAGAGACAGATTTGGATAGGGAGAACTTCAGAAGCATTCAAAATCCAACACTTCTGACTGTGTATGTTCTGCTGAGCTGTCATGAAGTGTTGGTTCATCATGTAGGCTTGGGGTTTTTTTAACTGTTGTAATAGAATTTTAGTAGTTTTTTGCAGGACCAACCTTACAGTACTTCTTGTGTGTAAAATGCCAGAAATGTAGACGCAGGGGCGTAGGCTGATATGGGGCCCTGGGGCAGTGGGCCCCAGGGCGTAAGGGCGGAGAGGCTCCTGGGGGGGCGTAGAGGGCCTCTGGAGGGGCGGGAGACATCCTAGGTTTCGGTTTTTTCTTTTGTTTTTTCCCGTTTTTTTCCGGGTTTTTTAAAGGTTTTTTTTAGAAGTAACGGGGCTTTGTAGTTTCCCCCCCCCTTGCATTGCAGCCTTGCCTAGCAGCCCAGGAGTCCTGATTCACCCCCCCCCCCGAGGGCATTAAGGGGCAATACACTTTCAAGTTTATTCTGCAGAGCAAAATTCACATCATTATGAATGCCTCATCATGTGTGCTGCTGGAAATGGAGACAGGAGGTACAAAGTGGACAAGGAGGCTTCCAAACTGAAATCAAAAAATCCCAAAAATTTGCTGCGCGGCTGCGCTGTGGGGCGTAAAGGATTACGGCCGCGCGTTTTTATGGGGGGGGGGCGTCAAGGGTTTGGGCCCCGGATCAAAAATGGTCTGGCTCCTCCTCTGTGTAGACGTAAATGGAATGGGAGAGTTAATTGAGAACATAAGAACATAAGAAGAGCCCTGCTGGCTCCTCATTATGGGAAAGATAAATTCCTCAAGAAGAGTAGTGCTTTGGCAGTCTCTCTGGTGTAGATAATGAGGAGAGACCTTGGAAAGATTGGGTTAGAAGGTGTAGAGTTTAGTTGACTAGTCAAAAGGAGATTGGAGTATTTGAAAGGTGTTTATCAGCTGTTTTAAAGTTTTAGTATTTTTATTTGATTGTACCTTAATGTTGGGGAAGCCCTCTTCTTCTTTTTTTTCTTATGGGTTTCTAATTAAAACTTTTAATAATAGCATTTTGTGCCTGGGTTATTGATGAGATGATAGGAAGACTACCTGCATACCGTGACTTTTATTGTAATAGGAGGAGATTTAGCTCAGGGAACCCCTCCAATAATTCCTGGGCTGGTGGCAGCGGAGTTACCAACAACAAGTCTTGCTTGGCCATGACATGAGGGCTGGGTGAAACTGCATCTTTAAGCCTTTGGGTATAGGTCCACAGCTGGATGGTAGACCACATACTTTGCACATAAAAGGTCCTGGCAGCATTTCAGGTATGGCTGGGAAGGACCCTTTTCTGTCTGAAACTCTGAAGAGCTGCTTCCTGTCAGGGTAGACAGCAGTCAGCTAGATGGACCAATAGTCTGACTCGGTAGAAGGCAGCTTCATACGATGGGGCTACAGCTTGGCATTCTCTCACCTGCCTTGCATGCAGAAGGTCCCAGGTTCAGTCTCTGGCCAGCATCTCTAGGTAGGTCTGGGAAAGACACTGCACAAAACCCTGGGAGATCTGCTGCCAGTCAGTGCCGATGATGCTGAGCTAGATGGACGTAGGGGCCAATCCTGTCCCCGGACCATGCAGCCTCACTGATGGATCCTCAAAAGCAAATGTTAGAATCTGATTCAGGATAAAGCACTCTCATAGGGCTGTCCCAGTTTGAATTCAGGTGAAATGAGGTCATGGAAGGAAATGAGCAGATAGACGCAACTCCTGAAACAGGGAAGGTAGAAAGAAAGGAGCGGGTGGGCACAGTTTCCAGAGCAGCAAGTTTCAATGCAGATGAACTTTTCCCTCCCCATTAAGCATGATGCAAAACTTCCAGACTTCTGCTTTCCTCCCCTATCAAAGCTCTAATTAAGGGATTGGAGAAATACCAGGGTCACCCTCATCTGTTTGTGCTCAGTGGCAGAAAGGATATCATGCATCTCCCTGACAGCAAGTCATTATAGGCACATATGAATTCGGTGCCTTTCGCTAGCAGTACTGAGCACTCTGCTGGGAAAATCAGCACCGAGTTCTGGGTAGTGTGCTCCATCCCAGCTGCTCCCTGTTTACCGGGGCCGGTCCTGATTTCCTGGCACCGGCCACTGGCAAAACCCTGGGCCTGACTCTGCCCTTTGGGGAGATGCTAGTGTTGAGTTTTAAGCATCTTCCTAGTGTGCACCGGGTATGCCCTGGAGTTCTTCAGGTTTTGGTCTCATCCCTTAGGTTCCTTGATGCTAAATATTGCAGGTGCGTGCATGCACAAACAGGACCTTTGATAAGGCAGAGTACTCAATGTATCACATACACAGACCGGAGCATGTTGGCTCTCTCATAAGTTATGCTGAATGCAGAGAGGGAGCGAGGCCAGTGGGCACGATCCTCCTGCTCGTCCCTCTGGACAACATGACATTTAATTCGTCTGCCTCACTTTTGTGATTTTCTTAGCCATAACTCGTTTTCCAAAATGTTGTCACGTGTCGTTAACACGTCTTCTATGAATATTGCAATGACCATCTTGTTTGGCTCATTTTGCTGTGCAATATGTAGATTATTGTTGTTCTTTTTTTGCTGAAAGGACCTCTCTGCCTTGACTACTGCCAGGACCCATAAAATCTTTGCCAAGTCTTAAGGTCCAGTGATGTGATAGCATCTAGGCTGGGCAAAGTACCCTTTATTTTCTCACCCAGTCACCGTCTTGTTCTGTTTTCCTCACAAATAGCTTGTCTGAGCGTGGCCCTTGCCAGCTATTAGCACAAAATAACAAAGCAGAGCTCTTAATCTCATTCTTGGGATATGATATCCATCAAGCCGATCTTGTGAGATCTGCCTTGTCAGTTAATGGAGATCCCAAACTGCAACTCTCAGTATTTTTAAAGTCCTTTCTTTAACTAACAGCGCAATCCGACTTAACTTTTGTGCCGGTTTAACCAGCGGCGCAGCGAGAACGGGAGGCCCCAGAATGGAAAAAGGATTCAAATCCCCTCCAAAAGAGGAATTCAAATTCGTTCTCTGGTTAAACCGACACAAAAGTTAAGTCAGATTCAGAGGCGTACTGGAGCCTCTGCCTGGAGCGACTGTCTGGAGCACTCGCTGCGGCGCCGTCCCAAAGGGGCGGCGCCACCCCGGGGGGTGCGCGCTCGGGGGGGGACCCGGCTTACCAGGGCGATCCGAGGCCCTCTCCCCCGGCCTCGGAGCCAGAGAGAGCCCCAGAGCATCCACCACGAACGGTGGCCGGGGCTTTCTGAAGGCGGCCGACTGCGTCGCCCGCTATTTATACTATTTTTTTCTACAGAAAAAAAGAGTATAAATAGTGGTAGACGCAGTCGGCCACCTTCAGAAAGCCCTGGCCGCTGGTCGTGGTGGACGCTCCGGGGCTTTCTCCGGCTCCGAGGCCGGGGGAGAAGGCCTCAGTGAGCCGGAGAAAGCCCCGGAGCGTCCACCACGCGCATCACCAGGCGGGCGCATGCTCCGTGAGACTGGAGCGAGTGGAGCAGCGCCACCTGGCGCCGCGGTGCCGCCTGGAGCCGCTGCTCCACTCGCTCCAGTCTTTCTACGCCTCTGGTCGGATTGCGCTGTTATACACATTACCTTCTACATCTAGAGGTGACTGAGCAATCACTCTTCAGGGCTCTCTTCAGGGCTATGTTTTAAAAGCCTTGCCCCCCTAGCAAGACCAAATTGCAACCTTATGGCATTTTTGCAAGTCTGGAAACATTCGTTCAGTTTCTCAATCTTTCCAGTTGTGAATTGTCACTATGCTTCTATGTGTTGCTAGACTAGGCCACTTTCATGTCTTCTATCTGACCCTCCTGGTTTGTTTTGTTTTGTGTGCCAATTCCAGGATGGGTAGGGCAGCAACACCCCTATGGGAGCTTCCCTTCCTCCCAGTGCCTCAGGGCCAAACTAACTAATGAAATAAGCTAGAGTGGTGTTGATGGTGGTTTCACCTCTGTCATCGTTTCCCCCCCCCCCCCCCACACACACACACGTTGGAGAACTCCATGGAGAACCATTGGCTGAGTCCTAAAAAATTCCAGTGGCTGACCCTGGTTAGCACATGTGAGTCAAAGTTCTGGAGTAAGCCAGAATTAAGCACAATTTCTTGTTTTCTTCCCCTTCCGTCCTTTGCTCAGGGCGCTCAGAGATAACACATGCTTCCTTGCTGTACAGTCAAATTGCAGCCCGAGGGCAACAGGCGGCTTGCAGAGTGCCGGAGAGCTGCGCGGTGACAAGATCGCTTTGATGTACCCTGCCCACAGAGGTGCAGCCAGAAGACGCTAGCGCCTGTGACAGGTCAGGCTACAAGCCTGTCCTCATGCTCAAATAGGCTTGCAAAAGCCTTAGGCTGTTTAGGTTTTTTTTTGCATTTTTGTTGCTTAGTAAACTTCCGTTCACGAGACAGTTCTGTTTTGCTACTAACCTGACATATTTGAATGCATGGAGAATGTTAGGACCACGCCACCATCTTTTTCCTGAGACTTTCCTGACCATAGACAGGATGATGTAGCGTCCCTCATTTGGGACATCCTGGGGGGAAAATGGCAGTCACCAGCTGTCAGAAGGCTCACCACTGCTCCCAGGCAAATTTGAACCCACCCACTCTAAAAAAACAAACAAACTTCACTCTCCGCATTTTGCTGCCCATGATGGCATGGTGAAATATGGGAGCAGAATTTCAGCTCAGCCTTACTGACAATTTAAGGCAAATCCTGAAATGAACCTGCAGAGGAGATTAGTGCTGCTGCTGTGGCTGGCAAAAGGTTTTCCGTTTACAGACTCTCCAGAACCTGCCCATCAGAATATGTCCTGACTTTTCATGTTTGCTAGGCACGAGGTAATCGGGAGCATCTGTGCTCAGTGGTCTGCAGCATAATTGCTCTTTGCAGTCTTAACATTGATCCACTGATTCAGACACTCAGTGATGCCAGAGTTTGCAACAAACCAACCGTCTCCACCCAAAAGAGAGAAAGGACTGCATTTGTATATGTGTGTATCCTACCCTTAGCCGGTCTGTAGCATGCAGCAGTGCTGGCTCAAACTCCACAGCAAGCTATGGGCTGGCCAGGGACCATGACATGATAGAGAGGTAAATAAAATATTTTTTTACTTACCTACTCCACCGCGCCATGGTCCCCAATATGCCTACTCGGATCTGTGCCAGCTCTTTGGCTGCCACAAGTCTGAGTGGGCCCAAAGGGGTATGTCATGACCAGGAAAGGAGCATAGGAAATTAGTGGTGCTGATGCCACTGCTACCTGCCCCCTGCTCTCCCCGACATGCCCGGGGCTGGCTCTGAACCCTGCCCTGGTCCTCTCCCTCCCCTCCTATGGCCCACCCCCATGGACCATGCCAACTTACTGGCACCAGCGACGATGCCATTCACACTGGGGTCCCTGTTCTGTTTGAGTTCCATCAACAGAAGGCCCAGATAGGATTGGGCCATGAACCAGTATAAACTGGTTCTTACCGTATACCCTCTAGTAAAAACGAAAAGCTCCAGGGGCGGTGTTTAAGGTTACTAATATCCTCTAGTAAAAGCTAGGAACTACTGTGCCTGTTAAGAAAAACCTATTTTTTACTACTGTGCCTGTTAGGAAAAACCTATGTTTTACTACACTGAACCATTTCAGTGTGCAGCAACACAGACTGTTATTGGGTCACACCAAGGATTTGTCAGATGCCATTGTACAAAATATTGTTCTTCAAATATGGTATGTGCTTGTGCAAAAAGAAGAAACTTGTGTAATTCTAAATGTCACAGTAGCACTTCATGCAAAAATTAATATTTTCTGAACATCCTTGTGTTTTCCCTCCAAGGATTTAAAAAAGTCTTTAGATTTCAGTACTCTCCCCTATCATATTTTCTCAATTGTATACTCTTCTTTGGGTTTCATCTATCAGTAATGTAGTGGTAACCACCAGATACTGTTTCAACGTAGTAACAACAGGGTTTTCCCAAGTGGCACAGTACTGTAGTTTCTAGTTCTTACTAGGCAGTACTAGAAACCTCAAACACTGCCTGGAGCTTCTAGTTTTTACTAGTCAGAACTAGAAATGACAGATTTCTTGTTTTTACTGTAACATATATATGTTACAGTAAATGGCTTAAATTGAATGACCCAAATGTTAAAATAGAGCTGAACAATGTACCACTTTTCTTTTGATTTTTTTTTTGCAAAAATTGAGTCATTTTCAGCCTTCTCAAAATGTTAACCGTGTCCATTTCAACAGCACAACCCTTCACTGGTCCTCGTGATCACATGCCAGGCCCTTCTGTAACCAGACACCCTTCACCGGAGGTGGGAAGATGTCAGGCTTGTCGGGTCTACGTTGTTTTTGTTAGAATCATGAGGTTCCCCAACTAGAACTGAGAACAAAACGGTAGTGAGAAGGCGGGGCCAGATGCAAAATGGCGAGTCAAGAGATATTTACTGTACCCCATGAGCCAAACACTGTGACGACCTGCGTATACAAATGTGAATCTACCTCTCTGAGTTAGTACGGATTAGGGATTCTAACACAAAACTCTACAATTGGCCAGCAAAGCTGCACAAAGACCTGATCAAAGGCAACCAATTAATACTCCTGTTAGACAGGTGAGGAACACGTGAGACTGAGAGAAAAGTAGCAGCACAAGGTCAGCCAAGGCAGGGATTATTTTAAATTGCAATTGTACTTGCTATCGTTAAACTATTGGGAGTCAGAAAGGCTTGTTGATCTACTGCCCGTCACCCAGAGATCTAGCAGGAGTCTAACAGCTGCCTGCCCTTGCTCTATGCAGTTTGCTGTGTGGCCTGCGTAGTACCACTCAGTGTCATAAGTACTGCCTGTGTCGTTTCACATTGTTCAGTTTTCTCTATGCTGACTTATTGACGGCATCAAACCAATCACATGATCTTATATATGGTATATATGGAAGCCATAGTTGATCAAGTAGGATCAAGAGCATCTGACACAGGAGTAACACCAAAACAAACACTGATTCTACTGATTCTCTTTTTGTCCTTCAAAAAAGAACACTAGCACTTTGATGAAACATCCATGTTTTGGAGTCACTTTTGACCCCCCCCCCAAACTTAACCCATTACCACACTAGGTAAAAACACTATCCTCAACGTTTGGAGTCCTAAAATAGCTGAAGAAAAGTCTGCCTCACTTCTCTGGTCTTTGCGTAAAGTACCATCTCCAGGTATATGTGCCTTCAGTTCATTCTCTGGTACAATTCTCAGTGTGTATCCCTCTATCCATCCTGGCCCCACCATAGCCTGTAAAGGCTCCTCTCCCATTTTATGGGTGCTCCTCTACCAGACTAGAGAGGTTTGGGAAGATAGATGTCAACAACAGGAGGTACATCCAAACAGCTGCATGAAGGAGGAAATAGTGATATAAATACATGTTTAATCGTGGTTTAATTACAATTACTTACTAGACTCAGTTTATTTAAATGCAGTGTAATTAGAGTGAGACCTTGATTTAATCACAGCCTTATCAGACTTGGTTACCACCGATTCCTTCTGCTTCCTCTGCACCTCCCCCCATGCAAATGTATCCACCAGCAAAGCTGAAAACAAACAAGAAATACTGCAGAAGAAGAAAAAAAGTGGCTCCATCTTTGAAGGGTTTGCGGTGTCCTGAAAGTGTCAATGCTACAGCAATGGTGGTAGACAGGTCCGAGTCTTTTTCCTTGGCAATGGTGGAAACCCAGCTCCTCTCCTGCCACCTTGCTACCATCCTGGAAAAGATTAACAATAATGGGTCCTTGTTGGTTTTGGTTACATCAATGTGGATTTTTGTGTGTGTGTGTGTGCAGTGATTTACTCAAGTTCAGAAAAACATCACACAAAAGAAAGATCACGTTCCAACTTTGCATACAATCAATGCACATGAATGCATGTATGCATTGGTAAATCACTGCTCACAAAAAACAACAACCCAATGCAATTGTACATTGCGGTCACATTGCGGCTACTTCCTAGCAGTGTTTTACCAGTGCACACATGCATGCAGATATGGAGAAGGAGAAAGATGCAAAGGGACCCAAGTCTGCGGCAAAATGTGCATGCTCTGATTCAATGTAGTTTAGAATGTCTTAAGTTAAACCTGCTAAACCAGAATTCTGGATCAGCGGTGCACTGGGCAGAGCCAATCCAGAGAGTATGTAGTAACGGGATGAGGGAAATAATCCATTCATCCCTGTCATGTCATGATGAAGTTTTTCTGTTAAAATCAAAGTAGAAAGCCATCTTGGGTGCTTGCCAATTCCTCCACCCAGCTGTTTGGCACAAGGGCACCAAGTCTCTGTCCTTTTAAGTTCCACTCCGAGTTTCTCTCTCCATCCTCAAACTATCTGCCTACGCCAGTAACTTCCACGCGCAGCTACTGTTTCATGGACCTTCAACCCTTTTGTCACCTTTGGATACAATTTGCTTCATCCATTAGTGCATTTTCTCCCACTGTCCTTCCTATTCACTAATAGGTTGTATATGGATGGGAGAAGTAGCAAGTCTGAAAAACGAGGTTAGAACCCTACGGCATTTGTGCCTTCTCAGAGTTTGTTCCTCGCATCTAACCTTTCCTGTAAAATACACAAATTAATTGGTAGCTTCATGAAGCAACAATCTCTGCTCAAAGAACACAAGGACGATTGGAGCCCCAGAATCCCCAGCTGCACCGCTGAGCCGGGATGTAACTGAGAGATTGCGAGTCGAGATAAAGAGATAGCACCGAAAGATACAGTAAACACTCTTGGACAGATGTACGAGTTACATTGTGTGGATATATAGATAGTATTAAAGAGATGGATCGTGCAAGGAAACCTGAGATGATTCGCTAGACAGGCAAATGCCGTGAATAGATGCTCTAGGGAGAAGGGTCCTGTTAGACAGATCGAGGCGACGAGAAAATGGATAAAGCTTCGGCTTACATTGCAGCCCAGCAATGCCGAGATAGATGCTGTTGATAGATAAATCCTATAAATAAATACTGAAGATGGATCCTTCAGCTCCTCCTGCCATTTATGAATATTTGGCACACACTCCATATTTCCAAGGAACACCACAGTGCCACATCCGAAAGAAAAACAATAACCAAGCAGCCAATAGGCATGTGTTTAATCGTGCTGTTAAACATTTAAGAGATGTTAGCTGGAGCAGGGAAAACAACCATTTATCAGCAGGTTCCAAGCTCTTCGGGCCTGATGGATTCCTCACTCACGGCATAGTGAGGGATGACATGCATTACTTCTCGGGGAAAGAAAAGCCTGTTGCAAGTTGCCCATTGCTAAGTACAAGTCGATCTGTAAGGCACGGATGGTGGGTGTTGAGAACCATGTGCTTGGAAACAACCAGCTTTCATTTCCCAGCTGGCTCGGAGCACTCTGAAAGGGAACTGTACACAGATACACCTAGCTTTTGAAACCATGCCATCCCAAAATAGGAAGCCATGGCACTGAGAAAGGGGGAGGAAAGTTTCTGTAAGAATACAAAAGCTCAGATTTACAGAGCAGGGTTCTAAAAACAATCAAAACCTTAAATTTGATATGACCATACTAAGAAATATCATCTTAAATCTTCTTGAGCGAGACTTCAGGTTAAATAAATGACCCTCAAACTCTAAAGTTGAAATTTCAGGTTCAGATTTTGAATTGGTTTAAAGATTTACTTCATGCTTCTATCCAAAACCTTAACAATAGAGTAGTATGGAGATTCTCATACAATAGAGTAGTATGGAGATTTCTGTACAAACCTTAACAATAACCAGCAATCTCTAGTAATATTCTCAATGGCCAGTATGACTTCAGCTATGTTAACTTCATTGAGAGCGGGCATAGTGTGTCTCAAACCACATGCCACTCTCGACTGCATCTCCTCATGCTCTCTGGATGTAGTCAATGCTCAACAGTTGTACACACTTAAATGGCGCACAGAGCTATGAGTGCCCTGGAGCAAGATAGGCTTACAGCCAGTTGTAGCAGCACAGAGAAAAATCTGAAGTCTATCAAAGACCTCTTGGCAGGCTAAGGGATGGACTTCTGTGGTTCATTCCATTTGTGACCTGCACATCATCTGCATCATGGAACTTCAAAAGATGAAAGGAAAGACGCATTAACCTTGGTGTATCTCCTACGGCGACCACTCTTAGCATAATTAAACCTTCAAAGGAGTCTGAAGTCATGAGCCCTTCAATTTCCCTTCTTCCTTCGAGAGGCATTATCTTAAACTATATGTTTAATAAATCATTCCATCTGAACAAAATGTTAACTGAGCAACAGCTTTGCACGCCCTGATATTTTAGCCCCCCTGTTCAGCCATCTCCAGGGTTCCCAGTTTCCAAACAGTTCCGAAAAAATTATGCACATATCTATTTAATTGATTCCAACAGTAAATTAAATATGAAACTCGCACTGAACTCTTCCATTTATTTCTGGTAATGGCACCTAGTGTTATGGTAAAGGAACCAAGTTGGGGTCAATAGATTACCTTGAACTTGCTGAAGGTTGGAAGTCTCTAGTGGATATCTAAGCACCCCTTATTGAGAAAGTTATTAAAATAACTTCAGGTTAAATTAGAAAGGTCCTCCTCCTCCTCCTCCTCCTCCTCCTCCTCCTCCTCCTCCTCCTCCAAGTGTCTTTGTTTTTTAAGCATCTGATGTTTCATCTAAAAGGTTCTGACAAACCCTGAGTGTCTTTTATCAAAAGACATTTTCCAATGCTGAGAAGACAAATAGCTTTGATTTTAAAGGGAGCAATTCCAGCGATTCGTTCAAGCATGAACTCTCTGGGTCTGATTCAGGGAATTGTGCAAGTGTGGCAACGGCTGCATCCAACTTGTGCCCGTTGATGATGATGATGTGTCTGTTGCACAGACTTGGTATCTGCTTAGCTCTGACTTGCTGGGTGTCACAAATCCCAGCAAGATCAAAGTCATTATCATCATGATGAAGAAATGTTGGGAGAGGCCAAGGTTGGTCAGGAACGACAATGGTGGGTCTTGCTGACCCTGGTCCTTGGGTTGTATGGGAAACCATATGTGATGAGACAGTGGGTCCTGCCAGCAGCGTCACTGCAGGGGGGCGGAGCTCCAAGTTCCGTCGGGCTCTGACCCTCCATTACACGACCGGAGAAAGCGGCCCCACCGGAATGGCTCCAAAGGCGAGGGGGCGGGGCCGCTTTCTCCCATCGTATAACGGAGGGTCAGAGCCCGACGGAACTTGGAGCTCCGCCCCCCTGCAGTGACGCTGCTGGGTCCTGCATGTGTTACTAAATGTGTTCCCCCTCCATGCACTTGATCCAGCTAATCTTCCTGCATCCACTGTACTGGAGTATCCTGATGCAGAGTTCATATGTATAGAGATTTCTCTAATAGTTCAGACCCAGAAGGGTAGCAAGCCTGATCTGGAAGCCCTTATGGGATTATGGAATATCAACTGACCCACTCTGGGTGATTGGGTACAAGAAGACTTTTTTGACTGGTCTATCTCCAGGTCTCCTCTTTGGCCAGAGCTGAGAAGATAGAAAGCTGCCTCCTGCTGCATCAGATCATTGGTCCATCTAGATCAGCAATGTAGATCAGCAATTGACTGACAGCAGCTCTCCAGGTTTCTTTTCCTCAGTCCTAATCTGGAGATGACAGGATCGGAACCTAGGACCTTCTTCGTGCAAACCGTGGGCTTTACTACTGCTATTCATGCCCAAGGTCTCTCCAGGTGGCAGCTCAAGCCTTATGCAACCTACTACAGGGTTCAGAAAGCAGAAACTGGTGGTGAAAATTGAATGGAATAGGCCAGTGTTTCTCAAACAGTGGGTCGGGACCCACTTGGAGGGTCGCGACCTGATTTCTAGTGGGTCCCAGAGAGCTTCCAGTGAAAACACAGGTGATGGAAAGATCAGAAAAGTGATTGCCTCAAGCCCTGAGGCTATTCAAAAACCAGATAGCTGCTAATTGCCCTGCAAACAGCTGAGCTCCTGCAGTTTGCAAGCTTGTGTAAATATATATAGAGAAATGTTTGCACGTCTTATTTCTGCTTTCCCCCCCCCAAGCTTGTCAATGACAGGTGGGGGCAGGGTGAAGGCTGGGTCACATAACTAAGCCCTTCAAGCCTTGAGGCTGTTCATTATTATGAAAAATGGATTATTATGAGAAATGGATTGAGGTTTTTAAGTCTCGTAAAGCTAGGTGGGTCCCGATAGAGCGTTATTTTAAGAAGTGGGTCCCGGTGCTAAAACGTTTGGGAACCACTGGAATAGGCCTAAGAAACGTTACCTGTCAGTTCTGGGGATGATGGCAAATGCTGCTGCCGTCCTTCCGATATGTGGTTTGTTCCCCACCTCCAAAGCAGCAGCTCATACAACTCCAGTGTATTACTTTTTCATCTGGACAGATATCTGATCTTAGAGGGTTTTACTACCTGCTGCTCGAAGAGCTGTATGAAGTTTTCAAACAAAGTTTCAGGCTTAAGGTAACATCTGAAATATAGATTTCTCCAATTGCCCTGGCAGTGTTGCTTGATAGGCTGCTTTGCGAGATAAGCTGATAACCCATCTTTGCCCGAGAGATGTTTCCTTCTGCTGGATAACTGAACCAACTGTATCAGAGCACCATTAAATCTGACACAGCGTATCCGTGGAGTGACCATGCAGAGAAAGAAAAAGCCTTCTGTAAACCTGGGAAGAGTCTGCTGCTATCTGATTTTGTTTCAAAGCTAGGGATATCCTCTGTCTCTCCATCAAAGGAAACCCAGATCTAGGTATTTATTCCCTGTCCACAAGTCACCACTGAGAAGGTGCCCTTGGCTATGACCACAAGACACAGAGACAAAAACTCACATGCCACAAACATGAAATTTGTATTATGAAGTGGATCAACAGGGTTGTTGCTACAATTAAGGAAGCGGTCATAGCTCAGCGGTAAAGCACATGATTTGCATGCAGAAGGTCCCAGGTTCAATCCCTGATATCGCCAGATAGGGCTGAGACAACCTCTGTCTGAAAAACCTGAAGATCACCTGCCATTCAGAGTAGACAATGCTGGACTAGGTAAGCCAAGGGCTCGACTCAGTAGAAAGCAGCTGCATATGGCTACCCTGCAGAGTTGCTGCCAGTCAGTGATGCCAATTTTGTGCTCAGTTGACCAGCGGTTGGGCTCATACAAGGCAGCTTTATCTGCTCTCTGAGAGCACAGAAAATGCCTGAAATTCTGCTTCCTAAGAATCTTAGGTTTCATTTTTAAAAAGCTGTTTAAATCCCCCCACCCCCACCCACCACTGCTGAGTCCAATTGGGGTACTAGGAAATTTCTTGCAAGGCCTAGGGAGCCCAGACAAATTGGCAATCCCTCGCGAGAGCGGGGGGGGGGGATTGGCAGAATCTCCGGTTTCATTGTTAGAAAGAGCAGGTTTCTAGCCCTTGTCATTGAGAAAGCATCATAATCTCTCCTAAAGCAGCAGGGAGCAAAGCCCCCTAAGGTCAGAGATCCGTCCAACTGAAAAAGTAATACACGGGAGGTAAATGAACCCATACTCATAGATCTGACTTTGGAGTAAAAAATGATCATGGTTCCTCAGTCATTGGCTCTTGTGTAGAAAAATTGTCTCTTGTGTGATGCCGTGCAGAAGACCAAGATTAAAACACTCTACGTTGTTATTGTGCTCAGTATTCTTATGATGGCCCACCAGAGCGTAATGAAGCCTGCTTTCGGTAGTCACGAACATTAAAAAAAAATGACATTTAATGTGCGTTTCAAGGTTCCGCCCACAGAGAAATGGGAGAATTTGCACCGGAAGCCAACTGAGTGTCTGTAATGCAAGTGGAATCTCTCGGGAGGGGGGGGGCTGTTCCTCGGTACTTCTCTGCGACCTGCCTGAGATGCCAACTGCAGGATCTGCTAGCATTTGGTAGACCACAGTGCATGGCTCTGAGCGTGGCTTGGATCATGCTGAAAGATGCTGTTGAGACAAAGAAGCCAAGGGAAGAGATCCTTTTAGCCACAATGGGCTTATGGTGAGCCCATTGTGCAAGTCCTGCAGAAGGGGGGGGAGAGAGAGGGAGGAGTTGTGTGCAAATGCAGCAGAAGGGAGGGGATCAGACTGGAGCAACTTGCCAGGGGGTTGGGTGCCTCCAGAGGCTCAGAACACCTGCCACATGCCCAACCAGTGATGCATTGCCACCACCCGTGTGGCAGTGCCTCTGGGGATCTGCTCTTGCTGGGTCTTTGCTGGAGCCGTGTCTGGAAGGGGTTGACACAAACCAGCTAATGACTCAGAGCCTTCCAATGTGAACAAAACATTCTCTCCCCCTCCAGCTATTCTAAAAACAAAAAAAATGACATAAGGTGTATGATCAAAGTTTTCAGACAGACAAAAGTTCATTAATGAGAAATTGGTTCAAAGATTTCACAGCTACAAGCAGCAAAATTGTTGCTAGCTCCCTTTTAAACGTTTGGTTTTTAAGCTGTCTTTTTTTTTTTTTTAGAGAGAATGTTTCTCCAAATATTAAAACTATTTAAAAGAAGTTCGCTGGTTGGAACATCCCAACTTTTTTTTTTTTGGCCATACCTGGGCAACAAAGGACATAGAAGAAGCTATATGTATATAGCTTGAAAATTTGAGTGGGGTGGGGGAGGAAGAGGGGGGCAAAGTGCTCCAAAGCTTACCTTTTGGGTTGCTGCCACTCTTTTGCAGTGATGCCCCTCCTCTTGCGGCCACTGAGTGGCAGCAGCCATTTTTAATGTTCTGGAATGATGCGACATCATAACATCATTCTGTTCGGGGAGGGGGGAGAGGAGGAAATGGTGCCTGCCAGCTGCTAAGAGGAGCACTGCTGACCGAGATTAATGTTGCCTATGTCACTGAAATATTTCCCCACTTTTTGCAGGCTGATGTGGGGCAAATGTTGGGCCAGTGCAAGTTTAGACATTTACCCTCTCCATGTGATATGGTGTGTGCAGGGGATGTGACAAAGCTCAGAGGGGCTCCCCCCCCCCCCCGGAATGTAAGGATGGTGTAGTGGTTTGGGAGTCGGACTTAGACCTGGAAGATCCAGGTTCAAATCCCCGCTCAGCCACGAAGCTTCCTGGGTGACCTTGGGCCAGTCACTATCTCTCAGCCCCACCTACCTCACAGGGTTGTTGTGAGGACAAAAAGGAGGGGAGGAAATATGTACACCACTCGGAGCTTCTTGAAGGAAGGGCGGTATAAAAATGTGAAAAATAAATAAATAAATGTACCAAGGTTGACGCTACATGATGGCTGGTAGCAGCCGATGCCAGGAAGAGCAGTAGGACTGCCAATGCTGGCACCAGCGGAAGTCTTTTGGGGGTGACAGAGCAGCAATCAAGCAAGGCAACCCCCAGATCAGGACCATGGTGGGGCACAGTCTGAACGCTTCCCATTCCACAGGCCTGATCCGGGTGTCATTTACCAGTGATGTAGACTTGAGTCTATTGACTCGGACTCGAGCAGGACTCAAGTCGCGTCAATGTCTTGACTCGGAGTTGACTCGGCAATTGTAAAAGACTCGAAAGACTCAACTCAAGACTTTTAGCCTTTTACAACAAGTTGAATTTTATTCAGGTTTAAAATCTGTTTTCCCCCATTAAATAGATAGGGACTCGCAACTCACAACCAAAGTTCAAGTCTTGCGGGCAAAGACTTGGGACTTGACTTGAGACTTGGAGTCAGAGACTTGATCCACATCCCTGTCATTTACTTAAAACACACGAAGCACATTAGCACCGATCACACGCTTAAAATAACGTGTCGTTTGACCCTTAATCCTCTCGCAAGCATGTGAACAGGGCAGAGCAAGACATCAATGTGTTCTGCCCTCTTGCCTCTGAGCTGGTTTTTAAATACGGAGGGGCCGAGGAGAACTCGAGGAAGGCCAGCGGCTCCCGGTTCAATCTGACACACAACCGTTAATTTTTGTCCTTATGGAAAAAAAAAAACCCTCTCGGTTTCCGTGCAATGCTAACAGTGCATCTTCTTACATCTCTCCGACCGCTTTAGGCCAAGCAAGCATTAATAAAACAAACGGACTGGAACAGATGCAAGGCAGCCACAAAGCCGAGAGAGGCGAGCTTCTGTGCCGATCCTCATCATAGCGCACTCATTTTTTGTGCTGCCGTTGCTTGTTCTTCCCCTTGGAAAAGAAAAGGCTCCAATTACATTGCAGCCCTGGCGCATGAAAGCACATGCCAAGACATCTAGAGGGAAAGTCTTCTTTGGTTTACGGATGCAGTTATGTGCTTATCCCAGACTGCGACTCTTCAACAGGGGTGCAGAGCTTAAATCACTCGGAGGGCCACTTTTCCATTTTGATTAACTCAAGAGGGCCTCATCGCTATGGCAACCTTGGAAACACATTCCTTTCCTTTTTCCTCAATTTTTAATGCAGTGTTTTGTTTTCAACTCATTCTCCAGTAATCTCCATTTTTTAAAAAATATATTCACATTTTTATTTTAACAACATAGTCTTCACAGAACATGTAAAAAAAAAGAGTTCCTCATTTACAAATTATCAAATAAATTAGATATAGCAGTTGAACTATGTGCCTTGTTTTGCCAATCATTTATGATCCAATTGCAATTGGTGGGGGGGGGGGTTGGAGTGCTAAAATGCTATTTTCCTTAATTAGTTAATTTTGTAATCCCTTTCTGATTAGGCTTACCAGATCTCCAACCGGGACAGAGTGCTAGACCTTTAGGAAAAGGAATGTGGGCAGGTGTAGCTTGTTAGAGCACAATCCTAGGCATGTCTACTCAGAAGCAAGCCCCACTGAACACAATGGGGCTTGCTTCCGAGTAGACATGCCTAGGATTGTGCTCTAAAGTTTAACAAGCTACACCTGCCCACATTCTGTCTCCTAAAGGTCTAGCACTCTGTCGTGGTTGGAGATCTGGTAAGCCTATTTCTGCTGGATTTATTCCATTAATTGATCTCACGCTTTCCTCCACAGAGCTCAGGCAGTGTGCATGCCCTCCCCCCCTTTAATCCTCACAACAACCTTATGAGGTAGGCTAGATTGAGAAATACCTAGTGGCTAGTCCATGGTCATTAGTGAGCTTCGTGGCTGGGGAGGTGGAGGTGTTGAACTCGGATCTCCTCAATCCCACTCTAACCACTGTACCACACTCCATTTTTCTCTCTGGTGTTCCACAGCACTCTCTTTTCTTTCTCTGCATTCCATTGCATATGAATTATCTCTCTTTGCCATGTATCAGATCTCAACTCCCCTCTTTCAATGGCACCTTCTGTTTCCCTGTCCACAGATTCACCTGCCTGCTCATCGTTCTCCCCAATCCACAGGTCTGTCTGAGACCGACATGACCCTTGTCTTGGTACACCCCACCATGGCACTCCTCCTCTCCTCTGGACTCCCCACTTTTCAGGTTCTCTATTTTTATTAAACTTCAATCTCTACTCGAAACCAAAAGTTCCCGGGTTTCTTGCCATGACGTAAAGACAATTAAAAGAAAGATATTAATGATTCCCGACATTTCGTTTGCAGTCTATGGCAAACCTTCTCAAGGAAAAAAGCTTCAGGGAGTAGAATGGTCTCACTGGGGTAGCAGGAAGGTTTGGAGCAACTGATATTTATACCAGCAATCCTCATCAGGAGTTGATCTCTAGGTTCTGTCAATTAAAGGGACCGGGTACGTTATTATACATGGGCTTCATTCTGGTCTTACTTAATATCGGGAGCCACACTGCTTCATCTTTCCGGTTCATATTATTTGTATGTTTTTGTATCTCAATTGCTTCTCGTTCTCAATAAAGTCTGGGTAAATCGGCATTGGTGTTTGATAGCACTTGTGTATTCTGAAAAAGAACCTTGTGTCCTGTTCTGTCCATGTGTTCTGCAACAGCAGGCTTGGTAGGTTGCTGAAGACTCTACGTTTGCTCCGGTTTTGTTGTACTCTGTCCTGTCCTTGTCTGTTCTCTGTCTTCCAAATTTTAGTGACAGTAGTACAAAAGCTTTCACTCTCCCAGCGACTAAAACCAGTGAAGACCTGCCAGCTGCAAGTAAGCTGTGCAGCATTTTTGGCTGGCAGCAACAGACTGGAAAAAAAGAAAGCATTTGACACCTGCTTGGGCCGCCCCAAGATCTTGAGCTGTTAAAAGAAATGCTGGGGGGACGTGGTGTTGAAGCATCTCCCTGGCTCTCTGGTGTTCCTGCTATCACTGGAAGTTGTAGTGGCTTGTGGTGAGCCCATGGAAAAGAGCTCCTTCTAAGGGATGCTGCCAGGCATAGGAGTATATGATCAATATAATGGAGTATTTCAATTACAGCTCCCATCCTAAATGAAAATAACCCCTTGCTCTTTAACTGCTCTTTAACAGGCCGCGGGGTGGCGCAGTGGGTTAAACCACTGAACCATGAGCTGTTGATCAAAAGGTCGGCAGTTCGATTCCCGCGACGGGGTGAGCGCTCGTTGCTTGGCCAGCTCCTGCCAACCCAGCAGTTCGAAAGCATGTCAATGCGAGTAGATAAATAGGTACCACTTGCGGGAAGGTAACAGCGTTCCGTTTTCCAGCCGCATGCTTTGCGCTGCAGGAAGGAGAGTCATGCCAGCCACATGACCACGGAAGCGTCTTCGGACAGCTCTGGCTCTTCAGCCTCATAACAGGAATGAACACCGCTCCCTAGAATCGGACACGACTGGATTTAAATGTCAAGGGATACCTTGACCACTTTACCTTAATTGCTCTTTATATATATTGTTTGATGACAACAAAGACAAACTTTCTGGGTATGTGAAAACTGCACTTCCAACTCTCTACCAGTGGGGGGAGGGGGTGAGCTACTTTTCCCTGGATGTATGCTTTCCCCATCCGGCCTACCCAGACCAACTGTCTGGCATGTCTTCCTCTCACTTTTACATGATAAAACTCCACTGGCCTCCGTCAGGCATCCATTTTTAATCTGGCTAAATCAATTACGAACATTACAGGCTGCAATTACCCTGGGAACTCCTGAAAAACTAATTAGTACAAGTCCTAACGATGAATTACACCTTTCCTTTGACTTTTATGGAGAACAAGGGGAAAAAATGGGAACTCGAGAAAGAGGTTTGTCATTGGGTAATCATAGAGAGCTCTTAATTGTTCTATTAAAAGCTGCACGGCGGATGGTAAACTAGGACACTTGGCATTACTTTAATCCTATGCTGGGAATATATGTCAACCACCTGGTGCCAGGGCTGTTTTTCTGAGAGAGGGGCAGCCATTGGATGGATTGCTGTGATGTCATGGAATTTCGTGGGTATTATGACTCATCTAGGGAAAGCCATCAGTATATTTATTTATTTATTTAGCAAGCTATGGAGATTCTGTGAGGGAACTGAAATGTCAGTTTGGTTGAGAAACCCCTCACACAGGATCCAGAGACAGGAGAGGTTGTGTGCTGGGTAATGAAGGGCAAAGTCCTCCAGAAAGGTATAGAACTGGGTGCAGAAATCAGAAAAATATTTGGAGAATACCTCAGTGTATTTGGTGGGGTTGTACCCTACAGCGTGCAAAAGGAAAGGGTGGTGGTGGTGGTGGTGGTGGTGGTGGTGGTGTGTGTGTGTGTGTGTGTGTGTGTGTGTGTGTGTGTGTGTGTGTGCGGCGCCAATCATGATCTTAGTCCGCATGTCAGCCCTGCTTGTTTGGAGACCACAATGAAGGTGTTTTTAATGTGAGGGTACCCCTAAGCTTTCTCCCCTCTATTTCAGAAGCTAAGCACGCACCCTGAATGAAATGTTTATACCAGCACCAACATAAAAAAGGAGCACCGTTTAGAACACATTGACATCCGAATAAATGAAACCCCCCAACGGTCTGTCTTGTCTCTTGTTTTGGTTGTGTCAGCAAGAACTACACACACAAAGCAGCCTTTCAAGAACAGAAGCAAATAAACAAATAGGTACACACACACATACAAAGCAGAACTAATTAAGATCAAGTCATCTCTCAATAAATATGCAAATTAAAAATCAAAACAAAGGAATTCTATTTATCACATCATAAAGTTGCAAATTGCTGCTGAGACTCCCATAGACCACATGAGATAGAGGTTAGGGGACAATGGGCTTTGGGCGAACAGGCCAATCAACCACTGGGTGTCTTCTTGCCTTGAATACACATTTTCAACCGCACATGCTCCATTGTTGCTCTAACCCCCTCGGAGACCTGGGTTAATAATAGCCAGGTGCTTATTATTAGCTTTAGCCTGCAGCTTGGGGAGATTCTCTGGAAGTTCAGGTGAGGGCAGTGTTGCCAACCGGCTACAGGAAGAACCGTGTGGCAGGAACTGCCCTGCGCCAAGTTGCTATCTGTTCTGCTTCTCGAGTTGGGCAGTGGGTGCTTGCAAGGAGGGCATCCGAGTTGGATGCAAGCATTCGAGTTGGGCAGTGGATGCTTGCAAGGAGGGCATCCGAGTTGGATGCAAGCATTCGAGTTGGGCAGTGGATGCTTGCAAGGAGGGCATCCGAGTTGGATGCAAGCATCCGAGTTGGGCAGTGGATGCTTGCAATGCTTGCTCTTTTCCCTACTGCTAAGACCATCAGATCATGAGTAGACATCAGGTGGAGCATGAGGGAGTCTCTTTCCTTTGTCTTGGGGTGGAAGATCTACATGTGGAAACTTGCCTCTGGCGAGGCTGCATTCAATTTGATTCAAAGAAGTTTGTAAGCTGCCTCTAGAGGATGGAAAGGTAGAAGCAAGCTAGATACGTACATACCGTACCACTGTTTTTGTTGTCGTTGTCCCCCCACCCCCAAATGCTCCATCAATGGCATGGAGTGCAGCAGGCTGGCTGGGATAAAAATCTAAATAAATAATGGCATTTGACAAGGAGGAAAGCGACCCAAAGACCAGTCACTCATTTAATATCCCATGGTGTATCATTACAGGGATTAGACTTGTCTCCTTATGCACTGATGAGCTAACCAGAATGCTGATTTTGTATGTGAGTCTTCCATAATATAGCTTCCACTCCTCTCTCTCTCTCTCTCTCTCTCTCTCTCTCTCTCTCTCTCTCTCTCTCACACACACACACACACACACACACACTCACACACACACACACACACACACACACACACACACACTACTACTACTACTACTACTACTACTACTACTACTACTACTACACCACACAGCTTGGATAGTATAAGTTACTGGTCTTCACATTTGCTGGGGGAACAAAAGCTTTCAAATTTAAACTTTGGCCTGCTGTGGCTTTGTAACCATTCCAGCCCTTTCCCTGGAGCGTGCAACCGTGGGCTCCTCTGCTGCCTCTCGAGAGACCTCGCCTTCTCCGCAGAAGCGCCATCTCTCACTGCCACTGTTCAATTCTCTCTGTTTCTCTCTCTCTCTTTTGCATGATTCTCTGGTAGGAGCAGCAGCAACAGCAGCCTGGAGACAGACGACGAGCTTCCCCACGGGGATGAAGTTGATTACAACACTGACAGCTGCTCAGAACAGGAAGGAGATTTCACAGAGTTGGACAAAGACATCCAGGAGTGTCCCTCCAGCCTTGAATGAGGAAGGAAGAGGCAGAGGTCAACACAGGGCAGACACGTGGCCCCCAGTCTCACAAAGGACCTTTCCATCGCCAGCCAGCCGCTGGAAGTGAGTCTCTCCTGTCCTGCTGCTGTCAACACCACTCGGGGTCTTCAACAGAACCGAGAGCAGCCCCGAGTTCTGAATTCCCAAGCAATAAGCCAACGGGGTCACTGCTTGCGTCTGCTACTTTGCCGGTGACAGCTCCAATCCCAGACGTGTTGCTCCAGTTTGCGTTCCCCCCAAAACAGACCTTCTTTGGTGTTTCTATTGTTATCTAAAGGAGAAGGTTCCATCCAAAGAGGGAGCGAAGCCGTGCAATGGAGAGATCCCGTTCTCTCTATTCTTCTGCAGTATTCCCTGCTTGCTTGCTTGCTGGTTTTTTTTTTTTCTGGCTATGGTTTTGTTGATGGTGATGATGATAATTGGCTTGTGGAGTGCCTCTTGTAAACAGCAAGGATGGACCTTTTCCTCTCTGAACCACTTGTGATTCTTACCAAAAGCAGTCAAGCAATGTGCTGTCGGCAGTGGTGTAGCTTGACTGGAGCGGAGGCAAGTAGTTCTGCAAGACTCCGTTACACCGGAGTCAGCGGCCCCTCCCCTTTGCTGTTGGAGCCATTCTGGCAACGACAGGGGAGTATCCTGCATTTTGCCATTGCCACCAGAATGGCTCCAACAGCAAGGGGGAGGGGCCGCTGACTCCGGTGTAACGGAGTCTTGCAGAACTACTTGCCTCTGCTCCAGTCTAGCTACACCTCTGGCTGTCGGACCCAGTTCTAGTCAAGTTGGGAAATGTGAGGTAGGTGAGACGTGCGGCAAGGGGTCAGAACAGCCTGGAAAGTCTGGAGTCAGCAGCAGAGTTGCTCAGACCAGCAAGTGGCCTGGAAGCCTTTAAGAAGGCCAGGGAGAATCACCTGACCCCTTGCTAGTGTGGCTGGTTCCCTGCAGGGCCCTCCTTTGGCCAAAGCTGCACAAGCTGAATCCCTGTCCAAAATCCCTCCGGTTCAGAGCCACCACAGGCTCGAGTTCTGGCACATGGGATAAATGATGAGCAGGCTCTCTATAGGTTCTCCAGCCTAGCAAACACAGGCCACTCGCAGTGAGGTCAACTCAACCTGCCTCCAGATCCTGAGAGTGTATCTTTCTTAAACCAAATACAGCTATTATTCAAGCTGTTGAAAGATGCTAAGCCACTCATTCACTTTGTTACGTGTTCTTGCCTTGGCAGACCTCCTGAATGAGACACCACCAAGTTGCCGCGTGAAGCATTTCTGTACTTTGCAATCAGACTCTTGCTGGAGGTGCCACATGCCAATTGCAGAAATAGCCCGGCTTTTGGTCATGGACACGTTATTGATTGTTTGGAATCCAAATCTTAATCATATTAAAAGCAGGAAACAAACAGCAACAGGGCTGCCAGCCAGCCAGTATTGCCTGTGGTTAATGTTGGCGGATGAATTGTCTGTCAAAATTTAAAGGAAAGTTACAGGACTGCAGTAATGTAGACTTGAGTCTATTGACTTGGACTTGAGTCGGACTCAAAAGTCGCGTCAATGACTCGACTCGGACTTGACTCAGCGATTGTAAAAGATTCGAAAGACTTGACTCGAGACTTGGAGTCTTTTAGGACAACTCCAATTTTATTCAGGTTTAAAAACATTTTACCCATTAAATAGATAGGGACTTGCAACTCGCATCCAAAGACTCAGGACTTGGGGGCAAAGACTTGGGACTTGACTTGAGACTAGGACCCAGAGACTTGATCCACATCCCTGCAGGAATGTAAGACCAACTTGTGGCATTTCTCAAGAGGCCTCCACTCCGTTTTGATAGCGAAGTTTAAATGCAACAAGTGCTATTTCTGAGGCACATCCCTGTTTCAAACAGGTGACGTATATAAATGTTAGTCCATTATCTTGAACCTTCATCAGTTAAAAGGCTCATCCTTGATACTAAAGCCTCAGTAGCTTCCAGCTCCTTGGTCCTGGCCTGTAGTATTTTAGAATTCACGGAAGAGGCCTCTTCCCTCCTCCAGGGTTCGCAGTAAATGGAATTGACTTTTCCCCCCTCTGTGTCATGAAAATGTTTAAAATGTAATAAAATAATAAAAAGACGTGCAAAATTGTGACAGTACAGCAGTACCAGAGGCACTGGCAGAGTCGCGATGGCCTTCTGATGTTTCCCAGGTCAAAGGAAGATCTTTGAGCCCTGCACGGTATATCATAGGAGATGTTAAAATGTCATTTATTATATAATCTTTATTGTCAGACAGCTTTCTTGTGCAGCAGGGAAATGGGACAGAAGCGAAGCCGCATAGGGAGCTATTCATGATTATGCAGCTTTTTCACCAAGCCTGGCCACATTTAGGCTCAGGTACTACCCAGTCACTGAAAGAGAGCAACAATGACACTCAGTAAAACTGTATCAAAAGCCTGGCGAAGCTGAAACCATTTACCATTAGGGGGGTAATATTTTGACAGTGTCAAAAATACCTCTTTTTCTTTATGGCTTTTTGGCACGGCTTGAATCAATATGTATTGATTTATTAAAATGTGTATTTTTTATTTTATTTTTATTTTTCACATTTTTATACCGCCCTTCCTCCAAGGAGCTCAGAGTAGTGTACATATTTCCTCCCCTCCTTTTTGTCCTCACAACAACCCTGTGAGGTAGGTGGGGCTGAGAGATAGTGACTGGCCCAAGGTCACCCAGGAAGCTTCATGGCTGAGCGGGGATTTGAACCTGGATCTTCCAGGTCTAAGTCCGACTCCCAAACCACTATACCATCCTGGCTCATGTGATTTTTTAATGTGTACATCACCTTCCTCTTGCCCTCACTCTCCAAATTAATTCCGTTTGCCCTCACTGACAATGACATCATCACGTCGCCAAACTCTGATTGGCTACATAGCAGGGTGACATCATCCTGGTCACTACATGATCCCTGATGGACAGAATCACACATGTAACCAATCAGGGCCAGCTCATCCATGAGGCCAACTGAAGCTGTCACATCAAACAGCAGGTTGGCGGGGGGTATTCTTCTTTGTCTGCCTTCTTGCCTCCACTGCTCCTCCTTTTCCTTCTAGTCCCTGGACTGGAAAAGGAAGAGGGAAGGAGAGAGAGAGAGGAAGAAGTGTGGATGGGAGGGGAGTGCTGAGCTAAGACATTGGAGAGTGGGAGGAGAAGAGGCTGGTGCATCATTGTTAGGTAAGGAGGATCCACGCCTTGGGCATCAGGAGGTCTGGAGCCAGCCCTACAACCAACATAGGAAGGAGAGTCTGTAGCCACATGAGAATGTGCTGTTGAAGCACGAGCAGCAGCTAAGGGAAACAATATTGCACAGGATCAATTCTTATTAAGCTTTGAGGAACATATTTATACTTCCCAAAATTTGCTATTTCTAGCCTGAAAATTGAAAGGGAGTGACAATGGGAAACAGGTTATCTTGTTGTCTTGTGCTCCCTGAGGCATCTGATGGGGCCACTGTGTGATACAGGAAGCTGGACTAGATGGGCTTTTGGCCTGATCCAGCAGGACTCTTCTTATGTTCTTATGAAACTGGAAAATATTCAGCTCCGTCTCAGTTCAAAGTGAATTTTCATAAGAGTTTCCATCAAATTTCATTCGCACTGAATCTCAAAGTGAGTTTGGATTTCACCAATGTATTGAATCATGTTGTTGGTCCACTTGGCAAAATATTACTTCTTCTGATTGACAGTGGTTCCCTAAGACCTTTCCCAGGCTGCAGCCTTAGATATCCAGTTTTGGAGCTGCTGGGGTATGTTTGTGAGTTCACACACCCCTAGTTTTGTGGTGGGGGGATAGGGTTGTTATACACTCAAACTGCCTTTATTTTTCAACGTTCTTAAGTCCTACCCTGAAATGCTGAAGATGTTCAAAAGGCTCAACACTCTGCCTCATGGTTTGTTGCTGGCCATTCCTGTTGTCAGAGATGCTGCTGAATCGGCCAGATACTAGGGATGTGGATCAAGTCTCTGACTCCAAGTCTCAAGTTAAGTGCCAAGTCTCTGGGTCCAAGTCTCGAGTCTGGTCCCAAGTCTTTGGTTGCAAGTTGCGAGTCCCTATCTATTTAATGGAGGAAATGGGTTTAAACCTGAATAAAATTCAACTTGCCGTAAAAGGCTCCAAGTCTCGAGTTGAGTCCCAAGTCTCTGGGTCCAAGTCTCAAGTCTTCGTCCTCAAGTCCCGAGTCTTTGGTTGCAAGTTGCGAGTCCCTATCTATTTAATGGGGGAAACGGGTTTAAACCTGAATAAAATTTGACTTGTAAAAGGCTCCAAGTCTCGAGTCGAGTCTTTCTAGTCTTTTAGAATCGCCGAGTCAAGTCCGAGTCGAGTCATAGTCGCGACTTGAGTCCGAGTCGAGTCCGAGTCAATAGACTCAAGTCTACATTTCTGCCAGATACAAAAGTTCCCCTTCGCACCTGGCAAAGAAGCATGGGAAGGATGCCATCTGAAAGAAGGCATGGGCAGCACTTGCCAAATGTCTGCGCCTTTTCTACACAACTGTCAAATGCAGTGGAGCTCTGTCCTCTGCTACACTGAGTCACTTTACAAGTGAGGAATGACAGGAAACGGCATCAAGAGAATTCCCCAAACGCTCTCTCTTGTGCACAGCACCAGCCTTTGACTGGAATGCAGATGGCCTCTCCTTCTCCCATCTGGCCTCTAGAGGTCAGGAGAGGGCCTCCATTGCTGCTCCTGCCAGGCATCTCCTGCCATTAGCATTCTCCCTGAGTCATGGTAATTAAGCAGAACTAGGCTCTGCACAGAGAAACGGAAATGCATTGACTTTAATAAAACAGAGTGTAAAACAATTTGAGATTAACTCCAGGCTTGTTTATCCGTTTGCATTTGTAATTCTGCTGGGGTATTTTCCTGTGGAATGGGACGTTTCCCCTCTGCACCAGGGTTGCCCCCGCACTCCCTGCAGAACAGAGAGGGGAGAATTCTGGCAGGCGTAGTGTCTATTCTCATGGCGCTGGGATGTTGTCCTTTCTGCACAGCTCTCAAAGCTGCAGTTAATAGCCCTTCAGTGTAGTCTCTGGGCATGATGCAGGCACTTTGCTGAAGCTAAGCAGGGTCTGGATGGGAGACCATTTGGGAGTCCTATGTGTGTCATCTGGAGTTCTATGATGAATGTGAGTTATAGCTGCAATAAATAAACCCCAAACACGCATGCATATTCTTCTTCTCTTAATGACTGCTGTGTTGAGGGAGGACGTGCAAGTGTGAATCAGTCACCCCTGTTGCTACCAGACACCAGGTGCATTGTTGTCACAGCATCATCTATCTTATCACTTGCACCCTGATGTCTGGTCAGAAAATTTCTGCTGGGGAAGCATGTAAGCAAAGGGATTGGCCCACCCCACAGCCACAGGGCCAGTTCCTCCAGGTGTTTTTTGAACAACAAAAAGACATAGGAGTTTGAATCATAGAAGTCTCATGTCATATCTAGTTTAGTCTCAGTTTCCGTCTGCTTGGGTGCAAATCCTATTAATTTTAGTGGAACATATTTCCTAGCATACATTTGCTGAAGATAGATGGATAGTGTGTGTGTGTGTGTGTGTGTGTGTGTGTGTGTGTGTGTGTGTGTGTGTGTGTGTGTGTGTGTGTATGTATGTGTGTGTGTGTGTGTGTGTGTGTGTGTGTGTATGTATGTGTGTGTGTGTTAGAGAGCAACAGAGAGAGTACAGTAGATTAATTAGAAGTGACAACGAGGGAACTGCTGCCATCACCTTTTCCCACCACCTGGCTGCCAAAACGCTGCCGACAGAGCTGTGAGCGAGGCTTTGCATCCCTGAGCCAAGCTCCTCCCTTTCTTTGCCGCTCCGTTTTCTCCACCTGGCGCAGAGGGACATTCCTAATTTCATGGGTGCAAATTGATGCTTTCAGCATTTCAGATGAAAGGTGCAGCAGAAGGGGTAAATGACTCCAATGCAAGGAGCTGCTGAGCTGTTCCATTTAAATATACAGTATATGGGTCGCTCATCAATTTAACGGTGCGTATTGACTACGTTAACTGTCTGTGAGATGGTTTTGTGCTTCAGCTTAATAGCTAGGTATAATTTTTTAAAAGTCAGTCTTCTTGTGTCAGTCTCTCATCAACCGGAGTTTTTAAAAGATGGAAAAGGTCATTGCTGTGGCAGGCAAGGAAAGTGAGAGAAGCATTAATCAGCAGATAGCCCTTCATGCATATCCCATCTGTTGGTTCCCTCACTGGTCTTAGACTTCGCTCCTCTTGAGGTTCGGGTGAGGCAAGGCAAGGCAACTTCCCTACGAGGGATGGCTGACACATTTGGGTTTCGTAATTTAGCAAAAAAGGAACTTGGAAGACCATGACATGAGAGAGGTTTATGGAACCATACATAATGTAGAAAGCGGATAGAGAGAAGAAGTTTTTCTCCCTCTCTCATGACACTTAACCCTAGATCTGGGGGTCATCCTTGCAGTGAAATGGAGCAATAGGAAATTCAGGGCAGACCAAAGAAAGTAGACAGTGCACAATTCACTGGGCGGAATTTGCCACCGCCCTGGGGTGTGGTGATGGCCACGGCTGCAGGCAGATGACTTTAAAAGGAAGTTAAACAAATTCATGGATGACTCGCCTATGAAGGTCTGCTCATCATGATGGCTCTCTCTCTCTCTCTCACTCTGCTACTTCCAAGTTCAGAAGGAGTCAGAATTCCTTAGGCTACCAGTTCAAGACCCACTAGGGGTGTGCACATGATGCCCCTCCTTATGTGCATCGCACACATCTCAATTCCTGCTCTCTGGCCATCGATGCAAATTCAGTTAGCAGGGACCAGCAATAGCCTTTTCGGTGGTGGCACAACCACTGTGGAATGCTTTGCCAAGGAGGTCTATCAGGGCCTTACGCTGTCTGCCTTTACGTGTTCCCTAAAAAAACACATCTGTTCCACTTGGCTCTTCACCAATTTTAGCCCGATATTTTATAGCTGGTATTTAATATGATGGTTTTCATTTAATACGATGGCTTTATATTGTTGGTTTTCATTACCTTTGTTGTTTGTCCATTTTAAATTGTTTAATGTATTGGTTGCAAACTGCATTGTGCAGTTTTTGTTTGGAAAAGCGGTATATAAATATATTAAATAAAAACAGGAGGCCCAGTCTATGCCCTCCCTATTCCCAGACCTGGTTCAGCAGGAGAACTCTGCCATCAGCTGTGCAATAAATCTCAAATCCAAAGAAGCAGAACTGCAGGTTTTTTTTCAGTTACACTGGTGTGAAATACCTGGTGTGCTGTTAAAAGTCTATATCACTGATCATCTCAGGGCTTCAGGTTCCCCTCTAGAGGTTTACATTCTCAGATAAATTCTGGAAGATCCCTGGCTTATTTCTGTTCATGTCGAGGCTGCTGCTTTTTCTGCCTTTTTTCCCTTTTCCTATTGTAGCTTACAGAAAAGAAGAGAAAAGGTGTGTGGGGGGAGAGAACACCAGGGATAAAATCTAACAAAAAGAGACTGGGTACAGGACCTAGAAAATCTAAACCAGTGTTTCTCAAACCTTTTAGTGCCGGGACCCACTTTTTAAAATGACATTCTGTCAGGACCCACTTAGCTTTACAACACGCCCAAACATTTATCTCCCTATATTTATGCAAGCTTGCAAACTGCAGGAGTTCAGCTCCTTGCAGGATAATTATCAGCTATCTTGCAAACTGCAGGAGCTCAGCTCTTCGAAGAGCAATTAGCAGCTATCTGATTTTTGAATAACCTCCAGGCTTGTGGCAATTATCTGGATCCCGACCCAGATAATTTTAGATCAGTGTTTGAGAAACACTGATCTAAACAATGATATAGCAGCTTGGGATTTAATCATGGAGCGCATTCTCGAATATGACTATCTGTAAACAGGGCTCTGAGTATTCTTCAGGGGGAACGAAATCGGAAATCTGTACCTAAACAATCTGTACCTAAACAGAGCAAAGAGTTCAAAAAGTATGGCTAGAGTCAGATCCAACAGCCTCCTGGAGACACGAGTGAACCGATGCCCTTAGTGCCAGCTGGCTGCATTGCAAGAGCCTCTTTGTACTTTCCAGATTCACTGATGTGGAGAGATGGCTTTGAACGACTGGAGCCTTCGAACCTGGCTGGCACATGGGCAGCAGCGCACTGCAGCACATAGCCGCAGCGAGGAGGAAAAAGAACGGTGGCGTTAAAAGGCACATTTAAATGTTAAGCCTCGTGGCTCCACAGAAACAGGGTGCCTTGTTTCTCAAACGGATTGAGTCATAACAGCCCTGCTTCTTCGTGGTCTATTGTTGGCTCAGTCTAATTGCCGGCTAAGTCATGCTTAGAAGTCTCTGGTTGCCTCCTCTAATGGGTGTTGGTGTTTGACTCAGGGACAGTCTAAATATGACAAATGAAGCTCCCTTCTACTGAGTCAGCCCACTCAGCCGCCTTGCTCGGTATTGTCTACACCAAGTGTCAGTAGCTTTCCCAGGCCTACCTGAAAATGCCAGAAAGTAAACATGGGGTCTTCTGCATGCAATGCAGCTGCCGGACCCCTTTGCTACGAGGCCTTCCTTTATGTCGCTACCTTCAACTGAGTCAGACCATTGTTCTATCCAGCTCCATACAAACTATGCTGACCAGCAGTGGCTCTCAGACTTCATGGGTTTCTTAGCCAGCCCTACCTGGCAATAGCAGAGCTTAGACTTCCGCAAGCAAGGCAAGTGCTCTCCTGGTAAGCTACTGAGACTTGTGATAAATCTATGAAGCTGCCTTAAACTGGATCCGATCATTGGTCCACCCAGTTTAGTACTGTCTTCTCTGATTGGCTGCATCTCTCCAGAATTTCAGAGATGGGTCTTTTCCGTCCATAACCTGCAGATGGTGGGGGATTGAACCTGGAACCTTCTGCAATGGTCCCAGACCAATGGTCTGACTCGGTATAAGGCAACTTCATATATTCGAGTAGGGAGGAAGCCCCATTGAAAACTGGTGAGATTTATTTCCATAAGATTGCATTGTCAATTAGATAAACTAGTTGTGTGACGCATATTTGGTGAATCGGATTCTGTGCCCATTCTTCAATTTGACTATTTCTCTAGCATTTGTAATTCACAAAGTACTTTGTTATGATAGTTATGGTGTCTGTCTTCACAACAGCTCTATCAGGTAGGTCATTTTTACATCAAGGAAACTGAGGCCAAGAGACAGTGACTTGTTTTAGAGCACACAAAGAGTACAGAGCAAAAATGGGGGGGATGATATCTCATGATGCTAGATAGGTTCTAGCGATGTCCTTTAAAGCATTATTTGACATGAGATCAGGTTGCCTGAAGGACTCCCTCCCATATGTACTGGTCCACTCGATAAGATCAACTGGGAGCGGTTTGGATGGCAGGGCCTTCTCTGTGGTGACACCACCATTGTGAAACTCTCTCCCTCTTGAGCTGAGGTTGGCTCTTTCACTCTTGCCTTCCGGTGGTACCGGAAGACTGTTCTTATGTCTTGCTTTTCCTGGTTTGGTATAATTTAGTTGGTGATGCCTGTGGGAGATTTTTGTCTTTAGAATGTATAATATATTTTATCTCTTCTCTTTTTTTCCCTGGGCTATTAGCCACCTTGGGAACCCCTTGCTTAGAGGGGAAAGGTGGAATAAAAATGGTTTAAAACAAATAAATAGAGCCAAGGCTGCCGACTCTTTTCCTACTCTCCAGTCCTACACTCTCATCCAGTGAGTCAGGCAGGCTCCTGTGGAGGGCTAAATAATGAAACCCATCCACCCCCTGGAGAATGAAATCACAACACACCTCTTTTAAGGGCATGTTTCATGGTCATTGTTGCAGAGTAATGGAGGCCTGGAATTTAATCTGAAGGATCAAAATAGGGTCCTCTCCAACTTGAGGGCAGAGAAGGAAAGAAACCCAAATGAAGTTGTTTTGCTTCCTATTAGCCAGCACTTGTCTCCGTTGTCCCCATTGTTGTGAAGCAGTTAACTGGCTGCCCGCTGGAGGACCACTAGAACAGTTGCCTAGCAACCTCACACCATTGTACAAAGAGCTGCGAACAGGCAGCACATTTCAGAAAGGGGGAAAGATAAAAGACATCACCTTTCTTTGCAAGGATGCCCCCCTTGTCCTGATAATGTTGCATTTGGTTCTGAGCAATGCAACCCTTTGTGCTCAAATGGGGAAATCTGAAGGATGTTGGGGTCCTTCTTTGCCATCTCCAAGGATAAAGGGCTCCAGATGGATCCATGTCTTGCATTAATAGTCCGTGTCCTTAAGGCAGAATGTCGTTATTGATGGCAGGATGGATGAGAATCACTCAGAGTGCACTTCAGGAAGCAGCATCAATGTAGTGGCCAAATAGGATTGGGCTGTTAGCTTCCTCAACAGGGTAGTCATGAAGATAAAATTAACGGAAGGGAAAACACTGTACATTACCTGGAGGCCCTTGGAAGAGCTGTACTGTCAGGTTTCTTTGTTGTTGTTTTAATACTGTGTTAAGTTTTGATATTTGTATTAGCTTTGTTGTGAGCTGCCTTGGGCGTTGCATGGAAAGGTGTGATATACTTGTCCTGATAAATAAACAAGTGTAAACAAGAATTTAAAAATACAAAAGCAATGTTATTAAATATGCCCGCTGTATTTTGTGGGGGCACCCAACCCACAACAGAAATTTCAAAACGAGACCGATAGAGCTATGGGCATACACAATCTGCAACATTGAGATGTCACCCATCTTACCAAAACTGCTTTTCATTCCCAAAATTCTTCTGATGTTTCTTCCAAGCAGGAAGTTCTAAATCCAGCTTGAAACTTCACTCTTGGAAAATGTCTGTGATAACATTTGTCCCAAGCCTTCTCAATTTTACCCACTACTTGGTGTTTTTCCCTATTCTGGACTCCCAACAAGAGATTCAGCCCTGCAGAAGGGCATATGAGCAAAAGGAAATAGATCTATAGCACAACTCAGAACCTGCATTGTTATTTCCTGTGGGTCATCTACAAAATACAAGCAAACACACTGATATAGCAATGTTACTTCCCTCAAAACGTGCATCCAAATTTCACATCACACCAAATTTATTTGGGTAGCGAAAATTTTGAATTGGTGCAATTGGAACGTTAGCCCACCTAATGAAAGCAGGCTGAAAAACCTTTGTGAAGAGGAGGCTTTCGCGGGTCCTGCTCCAGAGACTGCAGCCCTGGATTACCTTTTCAAAAAAGAAGTAATTGCCTTTAATTAACATGTAAGGACACCACTTTTTTTGTTGTTCTTAATGAGGCCTGCAGGCTATGCGCCTTTGAAGTATTTTTTTGTTTGGCTCATCGACTTCCTCCGCTGTCTCCCAATTATCTGCCCTCTTCAGCATCTTTGAAAGATCTGTGATTTTTTTTTTGGGGGGGAGGTTAATTTGCAGAAGCCAGAAAGGCGGCCTGACTTGGCCTGCACATCTGTTGCTTCCTTACGCTGTGCCAGACCGTTGGCTCATCCTCTCACCC
Source organism: Plestiodon gilberti rubricaudatus (assembly GCA_026170595.1). Lineage (NCBI taxonomy): Eukaryota > Metazoa > Chordata > Lepidosauria > Squamata > Scincidae > Plestiodon > Plestiodon gilberti. The sequence continues at coordinate 6,846,784 of JANXHW010000007.1, forward strand.
AGTGCTATCTATCCCCTTCAGTTTGGCTGACCACAGGGGTAGCATCAGCACTCTGGACAGCTGCCAAGTGCCCAGGGTTCCTGAGACCATCAGGGAAAGAGACTCTCTGGGCACTCACACAGATAGGAGTTGGGTGGGACCAGGGAGGGCCATTGGGGAAACCTGAAACCACTCCTGCTCTCCGGGGTTTTTGGAAATGGGTATTCTTCAACCCTGCTGCTACCCAAGGTCCTTGCAACCTTCTGCATGCAAGGCAGGGGCTCTACCACTAAACTATGACCTCTCCCCTTAAAGCAGGTGCCTGGCAAGGTTTGCAAACTCTAAGGTTCCCCCCCCCCCAACATAATGTAATCTGGAAGTTCCTGGAGGTCCTGTTAAAATTGCTCCGATTGCTGTCAGTCATCACCTGGAGATTGATGCTGATTCCTGGAGACCCCATGCCAATCCTGGAGGGTTGGCAATCCTATGTTCAGTGGGACAGGATGCACTAAAGAATGTAGGCATCAATCTTGCCATGTCTCACTTGACAAATGGGAGCTGTATCAGATGAGCTCATTTCCCCCTCTATTGCTTCTATTTGAGTTGCCAAATTTTGTCAAAACTCCCCCTATGTACCCCATCTTCAGTGGTCAGTGACCTTCCCCTGTTTCTGCACCTTCTCCTCTGGTCTTATCAAAGGCTGCAAATCTGCCAGCGTTTCAGACGGAATGAAGACACCCATCCTCATTCCCAGGACCACTGTTTCAGTCCCCCCTCACTTAGGGAAATTTGATTGGCAGCAACAAAGGACAGGGCCTTCTCAGTGGCAGACCTCCCTCCTTAGGGACAGTAGACTGATTTCACCTTTACCAACTTTATTTATAAGATTTACACAGAGGCTGAAGATTTTTTTGAAAATCTGATTTTTTTTAAATCTGAAAATTTAAATTTTCAGATTTAAATATATATTTTTGTACTGCATGGCTTTTAATCCCATATCAATCCAGTCTTTGTATATAATTGCTGGCCATGGAAGTCTGAGATCATATTTAAATCTGAAATTGTTTTTGGCAAAACCCATCTACCTTGGGCTTATCCACGTTTCTGCTGCCACTATGAGAGTCGTTTTATTCAATGAGCATTATTTCAGTGGTGTTTTGCCTATTGAAATGGTTTTTAATCATGATGGTATGCTACCTTCTCTGTTGTGTAAGCCGCTTTGTGGACCTTAAATGAAAAGCATAAATGCAGAAATAACTTTATATACGAGGTGGGGTGGGATGCCTGTGTGCTCTACATCCCTGCAGCTCACCCTCTGGCAGTTCCTACATCAGGAGGCCAGGCATGGAAATTCTGGCCCATTCTGCAAGTCTTCCCATCATGCACTGCCCTGCACCCCCCCTCCCTACATTGCTCATAAGGTTCACCATGTTAGTGGAAATAACAAACTAAAAAGCAAATGGGATTATAGATGTACGCAGCATTTCTTGGTGATGCTTTCAAGCATTAGCAACTCCTGTCGGTCAAACCATTCCAAAAGGGCACCTCACTGCAACGTTGATTTCCTCTCTGCAGAGATAGGATTTTAAATCCTCTCCTAATACGACTCACAAAAGGCTGCCTTCTGAAAAGGGGAGTGGAAACCATTGGCTGCTGAGCTAACCTTTGCTTTTAACACAGGGAAGGAGAAAGCTGTGGTCTAGGTCGGGAGTTCGGTGATGCTGCTGCCACTGACAATGGAGCTCTGATGGCTGTGACAGTTCGAAGAGGTCCCGAGAGGGACAGATGTTGACTTAAGGTGTTGACGTTGTTTTTTAAGGGAAAAAGGAAGGATTTCAGGGAAGGAATTTTAGGCAGAGCAACAGAGAGAGAGAGAGACAGACAGACAGAGAGAGAGACAGACAGACAGAGAGACAGACAGACAGACAGACAGACAGAGAGCACCATGAAATTTAGCAGAGCGATTAGCACTTAAGGCAAAACAGGCTTGAGATGCAATCAGGAGAATATGCAACACAGGCCCTCGAGAGTTAGAATACTGGACTTAAGAGTGTTTCAGGGTCAAGCAGGAGGTCTGGCTCAGTTGGTAGAGTTGCCGCCTTGTAAGCCTGAAGGTTGGTGAATGGCCAGTTCGAGACTCACCACTGACAAGAAGCTGTGAAATCCTTTGTGAGGAGAGATAAAGAGCTGCCAGCTGCGTCGGCCGAGTGTGGGAGGCGATGGCCAAGGAGAGGCCAGCCTGCAAAGGGATACGATCTGGAATGCCGTTGTTCATGAAAGATTGAACATTTATATATATGATTGTAAAGCCCCCCATTAGCGGGGTTGGGAAAGCCTGCCCATGTAAACCGCCTTGGATTAAAGTCAGAGGAGAAATCCATTGGCCAAGAAAGGCGGTGTATATATCTCTCAGGAGTTGCTGTAATGATAAAATGGTGGGAGGGACTACATATACTCTCGTGAGCTCCTTAGAGCAGGGGTTCTCAACCTCCTCCCAGCCGAGTACCACCTCCAGTGCCACTCTCCTGCTGCGTACCACCGGAAGTGACTGGGTATGACATCAACACCAGTTAATGCCAGGTTTCCAGAGGCCAGAAAATGCAGGTAGGAGGCTCTGGGTAGGTGGCAGTGCCATTCCCAGTGTTCCCAAGGGGCTCAGCCAAAGGCAGGAGCCTCTCAGGAGCAAAAAGACACCACTGAACGCGCCACATCGGAGCAGGGTTACAGTGATCCAGTGGTCCAAGGAGTACCACCAGCAGTCAGCTGAAGTACCACTGGTGGTACTAGTACCACTGGTTGAGAACCCCTGCCTTAGAGCATAGTTGCTTCTAAGCAGGGTCAGTCCAAGGCTTCCTGGCACCTGAGGCGGCTTGCCAAATTCTGCCCACTTACCCAATGATGTGCCAGCCTCTGCTCCTCCCACTCTCCAGTGTTCTAGCTCAGCACTCCTCTCGCCTCCAGATTTCTTCCTCCTCTCTATCCCCCCCTCTTTCTTTTCCAATCCAGTGAGTGGAGGAGAGAAGGTGGACAGAGATGGTCAACCCCACCCCCACCATCCTGCTGCCTGAGGCATCTGCTTCAGTTGGGCTCATGGATGGGCCGGCCCTGATTCTAAGCATTGAAGGATGTGATACACAGATATCTGAAACACTATTTTGGACATCCAAATACTACTTTGGACCTAGCTAGGACAAACAGTTCAGTGTGTATGAACTATTTCTCAGTTGGGCTGTTGGCAGTTGATCGATATATGTCCTCATAGGTGTTTTAAGTCATCCTCTCTCTCTCTCTCTCTCTCTCTCTCTCTCTCTCTCTCTCTCTCTCTCTCCCTGTGATCTCTCCTTTTGGTGTTTTTTCCTCTGTTGTTTTTGCAAGCTCAGTCTAACCAACTTTTAGCGACCTCAAAAAAAGTTTGGTTAACACATACACACAAATGAACATTTGTTGCTAGAAATAAGAAATAAGGAGTTGTCTGTAATACACCATTACTTCCACACCTGCTACTCTGCATTTCCTCAAAGAGGCTTTACACTTATAAGGGACTAGGGAGGGTTTCACTTTTAGTTTATTTGAAAAGAAAAATTGCCACATGGGGAATAATGGGGATAATATTAGCTTAGCATGATTCTGCCTAGAATCAGCAGATTCTGTAGGGTTCTATGGGGGAGGTCTAAAAATGAAGCAACATGATTATATTCCATGGAGCTGTCAAGTTTTGAAAGAAAGAACATCTCCTTAAAATATAGGTTATCTTTAGCAAAACCCAGACTCTTTGCATAATGTGAATCTGGCATAGGCTGTCTGTGGTGGTGGCACTGGCGTAGCTAGGGGGTGCGTGTGGTGCACCCCGCACTGAGTGACACCAATTTGGTAGTCACGTGGGGGTGACACCATGGCTCGGTAGGCTCAGCTGTGAGAGGTATTCCTCACCGCTCACAGCTGAGCTGAATCCAAGTCTTGGCTTCTTTGGCTCGCAGGTGGAGCCACGAAAAAAGCCGAAGGAGCCAAGGGGTAACACCTTATGGGGGGGGGTTGATGGCAACAATGATCAAAAATATGGGTGAGGTTGGAGTTTTCGAATTGACAAGAACTAACCAGGCCATTCTTTAGCTGTAGGATCCTAGCAGCATAGGGGTGCCAGGTGGAGAGCATCTAAAAATGTGAGGTTCCTGAGACGGGGGCCCAGTGATGTTGGAAAACTGCCAACCCTTGAAAAAGGAGTCCAGCTGCAACTAAACAATGACTCAAGATGAGCCTTGACTGCCTATCCATGAAAACATAAGAAAAGTCTTGCTGGATCAGGCCAAAGGCCTGTTAAGTTCAGCATCCTCTTTCCCACAGCGGCCCACCAGCTTCCTCCCCAAAGAGGAGACAAAGCTCTGCCCGTCCCCCACTGTTGCTCCCCTGCAACTTGCAGGAATTTTTTTTTAAAAGCTGTCGAAAGAGGGCCATTTCTGCCAAACTGGAAACAGTACAGGCGAGTGTAAATCACTCCGCCACTTTGGTTATTTAAAACGCACGTAATTGTCTCTTGTGAAAGCAGCATGAAATGCATTTTAATATGACAGTCGAAAGAACAGCTTTTCCCCTCAATCACACCAAAACCGACTCTCCCGGCTCAGCACAGCCTCCTTTTCCCTTCCACAGCGGCCTCGGTTCAGCTCAGCTCCTAATGGGAAAGCCAGTCACCCAGCTGGTGTGTCTGGAGGCCTGAGCGTTCACCGTGGATCTTTGAGAAATTAGTTGTTACCAGAAGTTAACAACCTGTTTATTAGTCAGTGGGCCCCATATGGAAGGCTGGCTGACAAACTAATGTCACTGCTGTTCTCAGCTTCGGTTAATGGGCCGTTTTATTAGGGGGATTTCCTCCCCTGGGGGTTCCTCCAAGGAGGCATTATTGGGTATGATCGAGTGAGACGTTGACGCTGATGGGATTCAGGACACAGGCAAAGCAGCAGGAGCAGAAGATAGGACTATATGGAGAGGTGCTTGAGGAGGGTGGAGGAGATTGGGCCAAAATGTCTCCTGCAATCAGTTTTGGGTTGAATTCCAGGGAATAAAGAGGGGGGCTTGAACCCTCGGTTTTGGGGAGGGATCAAATTCACCACTGTCACTAGAGCGCCTCCTGCTGGTGAGTGCTGATTTCCTCAAAAGCTTCCAGAACAGCACTGTGTGATGAGGTGTGGCTCTGACATGGGCTTCTGGGGGTGGGGGGTGAGGGTGGACTACTGTTTTGCCCCCCTTGCAAATTTCACCCCCACCTTGAAATCCCTGAAACACTCCAGCATCTTTGCAGCCAGCAAGTGGGGCCATAAAATGGGGGGAGCTGTCGATCGAAAGGTCGGCAGTTCGAATCCGTGACGGGGTGAGCTCTCGTGGCTTGGCCAGCTCCTGCCAACCTAGCAGTTCCAAAGCATGTTAATGCGAGTAGATAAATAGGTACCGCTTGCGGGAAGGTAAACAGCGCTCCGTGTTCCAGCCGCATGCTACGCGCTGCGGCAAGGAGAGTCATGCCGGCCACATGACCATGGAGGCGTCTTTGGACAACGCTGGCTCTTTGGCTTTGAAATGGGGATGAGTACCAAAGCCTAGAGTCGGACATGACTGGACTTAATTATCAGGGGTCACCTTTACCTTTACCTAAAGCTAATGCTGCATCTTATAAGTGGCAGGGGCAAAGGTGGGCACAAAGGAGTGACTGGAGAGGGCACAGGGAACTTGGGCTCACCTCAGGAGCTTTCAAGGAGCCTGTGCCTCAGCTGCAAGGGTGAGGCACAAACATATCCAGGCATAAATGTATCTTGCTGGAGCTTCACTGGCTACCAGTTTCTTATGGGCAGCATTCCAAGTGCATGTTTAAACCAGGCTGGGAACAGTCATTTGAAGGACCGCCCCCTTCTGCATTAACCTGCCTCCTTCTTTGGACCAGGATCAACGTTGGAGGTGAGCCAGGTAGCTACTTTTGGGGGCTGGCTGGATCCAACATGGAAGATGCCTTGTTTTCTTTTTGCTGTTTCACTGTTTACAGTTCTTAACCCAACCTTCCCAGCCCCTTTGAGTTTTATGTGAATATAGACAACATACATAAACATGCAGCCCCAGCCGAACATGCTACTGTGTCTAAACTTGTGCTGCTGAGTCCTTGTTAACAGAGTGTGGGCTAATTTCATGGGTTTTAATGCCACGTCCTATCTTGCCGTCAGCATACCTATCGATGGCAGCTCTCTCCTTCCCTGCGGGAGACTATTCCAAAGGGTGTATTTCATTGTCAGGCTGAATTTTCTTCTTACTCACTTTAACGTGTTTCTTTCCCCCCACCTTTCTCATTTCCACCGCCTAGCTACTTATTTCTCTTGCTGCTGCTCCTTACACTTCACTATAGCATTACCTTCTTGGCACAAAACACCTTTGAGATAACTGGAGACGTTTATCATCCCTCTACCTTCCATCATTTTCCTGCCAGCCTTGGCGTATTTAGTTATTTTAATCTTTCTTCATAAGTCATCCTCCTCAGCACCTGTATCTCATTCTTGATGCTCTTCTTTGAGTTCTTTCCAATTTGTCTGTGCTCAAAACATTTCTCTCTCCGTGTCTAGGAGTATGTAATCAAAATAGAGCAGAAGAGACCTCCAAAAGAAAAGGATGTGGGTTACAAATGAACCTATGTGACACACCTTGCTGATGCTTTAAGCAGCTGGCACACAATGGGGTGTACTCCAACCCTCTCTGTGAATGCAAGGAGAGTTGCACGCATGCCAGTACCCTTCTGGCTATGGGAAGATGCAGACACACCAACTAGCCATGCACCTACAGCCATGCAGCCATGCACCTACAGCCATGCAGCCATGCAGCCCAGGCCTGGCCAGGGCTCAAAGGCCCAGAGGAGCCTGGAAGCAGACCCTCTCCAGCATTCTCCCACCTAGTCAGTGTAGAAGAGCCAGAGGGGGAGGAAAGCAAAACGAGAAGGAAGCATCGTGATTGGAGAAAGGGCTGCGGTGGACACCTCCTCTTCCTCCTCCTCCAGCTCCACCACCATAATGTCACCATAATGTCAGCAGCAGCGCTAGAGAAGGAGGCAAGCTGCACCCCCAGCCTCTGTGCCGGAGAAGTTGGGGCAGTGGGCATGTGCCACCACCAGCTTGCTGCCTTCACATGACTGGGCTGTCCCACCTATCCCCCCTGCATGTTCAGCACTTGCCTGCAGAGATAAAACCAAACGTGGCCAGAATTTCTCCTCGCATTCCAGAACCCACAATTTAGTTGCCTGGTGTCTGCAGACATGGAGAGAAGCAACCTCTGGCCTCTGTCATTGACCAAAGAACTATAGCGCATCTGGGAGGTTGTCCACCTGTCTCCCAGGAAAACATCTCAGTAAGGGGAAGACCAGTCTGGCCACTGCTATTGGTCAGAGCAGAACGAGCAGTGGAATGGAGCTCTCTTTCTTTCTTTCTTTCTTTCTTTCTTTCTTTCTTTCTTTCTTTCTTTCTTTCTTTCTTTCTTTCTCCTTCCTTGAAAGAACTGTGCACTGCTCCCACAGTCAGTTATCCAGGGTCTACAGCCATGAAGGGAAGCACTCTCAGACCTTTGCCATGGGATTAGGCAGGGCTGCTGGTTCTGTGCATGTGTGAGTGAATTGTCACTCTATTATTTCAATGGATTGTAAGCAGCCTTGCGGATCTTTAGATTGAAGGGTAAGGTATAAATATGCTAAATAAATACATGTTCTCAGGGTTCTAGCACACACGAGGACCTTGTGCAAGAACCCAGCTCATCTGAGCAAGGTGGCCATCACCAACCTGTGAAAGGCTAAGAGGGAAGGAGCTAGATGGGTCTCCTATAGGCAGAGTCTAAGCTTCAGACCTGAGAAGGCCATGTCCTATGTGGTTACAACTTCAGATAGCAATGAGATGCAAAGCGGAGCCTCTCCAGCAGATCTCAAAGGACAAGCAGGATGATTGCTTGCCCAACTGGTGATATTGCATGTCCCATTTCACCTCCCCTGAACCCATCTCCTTATCAACATACCCTCTGAATTTACCTCTGGTATATGGCCTAATCAGATTCACTTTGGTCATAAGCTGTTCCAGAGGACATGCAGTCCTTTGCCTTATCTCCATTCACCGTTAGGGACCGATAACCAAATGCATGGCCGACTTCTCTAATTAGAGTTCTGCGTTCCCGAACGTCTTTCACTCTTGCCAGTCATTCTCTCCCTTTCGCCAAGGCTTGTTGATTTGTTTGCTTTTCTCACTCTCCCGCCTCCTACTTAAGGATCTCTCTTTACGGCACTTATTTCTACAAGGATAACCACAGATAACGGCCCTTTTTTGTTTGCTAATTGATCATGAAGCCTTTGTTGCAGTTTTACATTCAAAATCCCTCTTTTAATTCCCCCTTTCCATTTGAGCAAAATTGCTTAATTTTATGTCATAAACTTGCTCGTAGGGTTTTTGTGTTATTCTTTTATTATTATTACTATTATTATTGTTATAATAAAAAAGCGCCTCTTGAATATTTAATCTGGCTCCCCTTGGCTTGTTCGGGTTGTTGTCCATTTGTTTGCCTTTTAATTATAATGATACATACTCAGAAAGGAAAATTAAGAATGGGAGCGGAAAAAGGAACGAGCGGTCGGCCATCGTGGCTTCCTTCACTGGTTTGGAAAGATAAGGCAAGGGAGTCTCCTCCCGTTCAGGCAGTTGGTTATCCCCTGTGCTCCGATGAGCATTAATAAGAGGTTGGGAAGAAAAGGATGCAGCACCTGGCTGGCGGCATGGGGCACATGTTGCCAACACTCCTCCTCCTCCTCCTCCCTTCGTGAACCAGCCTCGGAGGAGCTACTGGCAGGCCCCAGCATTAGTCGGAGAGCATCTTATTATGTAGAATTGTGTCAAATGCTGAGGAGTGGTACAAAGAGATAATCAGCATCCTCCAGCACTAATTACCTGAGCCCAATAGAAGTCTGAGCTCAATTCACAGTGCTAAAAGAAAGAAGTCTCTCCGAGTCATGAATGAAATGACAGTTTGCAAGAGCCTACAGAGATAGCACCACACGGGGGGGGGGGGAGGAAGGTAATATCCCATAATTTAAATATTGGGTTCTATGCAGGCCTGCATATCTTGCAGGCCACCAAGCTGAGCGCAGCACACCAGCCTCGTATTAGGGCCCCCCAAGTGACTGACAGCCCCCATCTTTCTGCAGTCCTGAGCAAGCAGAAAAAACAGGAGGTTCATCGAGCCCCCATAGTGCCAGCAGTCATGACTGGAGGGTGGCATTGAGCCGGGCCTGTCACAAGCTGAATGTAACATTACATGTGTGGTATCAAGCCAGCGGGTGGCGCAGTGGGTTAAACTGCTGAACCATGAGCTGTCGATCGAAAGGTCGGCAGTTCGAATCCATGACGGGGTGAGCTCTCGTTGCTTGGCCAGCTCCTGCCAACCTAGCAGTTCCAAAGCATGTTAATGCGAGTAGATAAATAGGTAACACTTGCGGGAAGGTAAACAGCGCTCCGTGTTCCAGCCGCATGCTACGCGCTGTGGCAAGGAGAGTCATGCCGGCCACATGACCACGGAGGCGTCTTCGGACAACGCTGGCTCTTCGGCTTTGAAATGGAGATGAGCACCACACCCTAGAGTCGGACACGACTGGACTTAATTGTCGGGGGTCACCTTTACCTATCTCTCTGACAGGTTGACCTGAGAATGGTCTGTAAGTCTTTGGTCCAGTTTGCCTGCTGAAACTGGTCAAGTCTTAGCCTGTAAACGCTCTGGGTGTTTGGAAAGGATGCGATGTACGTTCTCTGTATGTCATATTTCAGAGAGCGCTCGTGGCGTTGGCTCAAGCAGAGTAATGGGAAGCAAGCGAACGGTAGCACTTACGTAGGTCTTGTCTTGACAAGACTGGCAATAGTCTCTTAAAATATAGGGAAATATTAAACGGAAATATTAAATGGAAAATAGACAAAGTGCGAACAGGGAAAATAAGATAGGTGTGTGATCAGAGGCAAGACAAAAAGAAATAAAAAGTGTGTGTCTAACTACATGTTCCCTGCACTAAGAAATCCACTTATATAGGCTGAAGAAGTAGAATTTCCTCTGTCACCCGGTGGTGAGAGAAGTTCTGCCCTCCAAAACCTCACATATCTTAAGAACATAAGAACATAAGAAGAGCCCTGCTGGATCAGGCCAAAAGCCCATCTAGTCCAGCTTCCTGTATCACACAGTGGCCCCACCAGATGCCTCAGAGAGCACAAGACAACAAGATAACCTGTTTCCCGTTGACACTCCCCTGCACCTGGCACAGAGAAAACCTACTTCCAAAACCAGGAGGTTGCTTATGGCTGGTAACCTGTGACGGTCTTCCCCTCCTGTGAACCTGTGATCTTCCCCTTCTTAACGTGATTGGGGACCCACGGGAGAGGAGGGTGCCACTGCAATTGCAATGGGTATATGTTGTTGTTGTTATCATTATTGTTATTATGTAACTATTATTAATTTTAATCAAGAGAGGAGTCTTCTACAAAGTGTTATTCTCTCTACAATTTCTTATTTTCTTTATAGCTGAATCATGGAGATTGGTCTGCCCAATTAGCCATTTTCTTTATTCGTTTTTGTTTTATCAGCTCAAGAAATGGATGTGACTAAGAAGAAAATTAAATGGTTATGTTCCATCGCCGCCAAGCGCTTTTGCTTTGCCCTAGACGGGTGATCATTAAATGGTAAATATTTGCCCCTTTGAAAAGGATTGTGCGTTTGCTAGCAAATCCATTTCCCTGATTCTTCTTTGTAGCATAAACCCATTTTTGTCTTCCTCTAAGCCAGAACAAATCCAATGTTTCAGTATCTTATCAGCATTATATAAATGACAACAAGCAGAATTCTTCTTTTCAAATCTTTGACCCTAGTGCTTCATTAGCTTCTTCCACCCTGCTCTTTCCTGCAGTTCCTGTAGTGGTTCTTTACAGTATCTGAATGCAGTCAAGGAAACGAAGCTGTTTTGCTTGTCGTTTTGTTTGTCGTGAGCCCAGCTTGACTGGGCTGGTGGTGGGGAAGCCTCAAACATGATCACAGCCCTGGTCTAGCAAGGAGTTCCTGACTTTACACCCGCATTCCTGGTAGGTGAGTCACCTTCCTCATCACAGGTGTTGCGCACCTCTTTAAGAGTCGCTCCTAAGCAGTTTGCTTCTTGGAAGAACCCCATACACTGCAGTTTCCATTCTCAGGCTTGGGGACAAGGTTGATATCAGGAAGGGGGAGGCTCTGGAACATCCTTCCTGGTTGCTCCCAACTTGGAGAAAGTCACCATTCCCCTTTCCCAACTGCAGGAATTCCCCCCTCTCTGTTCTAAGGTAAAGGTAGGTGACCCCTGACAATTAAGTCCAGTCGTGTCCGACTCTAGGGTGTGGTGCTCATCCCCATTTCCATGCCGAAGAGCCAGCGTTGTCCGAAGACACCTCCGTGGTCATGTGGCCGGCATGACTCTCCTTGCCGCAGCGGGTAGCATGCGGCTGGAACACGGAGCGCTGTTTACCTTCCCGCAAGTGGTACCTATTTATCTACTCACATTAACATGCTTTGGAACTGCTAGGTTGGCAGGAGCTGGCCAAGCAACGAGAGCTCACCCCGTCGCGGATTCGAACTGCCGAGCTTTCAATCGACAGCTCATGGTTCAGCGGTTTAACCCACTGCGCCACCCGCTGTTCTACTCTCTGTTCTACTCCTGATGTTTTGCAAGGCACTAGGTATTGCTGGCCTCAGTGGCAGTGGACTATTGGGGGGGGGGGTGTCCACCGCAGGTTTAAGTACCAGGGCCCAAAGCAAATTAGTGCCAAAGGGGCACTTGGGGCTTAGTAGCTCACAGCCATATACTGTAGTACCAAAGAAGTAAAACATTGTTCCTGTCCGCAAACTACAGAAGAGGGGGCCATTCAGGGGACAGCAAGAACCCCCTCCCAATGAAACACACACTTGCATTTAACATCAAAGGCAAATGTGTCGTTTTGACTCTACCTTGGATGCAAAGGAGCTACAGAGAGCGTAAATGGGAATCTTGATCTTCATTCAGAGTGGCACTCTTTATTTCTTACAAGAACAATGAAAATGCTCTTGTGTTTGGTGGTGCTTCAGCCTTGGCAGCTCCTTTAACAGTTTGCATTTATTACTCCTGCTGTCTGGGCTGCTCACTGTTGTTGTTGTTTTTTCTGCCGACGTTACTGTGGGCTCCTTATCTCCTGGGGGAGAATTCACGCAAGCCTCCGGTGCCGTTCCTAACACACAGTTGCGCATGCTGTATGCAACAAGGAATAGCACTGGGGCAGAGCTGTGGAGAAACATGTCAGGTCTCGAGAAAAACCCGGATAGCTTGCAGAACGGGCATTCGAAGACGAAACGGAGGTTTCTCTGCTGCATTTATCATGACTTTGGATCTCGTCCTGCGGTGGAGGGTCAGGGCAGCAGCTTTTGCTTGTCTGTTTGGAAAATGGATGTCCTGGTTTATAGTCCAAAAAGGATTCCCAAGCGGGTTACAAGAATTCCTCACAATAGAATCATACTAAAAACCTAGTCTCTGGCACAGGACCAACAGGGCTTCTGCATGGTGACAGGTTCACTGTCTGTCAGGGGTCTCTTGAGAGTCTTTTTTGCTGCTTCCCAAAGAAGCCCACTTTCCATGGGCTACACCAGGCGTTCTCAACCAGTGGTACTTGTACCATCAGTGGTACTTTGGCCAACCGCTGGTGGTACTCGGACCACCAGAATGCTGGAACCCAGCCCCAATGTGGCACTTTCAGTGCCATGTTTTCACCCCCGAGAGGCTCCTGCCTTTGGCCAAGCCTCTCGGGAACTCTGAGAAAGACCCACCCAGAGCCTCCTACCTGTGTTTTCTGGCCTCCAAAAACCTGAAAACTCAGAAGGAACTGGTGATGCCATTGCCAGTCACGTCTGGTGGTATGCAGCAAGAGAGTGGCGTTGGAGGTGGTACTCAAGCGGGCAGAAGCGTAACTACGGTGGAGCGCGTGGTTCAGTTGAACCAGGCGCTCACCGCTGCAGGGGCGCGCGCCGGACTCGAGTCAGGGACTCGAGTCAAAGACGAGTCTTTGACTCGAGTCCCTGACTCGAGTCCGGCGCGCGCCCCTGGCAATGTCACTTCCTATGCGCCGGCCTCGCTGCTGGCTGCAGCGTGGCCGGCGCTTGCCAAACAGCCGGCCAGCCCGACGCGTGGAACAGCATGGAGGAGGTAAGCTGGCCGGCCGGGTCTGCGCTGGGGGTGGGTGCCCGGTGCAGGGTCCCGCCGGGTCGCCCCCCCCTCGGGAGCGCGCCTCCACCCTCCGGAGCGCGCCCCCCCTCCTGTAGTTATATGTAGTTATAGGGGGCGCCAATTCCCCCTCCTGCTCCGGGCGCAAACAGAGGCAGTTACGCCTCTGCGAGCGGGAAAGAGGTTGAGAACCCCGGGGCTACACCACGTAGAGCTTGCCTTCATAGGGCCTGGTGGAGCTGGATTGGTCAGTGTCCAAGTGCTCCCTCTGGTGGTCAGTCTTGAGCTGCATCCTAGGTGGCCCTCTTGAGAAACACAGCTCAGTCTGCCAGCCTTGGGGCAGAAACCCAGCTGCGGTAGTGGAGAAGGTCAGGCTATATATGAGGAGGGCTCATCTTTTATTCTTACCAGGAAATAAAACAGAGGCTTGCGATTTTGTTTTTCATTCCACTATAAAGAGGAGGAGGAAGGGGGGAAATCCTAAATAGATAAACAAATAATGCATCAATTGGCTACGAGCAGCAAAAAAGAAAAACAAGATATGTTGCAAAGACATCTGAGGATGTTATCTAGACTTAAGCACAATAACCTCCAGGACTTTTACCACAAATCTGTCATCCTTGAGTCTCTTACCAAGAGCATTAATCCAGCTAGTACATCTCATAAAACGGGATTGGTTGGCGGAAAGTTTCCCTCTATATCTGAAATACTGTACATGGCATAAAATGCATTGCACACCTACATTTAATATATGTGGCAGTATTGGAAAGGGGGGAAGAAAGAGTCACTCTTTTATGAAATCTTTCAAAGTCGAGCTGTTTTCCTTGCAGTTTGAAATATATGGGGAGCGCTTGTGTGGGTGACACCGTATCTTGAATGTGTTACCTTTTCTGCCACAGTCAAAACAGACGGTGCCAGATTCATCTTCCGAGCACAGACGGCACCCTTCGTGTTAGCAATGTTAATGAAGGAAGGAAACAGCTCTTGCCACATTATCTTGCAGTGACCGCTTTGGGCACATGAAAAGAAAAAACAAGCTTTCCTGTAGTTTAGCACAATGGTTAAGGGAATTAGCTGTGAGCCAAGAAGTCTCTGGTTCAAATTAGAGCAGCACTGAGACACACGTATGTACCCTAACTTTGCAGCCTCATCCATTTCACAGGAGATGGGGGAAGGTTACACAGGTGAACAAAGTTTGCCCTTTGCAAGGGGACAAGGAGCATACGCCAATATTGCCAAGGCAACATAGGGGCACTCCTACTCCCGTCTTTCCAGCACTGTGGTGCTTCACACAGTTTGCCCAGCTCCTAGGCAATTTAGGCCTATGTTAATGTCAGAGGTGATGGGCTACAGGTTACCCAATGAGCTTCATGACTGAGTGGGGATTTGAACCAAGCTTCACTGCTCCCAACGCTCTGGACCACGACACTGTGGAGGGGCGGTGGCTCAGTTAGAGAGCATCTGCTTTTTGCTTTGCATGCAAGAGGTCTCAGATTCCTTCCCTGGTATCTCCAGGTGGAGCAGAGAAAGGCCTGCCTGATACCCCAAAGAACCATTGTTTGAGTCCAGACTGCAGCTCAGCAGTACCATAAGAACATAAGAAGAGCCCTGCTGGATCAGGCCATCTATGTCCATCTAGTCCAGCTCCCTGTATCTCACAGTGGCCCCACCAGATGCCTCCGAGAGCACACAGCTAACAAAGTAACCTGTTTTCTGTTGTCACTCCCTTGCATCTGGCACAGAGAAAACCTACTTCTAAAGCCAGGAGGTTCTAAAGCCAGGAGGTTTACCAGACATTCAGAAGAAGTTCCATTCCCACTGGCAACTCCAAGTCAAGATAGAAAAGGCTCCTATCTGAAATTCTGGAGAACTAGAGCCAGTCAGTGTAGGTAATTTTGAGCCTAGATAGGTAATTTTGAGCCTAGATAGACCAATAGTCTGAACCAGCAGAAGGCAGCTCCATAGGTATGTCACACGCTCCTCTTTTCTTGGTATACAGAATATTAATATGTTTGTGGGTCAGAGCACATACAGCCCTGAGTACGTGTTTTTCTCTTACTGGAATAGGTTCATACGTCAAAAACACGACATCAAAACCCACCCTTACGAGACTTCAACCAGCACATTTTCCCACGTCTGTCTGTCGAAGCCCAAGCTATGAATTCAGAGTTGTTTTTGAGGGAAAACAATCTTCCGACTCCCACCATGTTTATTAATAGCCGTAATGCCTGCACAATAATAAGCACTTGAAACATTTTTTTCCTCCTTGTAAGAGCTTTAATAATGCAAAGATTAAGCACATTCTGGGGCAAGCCAATGGAGTTTTAACTAGGGATGGATCTTTTCTATTAACTAATTATCTTTCCATGCCCTCATGTCACTGTAACATATTTTTTTTGGGGGAAAAAAAATATCGTTAGCCCTGTTTCTCTATTATCGCTATTAAAGAATATAATTCCAAGAATTATTTCAAGCTTTCATTTCTCAATGAGACACAGTTCCGGCTTCAGCACTGCGTCAGTTTCAGGCTCATTGGCAATGGCTAGTCAACCTTGAAACAGTAAAAGATGGCTTCCAGTAGCCCACTATCCTTGCAACAGAGGGGCAGTGTGATGCAGTGGTGAGGGTTAGTCATGGGTGGGCTCCCAGGCTCAAATCAGATGGGTACAGAATAAGCCAACCTATTTTGCCCTCCTAAAATCAGGAACTAGTTTAGCTTATTTCTGATCAGTACTCTGTCTGATCAGAGGAGACCAGAGGCGACAGGCGCCGGGAGGGCGCCCGGGCGCGTGGGGGTGGGGCCAGCATCGCGTCGCGTCGACGCGCCCCCCGCCCGTTTTGCTCCCATTTCGGAGCCAAACCGGCTCGAGGGAGGGAGGGAGGGAGGGCGCAGACACGACACTGCTTCGGGAGAGGGTGAGTTCCCCCGCCCCCATTCCTGCCGCCCGCCCGCGACCGAGTGCCTGGAGCTCCTGCTCCACGCGCTCCGCCGTGGTTCCGCCCCTGGAGGAGACACTCTAGCACAGGGGTTCTCAACAACCCCTTCCTGGTCGCATACCACCTCCGACGCCACTCTCCTGCTGCGTACCACCAGAAATGACTGGCAATGACATCATCACCAATTACTTTCCAGTTTCAGGTTTTCAGAGGCCAGAAAACACAGGTAGGATGATCTGGGTGGGTAGGAGGGTCTTTCTCAGTGTTCCCGAGAGGCTCAGCCAAAGGCAGCAGCCTCTTGAGAGTGAAAACACTCCACTGAAATTGTCACATTGCAGCAGGGTTCTGGTGGTCCGGCAGTCCGAGTACCACCAGCAGTCGGCCAAAGTACCACTGGTGGTACTAGTACCACTGGTTGAGAACCCCTGCTCTAGAACACCACTCTCTTCCACACTTCTTCTAATCCATTCTGCTCTTCCTTTTCAAGTCCACAGAGGAGGAGAAACAGCAATGGAGGCAGGTGGGCATCCCCTGCTTCTTCACTGTCTGCCCAGGTGACCTCATAGATGGGCTAGTCCTGCAGAGAAGATCTTCTCCCTTGTGCCCATCCACCCACTGTGCCGTAATGGCGGTATAGCACAGAGCAGGGCCTCGGTAGATGAGTTCCAGTGTTGGGCAGATTCATATGGATGGGAGTGATTCTTCAGATACTCTTGTCCCAGGCCATTAAATGCTCTGAAGTTCCAAATCAACACGTTAAACTGAGCCTAGAAACAAACTGATAACCAGTACAGACGCTATAGACTGCCTGGGAAAGAAGAGATATAAATGTGATAGCTGAATTACATGCTCCAATGTGCCATAACCGGTAAGCATTCTGGAACAACTGAAGTTTCCACACTGTCTTGATAGGTAACCCTATATAGATTCACATGATGTATTTAGCTATCTATTTCCACCCTGCCTTTTCCCCATTATGGAAGTCATGACTGTTTGCATGGGGTTCCCAAGCAGTCTCCCATCCAGACACTGATCAGAACAAGACCTACTTAGCTTCAGTAGCTGTAGTGTGTCCTCAGACCATATCTGAGATTCCAGCGTACCAGGATGGAAGTGACCTGGGTATGTCTACCTGTGGCCGGGTTTGGACCCCAATCCTATACACGTCTACTCAGAAGTAAGTCCTGTTATAGTCATTGGGGCTTACTCCCAGGTAATTGTGAATAGGTTTGCAGCCTTGGCCTGCTACACCTAGCTTCTCGGAGAAAGGGCAGAATAAAAAGGTGTGAAGCAGCGAACCTTTGGAAGATATTCAGCAAATATCTGGTGAATATTCCGCTCACATTTTCAGGGGAGAATTTATGAGAGCCAATTCACTTCGGCACTGGCCTACTTCTTGGTTTCTTCCCTGGAGTTAAACAAACAACAGGCGATGACACTGAAAAGAGAGGCGCATAAGATGACTAACCAAGCAGTAATAATAGCAGTAATATCACCACCGAGAGTTCCTGGCAGACTGAACAGCAATACTCTAGAGGTGACGAATTAGAGTATTTTAATCCCATTTATCCAGAAACCATCTGCTAATACCAAAGCCAGCGAGGTCAGTCGCATCTGCTCATTTCATCTTCATCAGCACCTGACCTGTAGTTGACCTATAGGTTTACAGGCGAGATGACAGAGAGGGGAGTGAAAGACAAAGAGGGAAAACTCTTGCAATGATTGGAAACAGCTCATAGCAAGTGGATGAAAAGGTGAGTGATAGAGAGTTTCCAACTTTGGTCCAATTATTGAGGAGCTATAAGAGAAATTTTATCAGCTGTCAGTTCAGAACAACTGCAGTAAATATCCTCGGACTCTCCATGGGATACTGAGAGAAAGTAAAAAACAACAACAACCCAACCCTCAGTCTTGCTCCTCATGCTTTCGATTTACCAAGGACAGGAGTGGGACCCCCTGGAGAGAGAGGCAGTTAAATTCACACGCTGGCCGCCCAGTAAACAAGATCAGAAAGCAACGGCGTGCAAGTGACAAATGAGAACCGCTCTTTGCGTCAGTGCAAACTAGTCAAAGCAGATGCTGGAGTGCAATAGTTGAAGACACCTTCATAAAAGACCGTGTCTCTTGATAGCTTCATTGTTACATTTTTAGGGGAAGGGAACCCATGACATTTTAAGTCACATGAGCAGAGCACGTACGTTAAAGGGAAAGTGTTGGAAGGGAGAAGACCTGGCCAACGGATATGCCTGTGAAAAATGTCAGTCAGAGGCATAGCTAGACTGGAGTGGAGGCAAGTAGTTCTGCAAGACTCCGTTACACCGGAGTCAGCGGCCCCTCCCCTTTGCTATTGGAGCCATTCCGGCAGCGACAGGGGAGTGTCCTGCGTGTTGCCGTTGCCGCCAGAATGGCTCCAACAGCAAGGGGGAGGGGCCGCTGACTCCAGTGTAACGGAGTCTTGCAGAACTACTTGCCTCCGCTCCAGTCTAGCTATGCCACTGATGTCAGTACAAAGATCACTACAACTTAATTAAATATACAATTAAGGTTTTTGGGAAGAGCTGAGAGGAATCCCTCCTCCCCTTTCACCACCATTAATCCAAGGTGTTTCAATGATTTTTCAGGGCTGAGGAGCAAACTTACTATTGGCAGCATGGCGCTCCTCTAAGCAATCGGTGCTGGCAGTCTCCATTGTTTCCCAGGATGCCTCTCTTGAAACTCCTGAGTTAAATTTTTGCTAGTCTTACCTAAACATATAGACTTCTCTCCATTTTCTTCTATGTTGTTATGTTCTTATGTTCTTAAAGGAACTTCCACGTCAGTTTTCATTTTGCATGAAATCTGCAACTCCCCAGTGACATTCCTGGGAAGTTCACCAGTTCACTGTTCACTAGTAATAAGGTTTAGCAAAACACTCTTATGGCCCAATCCTACGCGGGCCTTCTGACGACGGAACTCACATTCTGTCAATGGAAGACCCGGACCACTGGTGCTACAGCAGCAGTGATGGTGCACACAACGGGGCCGCCAGCACAAATAGCTGGTGACCGCATGCATGTGTCACCAGAGCTCCCAGCCACTACCAGTGCTGGTAAGTTGGTGTCAGGAGTGAGCTGTGGGTGGGAAGGGGGAGGATTGGGGCCAACTGGGGGCATCAGGAGAGAGAAGGGGCAGTTATTGGCAGCAGCGGTAGCACTGATATCCAATGCTCACTTCCAGGCCTCAACATGGGCTCAGTTGGACTTGTGACAGCCAAAGATCAGGTGCAGATCAGAGTAGACCGATTGGGGACCACGGCACTGCAGATCAGTAAGTCAAATGTTCTTTTACTTACCTCTCCATTGCGTCATGGTCCCTGGCCAGCCCATAGCATGCAGTGGAGCCTTCGCCATCGCTGCTACACTTTATTTTCTGGCCAAGGGTAGGATTGAGCCATCAGTTTCCCTTTAATGTTCTCTCTGAACCTTGATATAGATAACATTTCCAATGACATTTCTACCATGTTGTTTGCCCTGTGTGACTCATAGCCAAATATGATTGGCTACAGTGCACTGTAACATTGTATTCATTGCATGATCCCTGATTGGCTGGGATCACAAAGTGAAGATGGCCCAGAATGTGCCAAAGAAGGCAACCCTAATCCAAGTTAGGAGGTTCTTGTAGGGTGTATAAATGGAACGAGTGGGGGGAACGCATAATATATTGCACTGCTATTTTTTTTTCCAATTATAGTTTTAAAGCAATACAAAAGGACTGAGGAAAAGTATCGGACTGCAGGGAGATCATTAGTGCAAAAGGATAGTGCAATTCCTTACTGCTGCTGCTTCCATGTCCCGAGCGAAGCCTGTTAATCCCTCTTTCTTGAGCAGAACCACAGGGTGCACTTCTAATGGCATGCAGGTTGCTTTGGGGGTTGGTGCAAAACCTATTTGATAATAATTAGCTATCTAAATTAGTCTTTTTTCCAATTCTAATCCTCCTTCTCTCGCTGCTCCAGTGGTCTCATGTGGTCAGGGATTTTTTTTTGTCATAATTTCCTGTCTACTTTCTCATTATCGCCACTGCTATCAAAACCGATACCATTTATATCACCTCTCTCCACATAGCTTCCCTTGCATGCGCTGCCACTCGACAAATATAATCACAGCGGCCTTCCTAGCCCTGGGACTGCAGGCAGCTCTGTGCCAAATATTCGTGAGTTATGATCTGGAATGCGAAATGTGGACTTATCAGGGTTTTCGGGAGTCTTTCACTTTCTTGACCTCTTAATTCATAGCCTTGATATCCTGCTATTTGGAGGCTTCTGCTGGAGTGACATGACTTAGGAAGTTGGAGGAAACATGAAATAATTTAGGTAAGACTAAACACGTTTCTCAAAGAGGGTTACCACATTCCTAGCCTGGAGTTACAGTCCATAGAAAGAGGCTGCAACCCACAAGCTCTATAGAAAAAGGACCTCAAGATTTCTCCTACATGGCTTTGAGATTCTGGATATCTGAATGCCGCCTTTTCCCACATCAGTCTGCCCGTACACGGCCATTGTCATTGGATCATGTCCCCTCCTTATTAACTGAAACCCTGTTGGCAGGAATGTGGATTAGTGGTGATGTGGAATAGGGCCTCCTCAGTGGTAGCTCCCTGACTTTGGAAGTCCCTCCTCCAGGAAGGAAGGCTATCCCCAGTGCTGACCATTTGGAAAAGGGTAGGGAAAACATTTGTGTGCCGTTAGAACATTTGCTGATCTTCCATGACCTGCTTCCTGTGTCCTCTTTGTTCGTTGCCTCTTTATTTTATCATGGTTTGTTTTATTGACTGATTGTTTTTATTAATTTGTTTGCATTGGGTTTGGGGGTATTTTTATGCATTGTCATCAGCCAAGTTGTTGAGCTTGTTGGAACCAAAAAAGAGGCATAATACTTTGAACAAAGAAATACACTTCCTATTGATGAGCTATCTGGCAGCCCAGCCCACCTCGCACTCCCTGACCTCTGTCGGGGTAGTGCAGTTGTTCCCCCATGTGACAGCCACTTTGCTGAAGATAACCCTAAGTCAAACCATCCGCCTCCCTTTATTATTATTAACAGTATTTATATACCGCTTTTCAACATGGGACTGTTTTCCAGGGAGTGAAGCCGTTACGACAAACTGATCCTCTGCTGTTACATTCCGATCTAGGCTTGTAGTCCCAAAGAGGTCACAAAACAGCAACATAGTTTACAGAGGTCCTTAGGCAGTTTGTAAGCCAACATGCTTTGAGGTACATGCCATGCTTCAGCTTGGAAAAAGGTGAGGGAGACATTTGCCCTCCAGCCATAGTGGTCCTTTACATGGTTCCTTGTACAGAATGGAGTGTGCTACTGCTGGAGACTAAATCGCTCTTAAGGTTACGATTACTCTGCTTTGAGAGAGTGGAAGTGAAATGGGTAGGAGATGGATTGTCCCCAGCATCTCTGGAGTGAAAGTGCAAGACAGTGAATGGGTTGAACACAATGGGGTTATTGTTCAGTGGTAGAGCATGTACTCTGCACCAGAAGCTCCCATGTTCGATCCCTGGCAAACCCCCCCCCCCCCGCCCCGAAACCCAGGAGTGCAGTTGCCAGTCTCTGTACACTAAACCGAGCTAGATGGACCAACAGTCCGACTCTAGTAGAAAGTGCTGTTGCGTATCTAACAACTGGTCAAAACTAAGGAGCCTATGCCAGGGAAGGATAGGATTGGGCTGTAAAAGCCATTTCCCCACCGTTGCACAAAATGGTCTCAGGGGTCGACAGTGGGCCCTTCTAGAGGTCCTGGGTCCTCAGCAGCTGCCCACTGATGCTCCTGACAAGCATGACTTGATGTCACGGATGTGTGCACATCCTCCTTGAACATTGTCTTGCTTTGGGAAGCACCCCACTCTGGGGACCCCAAATGATTCAACCCAACTTCTCCTTCTAGGAGCAAGTTTGTTCCCTTTTAAATGCCCGCTTCGACTGAAAAACACCTCAAATAGTTAATGCCGTGTGTAAAAACGAAAGCCGAACTCAGATGGACAATTAACCAAATTTATTGCTTTACAGCAACCCTTATCTCCCTAACACCATAAATTATCCCACAGCAGAAACCCTTCTGCTTAACAGAAACAAGTCTATCTCCCCCTCAAACCAGTCTCTTTTGGCAGCAGAGTTGGCTTCTTTCTCCGTTGGCTCGGCGTCCCCCAGCTGGGCGTCGTCCTTTCGGAAGTGCAGCGTCACCGGCGTGCAGTCCTCTTCTGTCAGCCGAGAGTGGCAGTCCTTCCTCCAGTCCAGCAGAGTCGTCATCGCTCGGAAATCCAGCAGCGTATCCCCGTGGCAAGCTGGCAAGGCTCCTTCCTGCTCCTACTGCTGCTGCTTTTATACTCTTAAGTTCCAATTAGTGCAAATTGGGTGCAGCTGCGAGCCACACCCATTGCACTCAAAGTCCCAGTTTCTTCCTACTTAGTAGCAACACCTGTGGGCCACGCCCAATTGCTTTCGGGTGTGCTTCTACCCACACAGTCCTGGGTGTTGACCCCTTGCTGCCCAGTCCTGTCAAAGTCCTGTCAAAGTCCAAGTCTTCATCTGTTAACTCCTTGCTGCCCGGATCTGTCAACAAGGGTCCACTGCTGACACCACACTTGGCTCCTGCCAGTCTGCTGGATCTTCTTCCACTACAACATGGCCCCTCTTGCAGCAAGTGCCTGGTTCTCTCATGCACTCCCTGGCATCTCTTTCTTAGACATGGAGATTCTCTCTGTACTGTGTCATTTTCATCTCTAGACAAGCGTACGCAACCAAACAACTCCTCTTCCCTTGGTCTTTGTCACGCACTCTTCTGTTTTACTGCCTGAGTAAGGATTCAAATTCCTCTTTAACATATAAATACAATTAATTGCTTCCACCCCTACACTGTTCTTTCACTTCTCTGCTAACCTTGACAAGAAATCTGATCTTTTGATGGGGAAGCGCGGAGAGAAATTATCCTTCTTCCTCCCTCCTTTTTTTTCTTTAATTGTTATGTTCACACTTTAAATGAAGTGTGCGAGTTGAGGGTTTTAGATTTAATAGGATAATTATTGCATGACAAATTAATGCCAAATAATTATTAACAGCATTCTGGTAAGGTTTTAGGGAGTTTCTAGCAAGATATCTACCAGGTGTTGGTGGTTGCAGCATGACTAATATGTGGCTAGTAATTGTCGGCGTTTTCCTTTCCGCAGCCATTTCAGTGGTGCTGCTCAGTGTTTCAGTATCGGAGAACTTCATTTCTGGAATCTCAAGGCTTCCAGGACCAACTCTATTACATACCCTTGAAGGGACTTCTCTGCTTGCTACTCAGATAGCATCAGTAACATTTGCTCTCCATGTGCAAAAGTGGCCCAAGATCTTCAAGCATCTGTTGTGGGGGCGGGTCCCACTGAGCAGGCCAATCAGCTGGTGCACAGAGCTGAGGCTCCTCCTCCTCCTCCCATGCTTAATTTGAAAATACGGAGAGTGATGGTGGAGCAGAAGAGGAAGTAGAAGAGAGGTGAATGGTGGTTTAGAGGACCCTTCCACCACTCCTCCATTTCCCGTTTCACTCTATCCTCCTCCTCCTCTTTTAATTATTTAATTTAGGAAATTACATGATTCCACCAACATTCATATCCTACAACAGGAAAAATGTCATATTTAGAAAGACTCAACTGAAACTACGCGGCCATCAAAGCCACCAATGGAAATGGTCTTCTAGTCCACTGAACACTGCTTGCCTCTCCTCCTCCTTTTCAACTCCTCAAGCAAGGTGTAGTGGCCACGGTGGTGGGCGGGTTGAACAGGGGCTGTCAGGCCACTGAGCCAGGCAGTGATGGTGTTAGGCCGGTGGGGTGGATGTGGCAGCCATCTCAGTTCAGTTCATCCAGAGATTAACTCTGGAGTGTGTGTGTGTGTGTGTGTGTGTGTGTGTGTGTACAGGAAGCAGTGTGCTGACATATGAATGTAGGGCGGTATCTTGTTCCTGGCATTCAGTGTACACTGCCTCTGAAACGGGAGGTTCCCTGTGGCCATCACGTGATAGATCTCACCTCCATGAATTTGCCTATCCCCCATGTGGCAAAATCGTCCTGCTCCTTTTTTCCCTCTCCAAGAACACAGATGTGATGTTCAGCCTCCCTTTCCTTATGTAACTATACTGAACCTAGGTGGAAGAAAGCCCTGCAGCCCCTTCCTTAGGGGAGGGCTGCAGCTCTGAGGTAGTGTAGCTGCTTTGCATGCAGAAGGTCCCAGGTGGGGCGCAGAAGGACTCCTGTCTGCATCTCTGGAGCACGACTGCCAGTCCGCGACAACAATACTGAACTTGGTGGATTAAGGTCTGAATCCGAAGGCAGCTCCCTATTTTTCTAGAAGTCCAGGCAGCCAGACATTCTGTTTCCCTTCTCTACAAGTATGAAACTGAGCTTCTTTCCAACTGTTGAGAAGGAAACTCCAAGAACAGGGAAAGTTGGGAGCCAAATTGCACATGATGTTAGAAGCATCATTAGGGATTCTGTCTTTATATTTTATTTTGTACTTTAAAATAGCAGCCAGGGGGAGGGGAGGAGAGAGTGATCAGAACTGATGCCAATGACAGCTTCCCCCCAGAGGCTACCAGCAGTTGGAGGGGGGGGGATCGTGGTGCAAGGGGAAAGTGCTAGATATACACCTTCTCTGTGCTTGCGCCAGAGCTCTGACCCTGATCAGCCCCCCCCCACTTACCAGTGTTGCTAATGCAAAATTTTAAAAAGACCCAGGATTTCTCATCACGCTTCTAGCATCGAATGTGGCTTGACCCTCGTCTTCTTGCCAATGTACAGACAGGAGCTTGCAAGGTCACACAAGGATGCCACACACCGAGTCAGCGCACTGGCCCATCTGGCCCAGTGTTGTTCGCTCCGACTGCTGCTGCTGGCTCTCCTGTGTCTCCGGCTGAGACCTTTCCCACCCGTGCTGCTTGAGATCCTTTAGCGGGAGCTGCCAGGGATTCAACCGGGGCTCTTCTGCACGCAAAGCATGTGCTCTGCTACTGAGCTATGGCACATTGCACAAGAAGGGAATGAAATAACCTCCTGTAGAAAACAGCGCACACCTCTGTATAACAGAGGCGTAACAAGGGTGGAGTGAAGGCAAGTAGTTCTGCAAGACTCCGTTACACTGGAGTCAGCGGCCCCTCCCCCTTGCTGTTGGAGCCATTCTGGCAGCGAAGGCAACATGCAGGACACTCCCCTGTAGCTGCTGGATGGCTCCAACAGCAAGGGGGAGGGGCCGCTGACTCCAGTGTAACGGAGTCTTGCAGAACTACTTGCCTTCGCTCCACCCTACAACAACATGTCCTTTCACTTTTGCAGTTTTTTTTCCCCCTTCAGTCTTCCACACACTGGTGGTGCATGCTTGGGACACTTACTGGATTTGTGACTGTCATCACACAGACCCTAAGCAAATGCCAATGCCCTTTGGATTTCACTGGGGGAAGAGGAACTGCACAGGCCTGCCCCAGAACCTGCTCCCCCACTGGAGTTCCTCTGCTGCTGTTCAGGAATCCCCAGCAAGCTGATACGGGACTTTGTTGTAAGGTTTTGTTTGCCCAAAACATATTCCATACCTATATTGGAAATGAGCGAACTCAGGAAGGTCGTGGAGGACAGGAAGGCCTGGCGGGATATGGTTCATGGGATCACGAAGGGTCAGACACGACTTAACGACTGAACAACAACAACAACATATTGTACTTAGAGGAGTCACTAGGGTTTGCATCGCCCGGTGCGAGAGCTCATTGTGTCGCTTGCTTTTACCTATCACATTTTCTTCATATAAGCTCTCCCTTGCTTCTGTATATCAATAAATCTTACTCTTATAACATACGTTGTGGCCTGGCTATCCTTGGCTACCCTCTGAACCTGGGAAAAGCAGAGTCTGGCTGGACCAACCTCTGGAGCTGAGGACATCATACATCCCAACCAGTGCGTGTTTTGCGCAGAACCAATGGATGGGTCGGACCTCAGTGGTACACCATGCAGAAAATCCACATTTCAATCTCCAGATAGGATGAGGAAAGATCTCTTTCTGGAACCCTGGAGAGCTGATGCCAAGCAATGGAGCGAACAAGATGATCCAAAAATGTCTGACTTCAGATGTAACCTGACTCCATGTTCAGGAAGCGAAGAAGGCTCCTGTGCTTTCTCGCTGTTTCCGGTTTTTGCTTCTGACAGCATTGCATGAAAGATGCTCAAGACTTCGACTCCATTTGGCCTGGAGAAGGAGAAGGAGCTGACGGGCCACCTGCATTCTGTATGAACGTTTGAATTTAAACACACCAACAGCAGTTTAAAATGCACCGAACCCCAGCGGATGCTTTGCAAATGTCAGCCTGCAATACCCAGAGCTGACGGAAACACTCCAGAATCTGAACCCGGTTTGAACTTGGAGCTTTACAGATTAATCTGTCCCAATAAGGGCTCTTTTCAAAAAATCATTATTATTAGGAAGGGAGGAAGATGGCTTCCTCCCTACCCCTCTCCCATAACCCCCGCTAGGCCTCGAGTCTTACTACTTTGTCATCTCATTTAATTTAACCCACAGCAATTAATGTCCTTGACTGGCGATGTTTAAACGGCAAACAATTTTATCCTGTTAAGTGGGAGCCTGCTGTCTGGAATAGAAACAGTCCTTCAGCGATGACATCAGACCGAATTTCCCAGTGACAGCCAGCTGTGCACGTGGTTTCTCCAGTATGTTACAGGTCACAAATCTCTCCCTGGACAGGTATTCCGTTCCTGACTGGGCCTGGGCCCTTCCTATCTCCAAAGTGTGTGTGTGTGCGTGTGCGTGTGCATGTGTACATGTGTCCCCTTCTTAGAGGGCCGCCAGGCACTACATGATATTTCCACAAAGCTGTCCCCAGTGGAATATGATGAATGGGAACAAAGTTTTGTACCACCAATCTCGAAGTGTCATTTTATTTCACAATTCATTCCCCTGAGCACTTTTGTTTATGCTGCCATTGTTAGGGGTCACAGTCCCAGAGCTGGCAACCTCTGCAGCAAATATAAGGTTGCCAACTTTTTCACCCAGATCCTGTGCATTTACTAACATCTGTCTGACGTTCAGCTGCATGCCTTGAAGGACTTTGCATGACAGTTCATGCAGATCAGGCTACTTCAAAAGCTAACTCTGGGAAAGTTGGGGTGTTTTCTGTAGTTTCAAAAAGAATGGCCCCTTCCAAATGCTTCCCTCCATATCTTCCAGTTTCCAGC
This sequence comes from Plestiodon gilberti rubricaudatus, assembly GCA_026170595.1. Taxonomy (NCBI): domain Eukaryota; kingdom Metazoa; phylum Chordata; class Lepidosauria; order Squamata; family Scincidae; genus Plestiodon; species Plestiodon gilberti. The sequence continues at coordinate 6,874,212 of JANXHW010000007.1, forward strand.
CTTTGCTGCAGCTAGTTTTCTTCTTCCTCCTGCCTTGAGACCTCCTTTCCCCAAAACTTACTTTCCAGCAGCACTAATGCAGACTTGTGCGTTCTCAAAGTTACTCCATTAAGCCCCAAAGCCTAAGGAAGTTCCCATTATAAAGAACTCTGAGAATTGTAGCTTGCAGGGCGTATAGGTGCTCACTAAAGCCAAGAAACTACCATTCCCAGGAATCTTTGCACTGATCACTTCTTGTTAAATTTTACATCTTAATGAAGGGCTGATGATGATGGAGCACTCACCCACTCCATTGCTGCTCCTTAAAGACAAATTTCAGGGAAAGAGGCCGGGCAGTTTGCAATGGCCCAAGTTTCTTTATGAGCTGAGCTGCAAAGGGATTTTTTGGCTCCAATTGTAAAAAGCCTATTGTTCCCAATTTTTTAAATTTTATTTCCAAACCACAACTTCCAAAACTTGACAACATCAATCTGGTCTTTCTCTAAGAAAAAAAAAAAACACTTTAGAGATGCTACTTTCCTCAGGGACCTGATGCGATACCCCCCCCCCCCCAAAAAAAAACCCCATGCTAACAGAGGCTGCAGTGCAGTGGGGAAAAGCCAGGGAGCCGAGTCTCTGTTATCCCTATTAACATTTAATATTTTCCTCCATCAGATTTTAAAATATAGGCTCATTTATTATTCAACATTTTCCCATCTGGTATTTCACCTGCTGTCAATCCTCATAAGCCTGCCTGGGTCTCTTGGGGGTCTTTTTTTCATGAAAGCAGATGATACCAGTGCTGCTGAAGACAAATAGAAAGACAGATGAGTGACCTTTCATTCCTCCAAAGTGGGGAGCTTATGGTCACGATTGCAAAATGACTTTCTTTCATCTTTTTTTTTTTAAAAGATGGATCTTCTCCACCCGTGGTCCCATCCTGCCTTAAAAAAAAAGGGGGGGGGGTATAAATTTTGAAAAAGGGTATGTAAGTGAGATACTTACAGCCCAATCAGAAGTGAGTGCTACTGTGTTCAGTGGGGCTTACTCCCCGGAAAGTGTGAATAGAGTACAGGCTTACGTCTCTTATTTTCACACCAAGAAATGGATGCTTCTTGTCCAGGATGCCTTAGCTGTTGACTTCCCTCGTCAACTAGAGGGTTAGACTAGATGGCCTACAAGACTCCCTCCCTCCCTCCCTCCCTCCCTCCAACTCTCTGATTCTGTAAACATGCACAGCAGAGTCCCTATGAGCTTGAACCACCCAAGTAGGGGATTCACAGACTGCCAATCACACTGGACCACACCATTTCAGAGCATTCTGGCATCCAGGCAGTGACCCACCCCAGACGTGTCTATTTCAGCAAGGTTGCTGCACCATGTGTCTTCATTCAGCATGCACCTTGGGGATGCTATGCAGGAGGAGGTCCCAGGTTCAGTCCCTAGCAGCATCTCCAGGTTGGGTTAGGAAAGACCCCTACCACTACCTGAAATGCTGGAGAACATCTGCCAATTTGTGCAGACAATCCTGAGCTAGGTAGACTAATACCCAGACTCAGGATAAGGCAGTTTCCTTTGTACAACAACCTGCATATTGATATACACCTTTTCTCATTAAACCGGAGGACCGAAATCATTTAAAGAAAATAAGTGAAACAATGGCAAAGTGAAGTGAACGCTAAGTCCTGAATCCCATTTACTTAAGTGTCGAGAAACTGAAGCACATTCAATGTAACCAATGTCTGTAGCTGGATCATGCCCAAGACTGATTTATTTATTTTAAATTAGAGGAATGTCCAAGGCCTCCATGGATTTCCTCCGGCACGTTTTCCTCTCAAATAATAACATACAACATTGTGCAATATAATTTAAACATTGCCCACTTTGCAGTACTTTCAGGTGTTTGGAAAATTCCCCCAGCATGTAGCATATGGCAAGAAATATGCACATATATGTGTGGCAACTACAATATTTTTCCCCCAGGGCAGGACGTGACCAGTACGTTTCAGGAATGTGCATGATGCCATCTGTTTCATTTCAAATTGCCATCTTGAAAGTCTAACATGTACTGAATGTGTTACGCTGCATATAGTATCTCTCAGCCGGGCCCCACAAACACGGCTTTGTATAGAAGGGGCAGGGTGCCTTTTTGATGTAGGTGTTTCTTAACAAAAGCATTTATCTGGTTGGGGGACTGGGTTTTCTTTGGCTGTGTCCTGACCTGGCACCAAGAGAACTTCTAACACCCTGTAGACACTTGAACAATTATCACACGAACAACTAAGCCCGGCTTAGCTGCCCATCTGCAGAACAGGTGTCAGGGCCAGATTGGGGCTGTAGCTGGCTCTACCTGGGTCCAAACCTGCTTTGTGTTAATGCTTCCAGTTCGGGATTCCTGAGACTGCCATTTGTCAAGGAAACAAACTCTCATTGACAGCAAAAAGGAAGAAAATAATCCTATGCAGGTATCTACTCTATTGGCTGCCCACTTGTGAACATATTGATTGACAACTGATCTGCACTGCAGTCCAGATCACATGAGTAGGTGCCGTGCAGCCCGTTCCATGACTCATCGATTTGCACTAGTGGAAATGCAACTTAAATCACCAATATGTTGAGTTGATGTCTGTGCGATTGAACCAAAGAGATGCTTCCTACCCAGCATGCATTGTTCTCTAGACGGACTGAATTAAAGACTCAAGGAGTTGTCCTGGCTAGACTTTGTTGACTTTTTGCAGGAGTAACCCTGTTGCTAACATATCTTCTTGGCAGATAAATAATTAAAACACCAGTAATTGATGAAGTTCCACATCAAACTAAGAGAGAGTTTTACCACCAAGTTTTCATTATGTTGGTTCTCTGAAAAAACCCATGTCAGTTTTAGTTGCTACTTTGTGAAAGGTAGTGAGTGGTGAAGGATAAGGGAATAGACCGAACATGCCCAGAATCAGATCTAATGGAAGTTGACACCAACTGAAATAATTATGAGCAGAAAATTCTAGGTTGCAAGCATTATGCACATATGTGCCTCTCCCTCTATAGATTGCACACCCATAAGAGAGCCGTTCTTGAGATATATCAGCCTGAGGTTCCACATTGCCGTAGTCAATTCTGCAAAGTTCATCTTGCCTAGTGAATGGCTCCCTAGTGCGTTCTTGAAATATTAATTCACTCAGGTTGTTAATCAGCTGGAAAACAGAAGGCTTGATATATAGGTTACACAGAAGAGTGAAGAATATCTTCGTCTTTCCCATGTGGAGATAATGCAGGTGCTGTTAGGGATGTACAACCCGCTCCCCCTCACAATGTTCCTTGTCTTATTAAGAATCTCTTTTCGCTTCCCCCCAAGCTTCCTCAGACATTTTGACCGAGCAGGAACCTCCACATTTCCCTTACATTTAGCTGCAGGTGAAATTTGGTGCAGAACTAGTGCTACTGAACAAGGATAGGAAGGCCTGCCATTGAACTTGTGCTTAGCCAAAGGGGATGCAGTTTCATGGAAATATTCCTCTGAATATTCCTCTGAATCCCTCCTTTATAACAGTGTTCCATGAATCATTGCAAAAGGAGAGAAGGTTTGTTTATTTGCATGATCCCTGATTGACTAGGATCACCTAGGGGACAAGTAGAGGAACCATTTCCCTCACAATAATTGGCTATAATTGTCCTTAGCAGGATCAGTATATAACTGAATACTGCACAGCTGAGTATATAACAGGCAGTGCAATCCTATTCCTAGTCCCCACCAGTCCATAGCATGCAAACACTGCATTCTATGGTGGGGAAGGACGTCCAGAAGACCCTGGGAGACATAAGTAAAAATCTTTATATTATTTACCTCTCCATAAGCCACCTGGTCATTAATGGGTCTCCATTGACGTGCACCAGCGGGTCTCAAGATCAGCTGCCATAGGCCCAGGATTGGATTGGGCCGTAAATCTGACTGCGTACTGCTATGATGTCATCACATCAAATCATTGTTCCATGATTGGCTGGAATCACTTGAGGAGTCATGAAACTGAGGAAAAATGATTGCTGAAGTAGGAACAGAGGGGGAAATTAGTAGCATTAACAGTGTGAGCAGCCATGAAAAAAAATGGATCCAAAGTTGGACAACATTAGGCTTGGCACTATTTTTAATATTTTAAAAATCATCACAACTGACAGAAAGGGCACACAACTATTTAAGGGCACCCCAAGCAAACCATGGGCTAGTTCAGACATCATGCAAAGTCAGGATTTGAGATTTGCGTTCAGATCCTGGTTTATTTTGAAACTGTGGTTGGAATAAGCAGGCTTGGTGGGATCAGCTGTCAAGGCCAATGCTGATTTCTTCTAAACCAAGTTCAGAATGAGAATTATTCCTCCCCTTATGTATGTAGGAGAGGGGGAAAGGACACGTGCTAGGGGACATTGAATTTTGCTGCGGTTAACTTTACAAGACCAGGAATCTTGTCAGGTAGTGACTGTGTTACTGTAAGATTCCAAACACCGCAGTCCTAGAACCCTTTAAGATTTAAAATGTAGCAGAGTATAAATATTTGAAATCCCCTGGAGCTGGCACATGTCTTTAAGCAGACCCTTTTGATCTGGTGTTTGTTTTCGCTCGACCTTGAACAAGGTGTGTGTGTGTGCGCGTGCGTGCGTGCGTGTGTGTGTGTGTATAGAATCTCCTCCCTTTAGCAGCAGAAGGGTCTGTGCAGCAGCAGCCAAGCTCTTCAGGGTGATTGCCAAGTCCTATGGCTTTTTCGTTCTGCTGGAAAGTGTGGATAGGAAGCCTCCCTGCTCCAAAGGTCCTTCTCCTTAGAGCCAACCCCGTCTCGCTGGTTTGATTTCATCAGACCATATGTCTGTTGGGCCAGGGCCAACCTGAGATGTCCTGGCTTCTGAGACAAGGCACCAAATGTCCCTCTCTTTACCTGGTGGTGTGCCAAACTCTGCTGCTACTTTTTCCACGTTCTGGATTTGAAAAGGAAGACCAGAGCGGAAGAGGGAGCATGAAGGAGAAGACAGTGGTGAGCTTGAGTTCTGTGACTGCCCTGTGACGGGCAACCTGAATTACGTCTCTGCACTGGGAAGCCATGATATGTTCTGTTTCTGGCCCTAAATAAGGGTGTCAGGAGCTGATGAGGCTGAAGTCAACAGACGTCATTGTGCTCAAAGACTGTATTGGGGGTCAGATCAGAACTGAATTAGACCCCGCAGGTCTCCAGTTGTCCATTCTTAGCTGAAATGAAAAGGGAAGGGGCAGATGGCGTTCAGTAATCTCTTGGCCAGTACGTTCCTGCTGATAACAATGAAAGAAACAAGATCCATCTCTGCCTTTAGTTTGGTATCGCACTTCAAGCCCTAATTTGGCACCACATCTTCAGCAGTTACACTGTCCTTTGAGGATCTGACTGTTTCTCTGACCTCTTGCAATCCTGCAAATTGAAGAGTTATCTGAGCTCACCATTTCGCTTGGGCGAATTAAGTGAGAAAAGGGCTGGCTGAGTGATGGGTTGAGAAGCACAGAAACCTCCTCCAAAGTCTGTTTTGATGTCCAGGTTAACAAATTGGAGTGTATCTTGGGCAAGGAAGGCAGACTGATATGTGTGTGTTTCTTTTTTGTGGATTTATGATGTGTCAGATAAAACCTATTGCTCCTGTGTTGACTATATTGCTGTCTAGCATTAATAATGTCTTACGACAAGATATATGGGGAGCAACTTTGCCAGATGTATTGGCAGGTAGTCAACCACATCCTGTTTTTTTGTCCCAATATGATGTTTTCAGCCAATATTACAATGAATTCATGGTGTTCGGTAACCGTGTGACAATACATGCTTGCTGGTGTTGTCCGTCCCCTCCCCCCACAAGTCTTAGGAAAGTGCTTAAATCAAATTCAGAAGTGGTTCGAACGTAATGCTCTTATACTTGAGCATGTTTGCTTTGGAGCTCTAAGTTGATGCTGCTTCTAAACTGATCTATACAGTACATAGAAGGGAATGATAGATTCAGATGACAGAATTCTGGATTTTTCCTCTCCTGATCTTGGTGTGTGTGTGTGTGTGTGTGTGTGTGTGTGTGTGTGTGAGAGAGAGAGAGAGAGAGAGAGAGAGAGAGAGAGAGAGAGAGAGAGAGAGAGAGAGAGACTTTGGAATGCTGTGTTGTGTAAAAACCTCCCTGCTTGTAGTACATTAGCACTTCAGGGAGGTGGGCAGTGACAGTAAGACTTTTCTACTAAAGCACTAGTTTTTTACATGGTAAAGAAAAGCTCTTCCCCACTGGCAACCTGAAAAGTTACCATCCAGAATCCCATCCCATCCCATCTGTGCAACATGTTAAAAAAGTTATCTTTTTTCTGTGGCTCTAATTTCTCTCAGCATCCCACCTCTTTTGATGTATTAAGTTGTCACACTTTTGTGTGTCCATTTTTTAATCCTTTTAATCCCTTTGATTACCGGACATTGGAAGACAAAGGGAATAAATATCTGAAAGGAAGACTGAAAAGGCATGCGCCAAGCAAGGCTTCCTCTACCTAATGCCAAAGAGGCAAAGTTTTTTTTTTAATTAAAAAAAATTGGCTCACAGAACTCACTTCATCACATTTTCCAGTTGGGTTGCAGGCAGTGAGCACAGAGACTTGCTTTAAATCAAGTTGAGCAACGAAGGTGTTCAGGAAGTCAGTTTTGATTCATGGCTGGGAACCAAGCTTCAAACTTCATTCAGTAATTAACAAAAATCTTCATTTAAAATGGGTCTTATATTGGCCACAAAGGAAGCTGCTTTGATAAAAAGGAACAGGGCTTCTAGTGATTTTAACCTGTTTCGACATATAAATCCTTGAGTTTCTTGAGATGTCAAATATTTGAGATGTGGTGCTATTTAAATCACTTTCTCTCTCACTTAAAATCATTACAGGACTTTGAGTTTCCACCAACCAGAGGTCTCCTCCTCTTACTACTTTCTCAAGAAGGTTTCATCTTAGCCCCACTATACATGTGTTAAACATACACCTGTAATGTGTCTATGTATTTAGATGTGTACATGTGTGGCAGGGCCCCACAAGATCGGAAACGATGGAGAAGTCGGGTTCCCGATCACGTGGATCATTGCCTGCAGCCCTATAGATCTACTTCCGTGTAAGGCTGCCCATGTTCACAGCTTGGTCTTTGCATTGCACCATCTTGTTTGCCAGGATCAGGTGCATGACTTGTGAGAGGACAAAAGGTGAGCACTAATATTTTCATTAATAAATGAGCCTTAGAAGCAGAACCGGACCAAAAATTCTCCATTGAGAACTTTGGGCTGAGTTGGGGTGGGGATGAAAGATGGAACAAAACCATCTTGTCTCTTTTGCATGTTATGGTTCCCCATGATTGGGAGTATAGGGGCTGAACCTGCTAGTGCAGGGGTTCTCAACCGGTGGTACACGTACCACCAGTGGTACTTCGGCCGAGCGCTGGTGGTACGCGGACCGCCGGGCTTCCGGAACCCTGCTCCAATGTAGTGCTTTCGGTACCACATTTTGGCTCCGAGCCTCTCCTGCTTATTCCAGAAGTAACTGGTGATGATGTCATTGCCAGTTACTTCTGGTGGTATGTGGCGGGAAAGTGGTGCTGGAGGTGGTACGTGATTGGGGAGGGGTTGAGAACCCCTGTGCTAGTGCTTCTGGCTTTTTCCAGACATTGGTCATCATTTTTTCTAGCCATCAGAGCATAGTGTCATTCTGAGGGGCATTCTGGGAGAAACATGGCTGGGAGTAGTGCCAATGCATTTTGTCATCTACTCCCCAAATTGGTCCCAAGTCTCTAAAATTGGACCACTTTTGCAGTTGTGAATCAAGCTGCCCAGGTGGGGTGGGGGGTGGGGACACTGAAGTTGTTTTCTTAGAACAACCCCCCCCCATGTTTGTATTTGTTTAATCTTTCCATTGAGAGCATAAAAGATGGTTCCCCTCCCTCGCCTTCATATTTCATGTCATTTGCCTTTTAGGAAATGCCGGCAAAAAGACAACCGCCCATGGCCTGCTTCTGAGACAGCTTACTCATTTGCAAGGAACTCAGACCCTCAAACCATGGCCGTGAAATTCTGAATAGATCTTGTCACTTGCCGTGCAGCCTAAGGACTTTCTCAAGCAACGTGCTTCCCCCCCCCCCCCCATTCGCCAACTTCTCTGAAAGATGATGGGTGAAAAATTGCCGTCACCTTCTTCTCTGGGGCACCAGATCAGCAAGATCTATTGCTGCTGTTAGGAATGTGAAGTGCAAACTTATTCAAACCCAAAAAACAAAAGCCCACCCCAACGTAGATTGATAATGAAATATTGATTGATGGAGCGTGAGTTGTGTTGGTTTTGCCTCTTTTCTTCGTGCCTCTAATGGAGCCCTGAGGTTCTGAAGCGTCCTTGTTTACAAGCCAGAGGTGCCGCGAACGTCGCTGCCTTGCGTTTGCGCTCTTTTAACTTTGAGTCTGATGATGATTGTGGCACACGTTTGAATGTGTGAATGTTTCTAATTTTCTTGTTTGCCCTGGGGCCTGCTCTGCGCTATTATTTGAAAATGAGATGGCAAATCTTGGGGGGGGGGAGAAAAAGAAAGCCTTTGTAATCAATACATCAGCACAGGCAAAGCCACTGCTCTGTAACTTAGGAGAATCTCTCTAGGCTTGTTCAATCTTTACACTCAAAATGTCTTTCCCTATTCTCTGTCTCCCCCCCCCCCCCCCGGCAACACACGCTTCCTCATTCCTGAACAAGGAGACAATCAAAGGGAAGCTACGTAATGCTACTAGGATTGATTTGTTCTGTCTTCTTGTTTTATTTCTGAGAGCAAGTTGAATGGGGCTGGATTAACAGCCCTGAAGGCTGAAGTGTTCTGATTAGTTGCTGCCTACACGTCTCATCCCCTTTTTCTGACAATTCTGGAGCAGCATCAGGTTGTTCGGAATCCACTGACTTTCTATGATTTCAAATAAAGCCAAGTTCAGTCTCTTTGTCACACTGGAACGTGAAAGAAAAAATGAACCCAGGGTGGAGTCCTGCTGAGTCACACCATTGGTCCATTTCTTGATGGGCAGCAGCAATCCAGGATTTCCCAGCCCTAACTGGAGGTGCCAGGGATTGAGCCTGGGACTTATGCAAATCAGGTATTCTGCCACTAAGCTATGGCCCCAGCAAAGAGGACATGGCCTCCGTTCTCAAGGGTTTCTATGGGACGAAGAAAACCAGCTGCCTTTGGTCATATAAGACTCATTCCCTGTTGTCAAGGGCCCCGGCCTTAATGGGAATTGCCCTTTGCCCCTATCAATTTTATTCTCCCCAAATTCAGACCTCTCAAGGCTTGCTACTTTCCACCTCTCGTATTGTTTAGTTTCAGAAGAATTAGTTCCATCCTTCATACTAGCAGGTGGGTATGACTTGATTCATAGGCCAGCGGGTGGCGCAGTGGGTTAAACCGCTGAACCATGAGCTGTCAATCGAAAGGTCGGCAGTTTGAATCCGCGACGGGGTGAGCTCTCGTGGCTTGGCCAGCTCCTGCCAACCTAGCAGTTCTAAAGCATGTTAATGTGAGTAGATAAATAGGTACCACTTGTGGGAAGGTAAACGGCGCTCCGTGTTCCAGGCGCATGCTACGCGCTGCGGCAAGGAGAGTCATGCCGGCCACATGACCATGGAGGCGTCTTCGGACAACGCTGCTTCTTTGGCTTTGAAATGGAGATGAGCACCACACCCTAGAGTCGGACACAACTGGACTTAATTGTCAGGGGTCCCCTTTACCTTTTTATGACTTGATTCAGACATTATCATAGTGGGCTTGCCTGTAGTGCCAGTGGTCCGAAACATCAATACACGTGAACCACATCTGTTGGGTGAAGGATGTGGATACTTTTCACACTAACATCACACTACCATCATCAGGGTACTTTGAGGCTCAAGCTCACAGTTGTGACTTCACAACAATGTGGCAAATTAAATGGCCCAGATATTCGGAACAACTGATTGTCCACTGTCCCCATTATTGACCACACCAGCCTAAAGACTAAAACGGGTGTCGTGTTGCTTAATAAAGCAATGTGGCTTAGAGAAACAGAAAAATCTGGTGTGCAATGCGGTCCTTTATTTATATAAATAAATATACCCTGCTTTTCTCCCATCATAGGACTCATAGGACAAAAGTTTACAAAACTCATTTAAAAACCATGCAGAAAGTGTAACAACAACAGTCAGCAGCAAAAAGCAACACAACGAAACAGTAGCAGAGTAAGCAAAACAAACAAAAATCAGGAGACCCCAGAAATGCCTACAAAAAAAGCCAGTGAAAAAAGACTATAGTCTCCAGTGAAACGCCAGCAAAGAGAGGAAAGGTGCAAATTCAGTGGCAGGGACTTCCGCTGGGGACACACACACACACCTCCAAGAAGTTCTTCTCATGCGCCCCCAGCAGCCTGATCTCGATGGGTGGTGGGACATGCAAGCGAGCGGGTCAGGACCCAGCCAGCTGCATTTTATACCCGTTGACGTTTCTGAAGGCTCTTCAGTAAATCCCATTGCTGTAATTCAATAATGAGGGGACTGAGCACAGGGCCATTTGAGACAGAAAAGGGTGCAGTTGACACACCAGCCGAAGTTGGGCAAAGTGGCCACATCTGCCACCTAGACATCCAGGAGCAAGACGAGGTTCAGGAGTAACCCCAAACGGTGAATCTGCACCTTCCAGAGGAACGTGCTCCCATCTTGAACAGGCTGACACAGGCTGGCACCCATCACACAGAAATATCATGTTGGTTGCTAGGCACCGAGTATGAACGGGAGATGGGTGCAGGACAAAAAATATCTGGGAATATCTGTGCAAAAGGGCCAACAGGGAACGGCTCCAAGAACCCTGGCTGTTAGATTTAATAAGAACGTAAGAAGAGCCTTGCTGGATCAGGCCAAAGCCCCCTCTAGTCCAGCTTCCTGTATCTCACAGTGGCCCCACCAGATACCTCCGAGAGCACACAGCCAACAAGATAACCTGTTTCCTGCTGTCACTCTCTTGCACCTGGCACAGATTAGAAAACCTACTTCTAAAGCCAGGAGTTTGCTTATGGCTTGTAACCTGTGATGGTCTTTTCCTCCAAGAATCTTTCCAACGCCCTTTTAAAGGCATCTAGGCCAGGTGCCATCACCACATCCTGTGGCAAGGAGTTCCACAGATGAATTACACGCTGGGTGAAGAAATGTTTTCTTTTGTCCACACAGGCAGCACCTCAAACCTGGTCCTTCTTCTTGGGTAGGCCTAGCCCTGGAGGGAGGCTCAGAAAAGGACACGCCCTGTACAGCAACTGGGTTCCCATTGTTATCAACCCTTTGCTATGGAAGGAGTGAAGTTTGCAAGGAGATCTGTCTGTTTCATTCACCAAACCTGGGCTGGGATTAATCGGCTAGTTCTTCCCTTAACTTCAGCAGAAGCATCTCAGCAGGAATCACATTTTTCTCAATGGCTTGGCAGCCCACATACTGATGCTCCCTGAAATTGAACTGACTTTCTTTTCTTCACATTACACAAAACACATGTTTTACACCCACAAGAGCCCATGTGTACCAAAAGGAGGGGCTGGTGACTTTTGCAGGCCTGATTTTAACATCAGAGAATAAATGTTTCATACATACCCCATTTTTAACAACTGGCAAAATGACAAAAGCAGATAAATAAAAACACCTTTGATGGTAGGAAAAGAGTCGTTTAGATGCTGTTTAGAGAAAGACATAATTATGAATTAATAAGACATGCTCTCTCAAATGCATTATTCACAGAACCTCAGAAAGTTTTTGCATCTAATTTAATAAACCACTTAGACAAAAATTATTTCATACTACAATGAAGGCAGACACCCAACACATCTCTGTTCTTTCCTTTTAAAAAAGGACATGCCATTTCTTATTTATCACATAAATATATTTATTTATCTTATGTGCATCCTCCAAGAAGCTGAAGGGGACATTAACACCCCCACAGTAACCCTGTGGGGTCACCTCATAAGCTTTGCGGTGATTTGAACCCAGGTCTCTTCAGTCTACATCCATCACACTAGCCACTATACTGCATTCGTTCTCTTTCATGGTGTCTCACTCCCATATCCATTAAAAAATGTGGCTCTCCTTACCTGTAAAGTTCTCTAGAGCAGGGTTTTCTCAACTCCTTCCTGGCAGAGTACCACCTCTGGCTCCACTCTCCTGCTGTGTGCCACCGAAAGTGACTGGCAGTGACATCATCGCCAATTACTGCCGGGTTTTCAGGTTTTTGGAGGCCAGAAAACGCAGGTAGGAGGCTCTGGGCAGGTGGGAGGGCTCTTCTCGGCGTTCCTGAGAGGTTCGGCCAAAGGCAGGAGCCTCTTGGGAGTAAAAACGGGCTGATGAAAGCACCGCATTGGAGCAGGGTTCCGGTGGTCCGGCGGTCTGAGTATCACCAGCAGTCAGCCGAAGGACCATTGGTGGTACTAGTACCTTTGGTTGAGGACCCCTGCTCTAGAGCCTTGTTGCACCCTATTTTTTGCTGTTGACTTTCCTTCCTTATAATTCTACCATGGTCAGTTGCTCCAAAGCCTCCTGAGATCAGCTGCTGACAAATTGCTCTCTTACAAAGATAGGTGCGATGGTTGACTTTCAAACATCTAGAGGAGCTCTCCTATCTAGCTGGTGGAATGAGTGTCTGAACCAGACCCTACATCTAGTCTACACATGCAGGGCCTCTGAAAGGGGGGTTAAGGGGGTAATTTGTTTTTGTACCTGGGCCCAGGTCAAAAACTGGGTCAAAAAGGGGGTCCTGAAGCAAAAAAGGGGGTCCCGGCCCTGGAGCCAAATTCATATGTAGAGAAGGGGCCCAAAAGAAACTTTGTACCCCCTGATAAAATTCCTCTGAATGGCCCTGTACACATGCAGCAAAATTAGGCAGCAGCATGCACACCACTTCCGACTCTGTCCCACAGTATACCGTATTGTCCCGAGTATAAGACGCACCTGATTATAAGACGCACCCTTAAAGTTTGGTGCTATTAAAAAAAATTAATTAAATCACTGGCATTAAATTGCAACAGCCTGATTATAAGATGCGCCCCTAGTTTAAAAACTTAAATTAGGAGAAAAAAGTGAGTCTTATACTCAGACCAATACGGTACTTGCCAGAAGTGACTGCCCTAGCTAAGAAAACACCTCACCACAAAACTCTGGGTAGATGAATAAACTTCCCGCCAACGGCCAATCAGGCTGAAAGCAAAACAAATTCTATTCGGCTCCCAAAGCTAGTCTCAGGCGATCCCATGGCTGGGGCATCAAACCTCCGAGAGTCGAAATGCCAGGTTTGAGGCTTGCACACCAAAAATGCTGCTTTATCCCCTCCCACATTGGGTTCAAGCACCAATCACACACAGACATTTCTCGCCTTGCCTCTTGCAGGGCGGGGCCAGGCAAGGATTGCTGCTGCCTTAAAGAAGCAGCAGAGGGACTGCATTTGTGAACCAGCCCATACACTGTCAGGTCAAGGCCTGTATTTCTCTGGCAAGGGCTGATACCACAGAATATTCCACGGCCCAAGAATGTTTAGACTCTCGTGTGCCCTGTAGTGGGGAAAGAAAAAAGATTCCTCTACTCGGATCCTAACTGGTTAAAAAAAAGAAGAAAATACAGCTTTTTCGGGCTCTCTCTCTCTAAAAAGGCCTTCTTGAAAATGAATCAATGAACAAAGACTCGGATTTGCCTCTCAAGCAGCCTCCTGAGCTTTTTCCTGAGTGATTTTAATGCTGCTGAAGAGAACTAAGAATAACATTGCATCAAATGTTCTTGTGGAAATGAGGTAAAATAATTCCAGTAACAGAATTGTTTTTAAAAGGAGAGAGCACCTGTTCTGCGTATGAAATGCAGTCTGCCTCTCTCTCTTTCTCTCTCTCTCTCATCGTTCTCTAGGAATTCACTTTCTGGTTGCTTCTCCCAATGGGCCAGCTTTGTCTGTGAGCAATTTGTCTTTTAGCGCCGCTAAATGAGAGATCACGTCCCTCTGTTATCCAAGCTGTGATCCTGTTGCTACTGCGGAAGGAGCAGCATTTTGCTTTCCTTCTGCCTCTTGTTCCTCAAGGGCCAACCTGTTCATTCCCTAGCCTGTTCAGACATACATTTGAGAGCAAGAGAAATGCACAAAGGGGGCTGATCTGGGTTGCTTCTGTCCTTGGCTTTCATGTGCACCAGAGTCACATTTGAATGGAGCCTACGTACATACATCTGAGCACATGGGGGCTTCTGTAGGTGCACTTGACTAGGAGATCCTTCATGTTCCAGGATTCCAGAACACACATAGACTTCATGCAAATGTGACCCTTGCCATGAGGCACCTTGTATAAACCTGTTTAATTAGCAGATATGGGATGGATAGCGGTGGCTTAGTGGTGAAGACGCTGAACTGCAGACCATAAGGTTGGTAGGACAGCAGTTCGAGACCTGAGTGCCACGTGACGGAGTGAGCTCCCGTCTCCTGTCCCAGCGCCTGCCACCCTAGCAGTTCAAAAGCAAGAAATTGCAAGTAGATAAATAGGCACCGCTGCAGCGGGAAGGTAACAGCTCTCCGTTAGTCATGCCGGCCACATGACCACGAAAGTGTCTTTGGACAGCGCTGGCTCTGCGGCCTTAGAAACGGAGATGAGCACCACACCCTAGAGTCAGACACGGCTGGTTTTCGAGCAGGGGAGACCTTTACCTTTACCTATGGATGGATAGAGAAGAGATATCTGCACCAAAAAAAGAGGACGATCTAACTTGAAGTAGGTTTCTAATGAGATCTTCCATGCTAAACATCACTGAGGCAGCCAAAAGAAAGACACCTTGGCTGTTTCAGGCTTCCCAATCCAGACCTGTGAATACCTGAAAAGAGAATGCTTTATTATTATTTTTTTAAAAGTCAGTGCTGTTCAGCACAATTCTCCCCATCAGCTTTGACATAACTGCCATATTCCGGCTGTAAAATATAATTAGAGCAGTGAATCAGAAAGGAACTGTCCATTGAACAGCACAGTATGTTCTCAGCCAAAGAAAAGGATGTGAAATCCATGCAAATGTGATCTGGCTCCCTTGCTTCCTTCTTAGGAAGCTGATGTGTGACACAAGCAGCAGCAAGTGCCTGCATGCAGCCAGGGCATTTTGCATGCTCCTCTGAGCCTGTGGGCCCCTTCCAGCTGTGCATTATTGCAAGCGGGCTGCGGGCTGCTTTGCCCCCCTCCATCGGCTTTTGGTCCCCAAAACGTGTACAATTTTCCAATGTGGGTGGTGGTGGTTTGGGTTGCATGGGAGAGGGGGAATGACAGCCAAAGGCCCAGATCTAGTTGCCAAGGTGTGCAAGAGCAATTTATCCAGTGGAAACATCACTTTGGGGTCAGCTGGCCTTTGCCCAACAACCCGTCATCCCCCAAGCGCAGCTGGCTTGGTCCCCAATCTCCTGGAAAAGAGAACAACGGTTCTGAGTGTTCTAAAGTGTGTTTTTCATCTGAACCGACAAAGTTAATTGGAGCTTAAGCACTGACAAAACGGAGGGCACAAAGTCTCCTACAAAAGGGATTAGCTTGGGGCTTTTGGTCGCCTGTTCCACTCGGGGTGCATCAAGATAGTGCTGCTTATTTAGGGCGCAACGCGTTGCCTTATTTAGGGCACCACTACATGTGATGCTAAATGTGTCACTGGATAGTTAGAGGCTTGGGTTTACTTTTGAGTAGCAGCTACGTAGGGCTGTGGTTCAGATTGGGGGTGAGGAATATTCACCTGTTTACTTCTGGGCTGCTTTCCTGTTGAAAATTCCCCCTCCCCAAAGCAGCTATTTAATTCCAAAATTGCCATTGTAATAAATGCTACTTTAGAAATTAAACAGGTGCTTTGTGGGGGAGGGAGGGGCTGGCAGAACAATAGTGCAGAAGTAAAGGAATCAAGGTTAAGTACCCTAACTTCCTCCATGTTGTTCAAACCACAGTCCTGCAGTGCTGGTACTCATAAGTCAGCTCAAAGCCCTTAACTACACAGTGAGTGACACATGTAGTTTGGCCCTTAAACTCTAAGGTCTGGAAGCAGTACAAGCAAGAAGAAGAGGGGTAGTGGTTTGTGTTGAGTTTGCATCAGCATCCCCCAGCAAATCCTGTTTGGAGTTGGATTGTACCATGCCTGGAGGGGCCATTGCTTAGTAGTAAAGCAACTGTGTTGCATGTAGAAGATCCAGGTTCAGTTCCCTGTAGTATCTTCAGGTCGGGAAAGACCCTTGTCTGAAATGCTGAAGAGCTGCTGCTGATATAGACCATCTTGACCTAGATGGACCAATGGTCTGATTTGGTGGACGGCAGTATCATATGGTGTGTATGCGTGCGTGCAAGGTTGTTTGATAGTGACTGACTGTCATAGGGTTATCAAAATCTTTAGAGTCTTTACACAGCTAGACAACTGGAATGTGTTACACAAAGGCTATGGACTCTCTCCTGCCTCTGTAGGTGCAGGCAAGGGGGGGGGGCAGGGGAACATCACAGAATTCCCAATTACCCACAGCTGATATTCTCCATGACCTTACAAGTTCATTCTGCCACCAAAACATACCGGGGGGGGGGGGATGCTATGAATAAGCAGACTGAAGGGGCCTAAATGTCGCCTGCATATATCCTACAATTCTGGCATTCTTCTAGAGAAACTCATCACAGCAAAAGTGGAGAGCTTGGAATTAATTGGAAGCAAAAGGAACCCCCTGCCAGAAAGGTTGGTTGAAGGTAGACCCCCGGGGGCAAGAGTATTTCCTGCCCAGTGGGCAGAATGACAGGACTGTTTATCCGGGGGGGGGGGGAGAGAAACCATCCTTTGTTTCTGGAGAAGAAAGCTGAACAGTCTGTGCTAAATGCATAAAAGGAAATAATGACAAAGAAGCTAACTCAGCCATAGCGGAAAGTGACACTTTTTTAAAAAGGTAATTACAGACAGTGCAAAAAAAATAAAAATCGTTCAAGGTAGGTAGGCACTCCTTTGCTGAGCTATAATTGGCTGGTTTCTTAATACCTGAAAGTACTTGTCATTTGATAAAAGTGGAATGGCTCCCTGATTATCCCTGCAGCGTTGGTGGAGTGGTCTGTTCCCAAGTGCAAGAGCTTCTCCGAACACCCCCCTAGCCACGCCCCACAAGGACCATCCAACAAGAAATCAGCTTTCAATTTCTTCATGAAAGTATTTTGTTCTCCTGCCATTCAGTTCTGCTTTGAAACTTATTCTACCTCATTTGAAGATGCAGCTCGTTTAATCCCAAACTCTTAGAGCGAGTAGCGACAGCTTTTAAACAAAGCTATGAAAACTGAACGTTGGGATACAAAATATTCTAAATACATATTAAAAGTGTGTGATTATTCAGAAGTCAGTTCTTACTTACTTACTTCCACCACCTGGGTCTCTTGAGGCCCCTCATCCAATGATGTGAAATAAACAAGTCCCCCTCCCCTCCCTAGGGGCATGATCCAGCCTTTCCTTCTCCCTTCCTTATATCTGTTCATGTGCCCCCCTCCCTTCTGCACTATCCAGCCGCAGCTGGGGCAGCAGAATAGACTGGCACTTAGGCACCTGGGCTAATGTCTCAGTTTGCCTCCTATTGAGCCTACTGCTGCTTCTCTGCTCCGGTCCTTCAAGCGCACTTTCACGGCCAGGCTGGAACTGGGCCAGCCCCTGATCGCCCCTGCCAACAACATCATCTGCACCCAGGGCCAGATCGCCCTGGGGTCAACTGAAGTGGTCGCTGCAGGCGGAAGGTTCTTGGGGGGCACCTAGTGGTGGGCTAGAGCTTGAGTGTCCCTGACACTATTCCCCTCTCCTCCACACTTCCTCTTCCGCTCTGTCCTCCTCTTCCTTTTGCAATCCAGGAAGCAGAAGAAGCAGAGGTTGGCAGGTTACGGCTGGGGGGGGGGGAGCATTTGGCATGCTGCTTCAGGTTCTAGAAGGTTTGGGGTCAGCCCTGCTGTCTGTGCCTCAGATGACATCAATATATCTGCCTTTGCTGTCTGAGAAGTCCTGGAGCTGCCATCTATCCTGACCACCACCACCACCACCCCGGACTACAGCCCTGCCTCAAAGAGATGCTTTGTCGTTGTTTTGGGGGCCGTGGAGGCAAGTGGTAGGTAGGGGAGTGTTGTTTGCTTCCATACTTACAGTGACATTCTGAAGATAACATTCTCATCTAACACTAGAACTAGGGGACATCCACTCAAATTGAGTGGAGGGAGGATTAAAACAGACACAAGAAAATATTTCTTTACCCAGCGTGTAATTGGTTTGTGGAACTCCTTGCCACAGGAGGTGGTGATGGCACCTGGCCTGGATGCCTTTAAAAGGGGATTGGACAGATTTATGGAGGAAAAGTCCATCACAGCTTACAAGCCATGATGGGGAAAAGCAACCTCCTGGTTGTAGGAGTAGGTTTTCTTTGTGCCAGGTGCAAGGGAGTGTCAACAGGAAACAGGTTATCTTGTTGTCTTGTGCTCCCTGAGGCATCTGGTGGGGCCACTGTGTGATACAGGAAGCTGGACTAGAAGGGCCTTTGGCCTGATCCAGCAGGGCTCTTCTTATGTTCTTATGATGTTTACTTAGAAGTAAGTTCCACTGACTTCAAGGGCGATGTCCTTGTAAGGGTGCTTAGGATTGCAGCTTTTATCTCCTTGCATACTTTATTTATATATTATATTGCATGAAGCACTCAAGCTTGTTTACATTTTGCAATAATGACTAGCAATTTAAGAGGTGTGATTTTTTTTAAAAAAGGATCAGCGAGGGAAGAGAGGAAAAAGTACATTCAGCTACCAACTTTTTCATACTGTTCAATAATGACGTGATATAATGACCAGTGGAATGGCCATAGGTAGGAGTTAGTGCTGGGAGGGAGGAGCCAAATGGCAACTGGTACCAGCCAAGCCAATGAAACGACCTGAGGCAACCAATGGAATGGCTGCTGATGGAGGCGGTTCTAGGAGAAAAGGAGCCAAATGGCAGTTGGCCCCAGCTGAGCCAATGGAAGAGGCCTTGCTGTCTCATGGGGAGTGGGTATTAATTTGACCCTTTCCTCCCATTCCCTTTTTCTACCATGTAACTTGTCACCCCCTGCTCATTGAACCTGGATGCTTCTCCACTCCTCCCTGCTTCTCCACTCGTTGCAGTTTTGGGCAAGAGGGTGATTTACAATCCAATGCTGACTCCCTTTGAAATCAGAGGGCCTGACTCTAGAGGAGAACCATTTAGATTTGTGCTGTCATCTCCTCTCAAAAATATATGCCAGCTGCTGAAGAGAAAGAGCCTCCTCTTCCTGCCTCATTTATGGGCTTTTTTTGGAGCTGTCTGGATGACTACTGAGATCTACAGAGAACTGGACTAGGTGGAGCAGATCCGATTGAGCAGGATGCACCATAATTTCTTTTCTAATGCATCAGAGGACTCGGGTCTAACTCCATGGTTCCTGCAGATTACATGCTCAGAACGCACGTTCAGGGTCCTGTGTTGTTTCTGGCACAGCCAGCTCCTCCACTCCCCCTGCCCACACCTCTCAGACCAGACTCCAGGCCAGACGGACCCTGAGCTTACTCCTCTAACCATTCTGCTTGCTGTCTCTTCTTCTAGGGGTGTCTCTGTGCATGTATGGCCACGACTGTGGGAAGCTGCCTTCTACCGAATTAGACCATTGGCTCATGTAGCTCATTACTGTCTACACAATTGCAGCTCCCCAGGCATCTTTCCCCAATCCTACCTGGAAATGTCAGGGATCGAATGTGGTGCTTTATGCATGCAAAGCACATGCTCTCTCACTGAGCTATGGCCCTATCCCGGATATCACCATGGCATCCTCTGTGCTGCTCATGAAAAACAAATCCATTTCCAATTGATCTCCACCAAACGACTCTCCCCACCGCCACCAGCCCAATGCAATAAACTCTTTTCATGGAATCCATCTGGTTAGTCCATTGCTTACACATAATACATACTGTATGTGTTTTCCCCTGATCCTTGTTCCCCTGAAGACTCTCCTGCTTTGTCAAGGGTTCCCTCTCTGTACTTCTCACTCCTGATAAACCTGATTCTTCATTGTGCACACTCTTCATATCTCAGCTGCCTCCAACACCTGCCTCGGTTCTGATTTGCTGATTATTTTCATTCCCATGCAAGGATTAAGACACCCAAACAAATCTCAATAGCACTTTTTTTTCTGCTCAGAGACTGGGCCACGTGATCTGCACTCTTTCCTCCAGACAGCTGAGCAGAGGAGAAAGTGCAAAGGGCGGAGGCCAGGAGGCTTCTAGAAAGGCTCCAAAATGCCTGCGATAGTATTAATTATTCCATAAATGTTTGTCACAGCTCCACATCCAATCAGCGCTACCTAATTCCTCCTTTTCCCCAGATACAAGTGGTAAACACTCATCTGCAATGAAACGCTTTGCTTAGCAAATTGGCCCAGAGCAACAGCTGCGATGCTCTCCTTTAGCAAGGTAATGAGGACTCATTGCCACCTTATCACTTCCTTGTTTGATTCTAATCAGCAGTGGCTTCTCTAGGTCTAAAGCCGGGTGCGACTCTAACCAGCCTCTTCTAGGCTCAGACCCTATGGAACAGAGACACGGGTGCTGCAGTGCAGATGTCATTGTATCATCAAGGATGTGACCATTACCCTGGAAAAGGGTGACAAGGTGATGAATCATACTAAGGTTGTGCCTAATTTTCACCCACAAATGTTTTCACAGCATGTGAGAGGTTTTTGGCGGTGGGAGGGAGGGAGAGGGGAACTTCCATAAAATCGTCCCTTGCTTACTTTTTCAAATGGTGTTTGTGTCTTGTTCACAACTTCTTCCTTCTACCATCTGCAGCATTCATGTGATGTTAATAAATAACAGACAGACATGGGCTTCTTCCTGAAACAGTCCCAGATAATTAGGGATCCTGATACTCTCTTGCAACCTATCAGATGTGACTACATGATATCACAAAGTCAAATCAGAGTGAAGGCAATGCTGGGGTCCTCACTCTGAATGAGCAACCATGAGCAACACCTCAACAGTTGATACAAATTACTTACATGTTGTTCACTTTTTTGAACCTCTGGCTTCAGGGTTAACATTTGGTGGGCTGATCAGGAATGACCGATGCCAATGTGTCAGGCAGCAACATGACTACAGTCATCTCTTATATTGATGGCTGTATAAGAGCCATCAAGGGCAGGACATCTGGCTCAGTTGGTAGAGCGATCGTCTCATAAATGCCTGAAGATCTGAAGGACGGCAGTTCAAGACGGCTGGAAGTGTCTGTGTCTGTCGGAGAGCTGCTGGCACGCCGAGCTGATGAGTTGCAGAGCCTCTGTGGGGGAGTGGAACTGCAGCTGCAGCACTTGAGTGGCAGTCAAGGTTGCCTGTCAGCTGAAGTGTGGGGAGGCGAACGCCAGAGAGAGAGAGAGAGAGAGAGAGAGAGAGAGAGAGAGAGAGAGAGAGAGAGCTGGACTATGAAAGAAACATCTAGAATGAAGGGTTCTACGAGAGATTAGAACATCATTGTATTGTAAAAACCCCTTGGGATTTAGAAAGCCTGCCCATGTACACCGCTTTGGATTAAAGTCGGAGGAGAAATCCAATGACCAAGAAAGGTGGTATATAAATACTGTATATTATTATTATTATATTAATATTATTGCTACTATGCTTGAACCTCACAGAGCTCGAAGCCCTCTCCCAGTCCCTGACGTTGCAGCAGCCACAAGGGGACGCCCCAGGGATGCTCTGGAAATGGAACCCTGCTTCATAATCACCGCGGTGTTGGATGTGTTTCAGCAAGTCTCCTTGAGTGATGTCTGAAGCAACAGGGAATGTGAAAGCAGCTGTAGCACATGCTCTGTGTTGAAAGACTAAGGAGATGAAAAGCCAGATCCTTCAGTTTGAGTTTTTTTTAAAAAAGAAGAAGAGGACCCAGGGAATTGAATTGGCCACTCAACATGTGCTTTGCTGATCGCTGACAATCTCCGGCTTGCTCTGGCTGTGATATGAAAATATGGACGGTGAGTGAATCTTGATAATTCCCAACTCCCCTAATCAGATTATCTCATCATTGCAACGAGATCTGACAGGCAGAAAGTGGAATCGCAGCCAGCGCACTTTCAGGAGACCGGCTGGCAGGTCTTGCAACCTTGAGAGTGGGAGGACGTTGAGGGGGCTTGAGGCTCCCCTGCTCATGACATGTCAGGCCCCAACAAGGCTCAGACTCCAAGCAGTTGGGTTCCGTTCTGCGACCCTTAGGCAGAGTCCCCACACCAGAAGTGAACTGCTCAGGCTAAGGAGCAAGACTGAGACGGAAGGGCTTGGTGAACAGGGGTTAGCCTTTGGGGACAGCGGTCTGAATACTCCAGCAGGCTGGTAAATGGTGCCTTGAAGCCCACAGCTAATCCACCCCCTAATCCATTGAAAAATGACAAGTCTCCTCCTCCCGACCCTATGATCTACCCTAACCTCCAATGTTCATCCTGCCCCAACTTCCAGGCTCTACCCTCTCTAACCCACCCAAAGCTCCATGCCTCTGATTCTCCTAAAAGCACCAGGCTCCACAGCCAGCCAGCTGGGGGGGGGGACCAGGGGGAAGAACATTTACAATGTGGCCAGGCCCCAAGCCCAGGCCCTCTGCTTCAACAGTGTCATCGGGTCGCTCAAGAAAGCTGAACGTAGCACAAAAACGTTTTCTGTTTGGAGCACCGCCCTGCTGTACAGTTCAGAGGTCCTGAGCATGTGAATGCTTAAATCTTTCTCCTACTGAGTCAGATCATTGAGCCGTCCAGCTCGGCGCTGTCTATACGGACTGGTAGCTGCTCCCCCCCCCCCCAAGCAGGGGCTTGTTCTCAGATGAGATGCCAGCCACTGACACCATCACCATGCAAAATCATGTGATCTGTCACTGCGCTACAACCTCCTCTCTCTCATGGCCTATGTACTGGGGATGCCCTGCCTTGGGTCTCCACCTCTGCTATCGTAACCTGCTTCGACTCCACCCACCGACCAGGCATTTTTAAGATCACAACTTGCCAACCCTTCTGATGACTGTAACATCAAGCGATCATTGGCCTACTGGAGAAAAAACAGGCATCGTGAATAAACAGAGCTTTCCTGCCACATGGCATCACCTCAGTGACAACAGCTCTTTGCCTTCCTCCTAGGATGATTCGGCTTGCTCTGTTGCATCTCTGAGAGCCTTCTCTTTAAAGTTCCCTGACAGGAGGTTTTAAAACATGTCTGGCGTTCAAACTTTGTTGCTGTTGAAAATCTCAGTTTAGTCAAAACGGGAGGGTGGAGGGAAGGAAGCAACAAACATTTTGCAAGAGCTGGAGCTTCCAGCGTGCAACAAAGACACGGGAGGAAGAAAAGCAGATGGAAAGAGGGCAGTGCGCAGATGTAGACACAGAGCGAGCTGTCGGAACCAAATGGAACTGAAACGGGGAGTGCATCAGTTTGAAGAAGCTGTTTGGTCACGTTCCTGTCTCCCGTCAGAACTTTCTCTCTCCCCCCCCCTTTGATTATAATATGCAGGCAGCAGATTGGGAACATATTTTAGGTATAAATGCAAATGAAGTTTAGATAGCTGAAAAGTTTCACATGTTACAGAAGAACATGCCGTGCTGGATCCCACCAAAGCCCATCAGGCTTGGTATTCCTCTGGATTTTACAGTTCCTAATTATTCGATCTTATTTGCAATGGAAGTCATATATTAGGAACCCCCCCCCCCTCACACACACACACACACACACACACACACACACACACACACACACACACACACACACACACACACACACACACTGTTCTATTCCTTGATTTCCAAATGGGATCCAGACCAACATATTTGTTATGTGGCAGCTTTCAGTCCTTATGGATTTCCACCCCCCTCAACATGATTGATGAAACCCTGCAGAGAGAGAGAGAGAGAGAGAGAGAGAGAGAGCGAGAGAGAGAGAGAGAGAGAGAGAGAGAGAGAGCGCAATTCTGAGGTGATGACCTGAATGATTGCATCAGAATTCCTTTTCTGTGGTGTTTTGCCTGTGCACTTGCACATCAGTAAACACTACACATACAGGAAGCATCAAGGGGTTTGCGGGGTTTTATCCATGCACACATGTGTTTGCGGGGTTTTATTCTGTGTGCATACACATGGGCACGTGTAACAATGTGAGAAGATGTCAATGAGCAGAAGGAATTTTAGTTCAGAAAGTATACAGGAGGAGTGGACTGCAGAAGAGAGAAAATCGACAAGGAATGGAACAAGCAAAACCTGCTCATGTTGGGGGAGGTTCGGGGTGGGGAGGGCAGGGGGCTGGAGGGGGTGGATCCAGGTGGAAGCAGCGTGCGCCAGGATTCGATCCTTATTTTTCCAGCTCAACATACCACCTGCCTCTCCTCAGACATGCACCAACAAAATTCTATGGGTCCGAGAAGACCCATTGGTGACCAGGTAG
Source organism: Plestiodon gilberti rubricaudatus (assembly GCA_026170595.1). NCBI lineage: Eukaryota > Metazoa > Chordata > Lepidosauria > Squamata > Scincidae > Plestiodon > Plestiodon gilberti. Next base: position 6,898,668 of record JANXHW010000007.1, read on the forward strand.
CCTACTGGAAGGTAAGTCATAAAAATGTTTACTTACCACTCCCCAGGCCACCTGATTGCTCTCCAGAGGCGTTGCTACGGTGGGGGCGGTACTATACGTTCCGCGCCATTCTAGTCCCCGTTTACTCCCCAGTATGAGGTAGCCCCACCCCCTCGCCATCGGAGCCATTCAGTGTGGTGAAGACAACAGGCAGGAGACTCCCTGCCCGTTGCCTTCGCCGCACTGAATGGCTCCAATGGCGAGGGGGCAGGGACACCTCATAACGGGTAGTAAATGGGGACTAGGACGGCGCAGAACTTACGGTACCACCCCCACTGTAGTGACGCCTCTCTTGCTCTCCCCCACCAACATTGCATGCAGTGTTCTGTCAGTGTGGCTGCATGGCAGAAAATGGTGTGTGTGTGTGTGGGGGGATTGGGCTCTTAATCATGGTGGTGTTTTGCTCCACTAAACTGATTTCTGTGAAAAGCCATGGACAAGCACCAAAGTAAAGGGAAAATGTCCTTTAGCTTTTCACAAGGCTCAGTAAAAGTAGCCGTATGGTTTTGTGCATATGTGTTGGTAAAATCATGCCACTGGTTGAAAGGTTTTGCGCCCCTCACTACCCATTAACCAGAGTGGGCAGGGATTGCTACTTTCTGTGCAACTTTATCCTGTCTTCCTAACTTTCAGACAACCCTACAAAGACTTTCCATTACCGCCTGTCTAATGTTAGCTCCAATTAACTGATCTGTTTCACTCCTAAATGATCAGTGAAATCTGGTCTCCCTTCAATTTATACAATAACTAAAAGTTTGCAATGGGAATACAGAGGAAGCAAGCAAAGGGTCAGTGTTAATTGTGACCTCAGTTGCTGGTTGTCCAAACTGGACATGGGCAGAAAGTTTATTTTAATGGGGTGCTCATAGATTGGATGTGCTGACTCTTTGTGTCTCTGGAAATATTAGAAAAAGAATACAAGAGAGAGAGAGAGAGAGAGAGAGAGAGAGAGAGAGAGAGAGAGAGAGAGAGAGAGAGAGAGAGAGAGAGAGAGAGAGAGAGAGAGAGGAGATCACAGCAGTATTCCAGAGTAGACATCGAGTTTATGGGATTTTCAGTCATGTTGAAATAGAAGATTGAAAAAATAAAGAAATACAAATACTAAAACTTGCCTGGAGAGATTCCTTTAAAACTCGGTTCAAGGATGTTGTAATAACCGCTTCTCAGGATTGTCCAAAACAGTCAAGCACAAATACTTCTTTTAAAAATCTGCTTTACGTTTCATCCCAACTTGGGACCTTATCAAAAGCTAAAAGAACACTCAGCGGCATGCTGGTAGCTGGACCGGCTGGCATTTTTTCAATCTTTATTTTTTCAATCTTCTATTTCAACATTACTGAAAATCCCATAAACTCGATGTCTACATATGTAACAAGTCATGAGAATCTACATGCCAGTATTCCAGAGCTTTTCTTTGAACAATTATAAAAAAAGTCCAGATGGAGATGAATGAATGTCAGTCAAGCAAGATCCATGAGGAAAACATCCTTCTCTGTTGACATGCTTAGGCTTTGGAACTCTCTGCCACAGGAGACCATGTGGCATGTCCCCTTTCCTGCTGAAAGTCTACAACAAACTGAATTCTCCTTTTTTTTGTTCTGTCTTTGGGTGTTTAACTTGACATTCTGCTGGACTTCCTGAAGTTATGTTTGTTATCTGCCTTCTGATGTTTATTCCTTTTTATTTCAATCTCTTTTTTTTTTTAAATGCTCTCATCTAAGCAGCCCTGGACATCTCTGAATTGAGACAGGAAAGCAGGGGATAAATCTTTTGAATGTATAAGTCATAAGCAAACAAACTAGTGTAGTCTGGTGGTTAAGAGACTGAGCTGTGGACCAGGAAGTCCCAGGTTCAAATCTGATCTCTCTGCCATGAATTCACCAGCTGACTTTAGGGAAGTTCCCCCGTCTCTGCTATAGTATAAGAAGAAGTAACCCTAAGGATACTGGAACCATGTATGTGTCTAATCTAGGAAACATTATCCTCACTCTCCTCTGCCTTCAGTGGCATCTTCGCTGATTGGCTATAGATCTTCACAGGCTGATTGGCTATAGATCTTCTGAACATAATCTCTGAGTGATGCACTGCCATGTTGCTTCATCTGCTTCTGTTGGCTGTCCTGGAGGCTTCCACCAGAGGTCTCCCATGCCCACCGAAATGCCGCCCATGTGTAGGGGAGGTGTCAATTCCACCCATCTCCTCTTCATCCTGCTCCATCCCAGCTCACTGTGGTGAAGCTGAAGACTAGGTTTTCTTCCTGGCAGTATGGCGTGCTGCACATGCAGGTGGCAGTCTTTTAGCCTCTTTCAGGACATGTTGGGAGCTAAGCTGCAGCTCTGTCCCCATGGAAATGGGGACATGACTGGTCCTGATTGTCTGGGAAGAGTGGGGAGCATTGTGGGTGTTTTCAGGGGTCTGACTCACAACTCATGCATCTCTCTGCACAGAGAATACATCATTGGCTTCCCTTGTGACTCCACAGTAAGAATCCTGGGCTCACCAGCTGTGGTCCCCTAGATACTTGGAGTCAGGTCCCTGATTGGTTGGAATTACTCATGTAACTAATCCTGGATAAAGAAAGCAGCAGCAGCCAAGGGAGAAAAAGGCACCGAACAAGACTGAAAAAAAAAAGATAAACATTTGCACACAATTTCAGTGAGGTGTTTGGACCTGAAATCTAAACTGTAGAATGTTTAGCACAGCTAAATATGTGTTATTATATGAGTTCAATTGGCTATATATTAAAACTGCCTTGAAAAATATTCTTAAAACAGTGACAGACACTTGACAAATAACCTTCATGAGCCTGTGCTAAAATCCATCTGGTCACAGATGCGTGAAGAAGGGAGTCAGCCAGGAGGGCACTGTAACGATTTGTCCTCCTATCGTAATCCCATTTAAGGAAAAGAGACAACATGACTTGGCAAATGAAGACGTATTAAATGCATTCATCTTGCAATACTTATGTTTTGAAAACAATAAACTTCTATAGGGGTTAAGTGTTTCTGAAATGGGGGCAAGAGATGGAGAAAGAATCTGAATGGCTTTTCCCCAGATAGTCTTTGAAAAAGAAAAACAATTGCCTCATCTGACTTTATTCCCAATGCCAAAAAATCTAAAGTATTCTGTGAACTTGTGAGATAGCAGAGATCATTCCTGGCATAGATGCTGAAGGCCGGTGAGAGACTTAGGGAGAGAAATCATTCCCACACATTGGCTCAGGGTGTGAAAGAGCTCTTTCTAATATATGGGTCATTACATAAGAATGTGCGAACGCAAGAAGACTCCCTGCTGGATCAAATTAAGGGTCTTTCTGGTCCAACATTGTATTTCCAACAGGATGGGAAGGACTGTAGCTCAGTGGTAGAACAAATGGTTTCCAGGGTCCAGGCAGAAGATTCAATTCTCTGCTATAGTATAAGAAGAAGTAACCCTAAGGTTACTGGAACCATGTATGTGTCTAACAGGTAGGACTGGGAGAGACCTGCATCTCTGACTTCCTGGAGAGCCTCTGTAGACAGCACTCAATTTGACAGACCAACAGTCTCAATCAGTAGGAGGTAGATTCATCTGTTCGTGTGTTCAACAGAGATCAGCCAGACATTTCTGGGATGTGATCATGGATATGGATAATGAAGCTTCTCTGACACTCTAGCTCACCAATCTTCTCCACTCTTCCACACTTCCTTGTACTCTTCCTTTTCAAGCAGAAGGAATGGGGGGCGGAGGAGGGGGGAGCAGGAGGAGTGGTGGAGCAGCTGGCACATAGGACATGCTGCCTCAGAAACCAAGATGTCTGGGGCTGGCCCTCGGAGCAGGACCACCAGTTACAGCACATCAAAATAGATGTGCAAATATCAGTCTTGCACATAATAATAATTAATAATAATAATTATTATTATTATTATTATAAACCAGTATTTATATACCACTTTTTCTTTGGTCATCAGATTTCTCCCCTGACTTTAATTCAAAAGTGGTTTACATGGGCAGACTTTCTAAACCCCAAGGTTTTTTTTTTACAATACAATAATATGTTCTAATATTTCATAGAACCCTTCATTCTAGATGGTTTCTTTCACAGTCCAGCTCTCTCTCTGGCATTTGCCTCACCACGCTTCAGCAGACAGGCAACCTTGACTCTCACTCAAGTGCTGCAGCTGCAGTTCCACTCCCCCACAGAGGCTCTGCAACTTATCAGCTCGGCGTGCTGGCAGCTCTCTGACAGACACAGACACTTCCGGCCATCTCGAACTGCCATCCTTCAGATCTTCAGGCTTATATGAGATGGTCGCTCTACCAACTGAGCCAGACCTCCTGTCAGACATTATGGTTCATTGGCAACATAGAGCATCCGAGGTAGGCTGGCCGCTCACTGAAATGGAGGTGGGGGAGGAGGAAACCCATTCTTTTGCTGCAAGCATAATCCAACCAATTCTTCGGGAGAAGCCAAGGTCACGGAACTTGAATGGTGCCAGGGATTCCAAGTCTGCTTTCAAAGGAGAGAAGGCCCACTTCCTCCTTCATTAGCAATGCAGCGTACAATCTCCATTCACAAGAAGAGGTGAGAAACAGTAACATCTCTGCAGTTGTCTGTCTCTTTTTATAATAGGATTAATTAATAATTCTGTCTGCACTGAGCAGCTTATAGGAATTTTAAAATAAAATACTAAATTGAGGGACTCAGCTGGGGATTATGCCAGCAAACATGGAAAACACAGAAAAAGAAAATGGTCTGAACACATTGACAATGAAAGCCAGCATGATTGATGATGGATTCTTTAAAAAGACTCCCTCAGCACACACTGATCTCTGTATTATGTTGGACTCGGGGTGGGGAAGTTTTTGATACTGATTGGCTGGGCAGGTGTGATGGCATGGAATGTGCAGTTGCCCAGGTAATTAACTAACTAGTTTGCTGTCCAAATTCTGTGAGGGAAGGGAAAGTGGTCAGTTTGGCTGGATTAAAAGCTCACACAGGAGCAAGATAATAACTGGGAAGAGGTCTAGGATGTACAAAAATTCTGGGACAGGTAGTGTAGAGGCAAAGGAAGGATACAAAAAAAAACATTAGTGGATTGGAGGAAAACTTGCAGGAAGGATACGTGGATATCAGCCAACCCCTGAACCCTCCGTACTGGTGGCAGGGAATGACCAATGGTCATTGGGGGTGGGCAGGTGGTGTCTGGTGCCCAGGGTACCAAGTAGCCTGCTATCGATACAGAGCCCACTGACAATGTGAGGTTGGCTCCCATAACCTATAACACCAGCTGCACTGTTGCCTTCCATGCCAGTTTGTGGCCTTCCCCGAAGTGTCCGGCTGTTGGACATATGAACATATGCATCTACCTCGTACTGATGGAGACTGTTGGTCTATCTGTCTAGTTGAGTGCTGTCTTTCTTTCCAAATCTAGGGAATGATCAGTGGAGGGGCAGGTGCAGTTGATGTCCCTATCAATTTGTCACCTGAGGCAACCCCTTCATTTGGCCTCCTGCCCCCCACCAACCCTATTCATTCATTCATTCATTCATTCGTTTGTTTGTTTGTTTGTTTGTTTATGAGATTTCTATCCAGCTTTTCCAACAATTGTCCAAATCGCTTCATGACATGTTATTAAAACCGCCATTCAGTGTAATAAAGCAACCAGCTAAACTGCAGTGGTTAATAAAAACAGAGAGCTGCAACAACAGCAATGCTAACTGGAGACAGCTACCCCCAAAAAGCAAGTTGAAACTGGGGTCAGCATCTCAGCTCTGCAGTAAGGCATTGGTGTCACAATGAAGAAGGCCTCTTCCTGTGTTGCCAAGCCTCAGAAGCAAGCCTCCCCAGAATTCATTCCTCAAATGCCTTGATCCTAAGCTGTGTAGGGCTTTAGAGGGACATTACCAGAGCCCAGCCTGACCGTTAGATGACTGCCTAGGACAGCATTTTGTAGGGGTGGGCAAGCAGTCTGTCAGGTTCTGAAGCGGTCACTAAGGCCAGTTCACACACATGCAGAAGGAGAGCTGCAGCTTTGGGTTCCAGCTAAAGTTTCCCACCATTCATGAATGGCAACACAACACAGAGTACGTCACAGTGGCTTTCAGATGACATTCAAAATAAGGTCAATGAAAGCCTGCTTCCAAGCTCCTATATTTGAGCTAGGGCTCAGACGAATACTCACAGTGTTTGATGTTTACTTTGAAATACTGTATATGTTGTCGAGATGGGGGAGGATTGTTCGACAAACGGTGCTAAAATCATTTTAAAAATAGCATTTTTTTAATCTTGTCATTTGTATCATTTTTCAGCACCACTTTTTCTACAATCCGTGGCCGGACTTGCCCAACCCAGGGAGTGACCAACCTGATGGGCACAGGTGCACACTGGGAAAGACAGGAAAGGCCTCCATGGGGTAGGGTGCAGGCTATCAGCCCGTTGAGCGGAGCATGCCTGCACCTCTGGGGCAGACGAGGAGCAGCAAGGCGCAGCAAGTGGTTGCAGGAGCCTTCCCGCCTTTCAGAGGTGGAGGCTTAGGACCCAGAGGGCAACCAGGCAGGAGGGGTGGAACCAGGAAGGGGGAGGAACCAGCCAAGGCCAGGGGATTATAAGGAGAGGGCCAGTGATGAGAAGGGGTTGGATCACTCGCGTCGCTCTAGGTGGGGCGGAAAGTTAAGTTCTGCAGCTTTCCGCCCCACCGTTACTCTCCTGCACGAGGTGCCCCACCCCTCGTCGTAGGAGCCTATCGGTGGATCGAAGGCAACGCACAGGAGAGTTCCTGCATGTTGCTTTCTCTCTACTGATGGGTTCCTACGACGAGGGCCAGGGCACCTCGTGCAGGAGAGTAATGGTGGGGCGGAAAGCTGCAGAACTTAGCTTTCTGCTCCACCTAGAGCGACGCCAGTGGGTTGGCTGAGGGGTGGAGACTGGCTGGGTAACCTCAGAGCCCTGTGAGGCTGGAGAAGGTCTTGAGGTAGGGCTGAGGAGGAGTAGGAGGAGGAGTAGGGTATTGTGAACCCCCTCCCTGCCACTGCTCTGAGGCCCAGGGTAGACAAGCCAGGGGTGTGTGAGGGTTAGGGTTAGGGTTAGGCTGCAGCCCCGGGGACTCTAGTGATGGGCAGGAGGCCAAGATACCCCCGTCTTGGGGCCCCTGACAGGCTTGATCAAATAAGCTCAGATGTCTTGACATAGGCAGGCAAATTCAGAGGTGACCAGCAACCATAGTAAAGATGGTCTACGGGGAAGGGCGAATGCTGTTGTTGCTGCTGACGTGAGCAGCTTTGTGTGACCAGAGAAAGCCCCAGGAGGGATCTCCTGTTTTCTCCTGCCATGAGGCTTCTTCGGACTTGGAGAAGTCTTGCAAGTCTTCCCATTCCTTATGGTCTTTAACAGCTTTGCATGGGGCCCAGCAACAGAGTTGGCTCCTCAAGGGGAGTCTGTGGGGCCCATGTCTGCACGAAGGCCGACAGCCATCCCCAGGAAACTCCTGAGACTGTGAGGGTCCGCTGCTGTCTCTGCTCCCCCCGCCTTCTTGTAAGCCGGGGCCCATGGGAAGGGGAATGACCCCAAGGTAAACCAGGGACCTCTCCACTGCCTCCTGTTATGTACCCCATTGGATGCCCACCTAGGAAGGTTGACCAGAAACTGGCCATCAGACAGAAGAGAGTGCTCCTTCACCATTACTCTCTAGAGCTCAGTTGGCAGCATCGAAGTGGACTTGCATCCATCTGCAGTCCAGTTCCCAGACACCACGAGAGTGGAGTTGGAGCATACACACTTTTTTTAAAAAAAGTGGGCCACTGTGGGGTTTTGCTCCACGGCTCCCCAAACCTGGAGCCTCCACTGATCAGGAAGAATCTCTTTTGACCATGTGAAGCTGTCGTTTGGGGCATTGGGGCTGGGTATGCATGCATGATTGGTCAGGAATTCTCTAGTTTTTTGATCTGAGCTGGGGCCTCCTCTTCTCTGACCCTCTGGATCTGGTCCCCCAGCCTGTTCCTGTTGATCTCCACTGGCATTTGTGTTGCAAACTATTGAGGCTTCTGTCTCTCGAAGCTGCGCCATTCTGTCTAATCTAATATGCCGTGCATAAGACTGAAGAGCTACAGCCAGCCACGCCAACCAGCTCAGGTCAATGCTTGTTTCCCTTGATTGCTGCACAGAGTAGATTTGATGAGGAGAAAGATTGATGCTGCAGTGAGCACAGTTCAGGTTCTGTGCTGTTTGTTCTCCCGGAGCCCATTAAAGGGGAGATTTAGGTGCAGCCATGATTATTGGGATGACTGGAGAGTTAATTCTACATGTAGGGCAATTAGTGGAGGAGACTCGGCTGCAATATGGATTCTCACCCTCAGCTGCCAAACGTCTGTACTGCATGGTTATTAAGCTTCGAGGATCCTGTTGACAATGGAAGTTATTAAACTGAACTTATTCAACTTCAAGGAGGCCTGTTGTCAACAGGGGTTGATGGTGCTCATGTCTTCCCAATTCTTTTTCAATTGGATTCATGTTTTCTTTTTTAGAAAATACCTTTTTTCCTCACAGGACGTTTGGAAGACGGGTTAAGGGGGTACAATCGTACCCGGGCCCAGGGGAGCCAAATTCACATGAAGGGAAGGGGCCCAAAAGAAACAGTGTACCTCCTGATAACATTCCTCTGAGTGGCCCTGCTTCCCCAAGCCTTTAAACTCTGTGCACTCTTTGCTTCTCTGGGTTGCTATCAGATGAAAAGCCCAGCGTTTCTGTGACACCTTTTGCACAACTCCTTGGTCGTGGTACTCTATAGCACGGGTTCTCAACCAGTGGTACTTCAGGTGACTGCTGGTGGTACTCGGACTGCTGGAATCCCGCTCTGATACGGCTTTTTCGGTGGCACATTTTCACTCCCAAGAGGCTCCTGCCTTTGGCCAAGCCTCTTGGAAACACTGATAAGGTCTATCCCACCCACCCACCCAGAGCCTCCTACCTGCATATTTGGCCTCCAAAAACCCAGAAGGAACTGGAGATTCCTCACCAGTCACTTCCAGTGGTATGCAGCAGGAGAGTGGCACCGGAGGTGGTACTCAGCCGGGATGGGGTTGAGAACCCCTGCTCTTTAGCAACCAAATCCACTGTGTAATTGCATCTTATTCCCATTTAAGCTGCTCCTGTGTCCCTTCCCTTTTCTCTTTGGCTCTCTTGTGTCACTTTCTAGGTTGCAGGTCCTTTGCAGGAGGGACCTGTCATCCTCTTCATTTTTATGTTTTTGTAATGGTGCTTAAATTGTGATTTGTATTAGGAGGAAGGAGGGGAGGACATATGGTGGAGCACATGTTTTGCATGTTGAAGATCCCAGGTTCTATCTGATTCCCAGGGACCATGTATCAGCAGAGTTGGAAGAACCTCTGCCTGTAGACTTGGAGAGCTGACCGAAGACAGAGGTGACAGTATTGAGCTAGATATGGAATGGTAGCCATTGGTCTGAGACATCCGCCTTCTATGGAGGAGGCTTTCTCGGCAGGTTTGAGAAATGTATCTTTCCCGTGGAGTCGAACAATGGCCCCGGTGGCTGCTGAAGCGGAATCACAAATGCAGAGGCCATACAAGAAGCAGCAGATTCCCAGGCGGTTGAGTGAGGAGATACAGCTAGGATGAACAAAAGTGCCCTCTGCCCTTTACTGAGCTCTTACATTTATTTTTGGTAGGTGGCTGTTAATTAAGACAGAAGGCAGAAAAACTATCTTCACAAAGGTTCATGAGAGCAAACTGGGAAAAAAAAGGCATTAATAAATTCACCATTAGAAACTAGTTTCCAAGCAACCGAATATCTCTGCTGCATATTAACCCTGTTTGGGAAAACTTCAGTCCAGAGAATTATCTACAATTTTTAAGTGGATTGAGACAGCCATTTTTTTTCTTGCCAAACTATGATGACTTTTTTTTTGTCCCTACTGGAGGCAATTTAGTGGCTCTGTGAAAGAAGTACAGTTCATAACAGACTCCATTTGTCACCCTGGTTTCAATGAGCTAGATTACTGTCCATTAGTTGGGCAGGGAAATGCAGCAGGCCTAGTTCTTGTTATTTAGAGGAGGCGTGGCCAATGTAGAGGGTTTACACATGGAAGCCAATGGTGTAGCTACCCCCATGATGTCACTTGCCATGCCCTGAGTGATATCACACAGCAGAAAAATGTTCCTGGACATCATGGCATCACCGGCCTGCACGGAGGCTTCTGCAGTTGCCACTGCCACCATTTTGTAATCGATGCGGGGACTTTGACACACACCCCTGGTCGTGCACCTGGGGCAGTCTGACCCCCCGCCTCCTAACAACGCCACTGATGGCAGCAGCAGGCATGTCCAGATCACTGCTTCACACAGGGATATAATAGGCAGATCAAATAATTCTGCCCTTCCATTGAGTTGGGTCGTGAGCCACTACATTGGGTCACTGCACACATGATAAGTTTCCCCAGTGTGATCATGTTACATGTGTCTTACGGCACTCTCTGTAACTCTGCTAATGTCGCGTCAAGCACCCCCTACCCCATTCAGCAACCCAAGAAGCTCCGTGCCATCGGGCAACCAGGATAGGTAACCCCCTCTTTGATCCCATTCTTTGTCCTTCTCTTCTGAGCCTTCCCCATCTGAACCAGATATGTTGCAGCTCCACATGCCCACCATATGACACAACAGTTTGGCTCATTTCTTGTGGAGTTCTCTGCTTTCCTTCGCTACTTTCTCATGCTTTGCCCCAGCGTCTAGTTACTGATCTAACCCCTAGGTCAACTGACCTTCCCACTGACTGGCACCATATATGAAAGATGCCATGGGAAGATAAATCTTATTGCATTTTCACCTCCGCTATCTCTGATCCTCTGCCAGAGGTTGTAATAAACACACCTGAATTATTCACTGTACACTGTCAAGGTGTTTTTAACAATGCATACGACAAAGAGAGGGAAATGAGGGATGTCTCTGTTTCACACAGATGAGCTCAATGTACCGTGGCACGGATGATTACCCGGGACCATTTGTAATTACTCATGATAAAGATCTTCATTCAATGGCAGGAATGTACTAGTAGAGAAAGAAAGGAAGGGGCAGACCATGATCTCCAATTTGCAGGATGGTTGAAAGTGCATCTGGGGCATGTTAAAGGAAAAATAACAAACAAACATGAGTGTAAATACAAGTTGTGCTTCTTTGTAACACTGGCTTTGCCTTTCTCTCCCATTCATACGGTTCCATTCACAGCATGGGTAGTGATCTGAGATTGTCGACACAAGGTTATTACAACTCAGCCATCCCTGCCTATACAGAAAAGGAATCTGGAGCCCCTGTTGTGTAAATGTGGAAAGCAATGCACAGTGATAGTTACAGATGTGTGGACATTTTGCTAATCTTATCAATGAATTTCACTTTTCCCAAAAGGCCTACAGAATAGGGGTAAATTGAATATCCTAAGGCAACATTTAGAATTTTGTAGCTATGGATATGTAAAGTGGGATAAAAATCCAATAATAATATCATCCAATTTCTGGACATGGATGAGTTTCCAAGCAGAAATGGTGACTTAATGGAGCAGATCATTGACTTGTTGCGCAATATATTTCACATTAAACAAAACTGACAGAATGAGAAAAGGTGTGTCGTATCATGGCCTTTTTGAACCACAGCCTGACAACTAGTGAAATAGCCAGCTGCTCAACGCTTTGATGAGGAACACAGATGAGTCATAGCATGCTTTTTTTGCAGATAAATGGCAAAGGGCTATCATCTGTGCAATAACAAGCTGGTTGGCACTGGGAGTGATGCAGACTTATGCTAGAATGCATAGGGAATGCTATTTGGATCATCCGACCCTTACATAACGAATAATTACATTTGCAGGCAAAATGCTCTGTTTTGGTGAGCATATTTGTAGAATACTGTCCCTCTGCCACTGAAATTGAAGACGGGGATATCTTTGTCCCATCTCTCCTGACACAAGGCAATATGGGAAATTCCTAACACCCCATTGGGTGTGTATTCTAGGAAAGGCCGGTTCCAGCACAGCCATTGCTTTCCCTGCCTGCTGTAGAGTCTGTCTACAACACCCTCCTACCTTCCCATTGAAGTAGACTGAGGCGAGATAGTTGCCCATGTGGAGTTGGGTAGGGATTTTTTGTGCCTCAGCTAATTGGCCTTTGGTGAGGAGCTTTTCTGCCTATCCCAGACTGTTCTAAAGGTGTGGCGGTGTCAGTGTTGGCAGGTCAGTCACAACTAGCAGGGATAGTGTGCAGGACAGGGAATAGGAATAACGATTTTGTCTGCACCCTAAGGTAAGCAGCAGTCATAGGAGGAACTAGAACTCTTCTCAAGAGGCTGTCCAGCTTGCGGATGACTGGCTAGTAACCTCTAGGGCTTCCATTGCAAAGTTGACCTCGACGGTTTGGGGAGGGGATGCGACTCAGCTTGACCCCTCCCTTGAGGTTTGGTGCGGAGAAGTTGGAGTCATCAGCAGACAATCTACAGTTTGAGTCAGGGTGGGAATGATCAAAGGGGGAATAGACTCCAAGGTAGGTGCCTGCACTAAAGGGGGGAGGTATGTCTGCAGATAGGAATACCTGGAGATACAGATTCACATTGTGTGGTTGATTGGCATTGATTACCATAAATGTGACCCAGTTTTAATCCAAATGTCATCTCATGCCTTTATTTGGGAGAGGTATGCAGTCAAAGATGTTTTGCCCATGTGGAACCTCCAGATCCAACACACAATTTGCTTTTAGCAAGATGTGGAGGGAGGCTAGCGTAATAGCAAGGCAAAGCCAGCACCACCTTGCTAGTTGAGAGCTGGTGTCATATGGCAGCTAAGAGACTCTCTCTCTCTCCCCCCCCCCATATGAATCTCACCTCTGTCATGAACTCGGTAGGTAGCCCTTGGCAAGCCACTCCCTCTCGTCCACCATTTCCCAGCTGCAATATGGAGATAATAATGATTCATTGCCTTACCATGTTGTTGTTGTAAGGAAAGAATTTTAACACATGTGGAATATTTGCAAAGGGCTATGCAAATATATGGTATCATTCATGGGTAAAACAACTGCTTTTGCACCACCACCACTCCTGGACTCTCTTCAAAACACACACTTCTGAGCACATTGTCCAGTTTGACTTGCCATATTTTCTAGTCACAAGAAAGATCCCTATTAGATTTCAGTTCAATTCACTTTATTTGTTTTAGGCACGGGCCATAAAAAAGGTAAAGGTATCTCCTGACAATTAAGTCCAGTCGTGTCCGACTCTAGGGTGTGGTGCTCATCCCCATTTCAAAGCCGAAGAGCCAGCGTTGTCCAAAGACGCCTCCGTAGTCATGTGGCCGGCATGACTCTCCTTGCCGCAGCGCGTAGCATGCAGCTGGAACACGGAGTGCTGTTTACCTTCCCGCAAGCGGTACCTATTTATCTACTCGCATTGACATGCTTTGGAACTGCTAGGTTGGCAGGAGCTGGCCAAGCCACGAGCGCTCACCCCGTCGCGGGAATCGAACTGCCGACCTTTCGATCGACAGCTTATGGTTCAGCGGTTTAACCCGCTGCGCCACTGAAACTTAGATTTCAGTTCAATTCACTTTATTTGTTTTAGCCCCGGGCCATAACAGATCTCAATTCGCTCGTGCCCTATGGATGCATGGGGCTGCAATTGGGACTTGACAGGTGATCCGGACATCTGCCCTGGGGCACAAGGCTGAGGTGGGGGGGCACTGAGCCTTTCAGCTATTCTTAACATCAAAATGCTCCTATAAGATTAGAGGAAGGCCATTTCTTTTTATTTGCTTATATACGGCACAAATAAATACAGCTTGACATATCCATGGGTGCAAATTTCTTGTCTTATATGACAGGGACAAACCATGCCTAAAGATTGTGCATCAAAGTCATGAAAGGGGCTATACATACCATAAAAATAAAATATTGAACAGCTGAACAAATGGGGGGGCACTGAAGATGCCCACTCTCCGGGGTACCATTTGGCACAGGGCTTGGCCTGACTACAATAGAGGAGGCCAAGTATATAATTTAAGGCTAAATAAAACTAGCGTAAGGCTAGTTTGTCATTCATTCACATGATGAGAAAGTCAAGCAGGACGTATTTGCTGGAGTTGTTAGTTACCCAAAGAATAATATGTTTCTCAGGCAGACACCCCCCTGTGAGTTTCTATTCATGCCTCTCTGCAGAAAAGGGTAACCCTGAAAACAAAGTGACTTCCACAATGATGAGAAATACATTGTGCTCAAGTCAAGGACATTTTTTTTCCTTCGTGTTGCATTTTGTATGTGCTGAAGGGTAGCAATACATTTCACAAAGAAAAGGACGTTTCTTGCTCACTTAATGCCAAGCATTTAATGCCATCACAGAAGCAGGGCTCGTCTTCTCTGTTCTCTACACCAGAGCTTCTCAAACTATCTGATGTGGTGGATCAGCAATGGTTCTTTTCTTCTTTCCAAGGTGCCAGGGACTAGTACCATACCTGTGCCATATTAATACTATTGTTTCTTTCTTTCCTGGAAATTTGACATGGACCGGCAGCCTATGGCTCGCGCAGTGGCGTCGCTATGCCACCCCCGTGACATCACCGCCGCTTCAACTCCCATCAGAGGCGCAGGGTGAGAGGGTGGGCCAGCCCCATCACCTTCTCCACCACCTGCTCTTCCTGTCACTAAAATGGTGGATTGTCGTCACCGCTGCCCACTTTGTCACCCCCCTGCTTGTCGCCCGGCGGTCCACCCCCACCCCCACCCAGGGATGCATCTGGGCTCACGGACCGGCCCCAGTCTGCAGATCATCACTTTGAGTAGTACTGCTCTACCTTACTGATCATCACCCCTCTGTGGTTCATTTCAGAAGGCAACCAAGAACACCTGATGAAATGTAGAGGCTAATTGTGTGTGCTGAGAAGTTCCCCGTTCAAATCTCGCCCTAGGTGCATGGGTTTAGTGGGCTAGGCAATCGGAACATCCCCTATGCCTAATTGGATTACAGATGGAGGGGCACTTATTCCAGGAAAATCCAGATGTTTGCATTGAAGCAGAGGGTCACTCTTTCCTCCCACAGTTCCTCTGTTTATGCACCCTGGCTTCCAAGCTTGACCAGACTCACGTCCAGAGCCCAGTTCACATGTCAGTGAAGGATGTTGGGTTACAAAGTAATTGTGGATTTCAGAGACATCGCTAGTTATGATTGACTATAGAAAATCCAGGATGGTGGGAAAGCAAGCGTGTCTGTCTTTTGGTTGAAGATAAAAGTGGAGGAATCCTGAATATATGAGAGTGCAGCTGCTAAGCTTAAGAACCCTGTGTCAATTGCATCCCGTCAATGAGTTTTCACACTCGCTAATCCTATTTGTGTGCTGGTGTCTTTTTCCCACCAGCCAAACTCTTTTTATCATTGAACTTGCTTCCAACCCCCTCCCTCTTCCTTAATAGGCAGTGCTTTGAAAAATGAAGGGATTGATATAATAGAACGAAGCATCAATGTAGCATAGTGGGATTTGAAATACAGATTTTCTCATTACAAGCATGTTATTAATTGCAAGTGTAATAGTTGTGTTGACTGCATTTTGGACTAGTTAAAATGGCCCACATCCATGTTATGTGATTGCTGGGTTGATCAGGAAGCCTAAAACTGTGTAATGAGATATACAACCCCCTTCCCCCCTGGGAAATATCACTTGTCTCAGAGAAACTCATTTGACTTCCCTTGAAAATTTTCAGGTGTTTCTTTTTGCTTCAAATGTCACTTTTTTCAAAACGTTGGTGTCAATCCTCGTTCTAGGAAATCATCGGCAGCTTATCAGGGTGACTCCATGAGAACATCAATAGTGGAGGACAAGCTGCATTGAAAACTGAGTTAATCACCTATCCCTGCCACATGAGAGAGAGAGAGAGAGAGAGAGAGAGAGAGAGAGAGAGAGAGAGAGAGAGAGAGAGAGAGAGCACATGTTCCAGGCACTTTCTTCTGTATTATGAACCTTGTGTGTTCAAGGCTCAAA
This sequence comes from Plestiodon gilberti rubricaudatus, assembly GCA_026170595.1. Lineage (NCBI taxonomy): Eukaryota > Metazoa > Chordata > Lepidosauria > Squamata > Scincidae > Plestiodon > Plestiodon gilberti. Next base: position 6,914,702 of record JANXHW010000007.1, read on the forward strand.
AACCAACACTGAAAACCAATCTGGAGGCCTTGGCTCAAACAGGGTTGTTGGGAAATGCAATCTGGTTTATAAAGCACATTGCATAGTATTAAGAATGCTACTTTCCTGTGGAGAAGGGGGGTGGTCACACACAATGGAGGACTCATTACCCTGCTGGCCATTTTTCCCTATCGGAGAACTTCCAGCTCCACACTATTACGAAGGGAATGCCAGTCCCTGCACCCCGCCGGCATGCCATGTGTCCGGCTGCCTATGATCCAGCTTTAGACAAGTTCAATATAAAAGGGACGTTTGCTCAACTTTGCTTATAGACTTGCCAACATCCGAAGAATGACTATTTCTGACCCAAAGGTCGCACATTTTATAACTCATTTGTTGGTTCAATAAAGGGCATTGGATAAGCTGTCTTGTATACAATTTACACCTTGGAATCGGTTTCTGATTGTAATTGAATCAGAGCTGGTTCCAGAAACCTGATGAAATTGGTTTAATGTTCTGTGTGTGGGTTTTTCATTTTGTTTTTGGTCAAATCATGCCCAAGTCATATTGAAGCTAAATGAATAAGCGGTGAGCTGGAAGAGAGTAGCAGGAAATATGTAAATAGCCACCTTTCCAACCACAAATGTGCAAACTCGTTTGGAATTATTGGATTTCCAGGTGCGGTCCAGCCCTCAGTCACTGAGACAGACGCTGAAGATTTCAGAAGCATTTCTCCTTGTCGAAACTCTGATGACATCGTGTTTGAGGGATGGTACATTCTGCATCTGGTCTTACCTAGACCTACAACTGAAAAAGACATTTCAGCTGTGCCTAGGAGTGCATTGTTTTCAACTTTGGCTGATCCACCAGCTGTGGTCCTTTTTATAGACAAAGGACCTGACGACTATTTTGCGCTCCCTTGTAATTGATCTTCTGGACTACTGTAACTATACCAAATATACTGTAACTATATGGGGTTCCCCTTGAAGACAGTTCAGAAATGTTAACTGGTCTCGAATGCAACCTCTGGAGTGGGTCATAGGAATACAAGATAAAACCTACGAGATCAGACTGAAGATTCTTCTAGTCCTGCATCATGCCTCCAAAAGTGGACAGCTAGTGGTCTGGGAATTCCAAAAAGGATTCTGGGAAACAATCTTCACTGAATTACAATTCCCAAGTTTTTGGAGGAGAAGCCATGGCATGTAAATGTGTGGGCTCTGTCCAAATCTGTGCATGAAGGTCAGAGTAGGGCCAGATGGCACCATTCCAAAACTCCCTGTCCACATCTTGACTACTGCCCACTTTGGTCGACCAAACAAGGGTTATGAGTGAGCAGATTCAATTAACTGAAGAGAGGAAGATGGCCAGGTGTGAGTGGGGAAGAAAGTCGGAAAAGACGATAATACAACCATCTGCACCAGGCAGTTGTCACCATCAATACTGCTGTCATCGGAACCTGCACAGAACAACATCATTTGCAACGAGATGTCCTGAAAGCATGTTAGCTGATTGATTAGATGGCGCAATCTCTCACTGGCTGCCTCAACAGTCCAGTTAATGGGCAATCAGCTGATTACCTCTGTGCCCATTTCGTAATGCGCTGATTGTTTAACCAACAAGGTCATCACGAACTTCCACCTCTAACTGCAACAATAGAATTCTACATGACACACCAGGGGGCAAAACAAAATGTCTTCTTACTATCGAATAACGACCAAGGGGGGGGTCTTTATTAATGAAACATTATTGCGCTTAGGTGCATTTCCATAAAACTGGCACTCAAATTTCTACATGGCCATTGCACATTTTGCCTTTCTATCATCTGATCTGTGAGGGGGGTTAAGGGGGTAATTTGTACCCAGGCCCAGGACCAAAAATGGGTCAAAAAGGGGGCCCTGGAGCAAAAAAAGGGGGCCCAGGAGCCAAATTCATATGAAGGGAAGGGGCCCCAAAGAAATGTTATACCCCTGATAAAATTCCTCTGAATGGCCCTGCTTTCTATATGTAATAAGTTGTTCCCAATGGGATAAGCGATAAATGGTATTTTAGTTAGCCTGAATTAAGGCTAATCCACCCCCACCACTCACGCCACAGACAGACACACAATTTCTCAACTATTTTCTGTCTTTGGACAAATTTCTCAAGTATTTGGACTGGCCTTTTCTGTTATTTCTTAGGATGGCAATTTTCCGGGGGGGGGGGGGGGAACGTCGACTTATGGAACTTGTGAAGATCGGTTTTCCCATGATGCCTTGCTCTAAAAATACTTCCTGCACTCAAATGGCTACCCTCAATGAAGGTTGCCATTACTGAGGAACAAAAAGACATGCAAACGATAGAACTGGAAGTGTGTTGCACGTTGCCTAGAATGTGCAGCATGCATGGACATGTTCCTCTCTTCCCCCCCCCCCATACCTGCACATATGGAGGGAGAAAAGCAGACAGCGGTGTCACAAAACCTAAACATTTTTTGAGAAATTGTTCTCAAAATATTTTTCTCCCCCTACCAAAAGCCCGGAAAAGATGGAAGAAAAATGCATTTTGCATCAGCATTAACCATAGTGAACACTGTTATTGCCAAAGCAAAGTCTGACCCTGAACAGGGCAGCCTTTATAGTCCTTCCTGATCAGGGGCAGCCAATCATCAGCCTGGAGGGTGGAGTCATTCCGAAGTCAAGGCACTGTTTCAGCCTGCAAAGCTCTCCTCTTGAGTGCCTCGCCAACGCACAGGGCAACTGCACACAGACCTGTGAGTTCCAGGTTCCAGCCCCAGCAGGTCCTGATAATTGGGAAGCTGAACAAGAAATCCCTTGAAACCTACACAAAGTGTTAATAAGGATGCATTTGCCTCCTGTGTGTTGCAACCATTTGCCCTTTGCTGAATACCCAGGAGCCCTCTTTGTTTATCGCAGTAGAGCTCGTGAAAGGCTCCATACATCACTGGTGACATTATTGTCATTTCCACCATGGCCGGTTGTGACAGAACATTACAACTCCTCTTCAGGGACAGGAGGAATCTGGTAGAAAGGAAAACTCTGATTAAACACACCCACATGATAACACAGCTGCTCATAAAGGGAGCACTGGAGGATAGCTGCCAAGCGCAGAGATGGAGCGGATCCTCTTCTCCGATGGTGTAACTTAGGCAAACACTATGATATTACAGTCACGAATGAGAAGATGGGATTCGGCCCCATATCGATGTGTCCTTATTTTCCTGCCTGATACAACAGACAAGGACCTCTTGGAAAACACTCAGGTGGCATTAACCTTTCTTGATTCCGGAGTGAACTTGAGATGAGAGAAAAGATAGAAGGCTAGAGGCTGTCCCAAGCATAAGTACGCAAGACGGATGGCAGTACTCGGAGTGTATATTCCTCTCCAATCAATGACCCGGTTAAGGCTAATTACTGCACACTCGCACTCTAAATTAAAAAGGACCTTAATAACGGAAAGGACCAGTATGATTAACTGGCTCCAGAAATTAACTGTGATAAGGATGACTTGATGCTTCCAGGTTTTCATGATGGCACCTATTTGTCTCGTTCAGAGTATACTGTACAGACCCAGACACTGTGTTTCATGAAGCCTGGGAAATGAGTGGCAATAATTTACGGGGAGAGGAATGGAAGAACGAGGAGCCTTTTCATGCATCAACCAACTTGTGCGTTCGAGGGGGAGGCTCCATCGTCTAGCCGCTAGAGTCTAGCATTTTTTACCTACACCTCTGTACACAGAAAGAGAAGCAGACAGAACGACGCTATCAAAACTAGGCTGAAGGGTTACTCAATTCCATGATCGTTAATTGTGATGATTATGACTATGATTTACATTTTTATCTCTCCCTTCTCCAAAGGAGCTCAAGTTAGTGCATATGGCCTAGTTGAGCCTCACAACAACTCTGCGACATAGGCTGCAATACACACTTTCCTGAGAGTAAGCCCCATTGAACACACTGGGACTTACTTCTGAGTAGACATTCATAGGATTGCCCTGATAGTTTTGACTGAGAGTCTAAGGTCACCCAATGAGTGGGCCTGAGTGGGGGATCTGAACCATAGTCTCCTGGGTCTGAGTGTGAAACACTATCCGCTATCTAGTGATCTTCCTTACGACACATTTGATATTTATTTAATGACCGCAAGAAGTTAAACACGTTTAGCATTTACCCGGGAGTAACTCCCACTGAATTTAGTGGGTCTTAATTTTCAAGTAAATGTACATAGATTGGCTTTCAGTGGCAATCAAAACATGTGAGTTAGGAAAAATACATTACAGTACTGGTTCATATCTTCGCTGGTCTCCTGGTCTCCATACACTCTTTTATGAAGAAAATGATAACCTTCCAGTTGAACTCCCCTTCGTGATACAAGCCTAGTTGGCAAAGATGAACAAGAACTATTTAAGACTGCAAACATGTAATTCATGTTCTACTTATTGTATTTCTTTATGTTACCTTATTGGACCTGCTAAATTCAATATCATTATTACTTATTGTATTTATGTACCACCTTTCCGCCAAGGCATTCAAGGAAGTCTACAATTCAATGCTAAAACAAACAAACAAAAGTACCCAAAGACAAACAGTGCAATCCAAGGCATTCTACTCAGAAGGAAATCCCATTGTGTTCAATGGGGCTTACTCACAGGAAAGGATGTATAGGACTGCAGCCAGAGTCATTTAATTTTTGAATTAATCATTAATAGGGATTATTTAATATGGCCTGAGGGCACATGATACCACCATTTTGTTGACAGTCTAGGTCTTGGAAAGGAAATGTGTTCTTTGGAGGGGGAGGGGGAGAAAATGCCCACTACCACTACTCACTGGCTATTTTTGAGCACAATACCTCTCGGAGGGAGACATTCTGGGACAATCAACTGCCAGCAGAACAGCGCTTTGGGCAGGTCTGGTAATGTGCATACCCTAGAAATTGCACCCCTGCTCTTCAAAATATAAAAAGGGGGATGAAACGTCAGTCCTTCTTTTGCTACTAGCTCCTCTCCAAAAATTCGGGCCAAATGTTCAGCTCATCCTCAAAGCTGAATGGCTCAGCCCTAGAGAAACCGTGGGGCCATGGAAAGACATTGGAGTGAATGCAGCCCTGCTCTGAGAGTCAAACAGCTGAATTAGCAGCAGCAGTATTGAGAAAGTGGTTGAGCAGCGCTGCAGACGGAGTGTCACAAGCAGCTATTTATGTACAAATACGTTATTAATCAGCAATGAGAGAGAATAGAATTCAAAAGCACTCATGACAGCTTAATAGGATTTTGCTGCATCTGATACTCTTCGTTTGTGTGTGTGTGTGTGTGTGTGTGTGTGTGTGTGTGTGTGTGTGTGTGTGTGTGTGTGTGTGTGTGGTAATGTTCCTCCTTCTCTTTTCTTAACAAATTTCCTTTTCATTTTTAACAGAGGTTAAACATATTTAAGCAAATCTTGGGCAAGATTTATTAAATATTATGTAGATTTCCTTTCTCTCTTTTCAAGCCCATTAGAGATTCAATAACAGTTATTTTGGAGTTAGCAAAATCTTCCTTTGTGCCTGCAAGATATCTTTGTAGATTAAACACAGAGACTGGGCTGGAAAATGACAAAATTTAATATTTAAAGTCTGATTGAATCAACCGTGGCTGCTTTAGTCAATGGCATGTTCGAGATTTAACAAACATTGTCTCATCTCAAGAAAACAAATGTTAGGTAAGGACAAAGCTAATATGCTTCAGTGAGACAAGAACTCCATTTACCAATCTTTTATGTATTTAATAAATGCATTTATTAAACCAAGTGCCTTGTTTGCTGGAGATGGTATCAGTGAAAGGAATTCATCTCCGGTATGACTTAGACAATCTAATTCCTCATTTATTAAATGTGTTCTTCTTTAGATTTCCAAAGCTTTCTTTGAGCTTAATATGCATCTGGAAGGTTCAGTTAAAATATTAGGAACATATGGTAGTTATGGTTGGGGAAAAAAGAATGGTGGACCGACGGGAAAATGGTTTGATTCTTGTTGATTAATCATGGCCTTTGGTGCTACTCAACAGAAGCGTCGCTCCGGTAGGGGCGGGGCTGTAAGTATCGCTGCGGTTACAGTCGCTTTACCGAGCGAGGAGGAGGCAGCCCCGCCCCCTCACTGTCCGAGCCAGTCCCCTGCGGAGAAAGTAGCAGGCAAGAGACCCTGCCTGCTGCTTTCTCCGTAGGCGAATGGCTCGGACAGTGAGGGGGCGGGGCTGCCTCCTCCTCGCTCGGTAAAGCGACTGTAACCGCAGCGATACTTACAGCCCCACCCCTACCGGAGCGACGCCTCTGCTACTCAAGATGGTACTGCACAGTGCCAGAAATATGGAACTGCCATATTCCCCCCTCCCACTTCATAACTTCAGCCATGGTCCCAGCATGTAGGAACCTTGCTAAAGCTGCATCAATTTGGGTCTAGACAGTGTATCCATGAGGGAGCACCTGGGAACCCTACATATGCCATTTTGAACTCCATGGAAGAATACTGCCCCCTACCTATAGATGTGGGTGGGGGCATCCTTTGCTCAGTCCCAGTCTGCATGAGACATGGAATTAGGCTGGGCATCTGACTGGTACCTGAGCAAACTGAGGAGGGCAGGGCTAGAGAGGTGCAGCTCAGAGGCGTCGCTCCGGTAGGTGCGGTACCGTAAGTTGCGCCCTGTCCTAGTCCCGTTTACCAAGCCGGCAAAAGGCGGCCCCGCCCCCTCGCCGTCGGAGCCATTCCGTGCGGAGAAAGCAGCAGGCAAGAGACTCCCTGCCCGTTGCTTTCTCCGCACGGGAATGGCTCTGACAGTGAGGGGGCGGGGCTGCCTCCTGCCGGCTTGGTAAACGGGACTAGGACGGGGCGCAACTTACGGTACCGCCCCTACCGGAGAGCGATGCCTCTGGTGCAGCTTGCCTATGGTCTCCATCCCTCAGCATTCCGAGATGGGAGGTGCTTGTGATCCAGCCTGCCCACCTACCGTGATAGTCTGGGATTAGCTGGTTGCTGTTAGGAGTCAGGTAGGAATTTATTGCTTTACACCCTCGTGCTTATGTTGTTGCAAATACACAAAGTGCCACAGAGGAACCAATGAAGAACAACGGAGCTCCAAGAGAGACGTGCCCAAAGTGAAATTCTTCTGCCTTTTCTGAGAACATTCTGGCAGATGCTCACAGCTGGGCTAGAATGAGCTGATATCTGCTTTTCCGATTCTCACACCCTCATTTTTGTAGGAATTGTTGCTAAGGAGTTGTTGTATGGTAGATACCTGCCTGGAGATATCCTTTCTTGCTTCTCAGTGAGTGCAGTTCTATAACTCCAAGAACGCTGCATGAGGTTTCCTGCGGTAAAAGTACATATGTGAGACAAGGGTGAGTGAGTCTCACCATTCAGAGAGATAGTACTGTATTCACCTCGAGATGTCTCTCCATTATGGGGAAGTGGAAACTGGGGAGGTTTTGAATCAAAAACCTCTTTGAAATGGCAAGACTTTTAACACTCATGCTGTGTGAAAAAGCACATGGAAAGGGCCACACACACTGGGGTGGTTCATATTTGGATCTGAAGAAAGAAGCTTCAAGTCCTAAACCAAGGAATCTCACACTTCAATTTTCAAATTAACCATGCAAGTCAATTGAAATTGGAGAACTAGGACCTGGCCAGCAGCCCCTAAATAGGATTACACGGTCAGGTGCACCTCCAAAGTTAAAATTTCAGAGGTGGGGCCTAGTGATGTCAGACAACCAACTTCTGAAAAATGGGGAAAAAATCTGGTACCAGGCTGGGGGCCCAGCGATTAAGGGGGAGGAGGACCCAGCATTGGCCCTACAATGCCATGTTGACATTGGTCATCAGAAGACCTCATGTGGGAATGTCAAGCAACAGGAAATAGTTGATGATGTCATCACATGGTGATGAAGGGAGGGGGAAACGAACTGTACAATTCAGGATAAAGGGAGAGGACTGGAGAGGGGGAAGGCTGATGCTGAAATCCTCCTTTTTATCAACCATGTGTTCATTTTCTTCTTATTATTTTTTATTACAAACTCCCCTGGATATTGCTATTTTGGATCAGAGTCTCACCCTTGCAATAGCTGTTTTCTTTAGCTGTAAGAAATGAACTTGTCCATCCCTCCCTCGCTCACCTAAGCTGTCTTCTGCTTGTTCATGAAGAACCTCCTGTAGACATGGAGCTTCATGACCTATTGAATTCCTAGTCTGCTGGATGAATCTGCAAAACAAGGGGAGTTTGTTGGTCTTCTGACCCAGACACCTTCCCTTCGCTAACTAGATGGAGACGGGCCATTCTTCATTTCACACAAGCCATCAAACCGCTGTCAAATGGCTGCAGCTTGCTTTTGAGTGGGTCAGGCTAAGTCATGCTGTCTGCAGGATTAGCACACATGAAGGTCCATAGTTCCACTCGGGAACTTGGGGGTACCCTGTCTCCCTGAAAATAAGACTGGGTCTTATATTAATTTTGGCTCCCAAAAAAACATGGTAGGTCTTATTTTCAGGGGATGTCTTATATTTATGAGTGCCAGCAAAATTCATGCCAAAAAAAAAAAAAAAAAGACGGTAGGTCTTACTTTCGGGGGAGGTCTTATTTTCAGGGAAACAGGGTAGTAGCTCTGTATTATGATGTCACTGAACAGGTCCCAGTGAAATACCGGCTGGATGCTTTTCTGTTGAGAGTGCATTAATAGCTTTCAGAAAATCCTGCGACAGCTAGAAATGATTCTCCATTTCACTGTGTTCTTGGATGTAATATTTGGGGTGCTATTCCAATTTTGGACTGTGTGAATATGTTTCAGTGATTACAGAGTGTGACATTTACCCTAACAAAGTGAAAAGGTTCATTGCGCCGCCAGCTGCATGCAGCCACACTGGTTTGAAGAATCCTGATCCTAAGCAGGCCGGGGCTCTGCCAATACTTGGGCATGAGATTGACGGGGAAACCCACGTGCTGTGGGCTTCATGCAACAGACTGCAGATTAGATAACTGAGATCAATAGATACATTCTGTCATCAAGTTTTGAGAAAACGTTCACTATTTTTTTTGGGCTTCTTATTTGAGTTTGACATTTGGTCTATATTGCAGCCGATGTGTTTTAAATAGGACCGAGTCTAAAGTTTCCCCAGAGTAATTTGAACTCAAATTTGGGAGACTGTAAAGGGAACAAAATCCTTACTTTTCTGCTGTTTTTTTATGGCATTTTCCCCAGGAGTAACATCAGTGGAATTTCCCCTGGCAGCTGATGGCCACCACTTTTTAACCCACAATTCTCCTTGGAATGACGATACATCATTGTGGTACATGGTTCAGACGAGAATTGAGGCTATCAGCTACTGAGAATATTACCACTGCTAACGAGTGTCCCATCTTGTCTCTCCTTTTGCCCCCCCCCCACAAATCATCCAATATTTTCGCTTCACTCTAGTTTTTAAAGTCATTTATAATCTTGCATTTTGTTATGGCTTATGGCCAAGATGAATGAACTTGGACTGAACAGAAAGATGTAGCCATTGGCAGCCTACAAGTTGAATCCCTGCTGAGCATTTGTTCCAGGGAAAACCCAGCTTTGCTAGCATGCAAGTTACAAAATAGCCAGGATGGTGTAGTGGTTTGGGAGTCAGACTTAGACCTGGAAGATCCAGGTTCAAATCCCCGCTCAGCCACGAAGCTTCCTGGGTGACCTTGGGCCAGTCACTATCTCTCAGCCCCACCTACCTCACAGGGTTGTTGTGAGGACAAAAAGGAGGGGAGGAAATATGTACACCACTCTGAGCTCCTTGGAGGAAGGGCGGTATAAAAATGTGAAAAATAAATAAAATCTGGCCTGTGGCAATTTTACCTGGCCCATGCTTCCCTTCCCAAACGTTCATCAAGGTATTAGTAAAAGTTTTCCCACAATTCCACTCTCAGAAAAAGAAAATGCTTTCAAATAATTAGGTTGTACACCCAAATTTTCTACAGGTGCCAGAGAAGGGAGGGGAAAGGTCTGTGGAAACTGACAAATGCATGGTTTGGCTCATGGACCCTTGCCTATGGAGAAGGTTGAATGACTCGTGGGTCCCCGCTGAGCATTTGTTCCAGGGAAAACCCAGCTTTGCTAGCATGCAAGTTACAAAATAGCCCTAGGCCATTTTTAACCTTTCAGAGGGCAGGACTGGGGACGGTGGGAAGAGGAACAAGGGCCAGCTGGAGCTCAAATTTAATACAAACGGGCCTACTATTTACCACTTAACTACTATCGTTTCAAAACAGATCAGCTAAAGAGATTTCCCAGCAGCCAAAACCCCATCCCTCAGAGGAGATAATAATCTTAATTGAAATCAGAAAACCTTCAAGTATCTTTGTGCGCTCAGTAATAGCACGACATTTAGAATCACAGTGGGATTAATAATTGGGAGCAGCGTTCGATCATTTCTGTTCTGTTTCATTTAGAGGCGATGGGAGGAAACGCCAGGGCCATCATTTCAATTTCCCAACTTGTCCATGCGAAATAGCCATGGTGCTCATCAGCGTACCAGGGCACTCCTGTTCTGAGCTCACCTAGGCAGACTAGGGAGAGATGACACCTATTTCGTTATTGTAATTGAAGGAGTGATCAAAAGATCACACGCCTCTCCTTCTCAGGCTGATGGAATCGGAACTATTTAACATTCTGCCACTCTTGGGGGGGGAGGGGGGAGAAAAACAGAGACAGCTGTGCTGTGATTCAGCTCACACCATCCTTTACAGAAACAATTATAAAATGCAAATAGCACAGATATCCCTTTAACAGAACAAATCTATCCATTGCCTGACTCTGTTCTTTTATCAAGCATCTGTTTAAAGAGGGGGATGGTTTCTTAAACATTTCCCCTCAGCTGTGTGATGTTAACACAAGTTGTCTACCAGGTTTCTCATTGCAGGGTCAGGGACACATAAGCGGTGCATAACTAAATGCTTTTCTGGCTGCATGTGACTCCAGCTTTATGGGATTGACCCTTGAACATGTTGTTTATACCAATGGCACAGTCAAACGTTCTGTGCAAAGCAATTGTGCCATTGTCGTGCATAGCTAGTACACAGTGTGACATATTCGGGAACAAAATGTGGGCACAGGGGCCCTCTAAATATGTCAAATCTTCAGTGTTTCTGCCATCACCTCAATAGTTTGGAAAAGGTCATGTAGGAAGCCTGTAGACGACTACCATTGTCTGCAGGCTCATGATGCTGCTGCCTAAGTCTGCTCACCTGGGATGCCTCTGTATTCCACCCTGAGTTCCACAATGGAAAAAATGTGGGCTATAAATAAAGGTAAAGGTTCCCCTCACTCGAAAGCTAGTTGTTACTGACTCTAGGGTGCGATGCTCATCTCCGTTCCAAAGCTGAAGAGCCAGCGCTGTCCAAAGATGCTTCCGTGCCCATGTGGCTAGCATGACTCAACACCAAGGCGCACAGAATGCTGTTACCTTCCCGCCGAGGCGGTACCTATTAATCTACTTGCAATTTGTTGCTTTCAAACTGCTAGGTTGGCAGGAGCTGGGACTGAAGACGGGAGCTCACACCGTCACACGGCACTCGGGTCTTGAACTGCTGTCCTGCCGACCTTCCGGTCTGCAGCTCAGCGTCTTAAATTTGAGAAACAATGAACAAACCCCTGCCCCCTCCCCCCCACAACCCCCCACATTTCCTGCTCCAGTTGCTTCCTGCTGCACCTGGGAGCTGCTGTTGCATGCGCAGGGGGGGGGCCTCCAGCTGGCGTTAGAGTGGTGCGCCTTTTATGAGGCTGCAGCGGCACTTACAGCAGTGGACTAGGAGTTCCGCCATTGTAAATGCCCTACGGATTGGGCTGAAGGAAAATGACCCCTCAGGGTGTGTGTAAATTGTACCATTGTTGCTTCCTGCTGCACAAATCTCTAATTCTGGCCTGATCACGTAGAACCAGTACGCTGGCCAGAGAGAAACAGGGTCAGGAGATGGAATCTCTAGTGATATATAATCATTAACCATTAGCAAGATGGTCACTAGTGATCCTTTTGTCTAGCAATAAGCTAAAGATGTCTTGCACATGTAGCTTCGCTTCGGGATGTGCGGAAACCCTTCCTGGGGAAATGTCACCTTGTTTGCCTTCTCTTGAAAACGATCAACAATTCTCCTTGGAATCCTGAAATTTGCTTCAAATTCCACTTTTCCAAAATTTCTGTGCCAACACTACGGGATAACAAGCAGAGCCTGTAAAAAAAACAAAACAAATGGTTCTTCTATTATCTACTTGGACTAGAATGTTTTCCAGAGCTTGACTCCCCCCCACCCCCAGGCCCGAGAACATCACTGGGACTGCTTACCAAATCTCTGGAACCTTAAAAATCTGCTTTGGGAGTGCTGCTTAACTCTTGAAGTCTAAGCCTAGTTAAAAGTACTGTAACTTTCTGCACAGGTACAGAAACTTTTATTCTGAGCTGAAGAAGAACTCAGCCTCGTATCTGAGGAGGGAGTTCGGAGCTGCTGAGGTTTGTATTTCCATGCCAGGAAATGTGAAATTTGGCACCATCTCTGTTAGTCATGCTTGATCTGAAATGTGGCGGGGCAGCAAAATGCCCCCCTTTCCCTTTCTAATCGGTGCCCCTGCGTGGCAGTTCTGTGTCCACCCACTAAGTGTCAGTGGTGATGAACACACTTCACTTTGCGACGTGCTCTGCTTTCATGCATGCGCGTCTGCTACCACCAGCTGGACTTCATGTATAATTTACATTTGGGTGTTTTTTGCTATCTTCAGCAGCATTTCAAAAACAGATCATTCAATATTAAGGTCACTTCCCACCCCCCTCCTCACTCTTATTAGCCTTGGACTGTCTTTATCTTCCGTGTGCCTGGAAAATAAAATTTAAATGAGATGCTGTTTTTATTAGGATATTTTGTTTTAAAGTGCTGCGCTCGGTTCTTTTCTCATCTCCGTGGAGCAATCAGTTTAAGAGTTTCTATTTAATTCTGGTGACAGGTCCAGTGGTGTGAGACCAGGGGTAAAGATGAGGCTTAAGGACAGAATTGAAAAAAAGGGAGAAATCGGAAGAGAATTGGGTTTTATAGTGCCCTTCTCATGCTGAGCATGTTGTAATGCATGTTTATATGCGTCTATAAAAGATGCGAAGCTGGGGAGGGAAATGCATGCAGAAAATGAAATGGCAAACACTACCTGTGTTTAAATGAGAAGAAAGACAGAATTCAACGTTATAAAAATGGCATTCTCACATTTTAGGGATCAGAGGTGGGGATGAGTCAGGTATGTCACTCTGTGGTTTGGTTTGAAAAACGGACACCGACATGAAGCATCATACATGCTCCATGTATTCAGGTATTTCCTTGTCCAGTTCAGAAGTCCATGTGCTCGTTAGCTATGGCTACATTTTAGCTGATACATTTTAGTTTGTGCATTGCTTGTCTTCATAGTCTGGATCCACCAAGAACCATAGCCTTTAGCCAGCCAGCTGCTGGGATAGGCACCCAAGCCTACCTGACCAGTTCAGAGGGCCAGCAAGGATGCCCAGGTGATCATAAACCATCCAAGTGGGTGGATCTATGTGACCTCACTGAACCTAGGTTTGTTGTTGTTCAGTCGTTAAGTCATGTCTGACCCTTCGTGACCCAAGGATGTCTTCTGATCTGGTTCTCTTAGAGTGCATCTGGGCATGTCCAGATCCACCCACCTTACTGGGAATCAGAGAGCTGTAATGGTGTCTGAAAAACTAAGGACCTGAGTAAGTACAGATAGGGACTGGTGAGCTGAGTTAGGACATTAGTTTGCTTTTAAGGTTGCTGCCTGCAATTGTCCTCTTGTATTTTTACTAAGATCCACAACTAAGCACTTCCAACACCCAAACTCCTTACCAAGCCTGCTGCTTCTACTTTTTCCTCCTTGTATTATCCACCTTTTTGATGTTTTAATAAATCCCTTTCAAAAATTTTTCCTCTTCACCTGCCTGTTGTTGAACTGTCAGCACTTTGCCCTTGTCCTCCTGGCAGGGTCCATGAGAGGGGGGGGGTAAAGGGGGTAAGAACATAAGAACATAAGAAGAGCCCTGTTGGATCAGGCCAAAAGCCCATCTAGTCCAGCTTCCTGTGTCACACAGTGGCCCCACCAGATGCCTCAGGGAGCACAAGACAACAAGATAACCTGTTTCCCGTTGACACTCCCTCGCACCTGGCACAGAGAAAACCCACTGGGTAAATTGTACCCAGGCCCAGGGTCAAAAACGGGGCCTGGGAGCCAAAGGAGGGGACCCAGAAATTTCCTGGGATCTCCGCTGACCTTATGGAGAGTGAAAGATGAATGCTGGGCCAACTGGAAGGGCAGGTCTACCAGGCAGGTAGAACTAGGCACTGCATCGGGAAGCCTGGTAGACCTGAGCTCCAGAGACATTTCCGGCCGTAGCTGCCCCCTCCCCCTTTGAGAAGGGGCCCAAAAGAAACGTAGTACCCCTGATAGTAAGTACCCCCTGATACCCCCGATTCTTCTCAGAGGCCCTGCCTCCTGGACCCTTGGCTGCATGCTATAGCACAGGCTTTGGGGAGTGGTCTTTGCAACCTGGAGAGAGACCTTTGAGGATGGTCTCTCTGTGCCGGACTTTGTCCTCATCATGGTGGCAGTGGAACCTACAACATTGCTGCTGTTTGGTCTGATGTACCTCAGACAATGGACATCCGCAGTGCCCCCAAATGGCCATCTCTGGCCTGAAATGAATACTATATATATTTTTATAAGTGGAAAAATTTGTCACTGTTCCACTCTATGGATTGTATTCATAATGTACTTGGGTTGGAAGCATCCACCTTGTTTAACAAAAACAAAACAAACACAGAACGCCGATTGGAAGCAGCTTCCCTTGAAATTTCTCAGTTGTTTTGCCGGAGGAGAAATCTCCAAAATTACTTCAGTGATAAGCATCTTTCCATCATTCAATTCCTTTGTTACTCCATGCATGTGATCTGTAATTATTTGTTTGTTTATATACAGTGCCATCAATGTGCATGGCCTGTCCTGAGGGGCTCACAATCTAAAAATAGATTCAAGAAAGAAAAGAAAGTTAGAGACCAAAACTTATCTAGGAAGTCCTTAAAGCAACCTTTATAGCATGTTATTGGTACCATTATGTTAACTGCTGTTACAGCTGATTGCCTTGCTGTCACAATATCCCCGTCCACAATATCCAGCAGTTAACATAATGGTACCAATAACATGCTATAAAGGTTGCTTTAAGGACTTCCTAGATAAGTTTTGGTCAGGATTTGTTGTGCCAAGTGCTTGCAGAATCTCTAACATCAGTGAAGATTGAAAACAGCTAGGGCTCCTATTTGGATAAACAGGAGCCTCCCGCCCCCTTTTTTTTGAAAAAGATAAAAAGAAGGAAACAAGATGCTGCGGGCTAACATCTTCCAACTACTTTGGATTTACCCTAGAAAATGTGTCTGGATGAGACACGAAACGTCGGGTCTTTTTGAGTTCCAGAATTGATTTTAACTAATTTCTGTTTATCTGGCTTTTTGGGCTGTTAGTCCATACCGGGTAATTTCGTTATTACTTTGATCGGCTGGATCGCTACTTAGTGTTTTAACTATGACTGGGATACTCGGATTACCCATTTCACTGAACATTGTTGCCGGTTATGAAAGCTATCGTTCTAAAATCCAAGGCTGTGTTTGGGTGCTTTTAACATCAGGGGCAAGGTGGACAGCTTCTAAGAGCAGGATGTTTTCAGTAGTAGCCCAAAGCTTTATTACTTCACACGTCTTCTGGATGTGTCAACATATGAACCTGCTTTATACAGAGTCATACCATTAATCAAGTATCACCTACACTTGCTGGCAATGGCTCTCCAGGGCTTCCGAGGTCTTTCTCAGCCTCATCTGGTAATATCAAGAGTTGAACCTAAGATCTTCTACGTGCAAAGCATGTGTTCTATTGCTGAGCTACAACCTCGGCCTCCAAGATGTGTGCCCTGTTGCCCCATAACAAATTGCACCCATCTTACCGAGCACCTTTTTAATTTCCTTGAAAATTCCTCAGTTTTGCATGAAGAGGAACCCTCAAATTCTCTTTACATTTTACCCTAGGAGGCATTTCTACAACCAATGGTACTCATAGCAAATGAAGTACAGGTGGGCCCCCATATCCACTGATTCGCTATCCATGGTTTCAGTTTATCCACGGATTGTGGGGACACTCCCCCCCAGACTTTTACTTTTTCCCAGTAAGCTTTGTTTCTTCCTTAAAGAAACAGGGGAAGCAGCCTCTGGCTGCTTATTACAGGCAAGCAGAACGAGACTAAGTACTAGAGAGGCTCTGCAAGGTTAACAGAAACCATGCAGAGCCTCTCTAGGACTTAGTCTCGTTCTACTTGCCTGCAATGGAGGCTGCTTCTCTGTTTGTTTTAAGGAAGAAACAAAGCTTGCTGAAAGAAAAATAAGAGCTGGGGGGGGAAAGCATGCCTGACTGCAGGGGAGGCAGGGTGGGGGGCCCTCAGGAAACCATGGAGGGGGTGTTTGCTCTTATCCACGGTTTCAAGTATCCACGGAGGGGCCTGGAACATATCCCCAGCGGATATGGGGGCCCACCTGTATTCGTCCTCTGTTCGAGCATGACATTATACCCACCTTTTCTCTTTCTGTGTAGGAGGAAACGCAGTGTCCACAGCGCCCCAAATCGTTTCTCTCTGCCTAACATACAGATCCAATTACCTTAACCCAAGATCCCCTTGATGTCCTCCAAGCCTGCCATTTCTCAACAAAATTTAATAACCCAGGTTTTGTATTGCTAAGAATCCATTACTTTTAACACAATATGCTGGAGTGCCTTTATGAGGGTACTGAGTCGAGCCATAAATAATTGAACGTAAATGACACTTGTTAAAATAAATGATGAACAAAGTGCATTTTGTAGTGCAGTAGCTCGGGCTGCGCTAATTGCGTTGGATTGCTCCCTCACTAAGTCACCCGATCCCATTCTTTACAACATGACTTCTGCT
Source organism: Plestiodon gilberti rubricaudatus (assembly GCA_026170595.1). NCBI lineage: Eukaryota > Metazoa > Chordata > Lepidosauria > Squamata > Scincidae > Plestiodon > Plestiodon gilberti. The sequence continues at coordinate 6,931,693 of JANXHW010000007.1, forward strand.
TGCTGGCATCATTGATTTAACTTATCTTGCTTTCCCCAAAGCCATTTCAGAGAGATCACGGTTGAAAAAGATTTCTGTCCTCCACCCCCAAAATTCTGAGCCAAAAATGAATTTGTGAGAATTTTCAGATCGGCTCGAAGTTAATCCAAGGGATGACTCGTCATCATTGCTCAGGTTCTTAGCCACTATTCAACACCAACTCTCAGTTCTAGGCTTGCCACTGAATGTCATAAGAACATGAGAAGAGCCCTGCTGGATCAGGCCAAGGGCCCATCTAGTCCAGCTTCCTGTATCTCACAGTGGCCCACCAGAAGCCTCAGGGAGCACAAGACAACAAGATACGTAACCTGTTGCCACTCCCTTGCATCTGGCATTCAGAGACAGGCCACCTCTAAAATCCAGACGTTGCATACAGTCATCATGACATATAACCAGTGATGGATCTTTCCTCCATAAATCTGTCCAGTCCTCTTATAAAGGCATCTAAGCCAGGTGCCATGATAACATCCTGGGGCAAGGAGTTCCACAGGTTAATTATACACTGAGTAAAAAAATCTTTCCTTTTCTGACTCTCCCACCAGTCACTTTTAGTGGCTGTCCCCTGGTTCTGGTGTTGTGTGACAGGGAATAGAACTTCCCTCTATCCATCCCATGCATAATTTTATATGCCTCCATCACGTCATGTGTATAGGATTGCAGCCTAAGATGGGGGAAGAAACGCCAGGTTCATTCACTGGCTCTTGGCCCGGTTTTTCAAAAGAATGCAAGTCTGATTTCAGTGGGGTGATGGGAAAATGAAGGAGCTCGTGCCTCCTTATTTGAACCGAAATGCTCCCCGGGCTTAGGGGGTTGAAAAGAGCCAATGGCATCGTCACGGTCTTTTTTTACTTCCCCTCACCATGACTGCCATTGCTGCTCTGCCTTTTTTTTTTTTTTTGGCCTTTTTTTTTAACAAAACCAATTAACTGGAAACAACAGGAAATGATTAATCATGTTAATTAAAAATTATTTTCTTCCCCCACTCCTAAAAGGTCAGATCCTCAGCTGTATGGAAAATTGAGTCTTCATGCAATTTCATTTGATTTCCTGTGCAAAGCCTAATTAGTTAAAAATTTGTTGTTAAAGAGAGGCAGCGTTCGATAATGCCAACACTTTTGATCATTTCCGCCCTCTCATTAGCACGACGATGTTCAGTGTGCATAGGATGCAATCGGTGAGGTTCCTTTTAAATGTATGGCTGCACACCCCATTGCTAACTTAAAACATAATGGGTACTCACTTGACAGACAAGTGCTTTGGAAAAATGCTCATGCCCTAAGGAGCACATCAGTGTGCTCCGATTCAGAAGGACGTAACTTCCACAGCCAGAGAGGCACAAACGAAGCAGAAGCACAAACGTCCACAGCCAGAGAAGCACAAACGAAGCGCAAATGAAGGCTGGTTGATGCCACCAGTCAGCAGCTATCTTCTACCGAATCCGACCATTGGTCTGTCTAGCTCAGGGAACAGTTTTCCTGGTGCTTCAAACAGGGGCCTTTACCAGCCCTACCTGGAGATGCTGCCAGGGCCTGATCCTGTGCTCAAGGCATGCGCTCCATCACAGAGCCACAGACCCATCTGCAAGAAAATGCACTCTCATTTTTAGGGACCGTATCTGAATTATTACACAAAAGCTGAAGGCCGCATTCTTTTGTAATTGGCAACATTGGCTTTTTATGGCCACGCGATACATATGGCCACAGAATTTTTTGTATTGTCCAAGCATGGAGGGAAAGGTTAAAAACTCTATCTTTAGATGGCATAAGAACATAAGAAGAGCCCTGCTGGATCAGGCCAAAGGCCCATCTAGTCCAGCTTCCTGTATCACACAGTGGCCCCACCAGATGCCTCAGGGAGCACACAGACAACAAGATAACCTGTATCCTGTTGTCACTCCCTTGCACCTGGCACAGAGAAAACCTACTTCTAAAGCCAGGAGGTTGCTTGGCATGGTCCCAATTCTGATCACACACACACCCTGTAGCTGCTATTTAGGAAAGAAATAGTATTTCTAATTGACCCTGAGCAAGTTCATCTTCTGTTTCCCACATTTATTTATTGTTTTGCCTCGCACAATGTTGTGTTCTCTACCTTGAGCCTTATTTTTCACCTGGCTGTTGGTGTCTTTGCTCCTTTCATCCTTCAGTCATATGTTGCAAAGCCTCAAGCTTGCAGCATCATGCCTACAACTGCTGGCCTGAAGGCTATCATCTGGGAATTCAGCTAGTGCACCACCAGACCACCCCACTGGCAAAAAGAGAGAGCTAGCCTGGAGGAACTCTCCACTCCAGCTAAGAAAGTCTCCATGCTGCACCCAACAGGCCAGGCCACAGCAGGTCTGGCGATCCCTCTTAACCCTTATGAATACTTCCAGATCACGCTTACTCAGCTACAAAAATGAGTAAGCTACATAAACTGGATCTGGGCCTGACATATTGGGAATACTAATCAAGCACACTGTTTTCCTCCCTAACCAAGCTGAGCTAAGCAGATTCTGCAAACTAAACATAGGAAGAATTAATGATCTTCTTGTCCTTGTTTCAGGGGCATATGAATCTGGATTACAAACAGAGAGTGAGCTAAGTTCATCACTACTAAATAATAATAATAATAATAATAATAATAATAATAATAATAATAAATATGAACCAAACCAATTCTGCAGAAAGCGTGTATCAGTCCAATTCCCGATGTCTTAATAGAACCTGCCAGTGCAGAAAGCTCATTCAATAATGCCAGTCAAATGAGAAACCACTTAGAGGAGCAGCAGTGTAGGAGATTAAAATGCCTCTTTGTTGAACATAAAGGTCACTGAGGCAGTAAACTCCTTAAAGGGGAAGGCAATGCATTTCACGCACGAGGGGACTCTGGCTGGCAAAGAGATGCACTGCCCATTTCAACAGTTCATCCTTTCTCCGTGGATATAACATTTGCAGACATCACTTAGGGACTTAATGGTGTAAAAAGGTAATAGCAGCTTTGGGGCCAGTTGCAGGATGCCTGGTTGTTTCAGCTACTTCCAAGGGAGGCAAGGCATGACGGTCCGGTTAGGCAGTATGCCTGGTATCATTTCCAGGACTGGATTAATGATTACTTCCTGTATGCTTTAGAATGGGTCCTTGGGCCACAGTGGAGCTGGTCCTTGATGGTGCAGTTATTAAGTGGTATGGGCACTCTGTTTGGTCCAAGATTCTCCTGCCCCCTCAAACAACTCTTCCCTTTCTTTCTCCCTTCCTGACTCTTACGCCTTGAACTACCTTTATGATACTACCTCTCTTATTTCCTTCAGCTCTTTTCCTTGAAGTCTTTGACACAACAACCCCCACCCCCAGTCCTAATATTGTGCTGCATATTAATAATAAAGTGTAAGGGATTGCCTGATCTACCCAGACAACCTGACCTGGAACGTGCCATTCAGAGTGCTCCCATGCCAGTTTTGAAACCAGCCAAGCAACCAGCATTGCGAGCTGGCCAAAACCAGCCCCAGTCAGTCGTGCAGAAGTGTGCCGATCGGCAACCCTGTTGCCTTGATAATAGATACGCTTGAAGATGCATGGAGGAGCTGCACTTGGCAGAGACCAAGGAGAACTTTGAAAGCCCCTTGGAGGCCCATGATAAGGAGAGGCAGAAGTCTCCCGGGCACCACTTGTGAGAGGACACTGGGACTGCCCAAGGAAGCCAGCCACTAGAGAGAAGGAGGGTGGGGGTGAAGGCAGACTCCCCTCCCCTATTTCAGAGAGTTTGCATGAAAGGACAAATGCTGAGGCTTAACACAAAGACTTTGAGAACTTCCCTTTTCGGGGTATACACCCCCTCCAATTGCCAGTTCATCTGCAGGACAATGTATGTTGGACATAAATGAAGCTGCTTTGTACTTCGTCACCACAGGTTCCATCTTGTCTACACTGACTGGCAGCAGCTCTCCAGGGTTTCAGGCAGAAGTCTATACCAGCCCTGCCTGGTGATGCCAGAGGTTGCATCTGATACTTTCTGCATGCAAAGCATGATGGGATCTATCACTGAGCTTATTTCACCTAAGCCAAAGTACGTGAAACTGAAAGAATTGTGTTTTCTTCTTAGCCCCTAAAATGTGCTTGACTTTTCATCACTTATAAAACCTCTCATTTTACAAATTAACTACTGTTCTCAAGCTCACAATTACAATTACCCTTCCAGACGCCTGTTCTGGGTTAGTTTTCTAGTCCCTCAACTCAACATTTTGTGATGTCCCTGAACAACACCTCTTTGTGCTGGGTGAGCCTGGGTCTGCCCCAAAATAGTGTTTGCGCTTCCTTTGCCATTACCCAGCCCACCTTGCCAGTCCAGTCCCACTGTCTTCCTTAAGCAAAAGAAAGTCTCACCTAGGAGAACAGGTAGCAGGTGATGGGAAGGGCTCATCATTATGCAAGGGAGTTCCTTTATGGCCCCTCCTCTTTACCTGTCAACAACCCTGGACCCTTCATTTCCAGCTACAAGTCTTGATGAGGCCTAATCCACCTGGATACCATCTCCCCAAAGATAGGCTTACCAGATCTCCAACCGGGACAGAGTGCTAGACCTTTAGGAGAAGGAATGTGGGCAGGTGTAGCTTGTTAACGCTTAGAGCACACTCCTAGGCATGTCTACTCAGAAGCAAGCCCCATTGAACACAATGGGGCTTGCTTCTGAGTAAACATGCCTAGGATTATGCTCTAGGACTTAACAAGCTACACCTGTCCACATTCCTTCTCGTAAAGGTCTAGCACTCTGTCCCGGTTGGAGATCTAGTAATCCTACTCAAAGAAAGCAAAAACAAAACAAAAAAAACTTATCTTGAATTAGACATGAAGATGACTGTGTAGCAGACGGGAAATAGCTAGTTTTCATTCTCTTGTGGCTCTCTCAAGTTTGGCCACAGTGGTGAGAGAGAAAGGGCTAAGCATGAATCTTCTTCCTTTTCTGTTGGCCCCTTTGACCGGGGTGTGGACACCCATGGCGTTCCAGCACTCTTCCCCCTGATTGACATGTAGAGGGTATTATCAAGAGGTCCCTGGTAAGAAAGGGGGCATGATGATGGCAGGAGGTGTGGTCCTGAGGTTGAACTGCCTGAAGACTGCCGGAAGCTAAGCAGGAACAGTCAGTTTTCGTGCTGGAAGGGAGACCCGGAAGTCACTGATAAGCTGTCATGACCGAGAGGCCGAGAGGAGTCGCTGTTGTGTGGTGCAGTGAGAGAACAGACTGGAATGCTGAGAATGTCAGTGACAGAGCGATGACAACTGGAAAAATGTTTCCCTGTTCAGCATTATCTGTGGCGTCCTGCGGAGAGCTCAAGGCTTGTGTTCAGCAGCTAAGTGAAGATGACTATGCCGTGGAAGAAACCATCTGGAATTATAGGGTTCTATACAAAACAATATTGTAAAGATCCTTATCGGATCTAGATAAGACTGCCAGCCTATGTAAACCGCCTTGAATAACATCTGAAGAGCAATCTGAGGATAAGAAAGGCGATATATAAAGACAGAAATAAATAAATAAATAAATTCACCCATTTGGTCTTTTTGAGTGCTCTTGTTGAAATGGTTGAAAAAACCGTCTTCATGGTGAGCCACCAGTGAGAGCTTGCACATCCCTTGTTGCAACTGATACCAACATGCGTTGTCTCCTCTCTGCCCACTACCGTAATTTGAACTGGAAATATTCAGAACATCTACATTTGCCACAGGAATGACCTCACCAATTGTTTTGTGTTGTACTAAAATCCAACAACCCCCTCCCAGGAAAAACAATGCACACACATTGGTGGGGTTATTCCAGGCAGATAACTGATTGCACTGTTATAAAAACACACACACAGGCCGCTCATTGTAAACACATTAAGAAGACAAAACCACAAACATCTCATGGCAGAGATGGCAAACTGGTGGAAAAGACTCTTGAATTTTTCATCCTGGGTCCTCTTCATTGAAGGGCCCACCAAAACTGTTCTTTATTATCCCCCTGAAAAGAAAGTACTGTGGAATAAAAGCCATTTGGCTCTTCTAAGCTAATAGCCTCCTTTTTTGCAATACATTAATAGAGCAATTTTTAAATAATGACTTACATTTTTTCCTCCTCGAAAAATGCCTTTTTTTTGTCGTACGAAGCAAAGGGATTGATTATCGTTACTGTTATTGTTGTTTTATTCTCCAAGGCTGCACTCTTATTCATCAGCACTAGTTGCATCCAAGTTTTAGGGGTTTGTGTGTTCAGCTCAAAATGGGGACATTAACATTTTAAGAGGATGATGCATAAGCTTTTAGAGATAATATTCTCCCTGCTCTATTCTGGTGATGCTTTTTTGAAACTGCAGAAAACACTGCACACTGCACACTGCTCTCTCTCTCTCTCTCTCTCTCTCTCTCTCTCTCTCTCTCTCTCTCTCTCTCTCTCTCTTTCTCTCCCCCCCACCCCCCCCATTTCAAAACAATGAGTTTATAGTAAGCTGTTAATCACATTTGGGGCATCATTTTCTCTTTGTTAAAGATCCTTTGCCTCCCATTTGAGAAACACACTGATTGGGCAGAAACACACTGGAGTCTGAAGAGTCTGGTGTAGTGGGGAGAGCTGCTGCCTTCAAAGCCCGAAGACTGGTGAACTTGATAAGTTCGAGACACGCCGCCGGCAAAAAGCTGTGAAAGCCTCCAGGAGGAGAGATAAGAGCTTCCAGCTGCGTCGGTCGAGTGTGGGAGGCGCCAGCCAGCAGAAAAAAGTCAAACTGTAAAAGGATACCACCTGGAAAGTAGCTGTTCATTAGAGATTGGACATTTATATATATTGTAAAAAACCCCAAGGCGGGTTAGGACAGCCTGCCCATGTACACCGCCTTGGATTAAAGTCGGAGGAGAAATCCAATGACCGAGAAAGGCAGTATATAAATACTGTATATTATTATTATTATTATTATTATTATTATTATTATTATTATTATTAATTTCTGGGTGTATGGATTTGATGCTCTGGAATATTAACCAACATCATCTCAAGAGGGAGATGAACAAGGTGTCTTTAGGATACTGGGACCTAGCTCACTAGGGCTAACCTCACGTCACATGCCTCCTCTGTCAACAGCAACCAGGGGTAGACTTGGCTCTCATCAGCCATACTCTTCTGTTGAATGAATGAATGAATGAAACCTTTATTGGCATAAAGACAAACATACATAAAATATAAATAGCAAACAAACAATATCATAACACACAGACTGATCCAAACACATAAAACAATATCTAAGACAGTCAGAATAAGTGGATACAACAACAGCAACTGTAAAGGACCATCTAGATATTAAGATATATTAGGGATCTCAACTGCCATCTATAGCCAAATGAATCTGCGTCATATGAAGGTGAGATCACTTCGACGTTTTATTAATAAATCCAGGTAGTTAGCTATTTGATTGGTGTGTAATTCATCGTCACCAACCAACAGGTAATATATGACTTCTGACTCAGAAAATCCTGTGTATTTAATCAAAATCGGACCTAAATGGGATAAACGTAAGTCTTGGTAAAGATCACAATGTAATAACATATGTGGCAAGGTTTCAATAGCTGTGTTATTACAAGGGCATAGCCGTGCTTCATGTGGCACAGATTTATATCTGCCAGTTGTAACATTAGACGGGAGCACATTGCATCTTGCTAAAGTAAAGGCCCGTCGTTTCTGAGGACTTTTCAATAGTGCAAGATATTTGGCCATTTTAGATACAGGTGATGTTAGTTGGAAATGCAGTGGGGAGCATATTTTCTGCGCTGCTGCAGTCAGAACTTGTTGCTCGATGTCCAATAGCCTGCCCTTAAGAAGCTTGAAGGCTTGGAGCGGTGGAAGGGCTCCCAATGAATCTAATGCAACACCCATTGTTTGGATCTTTTGCATGAAAAAATTGGATTCGGGGGAGAATGAAGAATCGGCTAACATACTTTTGAGTAGGACATCGTTATTAGCAGCGTAACATATCCGAATCCAGAATTTAAAAAAGTGTAGCCATACAGTTGTTTCTAATCTAATTAATCCCACCTCCAAACAAAGGGCAGCATAGGGGACACAATGTGGTACAGCCAGAATATTATAAAGAAAGGCTGCTTGCACCCTTTCCACCATAGGATTGAAAGCAGACATCCAGATAGGTGATCCAAACAGTAATTGGGGTATAACTTTAGCTTTGAAAATTGTCACTGCAGCGGGGATAAAAGAGTTACCCCATGTATGAAAAAAACGGCTGATTGCCTGGGATGTTAATTTCGCTGAATTAATTGCAGCTTGGCGATGGCTTGCCCAGGATTGTCTATGATGAAAATAGATCCCCAAGTACTTAAATTGCTTGACCTGTTGGATAATCTTGCCTTTGAAAATCCAAGAGGCGGGCTTCCAATTCTTGCCAAATACTACAATTTTTGACTTATCATAATTGATGGATAATTTATTGCAAAAACAATAATGAATACAAGCGGCAATCAGGCGTCTTAAACCTATCTTGGTACGAGAGAGTAACACCATATCATCTGCAAACAACAAGATTGGTATAGAAAGAGCGCCCAACTTGGGGCTATGGCCGTCAACACTTCTCAGGATAGGGGCCAGGTCATTGATAAACAAATTAAGTAAACAAAGTAGGGGCTAATACACACCCCTGTTTTACTCCTTTATTTGTGGCAATTCGTTTGGACAAATTACCATGATATGATAATCTAATCTTGCAAGATGTACTAGAATAGAGTCCCTGTATCAGAAGAAGCAGTCTATTGTCAAGACCTGCATCTTTCAGCTTTGTCCATAGTAAGTCCCTATCTATTGTGTCAAACGCCGCTTTCAGATCTAAGAAAGCAGCGTACAAGCGGGAGTTAGCTTGTTTCATTTGCTTAGTTATTAAATGAGATAGTATTAAGCATTGGTTCAAGGTAGATTTACCTGCTACAAAACCCGCTTGTTCAAAGCCAAGAATACTTTGGTCGTTTATCCAAGATGAAAGATGGCCGAGTAGGTGGTTAGCATAAATCTTACCTATAACTGACAGCAAACTAATCGGTCTGTAGCTACTGGGGAGCTTTCTATCACCCTTTTTGTAAACAGGAACAATTATAGATTGGGTCCAAGACTGTGGCATCACACCTGTTCTATCAACTACTGTAAACAGTTGCGCTAGAAGAGGTGCCCACCAGTCTATATTGGCTTTAAATAGTTCAGGAGGAAGATTATCTGGGCCAGCTGCCTTTCCCATTTTGAGTTTGCATAATAGTTGTTTTATCTCTGAGATCGTGACTGGAGGCCAGTCTGGTAGATCTTTAAATATATCTAAGGTATTCTCTGAGGAGAGCTTGCTATCATCATGGAAAATGGCAAAAAAATGGAGTTCCCATGTCAAAGAAGGTATTGGGGGGATAGACTGGGTTTGTTCTTGTAGACAACCTGAAATCATATTCCAAAACATTCTCATGTTTCTAGATTTTATCGCACTAAATAACTTATCCCAGCGAGCCTTGTTATGTTGTTCTTTGTCCAGTTTGATAACCTCTGAAAGCTTACTCTTTAAAATAGAATAACTTGATGGCAACCTGGAACTTTTTGATGTTCTAAATTCATTATACAAACTACGAAGTTTATGCTTGATTTCAATACAGGTTTTACTAGGCCCCTCACACCCTATTCTGGTTCGACCAGAGGTGCTACTCTAGGGTTTTACTCTTCTGTTCCACATGGCAAACCATTCAGGACTACAGGTGTCCCCCGCTTAATGACGGATCTGTTAACGACGATCCGGAAATATGACAGAGGTCCCCAGTAAAGTAGAACAAAGGATTTAAAAATACACATCTTTTTAAATCCCCATCTCTTCAGCTGTTTGGCTTTAGATAAGGGCTTTGAAGTTCAGCAATGGGGCTTTAAGCACAGTGATCAACTTCAAAGCACAGCAAGACCCACTTAATGACGGCTTCACTTTATGACGGGGATTTCAGAACATATCCCCGTTGTTAAGCGGGGGGCACCTGTATAGAAATAAGGTTGACACAAACACAACAATGATCCCTCCAGTCCTGCCTTTATGGCCTTGTCTAGATGTAAATGTTTCCACGTCAGGCCTGGGGTAACAGCCAGAATCTGGCCTTGTCCAGAAGGTTCTATAGTCGCTTCCCATGACCCTGTTCTTCCCAGCTTTATCACCTATTCACCAGGCCTCGCTCGTCCTGATCACACCTGATCATGAAAATCCACCTTCTACTGAGTCAGAGTTTTGGTCCATCCCACTCAGTATTGTCTACAGCAGAAGTGGGTTATGACTGGACCTCCAGTGGGTAATGACAGTGCCATTTTGTTTTGAGGCGCGGACCAGCAGAATTTGACCAGTAGCCAGTGGCTAAGGGGTCCTAGATGAGATGAGGTAAATTCCACGGGACTGGGAGTGTATGGGAGCATTCAAAAACAGTGCTGAAGTGAAAATAGTTTAACGAGAACTTCTAGCGCAAATTTGAATTTGGGCTGAGGAAGCAAACTGGGGTCCAAGAAATGGATTCTGAGAAATAAAAGTGGCATCATCCACTACCGGTTTCAACAAGGACAAGATTTGCCATTTAGATCACCAAAATGTGTGTCTCTCCTCCCCCCCCCCCACTGCAATTTCACTATCTGTGAATAGGGGGCATTTTGGCTCAGTCCTATGAACCCCCCAACTGCAGACTAAAGTGCTACTATTCATGGTTTCACTTCAGAACTCTACCTAGTTCTGTTGTATGTTCTGTTTAGATCCGGACTGAGCTAGTGTGAAAGAGCCCAACATTCAGATTGAACCAGTGCCTGAGAACCCTGTGAGTAAATTGGTTTTTCATCATCGATTCTATGGTGGAAGACTGATATTATTGCACCATTACAATAATGCCTTAATTCATGCATAGACTTTCCATCCATTATGAACGGGCAGATTTATGCATTTTGCATGATAAAAATCATCATTAGATTTACAATTGCATCGTACACGAGGTACTTTTATATGAAATGAAGATTGATTTTCAGATGTTTATATGTGTGATGAACGTATGCTTTCTACATTGGAATCTGTATTACACAGCATATTTAGATTCATAGCCTGATACTTGAGTTCTATGAGCCAAAACTATTCCCAGCTTTTTGCAAACAGCTCTAGCGGTGATGACAGACACCCTTCCATTCTGGGTGGTTTTCAGAACTCCTTGCAAAAATATTCACTTCTTGATTTACATTGTCCTCACCTTCAGTCCATCACCATGTAGCCAAATTCAGCATTACTGGGTAGCCACGAAGCCTGTGTAACTTTCTGACATGTGATCTCTGATTGGGTGTGATCACCCATGTGATTCAAGTGTTGGAAGGAGAAAGAAGAACGGCTGGGGAAATAATAGTGCCAGACAGCATAGGAACAGGTGAATATTCACATCACCTAAATATTTTTCAGGAAAATGTCTATCCCATCCAAATTGCTCCCCAAATGACACTGGAGGCAATTCAGTGTAGCTCTAGTCAGCAGCGTCACAAGCTGCCTGGGCACCGGTTCGGATAACTCTTGTGTCACCCCACCGAGTACGCAGAAGCGGAAGTATAATTGGCAGTGATGTGATGAAGTCACAAATTACTTCTGGCTCGCGGAGCCGGAAGTAATTGACGGTGACGTGACCGCCAGTTGATGTGACCTCCAATTACTTTTGGCTCACACAGGCCCAGACGAAGCGCCAATGGTGCTTAATCAGCCTTGTACGCCTGCATGAGCGGAGGAAGGAAGCCTGCTTGTTTTTAGCGGCAGCGGCGCATCACCCCCTCTTGACGCGCCACCTGATGCATTTCTCACCCCCCTATTGACGCCAGTGGGTCTAACCAAAAGCCACTCTTCAACTAGCAATAATTACCCAGGTGGGCAAGAGCGGGAAGATTCTACAAACTTGGAAAAAAACGTTCTCACTCTTTTATGCTAATGTTGTGCTACAAATAGGTATGAGTAGGCAAGTGGGTTAGTATCATTTATCCTTTTTTTATATTTCCTGGGCACTTATACCCTGTTCTTTCATCCAAAGAAAACCAGAGCAGTTAACATTTTTTTAACCAATAGCCACAATACTAAATAAATAAACGCAAGCTAATTAACAGAAAACAGCAAGTGTGAATAAGGACTGTGCTGCAGAGAATAACTTCAATAAGGACTCCCTGGTCCTCGATGGGCCTACTCAGATTTATGCTACCTATTTTGCTGGCGTGAATCTGTTAGACTGAAGGGGGCGTGTTGGGTCTGGGATGGTGGCTCCGGATCTTGCGGACGCTGCTGCCACCGAGATCTGTCCTGATCCACCCTGACTTGCCCTCAGCCCGGCCCAGTTCCCACCCCGATCTGCCCCCGATCCATCCCCTTGCTGCCTTACCTGCTCCAGTACTCAATTTGCTTCCTACTGTTGCCTGTGCAGGGCATACCAACTTCTGCGCTGTGGGTAGCAAGCTGCCTGCCATTAGAATGGCTAATGTGATGGTGACGCATGTGATATGATGGCGGATCATGAGATCCACTATCGTATCATGAGGACAGGATTGGGCCGTAAGAAATGTCAAATGCCCACTGCCATGAATTGTCTTCACTGCCCACTTAAAGACCAGTAAAGATGAAGCCAGTGGATCTCCTTTGGGAGGGAAATCCAGTCATGACACTGGTGCTATCCCTTGTATCCACTTGCCGTACCTCCAGCGGTGGAAGGATGTGGAGCAGGACCTCTGATTAAGGACCTCTTAATTCCTTCATGTTTGGCAGGGGCTGCCTTCCTCACACATTCTCCTAACATTAGTTTGTAACTTCTGAACAGAGTTACTGCGTCTTTTTCAGAGGGGAACTGCGAGGAAAGAAAATAGTGAGTAGCAGCTAGCAGGAGGATACAGGAGGCCCCACATTCAATCCCTAGTATCTCCAGGTAGGACTTGGAAAGACAGAGCCATATTCGCAAACCTGAAGACCTGGTGCTGGTCAGTGTAGACTATACTGGGCCAGGCAATGATCTGACTCAAAGGGATTCTCCCTGCCTGCTAATGGGACAGTGAGATGGCGATGGCCACTTCAGCACAACTCTACATCATTTCTGGGAATTTTTGTCTTCCAAGCTGCCGTGGGCATGAATGCATAACACTGTACAGCCTGGTTATTTCGATATCATCATCTCTCAGTGGATCCTTTCAGAAGAGCAAATCCTCATCTCCTCTGAATTGTCCTGGCTTTCATTGGTGTCTGTCCGATGTAAACGTAACGGTATTTGGACACTCCGTGTCAGCAATTAATAACGACAGAAGAACATTTTATTCTTCGCTGAAGAAAACACACACACATCCTGACACCGATTAAACAGGCCAATCTAAATAATGGATATTAATTACATGGCATTTTCTAGCAATAATCTCTACAAAACAACTCTGGAATGAGAGGATTACTGGCGATAATTCACAGCAGCCGGTCTAGCGGTAGCGTGCAGAGGCACGGGTGATATGGTGAGCCTGAGGTCTGTTTTTCAAAGTGCAAAGTATCTTTGCTTGCTACAGATACAGTAAATGTGGGGGTGGGGGCATTCAGTGTATGTTTCTCCCTCCCACGCAAACAGCAGAAGACATGAGAGGGAAGGGAAGGCCTGAACCACTCTTTAGATGTTATGTGGGACCAGGTTTTCATAGCGCTCAGTTTTCAGTATGGAAACCCGTTTTTGGAAGGAACCTAAGATAGATACGCTTTTTAGATCTCCAGGTTTGTAGCCTGACAGTCACATTTTTGAGGGCCATCTCAGGCTCTCTAACAGTACTCCCAGATCTTTATGGGGGGGGGGAATCTCAGCTGCCTCCTTTCTATTCAAAATACCTTGGGTCATGCTGGGGTACCACTCTACCTCCTTCCATTGGCCTGTCAAAGGACGGAATATTTGGCCAATTTCCAAAGCGCTCTCCAGACACATTGATTTCTATGTCAAAAAATAGTTGGTGCTCTTTTGTTTCACTACAATTCCCATTGCACTTCAGATTCTTCCCAACAGCACTGCAGTATGTGCCATGTTCTCATGAGACTGATCTATTTCAAGAATGCAGAAGTATTTTCTTCTCCTTTTTCTCCTGTGGAGTTCTGGCTTTCTTTAAATGAATTTGCAGACATGATTAGATCTCCACATCAAACCAAACATTTAAAAAAAGAGAGGAAAAGGAAGGCTGTGCAGAAATAGTGAGAACTTTCACTTGTCTTATAGAAACTCGTGTGGCTTCCCTTAAGCCCGACACACACCGCACGAGATCTGGCGCGGAGGCGAGTGAGTGTAGGTGCCTGGCCACTTGCTTCCACGCGCTGACCTCGTCTCCACGAGTATCTTCTTGCAAATAGTCCCTCCTGTTGTCCTGCCTTCTTAGAAAGCACAGCGGTGATTGGTTAAGCACAAGTGCAGTCCGATACACGAGAGAAGAGAGAGAGGGGCAGGAAGGAGAGAAAACTAACAAAACAATTTGTGCCGAGAATAGAATTCATCTTGCTAACTTTTGTGAGAAGGAGAAATGGATCCAAGAGAAATCGGAGACTCAAGTGAGTTCTGATTGATTGACAACCCCTTTCATCCCGCCCTCTCATCTGATTGGCTGAGTGCAGTAGCTCCACGAACCCGCCCCCTCAAACATGGCCAGAATTATTTTCGCTCGTGCCGGAACTCGGGAGAGCACAGCTCTCCCGCGTTCAGCTGCTCTCTCCCGAAATGGTGACCACACAGGTCCGCACAGCTCCACGCACGTCTGGGACGCGCCGGAAATCGTGTGGTGTGGGTCGGGCTTTAAACTTTCTCAGATATTTCACCTGGGATGGAAGAACCCGTGAAATTCTTTGAAATTTCACTTCTTTGAAATGTCAGAGCTGGTCCTGAAAAAGGTCTGTGCTGACGACTGTCTTGGTCCGCAATGACAGCACAGCCCCTAGCCACATCCACACATTCAGCCTTAGTTTGAAAGGGCTCTGTGCACATGCAGAGGGATGCATGTAGTGGCCTTCTATGTGACATGGAATCTGTTCACACTGGCTGCCAATAGGCAAATGTTGGGAGGATACAGGAGGCTTGGCTAGCATGACAGCAGGGCCCATGAGAGGGGGGTAAATTGTACCTGGGCCCAGGGTCAAAAAGGGGCCCCAGGAGCCAAAGGAGGGCCCCCAGAAATTTCCTGAGATTTCAGCTGGCCTCATGGAGAGTGACAGAGGTCTGGCCAACTGGGAGGTCAGGTCTACCAGGCAGGTAGGCCTGGGTGCCACAGCGGGAAGCCTGGTAGACCTGGGCTCCAGATACTTTTCCAGCCATTGCTGCCCCCTGCCTCATTTACCCCCTCCCCTGCGAGAAACATTGTACCTCCCGATAAAATTCCTCTCAGAGGCGCTGCATGACAGGGTTATCTGAACACCCTACTGACATGTGGTGAGCAAAGGCACATAGACCAAGAAAGCAAATCAGGGGAAATGATGAGCACAATGTCATGATGACATTCCATGATGTGAGACTGACTGTTGCCCCACTCAGTAATAGCCACCCTGCTTTTCTTTCAGCTGTCACTTTTTGTAACTGTAAGAGAGTCAGAACATCACATAATGTGCTGATATGACTGCTAATAGCTCTAATAGTGTCTATTTCTGTCACTGCTGTCCTGTGAAATCTTAAAGCACTTTGCAAACAATAGAATCACATTCCTTCACGTAGGATTTCAAAACTGATTACTCGAGACAAATGCACCAGAAGATGTAAAAGAGTCTGGTCTTTTGAGAAGCAGCCGAGCACCACATGCGGGGGGGGGGGGGCAGGGAACGAGGATTAAGCTAGAGCAGGGGTTCTCAACCCATTCCCGGCCAAGTACCACCTCCAGCGCCACTCTCCTGCTGTGTACCACCAGAAGTGACTGGTGATGACATCATTGCCAGTTACTTCCGGGTTTCAGGTTTTCGGAGGACAGAAAACGCAGGTAGGTGGCTATGGGCTGGTGGGAGGGCCCTTCTCAGCATGTCCGAGATGCTCAGCCAAAGGCAGGAGTCTCTTGGGAACAAAATTGTGCCACCAAACGCTCTGCATCAAAGCGGGATTCCAGTGGTCCAGCAGTCCTAGTACCAGCAGCAGTTGGCTGAAGTCCCACTGGTAGTACTAGTATCACAGGTTGAGAACCCCTGAGCTAGAGCAATCCTGTTAACATGTTGGATGGAGAACAACATACACTGATGCTGCAAAGCCTAGCTTTCCCCTTAACATCACGCACCTGTTTTTGCAGTTAGTTTTCCCAAACATGTGATGTCCCTTTTGGGGTGAGACAGAAATATCTAGGGGATTTTTTTGTTGTTGCATAAAATGCCCTGTTTTAGAACATAGGAACATAAGAGGAGCTCTGGGGGATCAGATACGGGGTTCGACTAAGCCACCATCTTGTGACAGAGCGGAGTTGAAAGTTCTCTGGATTCCAGAGTTGAGGGGGATGAAGAGGGAACAAAGGGGAGTCAGGAGAATAAAGGGTCCAAATAGCCCCACACATTTTCATCACCACTGCCTAATTCATGGAGGTGATCAGGGGTGCTTTTTCTGGTAGCCACGCTTCCCCACCCTCAGAAGGTTGCTCAGAAAAATGCTGGAGCAGCATCTTCTAAGAGGTCATCGGGGGGGGGGGAGGGAAACTTCTAACAACTAGTAAGGACCTCCTTTCGCCCCACTCAAAAAATACCCAAATGTCCTTAATTCTGTCACTTTTGAATGGGGCAGTGAAATAAGGAGAGGACAGCACTTCAGCTCAGTTTACAAAAATGATCAGAAAAAAAGACGCCAAATATGGAAATGGAAGAGGCAACAACCCTCTTACATCAATCCCTCCCGGCCTCTGGTACTTGGAGGTCCCATTTAGTATTTATAGCTAATAGCTGTCAATAGAACCATTTTCCACAAATAGGTCTAATCCCCTGTTAAAGCCATTAAAGTCATTTAAATAGAGGAGTCCAGCTGATCTCTCTGGTTCTGCAAAAGCTCAGGCCCAGTCAGAAATTTCTGCTCGTGTTTGAGATAAATCCCTCCCTGTTAAAACGAAACTGACGTTCTGCAACCAGGTTTCAGTACGGCTCTTAGTTTAGAGCAAGAGAGGTATTGGGTATCTGCGTCGCCCTGCCAAAAACTCTCTTAAGGATGCATTAGCTATCCTTTTAATAGCCTCCTGGGCAGCTTACAAGCAGAGGTACACAAGTGCTTTCGGCACGCACGCTTTAAACGGGAGACAGGTGCAAGCTGATGGAAGGTTAGCTCCAAGTGCCACAACTTCATGGTAACTTATGCCAAACCTCCTTTCCATGCTAATTCCTTGAGTAGACGCATCTCCTCCATCGCTTTATGAGACCCTGGGGTGGGTCATAAAGGAAGATAGAGGTCCAGAACCATCTTTTTTATGAGGGGAGAAGAGGAAGTGGGGAATCGAAGAAGAGTCCATTTGGCACAACCGGCCTGAGAACCTTCATCTCTTCGAACACGTTTTGGCTTCTTGCAAAAACATTTAATATCTTGCTATTCAGGTGCATAAAAGCCAGTGCTTTTCCCAAGCCCTCTCCAATAATTAGCTAATACCCCCTAATACAGCCACAGGCTTTTTGTAGTTTCTCCAAAGCATGCATTCTCCTCCTGCCATGAACTTGGTTTCATCCCACACTAGGGAGAACTGCGAGAGAGACTGCAGCGCTCTGACATTACATGCAATAACGGCTCATAAAAATCAATGTGAAATGTAATGCAAAAGGTCTGTGGGCATCCGACCATCGAAAGCCAGCAATAAGGTTGATGGAAAACAGCCTTGAGGTTTCCCCTCCAAAAGCAGTATATTTTTTGTTTAAAACTCCTGAAATATAATGTAATCCTGTCACTGTTTTAGCCAAGGTATTGATGGACAAAGTTGTTGCCATCATGATATTTATGGCGTGGTATGATTCGCGTTCCGGTTTCCTTGCAGGCATTTATTCTCTGATCACATTGTACTGTATTGTGTATGCCAAGAAGAACAGAAATATAAAGTCGTCCCTTCCCTTCATTTTCTCGAAGACCTTTTGGTCACAGGAATAAGCCGGAAGTTCTTTGGAGAGAAGGTTGCCTCAAATTTGGTGGGTGAAGGGGGGCTTTGAGTTTTGTTTCCTTCAATTTTTAAAACATCACAGTGAGTTTTGTGGCATCAGTCCTCCTCAAAACTCCATTTTCTCCCCACAATGCCCCTGGGAATGATGTCATCATATAGTGGCAGTACCAGGAAGTATTTTGGCAAAAAATGATGGCTAAGGGTCAATTTCTCCCCAGGATGTCTCTTGGTTGTGATTACACATCATCATGTAGTGCCATTCTTTGGGGGGGGGGACATTCTAGGAACAAACTAACAGCTGAGAGCCACCATTTTTCCTAGAAGGGCTCCTGGGAATGATGTTCAATCATCAAAGTCTTTTGACTCCTTTGTTGGCTACATTTGAGTTACTAAACTGTTTCCTTCAGTCCCCACAGAAGCGGGTAGATTGTGTCCAGTAACTACAGCTCAATCCTATCTAATCCCCCCCACCGCTACAGCTGTGCCATTGCAGTTTGTGCTGTATCCAGTGGGGGGCATTCTTGGAGGTCTCCTCCAGGTAAGGGAACATTTGTTCCCTTACCCAGGGGTAAGCCTCTGCTGCCTGAATGGGTCTACTCAAACTTGCACCAGTGATTGCTGGCATAAGTCTGACTAGACTCGGAAAGGCAGATTGAGGCCAGGAAGGGGGATAAGATATTGGCGGCACTGCTGCCACTGATACCCCCCTTTCCTGGCCTCGACACACCTGCTTCCCCACTCCAGTCACCACCTCATTCCTCCTACCCCGTTCCACCCACCCCTTGCCCCTGCCTGCCCCCCCCCACGCTGACTTTATGGCACTGGGGCTTTTCCTGGGGCCACTGGCATGTGACTGCAGCCATTTGTCATGGCGGCACGGCTGTGCAGAATGCCACATTGCCTTTTACGACCACCATAAACCTTTATGTGCCACCAGAAAGCAAGGTTCCTGCAGCACACCATACCCATAGGATTGGGCCCCAGTAACCATCAGCCATTAAGTTATATAAAAGCCATCAAGTTATATAAAAGACGATCCTCTCTTTCCTTGACGTACCACAAGAACATTCCTGCATTTCATAGGCTACAAACCACAGAGCGAAAGGGACGTCACACCCCCTGGCCTATATAGAGATGGTTGTGGGTTTGGCCGTCAAATGCTACTCCCTCTGGAGCTTCTGTGAGATGTGGCTTCTTTTTATTTTGATTTAATTTTTGCAATTGAATATCTCATCGGTATATAACAGTTTTAAAGGGGATGACTAACTTAGTGTTTTAGGCAAAGTCTAGAGGATGCTTAAAGACTAAATGAAACCAATTCATAATATATAAGCTTTTAAATTGGCTGCCGTTTGACAAAAATAGCTAAACACAAATGTGCCACATAAATCATGTTTAAGTTTATTTAGTGCTTTCCAAAATAAATATGCTGCTTAATTATGTGACTGTTTTAACCTAGTAAAACAATGACAAAGTGTTTTCCCTCGTTTTATGAAAATGTTCGCAATCATTGCAAGCATCCCGCTACTCACCCTGAAAGGGATCAATTGAGTTGCGTGCATTTTCAATCAAAATGCTTGCAAAGGACTCCATCACCTCCTATTTCCCCCGCTTGAAGCTCATGCAGAAATGGCCTGGAAGCAGAGGGAAGCTGGAGGCAGAAATGGCTGGGGGTGCTCCAGACCCTCCCAGGGATTGGCTTGGACCTACACCAAGATTGTTCCTGGCAGAACGGATGCTCCATCTGGACTTGGGGTGTTTCTGCCACTTCTACATTCTCCCTCTGCCAAAGTCCATTTCTGGAGAACCTTTGGTCAGAGGAAAAGGGGAGGTGGCTCACAGAATTGGGACAAGCACAGTCCTAATTACCCTGCTTGCATCCGGTTGCAATCAGGTCTATGTTTGCCCCAGTCCTACTTGTGAGTTTTTGAGCAAGGCCTTTGGCCATCTGCAAGCATCTGTACTGGAATGTTTGCAATATCCATACTTATGTGCAAAGCATAAGGACACACACTTAACTCCCCTTAGCTCCTTGCAATATACAAGACCCTGCACACCCCACCCATCTGAACAATGGGTATTTTGCTGGTGTATAACCATTTCTTATGAAATATCTTATTTTTATTAACACCCCCCTTCCCCCATCTTCCACTTCTATGTAATTTGCAAGCTGCTCTCCCAACAACATCCCAGAGACTGCATTAGACATTGTTGAGAATAATTATGGTCCTGTACTTGAATTGGTGCCGTTGTTTAATAAACTTGCACTTTACAGTACACCGAAGGGCAGTTCATTGAAAGATTGCAGGTGACAGCTGTCTGCAGTTCTCTCCATCAAATGAGCCCTGCTTCATCTGACAGGAAGTCATGTCCCCCATGCCTGTCGGATAAAGGAATTTGTAATGTAATCTTAAAGGCCCTGTCAGATAGGTTATGGGATGCCAAATCAGGATGGGGAGGAACGTCCGTAAAAGCTAATGTTTCTTTCTTTCCCAAATTCATGCATTTTCATGTGAGAATGGAAAGGGCTGGCTGGACCCAGTGGCAGCTCATTTTTGGCCCTCAAGCAAGTTAAAGTTATTTGCTTCGCTTGTCTCTATTGACCAGAAACTTTCCTTATTTTCTGGTCTCTGTCCCTGGTAAATCACTGCCCTGTAGCTCTAGAGTGAACGTCTGCTTGCCTGTAGAGCAGGGGTTCCCAACCCTTTCCCGGCGCCGAGTACCACCTCCAGTGTCACTCTCTTGCTGCATACCACCGGAAGTGACTGGCGATGACATCGTCACCAGTTATTTCCGGGTTTTCAGGTTTTTGGAGGCCAGAAAATGCAGGTAGGCGGCTCTGGGCGGGTGGAAGGGCCCTTCTTAGCATTCCCGAGTGGCTCAGCCAAAGGCAGGAGCCTCTCGGAAGCAAAAACGTGCTGCCAAAAGCACCATGACGGAGTGGTGTTTCGGTGGTCAGATGGTTCAAGTACCACCAGCAGTCGGCTGGAGTACCACTGGTGGTACTAGTACCACTGGTTGAGAACCCCTGCTGTAGAGCACACCTAGAGCCCTGCTCCTTTTACCAGTAGCGTCGTATCATGGGGGGCACTATGGCCCAGGGCCCCAGGCGCCAAGTGGGCGCGCTGGTTCCGCGGGCGCCAACGTAAGGGCAGTTTCAGCTACGGGCAGAGGAGCGAGGTCTCAACCCTCCAACTCTCAGCCGGAACGGGGAGCTGCATCCCCTCCTCCTTCTCCCCAATTCCCCCCACGCAACACCCGATGATGCAGCGTGTGCGGCACGGACTCACTGTGCGCCTTCTATGGCGCTGATCTTCTCTCCCTCCTCCCCCCGCAGTGAGTAGTGGCTGGCCAACTTGGACCACGGCTCTGACACTGGGCGCGCGTCCACCACCTCTCGACGACGACGCTCTCGGATTCAAAAGCAGCCTGGAGCGCCCGGCCGCCCGCAGCCTGCTTTCGAGTCCGAGAGCGTCGTCGTCGAGAGGCAACGCACGCGCGCCCAGCGTCAGAGCCACGGTCCGAGTTGGCCACTACTCACTGCGGGGGGAGGGAGAGAAGATCAGCCCCATAGAAGCCGCAGAGTGAGTCCGTGCCGCACACGGGTGTTGCGTGGGGGGAATCGGGGAGAAAGAGGAGTGGATGCTGCTCCCCGTTCTAGCTGAGAGTTGGAGGGTTGAGACCTTGCTCCTCTGGAGGAGCGAGCGCCCGTAGAGGAGGCGAGGGGGGAAATTTCGCCCATGGGGGGGGAAATAAATAAAATGCAAAATTTGCACGCCCCCCATTGCCTTTGGCGGCGCCGGGGCGTGTACCAAAGGAGCAAAGGGAGGGGGGCGAAAAGTTGAGGGTGGGCCCTTAGTAAATTTTGGGCTAGTGACGCCACTGCCTTTTAACAAGGAGGTGTATAAGGACAAGAGGAAACAGATAGGAATGATGGCTGCCTCATCTCCCAATGCCCCTGGAGATTGAAATCTATAGGACAAGATTCAGGGTTGGAACCTGGCAACCTTCCACTTCATTTCCCTTAGGTAGCCTTTCTGTGCGACTACCTGGAGAACCACTTGAAACAGCAAGGGATGTTGCATGATCAACCAGTGGAAGGATGACTGAAATTATCCCTTCTCCTCTCCAATTAGCACCCTGGGTATCCACAGGGTTACCATTCTTAACCATTGAATGCCAAGTTAAGTGCATAACAGCATGACATTAACAATATAAAGATCAAGTAAATACATGATTATCTTTGCCCATTAAGCCCTAGTGCAGATTCCATGATAATTATTTTTTAAAAAACCTATGAAGCTAAATTACCGAGAAATCGGCAGGAATAGGTAATGACTATACTTAAGAAGCAGGTAATTTCCTTTGAAAGGCTCATGCACTGTAGTTACTGCTCAGGAAGAATTTTTTTTAAAGCATCTTAAGACCTAGAGGTGATGCAATAGGACATTTCAAGGGCAATTTTTTGTCAACACTTAACAACATTGAATAGATAAATATCAGTAACCCTGACGCGACTCTGCTTATTCTCTCCAAATCTGCTTTCTTCAACTGCATGTTTCTTTGCTTTAGTGAACAGCTGACAGAAAGCACACCAGTCATTTGCTGGGTGTTGAATGTGAAGGGATGTCACAATTTTTTTATGCCAGTCAAGATTTGGGATGGGGCTGCCTGCAGCTCAATAGAAAAGCACATCCCTTGCATGCAGAAAGTCCTTGGTTCCATCTCTGGCATCCCCAAGTCGGTCTGAGAAAGCCCCCTTTCTGAAACCCTGGGGAGCTACAGCCAGCCAACCACTGTAGATACCGTATTGGTCTGAGTATAAGACTCACTTTTTTCTCCTAATTTAAGTTTTTAAACTAGAGGTGCGTCTTATAATCAGGCTGTTGCAATAATGCCAGTGATTTAATTATTTTTTTTTAATAGCACCAAACTTTAAGGGTGCGTCTTATAATCAGATGCGTCTTATACTCGGGACAATACGGTAATATTCTGCTAGCTGGACCAAGGGTCTGACTTAGTACTTTGCAGGTTTGTAGCGTCGTTGCCAGGAAAGCTTCAACCAAGAATTCCAGATTTGGGCTGTGGAAACGTTTGCACTCCTGAACTGTGATTCTGATTTTGCACCGATTCCTGCTCTTAGTGAAGGCAAAGGATGGAGACTATGAGTGGCCAACTTCCCATCTGGCTGCCCCAAAAGGGCACAGGGAGCAAGGAGCTGCTGCATGCTTTGGCAACACAGCAGCAGGGGCCACAGGCCTGGCTTTAGGAGTCTTGTCTACATTGGCTGGTGGTCTTGAGGCAAGCTGGGAGCCAGCCCGGGAAGACAGCAGATAGGTGTCAATCAAGCACAGAGCAGGGATGGGCGCTCCGAGAGCAGCTCAGACATAAGAACATCAGAAGAGCCTTGCTGGATCAGGCCAAAGGCCCACCTAGTCCAGCTTCCTGTATCTCACAGTGGCCCCACCAGATGCCTCAGGGAGCACACAAGGCAACAAGAGACCTGTCTCCTGTTGTCACTCCCCTGCACCTGGCACAGAGAAAACCTACTTCTAAAGCCAGGAGGTTGCTTATGGCTTGTAACCTGTGATGGTCTTTTTCTCCATGAAGGACAAGACTGAGAAGCCGGCCAGAGTTGGCAGCTTGATAAAGACCAAGGAGGGGAATCCCATTGGTACCTTGTGTCACTTGATCCTTGCTAAGCAGGGAACTGCAATACCTCCCTAACCACAGTTCAAACCTCATCTAGAACATGGGAAAGTACCATAAGAATTTCAAAATCCCTGTGAATGAATGAGAGTAAGTGGCTCCGTCTGGCTGTAATTCTAACCACACTTACAGTTCAATTATACCAAATGTCCTGCGCAGCCAGCAAGTCTTCACAGTCCCAATCTGCCCAGCCCAGCCCCATTGCTGCCCTGTTCTGCCCTCCCTGTCCTGCCTCCCCCACCATGCTACCTGTGTCAGGGGCCTTCTCCGGTCCACCGGCGCATGTGAGGAGGCTCTAGCCTCCCTGCCGGCACTTCAGCAGTGTGTGACGACTCCACCTGCCACCAGAATAGGGTGCACAGATTCAATAAGGGACAGGGTACCTATGTCTTTAACCATTGTAAGAAGAGGGGGGTTGGGCAGGTGTAGCTTGTTGCACCTGCCCAAATTCCAATGGTTAAAAGGTATATGCACCAATGTCCCTTATTGAATCTGGGGCACCCTACGCCAGAATGCATCTTGCAACTGCCGTAAGGCAATTTACACTGGCAGAATGGGATTAAGCTGCCCACTGGGAGTCTGAACCATTGAACTCCATGATACTTACTTCTGAGTAGACATGCATAGGATTGTGCTGTCAGTCAGTTAGACCCAAGCACCTTTATTTGTACAGTATTCTGGATGTCATCAAGCAGCAGAGGAATCGACTTCAGGACCAAATTTGATTGGGAGAGAAATTGCAATGAAACACAGAATAATTATTATGCCCAGATAACCTGTGATGGCACTACTTATAGTCACACACGTTCATTATACGACTTGCCTGCTTCACTCTTCTTGACTTATCTCACGAAATGTAATTCATTCTCTACAGATCATTCTATTAGGGTTGCCTTTCTCCTCATCCAGCTCTCTTTTGTAGCACCAACCCTTCATTTGCTTTTCTTTATGATGATAATTGTAATCTGGGTTGCAACCACGATCAGGGAGGGGTGTATTCACAGAGCACAATGACTTTTGTTCTTGGATAGTGTGCATGTCTTGGGATAGGTTAGATTGGGTATGTGTGGGGAAAAGGGAGGTAGTGGGGGGGGGGGTTGGAGGACTATCCAGGTAGCTATGTAGCTCTATGCCTGACTGCTGCATGTGTAGTGAGCAATCTTATCTTGCGCATTTAAAACTTCCTCATTTCATAAATACTGTACATTAATATTCATTAAGTCATACGCATTATCTCTTTGGAAGGCAATTACTGGGAATTCACTATTTTCTCTCCATCACATTTTCCAATTAGGAGCCCCTCTTTTGCAAATAATAAGCTCCCCCCCCTTTTTTTTTTTGCCAGAGGCTTTGCAGCAAAAGTTTCCAGCAAAGGCTTTGGAGCTCTGCTCAGCCTCCATTTAAGAAACAAGCGAACATTAAAGAACAATTATATTTTCAGTGACAGGTTAAAGCTGGCTGCACTAGACACGATTAGAAAAGAACCAGCCAAGGGCTGCCAGTGACTGAGGATGGTTTGAATCGGTCCTGAGATGTTTCTTGACGCATCAGTGATAACAAAAGGGACAAGACAGCTACCACTGGGTCAGAAGAATGGAGAATCTAGGTCTGCTACCCTTTCTAAGTAGGCTTGTAAACAGACACGTCTGCTCCTCTATGATGAATAAGAATAGTATCTAGGTGACCAGACAAGAGCGGAACCTTGAAGAAGTTTATTCTTTTTCGGGCTGAGCCCTTTTTGGTGGTGTGTGTGGGGGCAAATAGGAGCTTATAGGTGGCTTTCAGATCCTTTACTTCATACTGTTTTGTTTATTTGTCTGAAACCCTACTGGGCCTAGACAACGTAGCATGCAGAAAGCCCCAAGTTCAATCCTTATCGTCATCTCCAGGTAGGGCTGGGAAAGAACCCTGGAGAACTGCTGCCAGTCTGTGCAGCCAGTACTGAGCTAGACGGACCAGTGATCGGACTCAGTAGGAGGCAGCTTCCTATGAACCCAGATGCACTTTAGACCAGCCTGGGCACACCCCTCTTCAAGTCTTTAGAAGTCCTACTTTTCATCTTTGGGAACCATAAAGGTAAAGGTAAAGGTGACCCCTGACAATTAAGTCCAGTCGTGTCCGACTCTAGGGTGTGGTGCTCATTCCCATTTCCAAGCCGAAGAGCCAGCGTTGTCTGAAGACGCCTCCGTGGTCATGTGGCCGGCGTGACTCTCCTTGCCGCAGCGCATAGCATGCGGCTGGAACACAGAGCGCTGTTTACCTTCCCGCAAGCAGTACCATAGAATGATCTAAAACCAAAACAAAATCAAAAATCATTCACTCACATCTCCCCCCCCCACTCTTTTTTTTTTTTTTTTGGAAGCAGAGCAATTCCCTGCACATCCCTGAACATGCTGGTAAAAACAGCCCTCTAAAGATGCTGGTGTTGTCAGTTACAAGTGCACCATTAACATTTAATGGTTGTTTTTGGGTTGGAGTTGTTACTTTTCATTGTTTCTTAGATTTGCTTCTTAAATTTTTCTCAGCTTCCATGCTGTGCATTCACTCAGGGGCCTACTTGAAATCGAGTTTGGGGTTGAAGCAATTTTTCCCCCTTTGTGCTTCTTCTCTTTGAAATGTTTTTTTTTCACCCTTCCAGATGACATGTTGTAAAACAATTTTCATTCGCTTGGCTACTTGGTTCCATAGCTCCTCAATACATGGGGGCTGATAGCTATCTAAAGAGCTTCACACTTCCTTTCTGTGCCCTTTAATACAAAAGAGCCCCTTGCAAAGGAAGAATTGAATTCCACTGTGTGACAGAAGCACAACATAAGTCATCTACCGTACTCCAGGCATTCCTATTTACCAGGGACAATTTCTATTTTCTGATCCCTATCCCTGGTAAACAGGGATGCCTGAAGTTTATGGTTTATTCTGTGCCCCAATCACAAGGTGGAATTCAATTCTTCCTTGAACTGTTTGCCTTCACTGTCCTTTGGTTGTCCCTATTTTTGAGGTGTCTGTTAGCATTTGTGCTTGTGAGGTGCTAGGCTTGCTATCTTCCAGGGTTCAGCTCCCCCTCCAAGGTCTCTAATGGCACAATCCAAGGCAGTGCGTGCGCCGGCAAAGCGTGTGCTGCAGTGGTACTTGCCGTCGTAAAAGTGTCGTAAAGCACTTTGCGATGGCATAGCTGCTCCTGCCAATGCTGGCACGACGGCACGTGCTAGCCTGTGCAAAAGGAGCAATGTGTGCCGGACACAGCAGGTTCCATGCTGAGCAGCGCAGGGGCGTCAAAGGGCGGGGAGGGTGTTAATGAGGCAGGGGATGGGAGGCGATGGGGTGGGCGGATCAGGATCAGGCCCAGGAGGGGAGCGAATCAGCAGCGCTGGCACACACCACATCCTATCCTGCCTCCTGGCTCTGATTCACCAACATGGGGCAATGAAGACTTGTGCCAGCTATGTAGCTCACACAGATCCAAGTTGCCCCATTGAAGCTGCTGGGGCTTACCCAGGGGCAAGAGGACAAGTTTACTCCTTGGAGACCTCCAGCAGCCGAAATTCCTGTGCAGGATGCAGCTCAGCCTGTGCCGGCCCCGGTGCATCGCTGCACGCGAATTTGTGCTGGATTGAACTGAAAAGTTACATCTCTAAGTAGTGGAGGATAAATGCATTTTCTCCCTGCTGCACATGCATCTAAAGTAAGTGCATGGATGAACACAACTGCACTACACAGTTCACAGCCTACAGTACAGCACTAGAGCTGCTGAGAAGTAGTCTGAACTTTGGATAACTTATTCTAGGTCAGTTATGTTTTTCTAGGACATCCTTAACCCAAAGAACAAAACACCCTCTTGGCTTCATCCCAATCTTTTTGCCTCTTGGTGCTGCCTTCTCAACATTTTGTTAGAGTGAATGACACCATCCTTTGGGCTTTTGAATCACTGGAAGACAGACAGTTCTAGAGGATATGAAACCAGCATACAGAAGGCAACGCAGAGCCTTTAGCAATGTGTAATAGTGGTGGGAAGGGAAGGACATGCCCTTGTGATGGGCACTGGGCATTACGAGTATGTTCATTTTCTTCCGTGAAATGTTGGAGGATCTGGATAAACCATTCGCACTGGATTAGTGATGGCTGAGCTCCCCATGATGACTCACATCAGATTGGCTGAGGAAGAAGCTTGAGTTATTTCCAAGCCAATCAAATTCAGCCCCTTAGCCCACAAGCACCAAAGCTGTCATTTGTAGCAGAGACGTCACTACGGTGGGGGTGGCACCGTAAGTTTCGCACCATGCTAATCCCCACTAACTCTCTGGTACGAGGTGGCCTCGCCCCCTCGCCATCGCAGCCATTCAGTGTGGCAAAGGCAACAGGCAGGGAGTGGATTGGGAGTCTAGTGGGGAGGGTGTTGTGAGATCAGGGTGGATTTTTTTTTAAAGTAACACATTTTATTATCCAGGCTGATCGACTCAAGCCGGGGGGAAATCTCCCAACTCTGCCCTGCACTAAGTTCCCTCTCACGCTTATTGTGAGCACAGCAGCCTGTGAAACAGCCCTCTGAAACTACAGTTACTGCTGCACTGTTTGGTTATGCTTATGCTTTTCATGACATTTGAATGCAGTCATACAGATGCCACAACAGAGGTAAAAGCTGCTATAACATATAGTACATAAGTGTGCAGGAATTTTGCAGGAAAGTGAAGTTTTGGAAATGTTGCTTGTCATGTCATGGTACTGCCAGAGAGAGAAAAGTTGTATTTCCTGATACACCTCTTCTACACTACTACCCTTAAAGGCACATGAGCTCTCTCCTCAATCAACTGCATCTTTCCAGCCTCTGTTCAAGCCTGTTTTGGGGAGAGAGTGTTGGGTAAATAGGATGGCCCTCAACACATAGTGTAACTTGGGCCTTGTTTTTTTTTTCCTCTTTTTTTTTTAGCCTCCCAGAAAAGGCTAGTTTAATTATTTCCAGGCAAAACCATGTCTTGTTTAGCAGCTCATTTGGAAATCAATTCGGAAATATCTGTTAATCTACTTGCTATTTGTAACATTTACCAACTCACTGACCTCTAGGCGCTTGAATTACAGTCTGCTGCTCCTGTTACACGTTTTGCCGGGCTTGTTTAGAGTGGTTCTAATTAATTATTTGCAATTGCATTTCTTGCTTCTTTTCCAGCCTTGGTAACAAGATGCTGTAGTTCTCTGGAGCCTACCCTGGTTTCAGAAGGGGGTGGGTGGGAGGGAAACCCAGTTGATAAATAATTAAGTTGCAGCATTCCAGTAGTGTTGTTGAGTCACATCTTGACATCACATGGATATCTCCATGGCGACTCGGTGGTGCAAACTGAAGTGATCTTTTTGGGACAGGGAGGGGGTAAGGTGGGAGGGAGGAAGGAAAAGGGGTGCTCAGGGTCTAAATATATTCGTGGTTTTAATTTATTAATGAGCCCTCTTTTTTGAAAAGCAAAAATCCATAGCGCTGATGAACAGCTGTGAAAGTCGAGCCCTCCTCTGTTCTCCTACCAGAATACTGTGTGTGAGATATGAAAACCAGCTCCATTTTCTGTTTAATGTAAGTCATCATAGCACCAGAAATCTGGCTCTTGTTTTAAAAAGAGCACATATCTCTCAACTCTGACTCTTACAATATTAGACGATGCACCACAGCTCTGGCATGAACTGTGGGAGGCCGGTCTTTGTTCAAGCACGTTCATGCAAAGACCACCAGGCGATTCGGACAGACTGCCAAGTGTTTGGGCAGAGATGGGCCCCCTTATTCATACTACGATGGCTGTTTTTGCTTTGCTTTAGTGCAGTTCTGCCATATGGCTGAAGGCAGCTCAAGAGCGATGTATTCGGGTTTAATAGAAAGGCAAACATCATAAAAAGGCAAACTATGTCAACAAGAGAGGTGGAGCGCAACCACATGCGCGTGTAAACAAGAAAGTCTTCACTAAGTGGCAGAAGGAAATCCCAAAGCATGGGGGCCATGACTGAAAAGGCTCTGTCACTTGTACCCACGCATTGAACCTCTGAAGGAGGGGAACCCAGAGCTGGGTCTCCAGCCAGTGACCAAAGTGCACTAGTTACATACCTGTACAGAAAGACCGA
Source organism: Plestiodon gilberti rubricaudatus (assembly GCA_026170595.1). Classification (NCBI taxonomy): domain Eukaryota; kingdom Metazoa; phylum Chordata; class Lepidosauria; order Squamata; family Scincidae; genus Plestiodon; species Plestiodon gilberti. The sequence continues at coordinate 6,961,639 of JANXHW010000007.1, forward strand.
ATATCCTAATCCCAGGTTGTTCGGGGCTTTAAAGGTCATAGCCAACCCCTTGGGAAAACAAATAACCCTTATTGATTGCTTACCAAACCGACAGTTCATATCATAAAAGAGTCTGAGAAATGAATGACAGCATCAAACCCACGCTTGATTCCAATATCTCTACCTGCGGAGTATATGGCAATGCATAGTCAATTGTGACTCAAAATGCAATTACTTCAAGGGGCAAAAAATCACTTTCCTGTATGCATGGCAAAATCATGAAAAAGTATGTTTGCATCCTTGCCCACAAGGACCCAAAGCCGTTCTTGCAGACAGTTAGTAATGGTGTCTTTCACCCATTATTGCCAGATGAAAAAGTGTCGTCCCCCCTTTTCCCCGTTCCATCTCGTCTAGAATGGGTCTCTAGTCCTACGCAATTATCTTCCTGCATGTTAGAGAAATAACATATCGAGGCTGAAAATATTTAACTTGGAGCATTTTTGAATGCCATACTATTTATTTTTCATAATATTTTCCCATTTTCAGTGCTCAACAGAGGAATGTGCTGAAAAGATAACACTATGCGTGATTCAACATCAAATATTGCTTCTCTCGTTTATGATTTTTCCCCTACTGTGTGATCTATGGGAGAGTGTTTGATGTCTTCCGGAAGACCAGCAGTGGTGGGCAAACCATTTCTCATGGAAGCACGTTGCCCATGACCAATCTTTTCATTGAGTTACCCCTCCCCTAAAAAGCTTCCAAAGAACTAGAGATGAGCAAACTCTCCCAGTCTCACCTCAGATTAACTCAGAAATAATCTGAGATTTCCTCCCCTATCAAGCTCATTTGAGGCTCAGAAAAATTATCCATCTCTTAACTTGGTTCCATTACATTGACTACAGGACAAACTGAGAGGCCAAATTCATGCCTTACTTAATGTAATGAAGCTATAGAGGTGAGGGAAGCTAGTAGTTTTCTCCACTCAGATTTTAATCTAGATTTGAAGAAGAATTCAGGACTTTGGAAATTCACTTATCCTATGAAGCAGTCTTCAACAGTCCTTGGAGAGGAGTTTGTTTCTGAGTGTGGCTCAGGAGCAGTGGCGTCACTGGGGGGGGGTGGCAAGGTGGTGGGCTTCCCCGGGTGACATGCCCACTTTCCTGGGGGGGGGGGAGATGCGGGCACCCCAGTCTGCCGGCGGCCATGTCTTTGGCTTCTCTTTCCCCATTTGAAAACATGGGCACCACTAGCGTCACTGCAGGGGGGGTGGAGCTCTAAGTTCCGCCGAGGTTCCGACCCTCCGTTACACCGGAGCACAAAGCAGCCCCGCCCACTCACCTTCGGAACCATTCAAGTGGTTCTGAATGGTTCTTGAATGATTCCGAAGGCGAGGGGGCGGGGCCACTTCATGCTCCAGTGTAACGGAGGGTCGGAGCCTCGGCGAAACTTAGAGCTCCACCCCACCCCTGCAGTGACGACAGTGGTGGGTGCCCCAACCTGCCGGGCCGGCAGCTGCGTCTTATAACAATAATAGAATGGAGGATTCCAAGTGTATTGTTCCACTTTGGAAATAAGATAAAGTAATTTGGAACTCTGAAATCTGGGGAGAAAGTCAGATGAGGAGAGTTTTGGGAGCGTCTCTAATGTTAGATCAGTGCTTCTGTTGATACAGGATTGGGAAAGGAGCCTTCAACAGCTTTCATTCCTAAGGCTTTGGAATAGCCAAGAATATCTTACTGTAAAGATGTAAAGGCTGTGTGTGAAATTCTGATGACACAGAAATCTTCAGAGTTTAATTGATTTTCACCCTTCATTAATTAAATATATATATATTGGCTCAACTTTAGTACCTGAGAAACACTTTGTACAGTTATAAAGGAAACCCAGAAATGTCTCACTCTTGCAGTTATGTAAATTGACAGCCACACACTTAAATAGTAAAGGTAAAGGTATCCCTCGACAACTAAGTCCAGTCGTGTCCGACTCTAGGGAGCGGTGCTCATCTTCGTTTAAAAGCCGAAGAGCCAGCGCTGTCCGAAGACGTTTCCATGGACATGTGGCAGGCATGACTCAACACCGAGGCGCATGGAATGCTGTTACCGTCCCGCTGACGTGGTACCTATTAATCTACTTGCAATTTCTTGCTTTCAAACTGCTAGGTTGGCAGGAGCCGTCGCACGGATTCGAACTGCCGACCTTTCGATCGACAGCTCATGGTTCAGTGGTTTAACCCACTGCGCATACATTACACCAAATCAGTGTTTCCCAAACTTCTGATAGCTGAAGCACGCTGGCCCCTGAATTATAATTGGCGGCTTGGAACACTTCACTCTTACACCAAATGAGAGGAGGTGGAGATTGTGCGATTGAGACCCGAGTGCTTCTTTTGTGAATGTAGATAGTAGCCACATGAGGCTCCAGCCTGGAAATGTGGCAGAGGTGATGGGGCTTTAGCTCTTTCCCTTCACCGTGGTCCTGACCTGGACTCTCCTCTCCATCGTTCCTTTTATCCCCAAGAGGGACGCTTACATTGGCGCCAATGTGGGTTTCCCTCCTGGACCCAATAGCAGCAATGGAAGATCTTCATCTGAATTAGGACCATAGTTGGACCAGAGTGTTAAAGCTCCCATTGCAGTCCCTGTCCTGATTGGGGCCTGGCACAGCTGCTATGTACATCTACAGGCATGCAGCCCCCAAATTGTGCAGTCTGCACACCATCCAGTTTGGCTATTCTTCCTCGGGTGTGTGAGAGGAAGGATTAACGACCGTCAGAGGAGCCCATCCACTGTATCTCTGAGTGAGTCAGTGCTCTGGGTGGGCCTCCTCATTGGATAGAGGCATACCTAGAATGGTACCTCATGGAGAGAGACAACACACAGCCTCTCTGAGTTCAAGAAATCTGCTGAATCAGGAGGGACTGAATGATTCAGTCGCTCTCAATATGACTGAGGGCGCAATCCTGTGTAACTCTTGGACCGGTGTAATAGTAGATCCACTGGTGTAAGTGCACTTATGTGCCCCCTGTGCCAGCAGAGGTGCAGCGGTGTCTGTTCCACATCCGAACTGTGCATGTGCGGCGTCCAAGGGGGGTTACACTGATGTCCGTCCTGCGTTCATGAGTGTACGGCAAGTTATAGTGGCATAAGTGCACTTACACTAGTTACTATCTACTGTTACATCAGTGCAAGAGTTACACAGGATTGGGCTGTGAATGACAGAAGTATGGTAGAAATAACTGCCCCAGCAGTAGCTGTTTGGATGGTGGTCAGGCTAGAGCAGAACATCATGTAAGTGCTGTTCATACTTTCTGCTGTACCCAGCAACGTTGGTGCACACAGGTATATATTTCCATGTGAATGACTCTACCTGTGTTCATTTTTATAGATCATGTACACTGTAAACAGATTATGCATACATTTAATGGAAACTGCATAATCGTACCCAGTACAAACTAACCATAATTGCACTCATGTACACAGATGTACACAGATATAGGTTAACATGCCCTCCAGAGACATATTGGGGGGGGGGGGAGCTTCTTCAGCAGCCTTTAATTCTTTAATTCACTCAACCTTGTGGCACAGAGAGTTTGGGTAATGCTGCTTTCAATCCACTTTCCCAGAAGTCTTTTTCCTATTGAGGTCACCCAAATAGTCATGGCAACCTCTTTTATCCTTATGTCAAGCCTAGATACGTTTGCAAACGAACACTTGTCTCTAAAACAATATTTTATCTGGAAAATATCATAGATCCCAGGGACAAAAGCGGGGGGAGGTGGAGTTGTGCTAGCCGTTTAAGTCATCCTTGATCTGCTGTCTCTTAAAATGCATCTTCCATCTTCCTGTAACCAAGGGCTTTAATATTGAAATGTTCATAAGCACCAGCTTTATTAAAATTAGAGCTTGGGGAAATGGCTCGGAATAGGAGGATAGGAGAATATTATCCAAGCATTTTAAAAGATGCTAATTAATGAACTTCTAAAGCCCACGGAGGCCATCAGACTGTGCAAGGATTCCACTACCAGACAAAAATTGTGGCTTGTCAGGAAGCAAGCAAGCAAGCAAGCAAGCATGCGCACGCACACGCACACGCACACGCACACGCACACACACACACACACACACACACACACGGATTTGGGTAGAATGAAATACAAGCAATGTCGCTGTGGGTGCTACAAGAGCTCATGAGTTCAGCTCTGTGCCAAGGTCTTACGTTGTTTGCCTGCAAGCTCTGTTCTTTCCGTTTTCATAGCCTTGGCTATGCAACTCTTCCAGGTTGGAAGCACCTTATGATGCTAGTAAGAAAATGTTCAATGTGTGATTTTGGGGCTCAGTGCATCCTGAATAACCTTTGCTAGTGCAGCCTATTGATTGAGTAGGTTGGAAGGCAACCCAAAAGGAATAAACAAATGGATGGGAAAAAAGGTGTGTCAACAACCATTCATGGTGATTGCTAAGTGTGGGACCTCCATCTTCAGAAGCAACAGGACGCTGCAGGGAGGAGGAAAGTCCAGCTGCCTTCTAGGAAAGCTTGTCCACCATTATAGAGCACCTCTTTGAGGAATCCCAAACTTCACAGGGACAAAAATTGAAAGCCATTGCTTGAGTGCATTTTGGGACATCATAGTACACAAAAAGCAAAATATTGTCATGCCTACTGGTCAGAGAGGGAGATTCCTGGCTAATAGTCCAGGAGATGTCCCCCCAATGGTTGGAAAATGTACAACAAATCTAGCATGTCTGGAATGTGGAAAAACCAACAGAACTGGGGAAGGGAAGCATAGGCAAGGACATTGGAACTCACAGAAACCTTTGCAAAGCTTCAAAATTTGTCCACAACAATTCCAGTTTGGCCATGTAAATGTGGAACAAAACTTTTTCAATTTGAAACAGTCTCCATTACATACAGCCTAAGTATGTGTAACTGAAGTAATCACATATTTTTTCTCTCTCTGTTTACCATTCCCTCTACTTTCCTCTCCTTCCTCTGTTGTCTCCCTGAATAATAATAAAGTTTCTTTCAAAGCAGGCCTTGGGTTTTTCATACATACCTAGTCTGCCTTGGTGTATAATATCGTATCTCTGCCCACCTGCACATTCTTCTCGATCCCAGCTACAATTGCCTCTTTCTGATCTCCCTTATAAAAATAAGCTGTTGAAGTTTTAGCACTATTTCTAAACATTATGAGGATGGGCTCCCATATTAATCTCTCTCTCTCTCCCTCTCCCACTCTTTTCTGTTGGCCCAAGGCAATATCCGAATGAAGTCCTCTGTGGAGTAACAAAATATATTATTTATGCTTATGTACACAGATGCATGCATTACATGGAGAAAATAATTTCTGGCATCTGATAGTGACAGACTCAGGCACTTGGATTTCAATCATATGACCTGTTTGTTGTTTAATGAAAAGCCTGCCAGGGCTTGGTGCATTCAAAAAAGGTAGGAAATGTAGAACAGTAATTTAAATGTGGAGGGGGGGGGCTGAAAGCATAGACAGAGGAATGCGTGGCTGGGAGCCCGTGTTCAAAGGTTCACAGTGCCCAAAGTGGTAACGGGATCTTCAGAAATCAGATGGAGTATTAAGATGAATGCATTCTTGAAATATGTTTATGTAACTTATGGCACAATCCTAACCTTATCTTAAACTGGCGGAGCGCAGGCACCGCCACACTGCCACAAAAGCACCATAAAGCGTTTTGTGACAGCATGCTTTCTGGCAGCACTGGTGGAGCCTTCCCACTGGTGCTGATGGCTGGAGCGACGGCCTACAGAGCAGGTAAATCCCATGCCAGACCGCTCAGAGGCATAGGGAGGGCAGGGTGGGGGCAGAATGGGGCTTGGGAGGGTGGCAACATGGGTGGGGGAAGGTAGATCAGGCCTGGGAAGGGGGCAGGATCAGTAGCACTGGCACATGCTGCATCCTGTCCTCCTTCTCAGGCCTGCGATATCACTGGCGCATGTCTGAGTTGACCCATAGCAGGGCTTTTCTTGGGGCAAAGGGACAAATGTCCCCTTACCTAGGCTTACCAGATCTCCAACCGGGACAGAGTGCTAGACCTTTAGGAGAAAGAATGTGGGCAGGTGTAGCTTATTAAACCTTAGAGCACAATCCTAGGCATGTCTACTCAGAAGCAAGCCCCATTGTGTTCAGTGGGGTTTGCTTCTGAGTAGACATGCCTAGGACTGTGCTCTAAGCTTTAACAAGCTACACCTGCCCACATTCCTTCTCCTAAAGGTCTAGCACTCTGTCCTGTTTGGAAATCTGGTAAGCCTACCCTTACCCCAAAGTGACCTCCTGCCTGCTAAATTCCCCTGCGGGATACAGCATAACCTGCACCGTCTGCTGCACTGTCACAGGGAAATTTAGTTAGAATTGGGCTATAAGATGAAGCAAAGTATGATATAGGGTACGGATCCAGACAAATTGAAGCCTTTTTTATCATAGTGAGCCCAAATCACATGGTCTACCACATGTGGGCATCAGAGGGACAAAATCCGACCCCATGCCGTACCTAGATTGGTCCTCAGTTGATTGTTTGTCTGACCTCAGTAGTCTTAAGTCCTTTGCATTGTTCAAATTCATACTGTTCTTTATTAAAGCATTCAGAGTCTTCAGCACAACTTTGCTTGCAACATGGGGGCTTGGAGGCCACCACCTGGCTCGTATTATGATGCAATTTTCAAAATGATGCAAACCCTAACCCTGCCCCCCTCATGAACTGTGTCAAAGCAAGAATAAAAGCATACCACTCCACTTCTATTATCTCCTGGACCTTAAATAAGGCCAAATCCAAAGATACCCTTTGTTTCCCCAAAGAAATGTATTGTCTCCACAGTACAATTTCTGAGCTTCAGAACAAGAGGAAAATGTGTCACGATTTGCTTAAAAAAGATAGAGTATCTTTGCTTAACAATTGAACAGAAGTACCTCAGGCACAATTTCAGGTTTCTGGGGAACAAGATTCTCAAGACAGTTTGGATATGTTCAAGATCATAGCTTGCTATTTTTTGTCCTGCTCTGTTTTAACATATAACAGGTCAGAATAGTTTTATGAAAGTTCTTCTTGGCTGCCTTGGGGGGGGGGGTGTTTGGATAGAAAGAAAGAATTGCAAAATATCAACCAGCCAAGCCAACAAATGTATGTGTATGTTGTGATTACTTTTTTTTTTTTTTTAAGACTGAGCTAAAAGTTCTCTATGGAGCATTTTCAGCTCAAATTTTCGGAAGTTTAGGGAACTGTCTCCATAGCCCCAATTTTTCACCACCATGGTCTGTTGTACCATGGCAACACTTCTTCCAGCAGTGACCCTCCTTTTTGGTGGTTAGCAGCAGCCTACTTTTCTCACTCACAGTCCCCTCTGCTATGACACTTTGTCATCACATAGCATTCTGAGAGGAACTGTGGGGCAAACAACAGCCCCCCGTTTCTCCCCTTTCACCCCTGAAAATGGCCAAAATCTCTCTCAGTTTCATAGCCTGAAAATGCAGATGCATCGCTACGGTGGGGGTGGTACTGTAGGTTCTGCGCCGTCCTAGTCCCCATTTACTCCCCAGTATGAGGTGGCCCTGCCCCCTCGCCGTCGGAACTATTCAGTGTGGCGAAGACAATGCGGCACTGAATGGATCTGATGGCGAGGGGGCGGGGCCACCTCGTACCGGGGAGTAAACAGGGACTAGGACAGGGCGGAGCTTACAGTACCACCCCCACCGTAGCGACGGCTCTGTGAAAATGTGAGGTGTAAAATTGGGGAGATATTTTGGCTCAGCTCTTCTTTTTATATCTCCTTACTAACCAGATAGATGGGTACTCTTTGGGGAAAGTCACAAGTGGTCTGAAACACAGGAATGTTCCCTATCCTCCCTCCAAAGCACCCCTGGATGGTCATATCAGAACAACCGGCACATGATGAGCCACAGAATCTCAGGGAGTAAGCTCTATCTTTTTTCCTTCTTTTTATCATTCCATTTTTCTAAAATACACATCTAAAATACTAAAGCTCTTGCCAGGAAAGAAGAAGAAAGCAAATCTAAAAGATGGGAGGAGTTCTTCATAAACACAGAGGGAGAATTAAAAAACGTAATGAACGTATTTGTTGCTTAACCACTCTTCCTTGGAGAGGATAAGCCAAGAACGAGTTTGTTTAATAGGTCACAAATGAATCTCAAGCAAAACCTGAGAGAGATCTCTCTTGTTGATGTGGTTGTTAGATGAAATGGGTTGTAAAGTACTTCAACAGTAGCTGGCCTTTCTTAACGAGGTCAGGTGCAAATGCCAGGTCTCAATAGTAGCAGAAAATATTTCTTTTGTGTAACAACTGGTGGAATGGAATGTTCTCTTTCAACAATGCTGCATTTACTCAGCTCCCCCAGCTCTCAAAGATGCTTGGACCCACAACGTTGAAATTAGGATCTGTGTACAGTGAAGTGTAATAATAATCATAAACCACGCCTTACAATTCTACCTAGAAATATACCAAAGAGCATTATTAACTACATGTGGGGATGAAATGAAAGCCGACATTTTCCCCTTTCCTCTGCTTAGGCCCCCTGGTGGCCTATAGGTCTTCTCGGACCTACACCAGCTATATACAGGTGGGCCCCCATATCCGCTGGGGATATGTTCCAGGCCCCTCCGTGGATACTTTAAACCGTGGATAAGAGCGAACACCCCCTCCATGGTTTCCTGAGGCCCCCACCCACCCTGCCTCCCCTGCAGGCAGGCATGCTTCCCCCCCCAGCTCTTATTTTTCTTTCAGCAAGCTTTGTTTCTTCCTTAAAACAAACAGAGAAACAGCCTCCATTGCAGGCAAGTAGAACGAGACTAAGTCCTAGAGAGGCTCTGCAAGGTTTCTGTTAACCTTGCAGAGCCTCTATAGGACTTAGTCTCGTTCTACTTGCCTGTAATAAGCAGCTGGCTGCTTCTCCTGTTTCTTTAAGGAAGAAACGAAGCTTACTGGGAAAAAAGTAAAAGCTTGGGGGGGGGTCCCCACGATCCGTGGATAACTGAAACCGTGGATAGCGAATCAGTGGATATGGGGGCTACCTGTAGTTCAAAGAGAGCCATGGATGAAAAATATGGGATAGGGTCTGGCAAGCTTGACTGTTGCCAGATCCACCCCTCCCTCCCCAACACGCCTCCTGTTCCTCCCCTGAAATGCACTTCCCCTGTTACCTAGGGAGGAGGGAGATCACATGGACCAATTGAAGGAGCTGAATAATGGCAGCAAACTGTGCTTGCACAGCACTGCTTTCTCTTGTAGTGTTTTATACAGGTGCATCAGTAGAGCAAGGAAGTTGCAAAGGAACTGGAAGACTACAGTAAACTGTGCATGCACATAACTCTATATAAAGGTTGGGAAAGAAAGCAGAACAGTGGAGGATTCCTCCTGCTCCCCATTTGTTTCCTATTCCACTTTGGAAACAAGACCAAGCAATTCAAGACTCCAGGATCTGGGGAGTAATTTGGATGAGGGGGATTTTGGAAGCATCCCTATTCCTCTTGCTCTGTGCCACCCAACAACACAAGGGGGTGTCTACTTCTTTGTATTCATGGTGGGGGTATTGTGGTGAGCAGCTGACCCCCAGGCATACACTGGCAGGTCAAACTGCTCACTTTGCAGGGAAGCCAAAACCTTTCGGTGGGGCACAAATACAAAGCCACGCCACCAAACAGGATTCACTTTCCTGAACACTCCTGAAACAAGGAGAAAGCACCACTGTTCTTGGCCAAAGAGTCAGTGAGGGTAGAATCTGCCACCAGCTGAGAAAGAAACCTCTTGACTTCGCCAGGTCTCAGCCCCCTGGAGAGCCGCAGAGTTAGAACCTTGGTGCCCACTGGACTCCCTACTTACAAGGGTAGCCAGTGGCATCAGGCAAAGATACAAGAATGGTAGAGTATGTGGCTTCAGGCTAAGGCTGCCAAGGATTCAGTCCCCTTCAGGTTCCCAAGAAACACACCATGTTAAAAAAAATGATGGTTTATTTTAGACTATGCAAAATATAGTGGCGCAGCGGGTTAAACCGCTGAACCATAAGCTGTTGATCGAAAGGTCGGCAGTTCGATTCCCGCAACGGGGTGAGCGCTCGTTGCTTGGCCAGCTCCTGCCAACCTAGCAGTTCCAAAGCATGTCAATGCGAGTAGATAAATAGGTACCGCTTGCGGGAAGGTAAACAGCGCTCCGTGTTCCAGCCGCATGCTACGCGCTGCGGCAAGGAGAGTCATGCCGGCCACATGACCACGGAGGCGTCTTCGGACAACGCTGGCTCTTCGGCTTTGAAATGGAGATGAGCACCACACCCTAGAGTTGGACACGACTGGACTTAATTGTCAGGGGTCACCTTTACCTTTTTTATGCAAAATAAGCATGGATAAGACATACATGAGCAGTAAAACTGCAAGTAGATTTGGCATAACAAACCAGATGGAAAACTGCCTCCTTCTACCCCTGCTGGGGGCATGCCTATGAGGATAACCCCAGGAATGGTTCCGTGTTGGTCTAATTTTTCTGGCTTTCTATTCCTATCTCCACCTCACCCTCCCCATGACCTAACTGAGCTTCAACCTAAAACAAAATGCCAGGAAACATGGGCCAAGGCAATTTTGCACAGCCAAGCTTTGGGGAACAGCTGGAAGATGAGACTTCAGTTGGAAACAGATCCATGGCACTCTTCTGTGATCGAGGTACGGCAGCCGGAGTAACGCTTGGCTGCTGGAAAAAGCAGGAATAATTTCCTTTAAAAGCACTGCTATAGCTCTGGAAGTTTCATACGGACCACACAAGACAGTTGGAGAAATGTTACAATGTCGACACAGCTTTGAATCCCATTCTGAGTTCCATGGCTACTGCTGTGGGGTAATGCAAGTGCCAAGCAATCAGATCACTGGAAGCATGGAAATGCAATCTTTTTCTTTTAATGTCCACATTTCATCACCTGTGACGTGAACAGGAAGAAAACCTAATGACTGTGGTACACCCAGAGTATTGGGTTATATTGGCTTTCTCGGTGATGAAAACCTATGAGCGGTGTTGCTGAATTGAGGAGGGAGTGTCATTATTTTAAGGGATTGCTGTGGCAATGAGTTAAAAATAAACTAGAAGTACATTTCATGGTATAGATTATTATTCATATCAGCCTGTGCTTCACTATTAGAACAAATGCAGAGGGGTAGAATTAAGGTTGAACCAACAGTTCTCCGCTGAGAACTTTCAGCCTGAAACTTTTTTTAGGGGGTGAGAACGAGGAAGTTGAAACCAGCGTACATTTGTGACACCTTTTCCCAGCGCCGTAGTTTAGTTTTCCACCATTTGACATAATATTGCTCAGTGACGGATTGTGGGGAAAAATGGCGGCTGTCAGTGAATAGCCACTAGGAGGAATGTTCCATTGCTGGCAAGCTTGGTGCCTCCCCGAAAACTGAAACCGTTATCCCATTTTTGCCACTTGCAAATGAGGCAGTGAAAATAGGGAGTGTGGGATTTTGGCTCAGCCCTTTCAAAGCCCACAGATTTGGGCTGACAAAAAAAAAGCTGCCTTAGGGACAGTTCAGGAATGAAAGTTTGGGGGGCAATTGTGGAATTGCCTTTTTAAAGAAGAAACTGAAGAGGTATCTGTCAAGTTTATTTTAGGTTATTCAAGGAGCTGTACAAAAAGTAACATCAACAATCATATGTATGGCAACTGGAGAAACGTGCAATAAAGATAATTGCCATTAGGAGTATTGTTGTAGTGCTGGAAGTTTCCAACAAACCACACATGATACAGTTGTAGATTCTTTGGGTGTAAATGGGGTCCTCTTGGGCATTCTTCCAAAATTTTGCATTACTTGCTGGAAGGAGGATGTCTAGGGCTGCAACCCTATACACACTTACCTGGGAATAAGTCCCACTGGACTCGGTGGATTTTACTTCTAGTCAGACATGCATAGGACTGTGCTGTAGGTAGGAGGACTCAATTTGTGAAGTAAAGTCTGATGGAGGTCTCAGACCCTGGAGGTTTGAGCTGGTGCCCTGCCTGAAGAAGCTAAGCAGAGTCGACCTCGGTTCCCGCTTGGATGGGAGATGGAAGCTGCTGACGAACCTTGCAAAGACACTGAGAAGGCATCGTGAGAGGGTGGAATGCGGATGAGTCAGCTAGAGAGAGAACATCTAAGACAACCGTCCGAGGGTGAACTGCGGTGAACTGTGAAGCTTGGAAGTGCAAAGCACAAGCCAGAAGGGGGGCTGCACTCGGAAGGGAAAACATCTCGAGCATGGAAGGTTCTATATAGGAATAGGACAATATTGTAAAGACCCTTATCAGGTCTAAAGATAGCCTGCCTATGTAAACTGCCTTGAATAAATCTGATGAGAAATCTGATGAGAAAGGCGGTATATAAATACAGAAAATAAAACAAATAAATAAATAATAAATACATTTGCAGTCCTAGTTTCATGGCTTTGCTTCTGCCCTATATCCTTCTGAATTCTGGTGTATCTGGGAGAATTTTTAAAAGTAATTCCAGATTTGGATCATGCAGATGTTACCATAGATTTAAGTACTTTTGGTTTTCTGACATCTCCCTCCCTCCCTCCCTCCCTCCAAGTTACCAATGTGTAGGCTTATCATCATCCTGGAATCGACGCTGGCTTCGGCCTAGAACGGACCCGAGCTGCTCCCAAGGGTGCACTGTGGCTGGCCAATGGGGCTCCGGCTTCTGTCGTGTCGTTTACCAGAAGTTCCGGAAGCCGGAAGTCTATTGGACAGCTGCAGTGTACCCGGCTTCTGTCGTGTTGTTTACCAGAAGTTCCGGAAGCCGGAAGCCAATTGGACAGCCGCAGTGTACCCTTGGGATCGGCTCGGGTCCGTTCTAGGCCAAAGCCAGCGTCGATTCCGGGACGATGGTAAGTCTACCAATGTGCATGCACAAATATATAAAATGCTGCTACTACAACTAGGAAAAATTCTATCTTGATGCAATTTACATTGAAATAAAACTAATTTTCTCTCCATTTTCTGGTCCTGTTTCCCATGAGATGAGGAAAAGTATTAATTACTCATTCCCGTTCATTAATTTTTCATTCCTTATTTAGTTGCAAAATTGCACTATTGTAAAATAACAAAAGAAAATAATAATTAGATGAACCATTCCCCCCCCCCCTGTAGAGAATAAGAATGAACTAATTAAGAAGCAAATCATCAGCCATACTGAACAGGAAGCAATTAAAGGAACAAGCCACATGGAGAAAGCTTCTAACATAAAGTACAGTAGCCTTGAAATCTCTCAAAAGTAGTTTGCCAGTCTGTACTAGACAGGCTGGCACTGTAACTGTATTTAACATTTTTAAAAATAGTCACAACTAGGCTTACCAGATCTCCAACCGGGACAGAGTGCTAGACCTTTAGGAGAAGGAATGTGGGCAGGTGTAGCTTGTTAAACCTTAGAGCACAATCCTAGGCATGTTTACTCAGAAGCAATGGGGCTTGCTTCTGAGTAGACATGCCTAGGATTGTGCTCTAAGGGTTTAACAAGCTACACCTGCCCACATTCCTTCTCCTAAAGGTCTAGCACTCTGTCCCGGTTGGAGATCTGGTAAGCCTAGCCACAACTCAAGTATGAATAATGACACATCAGTACAGAAATAAGGAAGTGTAATGGGTTGGCAATGACATCATCTCAATCAGGGGTGGCCAACCTTTCAACATGAATGCTCCTGGACCTTTCATGCTTGTATAGGTGAGGGGTTTTCAGCAGGTGCAGCTGCTTTAGCAGCACCATCAGCACTTGCAGCTGCCAAAATTCTGTCTTCTACACAACTCTTAAGAACGCAGAGGCCCTAATGTTGGAAAGTTGGCCACCCCTGATCTAAATAAATTGAGTGAAGAAAGGATGACCATTAAACAGTTAGTGTGGAAGCAACCATTGCTGCCTGCTGACCAAATGCCTCCCTGTCCAGTGGGTTCCATGGCTTCAAGACTCTTCAAGTGCTATATTGGTATAGCTGGTAGAAAAAACATTTGCATTTGGTACTTTGCCCGTTTCTTTCTTCAACCAAAGCCAGTCACGAGTGCTTTGCAGCAGCAGCACCTGCAACATCTGGGGTATATTCTCCATTCACACAGGCAGGTAGCCATGCAGACGAGCCAAGACTCAAAGTGCTGCTTCTGGCAGGGTGGGCACCCCCCTTCCATTGTGTCGCCATCGATAGCTGCTTCCCCGTCTGCTCTACACTCAAGCTGGGCCTAGGTGAAGCAGAGCAATTTGGATGTTCTCTCGGAAGAGTCGCCTGAGCATTATTTCAACTAAATGCTGTTCAGAAGAAGGCGCAGCTTGCAAAATTCAAAGAGTGGATAAATCACGAATCTGTGGCTCTCCAGGACGGTGACAATTCTCCCTAAAGACTTTACACAGCGACTGAAGGATGACTTAAGAGACCACTCTGCCCACTTCTGTATTATATTCAATCAGAGCTTTATTAATACCGTGTATGCTACCTAATATTTCTTATGAGAATTTGCTTTTGAGCAACGTCCTGCTTTTTCTCTCTCCTTAGGCTAGATATGCACATGCAACAGGATGAGGTGGTAGCATTTTTAAGGAAGTACCTACTGACCTTTGCCAGAGGCTTCAAGCTGCTGGAAGGATACACACTGGTGTTGCTGGAGGTGGGGCGGAAAGCTAGGTTCTGCAGCTTTCCACCTCACCGTTACTCTCCTGCACGAGGCGCCCTGCCCCTTCGTCGTAGGAGCCCGTCAGCGGAGAGAAAGCAACATGCAGGGACACTCCTGCGCGTTGCTTTCTCTCCGCTGACGGGCTCCTATGACGAGGGGGCGGGGCACCTCGTACCAGAGAGTAACAGTGGGGCGGAAAGCTGCAGAACTTAGCTTTCCGCCCCACCTCCAGCGACGCCAGTGAGGATACACCCCTAGCCTCCCAGGAAAACCCCCAGGGCAAGGGGAAGATCTGCCTGGGCCCAGCTATTGGCCAGAGAAGGAACAGCTGTTGGAACTGCTTCCTCCTTTCTTCCATTCCGTATTGCTCCTCCCATTCCGTATTGCACAGTAAGCTGCCCTGTCATGTCAGGGGAAAATGTACTTAGCCCAGCTCCTCGCTGCCGTCCTAGTAGAGGGAGTTTTTTTTCCTTCTGCAGTCTGAAGTGGTACAGTCTATTCAACACCTCCAGACTACACTACCACATATTGTTCCATGCCTAGATCTAGCCATAGAATAACTGCAGTGTTTAAAATTATCTGGGAGAGGGACACAATGGGGTTTCACGGCCTCCTTCACAAAACTATGTCCCTTTCCCAGGCCATGATAAAGCAATGTTGGGCCACATCGCCAAGCTTTGAGGAATGGAAGCAAATGAGGAAAGACACCAGCTCTTTGCGCAATGATACATAGGGCATCAATGCATTGCAAAGAGCCTATGAAGACCCTCTCTGAATGGAAATGTAGGAGTGACATGTGACCCAATTTATGCAAATAATCTCATTCAGTTGTGCTTGCTAATCCTCTCTGGAGTTCCTCCAAGGTTTTAAACGAATGGCGGTCCTCTTGGAAAATATATATAAGCATATAATTACTTTTGATGGAGGTGAGCAGGACAGCAGTTAGTTCTTTAGCACAGCAGTGAGTTCCTTAATCAAGTCACCTCAGCAGCAAATCGGCCTCAGGGTGTCTCCCGCATGGGCAGACGGTGCATCTGAATCCCCATTACAAAAAAGTATGGCCATTCTTTGCTATATGGAGTTGTGCCCCTTTCCCAAAGCTTACCGGAGGAGTGAGCAGGCTAGAATAAGACTCAAGAGGAAGATAGTTTGTCAGAGAAGTGCAACGAACATTCGTGGGTGAGCATGGCATGTGTCTAAGGAAAAAGAGGCTAAAGACAGACAGTGTCTCAAACCATGGCTCCCCAGCTGTCACCAGCACTCTGTTTCCATGACAAGCCTCACAGTTGCAGTACCAGCTCAACCAGGTGTTAGTCAGCTGACCCCCATGGGCCAATGCCTGTCCACCAGGTCTTATAAAGAAGTAACCTTCTTTATAGTGACGTCCTTCCTCAACCTGAGCAACTTGTGTGATGGCACTTTCCTCAACCTGAGCAACTTGAGTGAAGGCACTGTTGAAGTGCCTTCTCCCTTTTTCTGACTTTTTCTGTTTTGAATCACCTGTTTGGGATCACACACCTGCCTCTGGCCCACTTGGTCTGCAGCCAGCATCCTCCACCTGGGTCCCAGAACCTGGGAACCGCTTGGAACTTGAGCCTTGCCAACAACTGCAGCTTGGCTGCAGCCACCCAAGATGAAATATGAGTCAAGTATTGAGACTCCTGCTTGGGTGAAGCATTAGAGGGATTTTGAAGGAAGCTAAAAGAATGTCGATAAGGTTATAACATTTCCTGCTTGGGGGTTGCACACTTTTAATTCTTCCCAGCAGACTTCTGCCTTCCAGCAGATCTGTAAAACAGATCTGCCCAACCAGTGCACAAACTGCAGTTTGGTGGGGTGGGAAAGGCAGCTGCTATGATATCCTCTGTGGAGGGGCTTCCAAGTCTGAAGCACTTTATCCAATTGGATGTGGGCCATGGATCTTTAGCTGTAGACTGGTGTTGGCTCCATTGCTGAGATACAAAGCAATGCCAAGACTCCCAAGGTCATAGAGCTTTTCCCTAAGGCCACCATGGTAGAAGGCCAGGGAGGGTCCGCCTGAGGGCCTAGTCAAGGCAGATGGTTTGGCCTTGCAGGGTAGAGGATGAGATTGGCTGGCAAGTTAATTCCCTCCGCACTCATTTCTACGCCCTTCAAGTAGAAGGATACAGGATGCGTGGCCAACAGTTGGTTTCCCCCACTTGACCAGCAGAGGGCAGCCTATTCATGGCCACACAAAGAGAGACCACAAGTGTCCCCCAGCCCTACAGTCAGTTCCAGCCTGTATTTTGTGATGCCTGCAGATGTGTGCATCCCTAACATTTACTGTAGTGTCTTCGCCTGCAGGAATGGTACCTAGGTCAAAGATTCTGGCCATCCAGGGGTCAGGTCATCCCTTCCTAGAGTCAGTATTATGGATGTGCACCTTCTGGAATTGCCCTTACTCAGACTCATCAACCAGGTCGGAACTCAGGTGTGCACTGATTTGAAGACATTTCCCTGAAAGTATTGAGTTTGCTGCTTTCTCCTAATCCTCAGTACCTCATGCGTGGAATTAAATTTCCAGAATAGCAAATGAGGAAAGGCTAAGGGAAGATTGTGTTAAGGCTTTTCTTTAAATTATACATTTGTTTAAATGTGATTCAAATGCATTTGGCCAGCCTCGCTCCTGTAGGCCTTTGGATTAAATGGAAAGCATTATAGCCTTGTACTATTGTACAACAGAAAGAGACATGAAGGTCAAGCTCATTTTCAGACTTTCTTCTGGGAAGTCCTGGTGTTTCTCAGGAGCTGTCCACAGGTGTCCCCAATAGTCCTATTTATGTGACATATTTGTGGATATAAATGCTAGACAAGGGAGCCTTTGATTGCACTTGCTTGCACCAACCTCCCTGCATTCAGCAGAAGGTGTGAGTGGACACACTTGTAAGTCTATACGCTCTGCCTGTGTAATTAAGAAGCTACCGGTATGTTGTAGGGAAAGAGAAGGAGAGGCTCTCACAAGGGGACAAGGAGACCTCCAGATCTCATTAGGGAAATGAATGGGTCAGGGTTTCTCTACTCTTGATCTTTAATGACCTAGGAAAAGCTCCGAAAGAGCAAGTCCAATCTGGAGATGGGTGGGCTTTGCATGTTTCAAGTATGTGATTGTTAGAGCCAGTGTCCTGCTGAATTGCTATAAAAGCAGATCTTCATAACCCACAGTTGAATCCAATGGATTTTTAATGAGCTGAATTGATTTTGATCATCTTGGGACTTGTCAGGATATCCGTTTTTCAAACAAGTACTGTGTTGTCTATTTGGAAGGTGCCTTGGGGGTTAATGAAAGACTGCAAATTTAATGAGAAGCTAAAAAAAAGAGGAGTTGAAGCCAAAGGGAGGAGGGAAGTTGGGGGTCCCAAGAAACAAAAAACCAATGAGGAATAATGGCAAACAATTTATTTGACTTCAAACACGTTGTAAAGGACAATAATTGTTTTAAATAGAAAGCTGTTGAATTATAATTGGGAGTAATTGAAACTCGCCACAATATTGAATAAAACATTAGATATTTTAAATGGTGCTATCTTTACAATTATCTTTGGGGATAATTGGAGTGAAGCCCATGAACTGTTGTGTGAGCGAGAGTCACCCAGGGCCCATTGTCTTCCACAGTTGTTACTGTTGAGCATTTAATGGGAAGCTATTTATAAGTAAGTGCCAGCGCTGAATCATTTGTCTTTGATGCAGGAGTTCATGAGTAACTGCCAGTCCTGCTGAGTGCAATAGATGAGCGGTGAAGGGGGTTATTTTATTTTCAAAGCAATGACTTTGTACATTAGGTGGGGAACATTACCTGGCGGAGGGCTGTCCAATGGCAACCCACTTTGAAAGCTGCACGTCTACAGTTATGGCTTACCTCTTTCTTCTGCTGTGTCATTGTAATGCAACTACCAAAACCAGGGATGTCTTGAATTGCCCTACGAATACGATACAGCTGATCCAAACTTGTTTTGCTTCCCTGAGAATTCCTCCAAATTTTTGTCCTGATCGGAAACCTCCAAATTTGCCTGAAAATTTTGTTTTCTGTGGAATTTGGTAACCATTGTAGTCCAAAGTCTTATACATTTTGCTCATTTCATGGAGAAGTTCTTCAGCACCCACAAAATCATCAGACTCTTCTGCTGAAAAGAAGCAGATGACAATGAGCATAGCAAAACTTGACTTAACCAGCTGCAGTTATCTGGAATATCAGTTCCAGACTTATTCACACATGCAAGTCATCTGTTAATGCTACAGTCATTACAGGGTGAACATGCATGTGTGAACAGGCCCCTGTAACTGCAATTCAGTCTAGATAAGGGAGCCCCCCAGAGGCCTGGCACCTGGGGCCTATGACCCCCAGGGCCCCCATTTTAGCTATGCCACTGACTAAGCTATGCCACTGACACTGATTAGCTTCATACAAGACACAAAAGATTGAGTGGGTTTAAGGGTCAATGGTCAGGGTTGCCAAAAACCAAGGTCACCTGCCTCTGCTGAGATGGGTTCAAGCACTGCAGAGATTGTGGGGCAATGATGCAAAGACATAGCGGTCTTTTGTTGCAAAGGCAGGGCAAAAAGCAGAGCAGGGCTTGAAAAGCAAACCCTGGTTGGCTAGGCTATAGCCTTGGCTAGTTCCAAGGAGGGACGTAAAGCAAGGGAGTTGCTTTCTCAAGGGAAGGGTTTTTTCTGAAAGATGGCCCAGTGAGTGCTGGAGTGGCAGCTTACCAAAGGGACAGCTGCTCTCTGGGCACTGGAGTAGCAGCTGTGGGTTGCACTTGGGGGAAGGGAAGAGGGGGAGAAAGGTTAGAAAGGAAGAGAGTGGTCCGATACAGTGGTCAAGTGATGAGCAAGAAATTGTTGAGAGATTAAGGTCCAATTCTAACCCAGCGCCAATGTAGCCGCCCCGAAGTAAGGGGACAAACTTTTCCTTACCCTGAGGAGGGTTCCCTGACTGCCCCACCAAGATGTAGTGCTTGCCCCATTGGCACAGCTGCATTGGTGCAGGAATGCTGGATAGGATTGGGCCCTAAAACTCAGACATCCATACGCGTATTGGCTTCAAGGGTTCCAAACAGTACTCATTCTAGGAGCTCAGGAGACCTTGGACAACTCACTGTCAATGGAGTGGCTTAACCTGGAAAAAGTACAGTGTTGAAACTGAGAGTTATCATTCTACCTATGACCTTTTGGGGTGTTTTGCTCCCCATGGGAATGGCAGAAATATTAGGGTAATGAAACCATTACTTGTCTTCGAACCTCAACAAATAGCCATCCTTGTCATTCTTGAGGTTTTCTCTGGTCTGGAACAGCCACAGGTTGAAGATGTTGTGTTTAATTGCTCTGAATGCAACACAACTGCATGTGTGCATGTATGAATCTACATGAATGGTGAGCCCTTCTTACTGTGAAGTGGGCCAAAGCTTCATGGGGAGTTGAATGAGGGCATTAGCTGTACAGCTGGCCAAGATGATTGAGAGGCCAGATCCTTTGGGGAGAAAAGAAGCTGCTGAGAGCTGCTGATAGACCATCATCAGCTGTGTCTGCAGTTAAACAGATTGTCTGTATACCTTAAGGATGTTAAGTAAGGAATTAAATTGTCCCAGATGATTCTCTATTCTCTGTTGATAGAATTGAGCAGCATCGTATGTTGGGCATCTGGAGTGTATTAGTGCCTTTCTTGAAGGACAGATGGAGGGGAAAGGATTTTTTTCCCCCTAAGTGCCATTCAGTCAGCCCATTTGTACTTGCCACATGGGTGTTGGAGCAGATCAAAATAGAGAATTAAAGTAAGGGAATAGGTTGGTGAGATAGTGCAGAACATAGTAAAGGGAGGAAGTGCTGTGGGAATGGGACAGGACAATCATTCAGTGTTAGTGGAGAGAGTTCACATGTTGGCGCACATGCGCGCGTGCACACACACACACACACACCTCACTTGTTGCATTTGTGAATAAGCTGCCACAGTTCACACACACCACAGTTTTGTATCACCCAGACACAATCAATTTTCAATGAGAGGCAGTTTATGTATCCCGTCATCAGATGTTGAGCAATTAAGTGATAAAAAGTCATGGTGTTTGCAATGTGATGATCACCACCACAAAGATCTTTGCTGCAATTGCCCCAGTGATGTGCAATGACCTTTGGCGGGTAATGCATCAATGGACTTTTCTTTTGGCTTTTGGGAAGCAATGTAAAGGCCTATTTATTTAAAGAAAGCATCTGATTTAAACAGAAGGTTTTAATGAGATGGCTGTCTTTTATTGTCACTGCTGCTAGTGTTGTGGCTCTCAGGATGCTGGTTTCACTGGGTTGAGATTCTTCTTCAGTGGTTTCTAAGTTCCTTAGCTGCCGCATATTGACTAGATAGATTTCTTGACATTTGATTTCCGTGGCCTGAATGACTGGCAGTTAAATGTGTGAACTGTCCCTCCCTGCAGTGTGATATCTGCAATGGCCCTTTTGCACGTGCAAGTCATGACCTAATACTGCAGTCCTCTTTTCCCCCTTTATTCACCTTGCACTAAACAACTGTAGAAGGGCATGTTGCGTGCATGTCTTTTTGTAATATGCATGCTGCCATATGCAGACAACTTAACAAGGCCCTCATAGGTGGGGGCCAGCTTGTGAGCGGAATAGCGAACTTTTGCAACGTGTACGTTTGTAACATGTCAAGATACTGTGAAAGAGCAGTTTCAGGAAAACTTTGTGTATCCATGTCAGGAAATGCAAACAGACGGAGGCTGAGAGCTAACAGGTTCCGCTTGGTTCTTGCCACTTCATCAGGGCTAATTAAAGTGTTTTCTCCCTTAAGTCCTTAAAGAGATCAGCTATGACAGCAAACAACTACAAATGAGATGCCGAGAGTCTGGACTGGGAAAGAAACAACATGAAAATAGCAGCATGCATCACTGGCTCGGCGCTTGATACGTCCCAATGAGAATATCCAAAGCAGCCAAAATAAAGGTCAGGAGAGAAACAAAAGGACACTGTCAAGTTGATTACCATCTCTCCCTCTTTTTATTGTTATTAGAGGAAGGAATTTGTTTGTTGGTCTTTAGGAAAAAAAAATGGCTGGAAACGTGACTGCAGTGCTGAAAGGCGGCCGTTTTTGATGTCTCGGCAACAGATACTAGATACTACACTGGAACCCTGCTTCACGATGGGAATCCATTACGGAGACACCATTGTATTGTGAAAATATTGTCATGTGAACCCAACAACGCATTGGTGTTTTGTTTTGGGGGTTTTTGGTAGTTCGTTCCAAGACCTCGGAAGTTGAAGTTTCTGCCACAGGACTAGGCTGTTTCCCTCTCTAAAACATGATTTAAAAGGTACCTACTGCACTCGTTAGGGGCCATGGTTATCAGTTAACACAATATTGTTAATTTTAAAAAAAGACAAATGACAAGGCTGCATCCTTCCTCCATTACACACAGCCACAATGTTAAAAATGCTGCTACCGGCTGAGACGCTACCTAGAAGGCAGTTGCATTTGCATCAGCATTTGCATCGGCTATATCCACCCTCCATTCTCACTGCCACGATATTAAAAGCTGGTCTGGTGTTGACTGTAATAAAGATATTGATTGATATTAAAAGTGCTGCTATTGGCTGAGATGCTACCAAACACTTGCATTGGCATCGCTGATTGGCTTATCTATCACCCACGAGGCTGAATCATGAGTCCATCATAAAGTGAATAACGTATTGTATAGTGAACCTGGTTTTACTACGGCGAGTCCCTTGTAAAGAGATTTGATCATAAGGGAAACCTGTTGTAAAGTGAGAGTCCACTGACTGCAGAAGGCAGCAGCCATAGGTTGGATGTTTAGTATCATGATCCTGCGGAGTTTTTTTTACTTACCTCTCTGTCACATCATGGTCCTCAGTTGACCCACAACTATCAGTGGAGCCCCCGATGGCAACACTGCACACTATTTGTTGGCTGGGGATAGGATTGGACCATTACTCTCCTGCATGTGTATATAGGATTGCAGCCTCAGTCAGTGCGACTGTGTGAACTGAGTATAGTCCCTAGGACGTTCCCAGAATCATCTGCACTGTGCAGGAAAACTGCATCTCTGGACCCTCTTCCAATTGTCACTTCCTAACTCTGCTTCTTTCAGCCTTTCACATTAGATGGAAGGCATTCCCTGTTGTACAATATATGAGGTTTGTTTCTTAACCCGCAATCAGTTTTTTAGGGTAGGGCACTGGGGACGTTGGTCCTCGATCTCACACATATTGGGGACCACAACCACACTGACAAGCAGTATGCTCTGACTGTAAAAGAGAAGGGTGTTGGGGGAAGGAGGTGGGGGGCTCAGATCAACATTCTACCCCTGGAACTTGGCAAGATCTTAAAAAGTCCCTGTCACCTTGTAAGCAATGCATGAGCTATTTTATTTTCTTACAGCAAATTCTGCCCCAGAAGCAAATTAGGGAGAGAGAAAAAAATCTATGAAATGTGCACAGCCTTCTCTTTCGATCTGAGATAGCTTAATATTTAATAGAAAAGTCCCTCTTCAAATAAGAAAAAAAAAGAAAAAGAACTTCAGTCCTGCAAAAGTGATAAATCAATTATGAAACCGAAACCTCGATTACAACGCTGTCTGCTTAATTATTTGACAAGTTAATTAATCTCCCAAGCAATTGCTATTGCTCGGCCGTTGCCTTGGTAAAACAGCAGCATATAGCTATGCCAAATCCTGCAGATCTTGGCAATATAGAATTTAATAAGGCACCTGGAAAATGCCTGATAATAGGCGCTAAGTGAGGTCAATCTACCTTCGTAGGAATAACAAGAACAGTTCCTACTTCTTGCCTGGAGGTGTTTCTGTTGCTAATTATTTTGCTACAACTAATTACAGCCTGTGTTCATTGGTATGTGCTTTTTTTTCCCTTTCCCCACATACTTTCCAAGAAGTATGACTCTTTCCCTTCCATAAAGCTATTGAACGGTGTCACCAAAGGACAGCACCTCTTGACTGGGTAGAACAATGCTGGTGTCACTCTTTCCCCTCCTCGGAGACAACACAATTACAGCTGCCACTGTAATTGATGCTGATGGTTTTACTGAGAGAGATGGACACTCATTATTACCCCATCAATCTTGTTCCGCATGGTATCCTGTCTCCGGGTTTCTTTTTGTACCGAGGCCACGCATTGACTGGAGCAATCAAGAGTGGTCTTGCTGAGCTCCGGTGTGCAGCCTGAAGACAGAAAGAGGGCATCTGACGAGGGAAACAGCCGAGACACAAGTCAGAAAATCAAAACGAACTCCCTTGGTCCGGCTCTCACTGTGCAATCAATCCTTTCTATTTTGGCATGTAGACTTGGTGAGATGTCACTGTGGCAGCAGGATCTGATCTAAAAGAGTGAGGGCTATACTAAGTGTCCAGCAGGAAATACCCCTCAGCTGCTAACTCTGTTCAGATAAAGTTATTTCATTGTACCGTTTTGCAGCAAAGTTTTCCCAAACCAGGCTTGCCAGCAAATGCCCTGACGTTTGCAATGCAGGAGGGGGTAATCACCAGCAGGGAGCACTTATGGACACTCACATGTGGTTCAAGGGAATTCATGCCCACATAGGCTTACCAGATTTCCAACCGGGACAGAGTGCTAGACCTTTAGGAGAAGGAATGTGGGAAGGTGTAGCTTGTTAAACCTTAGAGCACAATCCTAGGCATCCATGGGGCTTGCTTCTGAATAGACATGCCTAGGATTGTGCTCTAAGGTTTAACAAGCTACACCTGCCCACATTCCTTCTCCTAAAGGTCTAGCACTCTGTCCCGGTTGGAGATCTGGTAAGTCTATGCCCACACCTACTCCCAAATTCCATTGTGCACCCCCCCCCCAAGCCCACCAGCATGCACCATCACCACCAGTGTGAACATCAAGATCTTCCGGCTCCCCCCTTTTTGCAAAGACTGAAGGTTCACATCAATCAGTGTTCTCCTATAAACAGCAGCCATCCAGATGCCAGCATGGCAGAGCGAGTGGGACCCACAGTGGTAGCAGGAAGCAGCACGATAGAAGTGGGCCCAGTACTGACATCATCATGATGGAGCACCAGCGGAGGATGCGTAGCTCCAGCTGCGTTGCAGCTTGGCTGGATGGGGTCAATGGGAGGACGTCTGTCCATAAAGCTGGCTCTGGGTTTCACAGGGGGGTGCAGGAGCCGAGAGAGAGGGAGGAAGTGGCAGAGAAGGTGACAGTGGAGAAAGCAGGAGAGGCCAGAGATGGAGATGAGAGAGGCAGCAGAATCCAGAGAAGCCTGGCCAGTGGTAGGAGGAGGAGGAGGAGGAGGAGGAGGAGGAGGAGGAGGAGGAGGAGGAAGGGATGCTATGCTGATGGAGGGGGAAGGAAGGCAAGAGGACTGAAGGGAAAGAATGAAGCCCAGTCTTGGGAAAGAAGCTTGGGTTCCTCAGCCACCCCTCTGGCATAGCAGGATGCTATTGCACTCAAGGGTCCCCCCCAGCCCCTGCTAGCAGTGGCCCAGGTAACTGCACCAGCGGCCCGCCATTCATGAGGCAGCACATGATCCCAGACCCTCCATCTGGCATAGGTCTAGGAGCAGGCTTACCAGATCGTCGCCGGGGCGGGAGCGGTCTACCCTTAAGGGGGCGGGGCGTGGGGGAGCAAGAACGCATCGCGTTCTGGCTCCCCCATGCCCCGCCCCCTTAAGGGTAGACCGCTCCCGTCCCGGCGACGATCTGGTAAGCCTGTCTAGGAGCCTAATTAGAAGGGCCTTTCAGTTTGTACGGCCTACCATGCAGGACTAGTCCAGACACACCTCCATCTAGAGGCCCCTCAGGGTGACAGACTCACTGAGAGGTGCCCCCAGGAACGTGTCGCAACTCAAGGCTGAGCATCCAGCCTGGGGTGAAGCAAACACTTGTGCCATCAAACGCCTAATCAGAATTAGACCCACATTCCTTGACCCTGCATACCCTATAAGCCTGAGTATAATAAACAGCAACTGCCAAAGAAACCTTTGCCCTGGCATGATGTCCTTTCCCTTTCCTGGCATGATGTCTCGATGTGGAGGTCCCTCCATGAGCGGAGGTGGGGGCAAGCCTGAAACGCTTCTAGCAAGAAAGTCACATGATCACCTTCTAGTGCTCAGAGGTGCGCTGCCTCTAAAATGGATGTTCATGGTTAGCAGATCTGGAGAGACCGATCTTGTTTGAATGAAAGAACACAGGAATTATCTTGTTGGATCACACCAAAGGTCTGTCTAGACCTCAATGCCATTTCCGCCAGAAGCCATTTCAACAGAACTGGGCAGGTGAACTGTGGATGGCGCCCATGCTTTACAAAAAGGTCTGATGCTGTTTCTATTCTGGCGCTTGGCACATCATCAGCATTATACAGCAGGTAATGAATAAATCCCAAAGACATTATTTTGGGTGCAGGCAGCTCCTGTGCCGCATGGTGAACAAAGTTCATCCAATGGAAAATTGTATTCCAGGGGAATGTTATGTGACAGTACAAGTGTATTCCTTGGGAATTAATATGTATTTAATTCACAGTCAAATGCCCAAATGGAGTTGGTTTTACATAGATTTGAATGGCAGGCGGTGGAAAGGAAGTGTTTTTGGTGGGGTTAAATGGAGTGTGAAAATAGCAGGGTGCCCTCCCAAAATGAAGAGGTAAACTCCAGCAATTGGCAACAGGACAACGTCCCCCTCTCAAATCCCAACTAAAATAGTTGATATATACTGGCTTGCTTAATTGTAATGTTTGATGAAGTGACAACTCCTGCACTGCACTCCCCCCCTCCATAATAAAAGCTTTTGGGGGAGTATGTTTTTAAAGGGCAGTAACAATGAGAATCAGAATGGAAAAACAGACTGTTGGTAGCTATTTAACAGGGAGCATCTCATTAGCCTTGACGCCTCTGGGATGCAGAAACACAGTTACCGTCATGCCTGTCATTCTTCAGATGTGCTTACCCAGGTTTAAAATGCTAACGCAATCACCTCATTAATATAATGGCCATCCACGGGGTCCCACAAGGAGCTCCGCTCACACAAATAGCACAGGCGCGAGGGAAGTGTGTCTTCATTTCTGTCCTCAAGGGGGCGTCTTCAGCAGCGCGGAATTGTTTAATCTGGTTTGTACACTGGACGGGTGAGTAGCTGTAGATTGCCTCTGCGGTTCCACTGCAGTTAGCACTCTGCAGGAGGTAAGTTGGAAAGGAGCGGAAAAGAACAAACCATATCAGTTTATTAGCACAAAATGTCACGTCGAAGCAGATGCTAACAATGGAGGTGGCCGGTAAAACTCCTGTAGCAGCAAATAGGGAAGACTCTCCTCCAGTTTGATTTCTGAGTGTTGCAAGTAGAATATTTGGCACCTTCATTTCTTCTGGCTGGTGTTTCTTTGACATCAGTTTTCCCAATGAATGCTTCAACTTCCTCCTTGGTCACAAGGATGATTGAACCCAGTGATCAATTACTGTATATAAGTCTCATTCACTCATTCCCTTCATGCACTCAGTGAATTGTGGAGGGGGAGAGTGGGATCACACCTCTTGGCCATGCTCTCAACACCTGCAGCATCATGAGCATGAGCACCTGAGAATGGAATACCACTCGTTCCCCCAGTGCAATGGTGGAAGGGGCAGCCTGGTCTCATCCTTGCTCACCCCTGAAGCAAGGAGGGAAAGTGACTTCTGATTGGTTGAGGCACTGATGGGGAGGAGCTTAGGAAGCTGCTGGGCTGTCCCCCCTCCCATTCAGCATCATAACCAGCTCCGCCCAGCTGGAAAATCAGTCTGGTTGCCTACTAGTCGGCTGCCTGCTCAGAATGAGTAAGAATTTTTGATACTCACCTGAATGACCTGGGGTGAGGGGTGTTTTTTTTTTTTTAACCTATTCCAAACTGAAGCAATAGTTATGGTGAGGGATAGTTAGGTTGGTTCAACTGGCAGGTTTGGTGTGGTTGGTAGGGGGCATTCAGAACAAGGAATTTGGTGTGCTCTCAAAGGAAAACTGATGAGGCTATTTGGCTCAGGGATAACGGATGGGTCTCCATTGAGTAATGGGAACAACGTCGGCCTTGGAGACTGATGGCCTTGAGGTGGGCATTGCAACTTGGAGATGCTTTGACTGCTTCTGGAGTTGGCAGTGATACGTTGGGATGATCAAGATATGACCTTCAACTTGAAGCCAGACCAGAATCAGCCAAACAAGGGGGAAGAGACAGATGGGGAAGAGGAGTTCTCTTCCCCAAGGAAACCACACTGAGAGAAGGAGGAGTTGTCAGGATCATTAAGATCTGTTGCCACTCAGAGTTTTTTTTTCTTTTTTTGTCAGTAAAGTTTTGGCTAATTATAATCCAAAGCCTTTGTCTTTTGTCGTCTTGGGGTCCATGAGCAAATGATGGCTGCCTTTCCCCCCGTTTTCTCTGTGGGTCTGTGCAATCTTTCCCTGAGTTGCTAATGGAACGTAAGGCTGATCGACATGTTCACAATAAGCGCATGGTGCAGTGCTTTGGGTCAGCACCATGGCAGAAAGCTGGCGCAGGAATTACATGGTGAATTCTCCCCACATCAAACCCTCTATGCCATAGAGAGCTAGCTTGTTTAGTTTACTCCGTGCAATCAGGGCTCCAGATTGCATGGAAGCACCTATGTATATACAGCTGTACACATGTAGGGGCCCCTTTCACACATTCAGCTGAAGATTCAGGTACCAAGTTTGAGTGTCTCAGTGAGTGTGCCGACACTGGTGGGAATCAGCAAGTGCCGTCCCCACCATGCATGCTCTGAACACGTGAACAAATACATAGGGCTTTAGTGATCTGGAAGCATCAAAACACTAGGCAAACAATCGGATTTGATTGTGTGATGATGCTACTGAGGGTTACTGAGAATGAGGGCAATTTAACTGAATAAGCGAACCTTTTCACAAGAAGTACAGAAGAATCATCAAGAAGGGGAGTTTTTTTGACACTGCCAAAAATGTGAGTGCGAAAGAGTGAGTCGTTCACTAGAACATTGCTCCCTGACAATCTAGCTTTCTTCAAGAAGGGTGCATTCAATCATAATGTCCCTATTTGCATTCTCGTGCGGTACAGTTCCAGGAGGCTGTACTGTATGCTTTTTGTGAACATGCAGATTGGCCTTAAGTCCCTTCAGTAACAGCTACAATTTCACAGGACCAGAGGGAGAACTGTGAGAAAAGTCCCGTCTGAAATGAAAATATCCTTTTTGCTGACTAAACCCAAGACAGGACGGGTTGTTCGATTTACAGTTCATAGGGAATAACTCAACAGAGATGGAGGAGGAGGGAAGATTTGCTCTCTTTACTGACCTTGATGGGAGCAAAGTGTGTATAATCCATTGGAAAATGCAATGAATAATGAATACCTAAGATAGATTCTTCATCCAAGAGCCGTCCCAGATTATGCAGGAATAAACACGCACAGGGGCTTCTCAAATCTTTAAGATGGGAAATGAGACAAAAAGGATATTGCACAGGGATGGGAAGGAAAAAGAAGACGAAAGAATGTAGTTCATCCTAATTTTTATAAGAGGCTAATGTTTGTCCTGCCTTCCATTGTTCCAACAAAGGACAGCTTCCACTTTGTACATCGTAGAGATGTCACCAAGTCCTGTATTTCCACTAGAAATAAGCAAGCTAAATGATTTGAAAATGATCTACTCCGCCGCCTCCGCCCCAGTACTTCTTAGCTCAAACCATTTTGAGACTCAAGGAATATCTTTACCAGCTCTCCCATCCCTCAAACACTCTCCCCACCAGCCAGCCACCTCCAACCCATCCTTTATTTGCACCCGCAGCATGGGACTTCTTTCTCTCCCCCTCAGTGCTCTGGAGGCAGCACAGCAAGTTTAAAGTGTGACATACAAAGGTGTCTTTTTTCTTTTTCTTTTCTTCAAACAGGTCCAAGGAAAAGCAAAAGGACTTGTAGGGTTTATTTGTTGTTGTTGTTGTTGTTGAGTCGTTAAGTCGTGTCCGACCCTTCGTGATCCCATGGACCATATCCCGCCAGGCCTTCCTGTCCTCCACTATCTTCCTGAGTTCGCTCATTTTCATGTTTGTTGCATCGGTGATGCTGTCTAACCATCTCATCCTTTGCCTTCCCCTTCTCCTTTTGCCTTCAGTCTTTCCCAGCATCAGAGTCTTCTCCAGAGAGTCCTCTCTTCGCATTAGGTGGCCAAAATATTTGAGCTTCAGCCTCAGTACCTGTCCTTCCAGGGAACAGTCAGGGTTGATTTCATTTAGGATTGACTGATTTGATCTCCTCCCCCGTCTGCCAACCCAGAACATGCAGCACCACCAATTTACTTACCTTCCATCCTGTAGGCCGCCTGGACTCAAGGCTCAACCCTCTTGCTTCCATTGGGGGGGGCTCCTAATGCTCATCTTGGGAAGGGCATTATAGGCCCTTTTCTGGCTCAGAATTAACGAGCCATTTATTTATTCTCAGAACTGAGTCAGCTGTAGCACAGGCTGCTTCGAGTACTATCAGTGCATCCTTGCTCCCTTTCTTGAGATCATGTCTCTGGCCACATATTGGCAGAGAAGAGGGATCAGTGCTATCGGGGACCTGCCTTCTCCAAAAGGCATCGAGTGCTGAAGGCTTTCAACCCAGTGACTCAAGTTTGCAACCTGCACTTCAGTCATTCTTGGGGCACAAGTGTCCCAGCACACTGTCTCAGAATCACTGTGTCAAAGGCATAGTAAAGGTAAAGGTAAAGGTGACCCCTGACAATTAAGTCCAGTCGTGACCGACTATAGGGTGTGGTGCTCATCCCCATTTCAAAGCCGAAGAGCCAGCGTTGTCCGAAGACGCCTCAGTGGTCATGTGGCCGGCATGACTCTCCTTGCCGCAGGGCGTAGCATGCGGCTGGTACCTATTTATCTACTTGCATTAACATGCTTTGGAACTGCTAGGTTGGCAGGAGCTGGCCAAGCAACGAGAGCTCACCCCGTCGCGGATTCGAACTGCCGACCTTTCGATCGACAGCTCATGGTTCAGCGGTTTAACCCACTGCGCCACCCGCTGGCCTATAAATGGCAGAGGCCTTGCTAAAGAAAAACTGGCAATACTATTTCTCTACCTATGAACTCTCTATTTACTGAGGGGTTCCTTGAACATGATGAAGACTTTGGCACCCTGGAGCATTTCCTACCCCCGTCTCTTTTTTTTAAATACCCATTTCTCCTGGCTCCCAATGACATCCTAATAAGTGTGTATTGAATTTGCAGCAGTTGAAGGGCTTCTGTATATTATTTATGAAGGAGGATAAAGCTCTTTCAATCTCTTTCATGCAAGGAGATATATATAAAAATTGAGGTTTTTTTGCAGTGTTTCAGTGCTTGATCCTTCTGATATGATCATTTCTTCCCAACGATTTCAATATGTTATTGCCAGGGGTATTATAAAACAAGGAGACATTTTCTTTAATATTGTATCTCTTTCTCTGCTGAATAAATGAAGTGTGTGTGTATGTTTTCCTTTATTGATTTTTTTTTTTGAAAGAGAGCATTAAATTAACTGGAGAGTTGAGGAAAGGGAAGAAGAAATGAATTAATTATGCAACACCAGGGATAGATTGAGCGCCGGAGTGTGGACAGCTGTACTTCGCTTGCAATTGTTGAGGGTGCTAAAAACTGTAAGGGAGGTATAACTATTCCCTCCCCCCACCGCAAAACACACACACACACACAAACAAACAAAAAACAAAAAACTGCAAGCCAGCACAATGATGATCACATCAAAAACTGTTTTGGCAACCACTCCAAAATGGGGGCTCACGTGCAAAGAATAATGACGCAATGACAAAAAGGTTAGTTGCGACTAGAGGTGACCAAAAAGGGTCGCTCCCCACATTTTGCTCCACATTCACGGGCAGTGAAAAATGGGGGGGGGGCAGGACTTGGCAGTTTTCCCTTCCATCTGCAAAACAGGGGCTGACCTTACAGGGTCGCTGCAAGGAGTGCAAGAAAAAGACGTCTGTGAATCACGTTGAACATTCAGAAAGCATTACAGGTTTGGCTAAGACCAGCCATAATGACAAGTGAATGGTACCTTCCTGCCTTTTTAACATGTGACGTTTTGCCGTCCCTCTTTCTCCCACTGGAAGTCTGCTGCTCATCTCCAGTCCTACTCAACCCAAAATGCCCCTTAGAACTGCTTCTTTTTGGATTGATGCCATAATGAAGATGATTTCTTTTGCCTCCTCAACTCCCGTCTACAGCTAATAGGCTCCAGCAGCCGTAACAACCTGCAACCTTCCAGTACACCGAGGCTGTACTCCAGAAATGAAATAAAATTGCACTTAAACCAATTTGCCTCTGACCTCAGGCTGTGCGGCCTTCAGTTCTGGTAAGCTGTTAATGCCATCATGTCAGATGTGTTTGCCGACGCACGCGTCACTCCCTCAGCAGCTGCCAACCGTGCCTGGAAACTGGGCAGGGAGCGAGCGCGGTCCTTTGACTAATTCAGGAGAGTGCTCCATTTGGATTCCATCTGGCTGTCTAGCAGCTTCTTTTCTGAGGCAGAACATCAGAATGTTAATTAGCCAGGGAGGAGGCTCATCCACACATGCATGTTTATTTTGCGCCACCATGGGCAGGTGGCAAAATGAGATTGTCGCTGTTTAGAGGGTGAACGCTGGCCAACGTTCCTGGTGGTGGGGGTTCCAACGTTCCTCCTTCCAGCTGGCAGCCACTATTGTTCCTTTCCCCACAATTCATCTCTGAATGATGCCGTACCGAGATGCAGTGTTGTTTGGAGGAGAATTGTGAGGAAAGATAAATGGCAGCCACAAGTCAGTGGTGAAAATCAACAAAACATGAGCCAGGGGACAATTTCAGCGTACTGTACTTTTCACTCTCTCTGAAACCTCCAAAATTGGAGGTGAACGTGCGGAAGGACTGCCACCGCCTCCGAAGGCCTCCCCAAGGCTCTAAACAGTGCCAATCACATTCCGAAGCCTACTTTCCACCTTTCCGGAGGCAGAAGCAGCCCCCCACCCACCCTTTAGGGAGCCTGCAGAACAACCAGGTATGTTTAAAACAGCGTTTTGATGTCGGGGCAGGCACGATCCTGCCATGTCGCCCAGACGTTGGAGCTGGCCACCCCCTTAAAGGTATTTGCCCCTCTTCTGCTAAAAGTCACTTTGAGAACCCCTGCCTTAGAGCCAAGCTACACGGAAATGGAGAAGGGTTCTAATTTAGCCTTCTCTTTGCCTTGCTACGTTTCTGTGAGTTGGGTGGAGTTTGTTGTATGAGAATGTGTTCCAACTTGAATTTTCCCCCATTTGCTATCTGCAGCTGTACAGTCCAACAGAAGAAGTCCTCATGATTCCCCCAATTGTGCAACGTGGCTCTTCAAACACATTCAGATATGCAGGGACTGCCATCCCTCCATCACCACCTATATTGGGGTGGGATGTTTTGACACCTCCCTTAATTTGGTTTGGTTGTTGAGGACCCTCTGAATGTGATAATGTAGCAATGCCTAGCTGCTAAAAGACAGGGCATGGGGACAGTTATGCAGAGCCAAGGTGGGAAAAAATGCATTTCCCAGGAGCTTTTAGCTTTGTTAAGTGTCTTCATTATGCTGTGGCCCCTCCTCACTCCGTATTAACCCAGGGTCTGAAGGATTGACATTGGCCATGGGAAGAGGCTTCAGTTTGGGCTCCGGTAAATGAGTCAAAGCTTCTTATGCTACGCTGGTGGTCTAGCAAGGGGTGGAGTTTCAGCAGTCGTCTTCCTACCATGCCATCTGTGCAACATAGAAGAGAACCCACATGAAGGTTACTGTACTGCCACAAGCATACTGGAAGTAAGTGTGACTGGAGTGTACCATTCTCTCTAAAGCAATATGGTGTCCATGTCATTTAAGCCTGCTTACTCTTCCAGGCAGAGGGCAACCCCATTTCAGCTTTCGGACTGTCTACATAGAGAAGGACGCTTGAGAGCCCATCAAGATGCCACGTCATGTTTACATCCAGAAGAAAATGGCTTTTCCATGGCACAAAACCATGCAAAGCCGCCTTCTGTTGAGTCAGACCATTACTCATGTAGCTCTGTATTGTGTATACTGATTGGGGTTTCAGATGAGATTTTCCAAGCTCTGCTCGGAGATTCCAGGGATTGAAAGTGGCACCTTCTGTTTTCAAAGAACTCGCAATGGTCTCCCTTCCCCAACGAATCCTGAGCTATTTCTGTGGTGATGGGGGGTTGACTTGGAGAGAGGCAAATAGTATTGTATGGCTAAGGACGCGAGCAAGGAGAACGAGCGAGAGATGGAGGCAAAGGCACAGCCTCGCCCAACTCGTTCATCCATCAAATCAGCCTCTCACAATGCCTGCAGCCATGTAGAGTGTGATGCATCATCTCTCCACCCCTTCCCCGCTGGTAAATCACCCCCCTGGGCCACACTTAATCATGGGCATTTTCAAGCCACTTTCAAGAGCCCTGTACAGATAATAAGCAAGTGAGCCCTGGCTGGCCTGGCAGGCCTGCTGAGATAACCACATGTCTGGAGAGCTGCGAGGAGGGCAACGAGGCAGAGATTCGTACCTGGAAGCAGCGGAGGAACGACTCGCCTATCGCAGCATCTCGGAGTCTCTGAACAGCTCAGGCAACCAGCAGGGGGCAAATAGTCTCATTTCAAGATTGTGTTAACAGCAAGTCTGTGTTCAAGACTGGAGGGATGGGACGGACGACTCTTTGCTATACCATATTCCAGGGCTCTCCATATGCATCTGCAATGAGTAAAGGCTACAGCCCTGCTTTGGGAAGGTCTGTAGGAGCCAGCGCACACCCAACGGCCAAGAAGAATCACACTTCTTTCTTTCTCTGTACACTGCCTGGAGTTCAAAGTGTTGCTGTCTACTTGCCCAAGGGCTTGAGCATGCATAATAGGACTGGGGGCTTTCCCCGCTTTGATCAGCAAAATGCACGCTCACCTGTTGCCCCCCTGTCCTATTTCATTTACCTATTCCTAGAATGTATACCCCACTTTTCTACTTTACCATGCACTCAAAAATGTCTTCAAAAATAAACCACATTCCCCTACTGACGAGAAACATTTAACATGCCATAAGTCTACCACGAAAAGGATGTATTTCTTTTCGTTCTTTGATATTTGAACATTAATTTCAGAATGACTAGTGTATTAATCGCTGTAATGTTAATGTTTGAAAATGCAATTTAAAAATAAAATACAGAAACTACCTTGGACAACAACTTATGTTTTCTGCTTCTTGATTTCTTCTTCTCCTTGTGTTGTTTTCATTCCAGTGGGGACAGAAGAAACAAGCCATGCGGCCAAGGGTGGGCCAGGGTTAGCTTCCAAAAGCAGCAGCCAAAGGGCAGAAGCAGCAGGTATCATTCAAGTCAGGGGATCAAGTTCCAAAATGAGCAGAAGCTGAACCTGGTAGGATCCCAGCTTCACAGGGCTTCGTACAGCTGAATGGATCTTCGAGGTCAGCTGACCAAGTGCTCAGTCGAGTGGCGGGGCTTCCGTTGTGGGGCACCTGTGGCAAATGCAGCTCCGTCTGCAATGCTCGGTGGCCCAAGAGGTGAGGTGCAAGAGCTGGCTGCTCTGGTTTGCAATCCTCCCCTCCCCGAGCATCTGAAGCTGCCTTCTAGAAAGAAAATATTTCTTTACCCAGCGTGTAATTGGTTTGTGGAACTCCTTGCCACAGGAGGTGGTGATGGCACCTGGCCTGGATGCCTTTAAAAGGGGTTTGGACAGATTCATGGAGGAAAAGACCATCACAGGTTACAAGCCATAAGCAACCTCCTGGTTTTAGAAGTGGGTTTTCTCTGTGCCAGGTGCAAGGGAGTAACAACGGGAAACAGGTTATCTTGTTGTCTTGTGCTCCCTGAGGCATCTGGTGGGGCCACTGTGTGATAGAGGAAGCTGGACTAGATGGGCTTTTGGCCTGATCCAGCAGGGCTCTTCTTATGTTCTTATGTTCTACCTTGGCCTGGTCCACCCAGGTCTGAATTGTCTGCGACTGCCTGGCAGAATCTTTTCAGGCAAGGGTCTCTGCCAGCCCTATCTGGAGAGACCAGGGATTGAAGCAGGGATCCCTTGCATACAAAGCAGGAGCTCTACCGCTGAGCTGCTGCTCCATCCCCAACGGTGCCTTTGGGAGGGCCATGTGCAGCAGCGATGAGCCTCTTGTCGAAAGCGCCCCATTGTTTGTGCAAGCACTCGTTCCCAGGCTCTGCCAAAGGGGCTCGCACACATCACAGATGACAGTCAGGATAATGCCAAAGGTGAATTTAGAACCCTCTCATCCATCCCAGCCCAGTGGAAACCTTCCTGCCTCATCATCCATCTCCTTCTATTTTCCACTGGGTCCGTTTGCTGTGTAATGAAACCTCCATGTCCTGTCATCTAAAATATACTCTGACAATTGCTGCAAAACTTCCCCAGGGGGGACGCGGCTGTGCAGCCAGCTGCTAAAGAGATTAGTCTGCTGCCACGTGGCAGGCTGCAAATCTGGCCTCGCCGTTGTCGAGACGGATCCTTTTCAAACGCATTGGCGATGCTCTTTTGTAGCAAACTTTGATGCTGCTTATTCCCCAATCACCAGCAGCTTTTTCTCTCTACCAGATGGACAGAGAAACAAATTGTGTGAGTAGCAAGCTTGGGAGCAAAAGCCGCTGAAAGAGGGAATCCTCCAGAGAGTCAGACTCTGATCCTGGATTTGCTGCCACAATTTTAAACTAGTGATTGTGGTGGCACAGACATTTCTTTTTTAAAATAGCATGTGGCTATTCACCGTCTATGTGAGCCGCAGTGGCTTAGTGATTAAGACGCTGAACTGCAGACCGGAACGTAGGCAGGACAGCAGTTCGAGATCCAAGTGCCATGTGACAGTGTGAGCGACCGTCTTCAGCTCCAACTACTGCCAACCTAACAGTTTGAAAGCAAGAAATTGCAAGTAGATGAATAGGTACTGCTGCGGTGGGAAGGTAACAGCATTCCGTGCGCATTGGTGTTGAGTCATGCTGGCCACATGGCCACGGAAGCGTCATCGGACAGCGATGACTCTTCAGCTTTGAAACGGAGATGAGCACCGCCCCTAGAGTCAGACATGACTGGCTTTCAAGCAAGGGGAACCTTTACCTTTTTATTCACCTTCTAACAATTCTATTTGGGTCCATTGTTGCTCCCAGCGGCGGCTGCCTCAGCATTTTTTTTTCCTGAGCTCTGCTCCTTCTTCCTCTTTCCTGAATCACAGAGGTCAGGGGTCTCCTACCTTTTGCAGTCCGTGGAAACCCTTGGAAATCTAAGCATGGGTAGAGAAGGCAACTCCCTGCCCGTTGCCTTCTCTGCACGGAATGGCTCCGACAGCGAGGGGGCGAGGCCTCCTCGTGCCGGCTTGTAAACAGGGACTAGGATGGGGCGCAACTTACAGTACCGCCCCCACCATAAGAACACCTCTGGTGCCTGGACACCCTCTCTGAAGGTCATGCTACAAATGTCATCTGTCTCTGTCTCTCCGGCGATGCTGTCAGAGCTGCAGGAAGAGGCTGAATCAGCCTATCACATTGTGCAAACAGGCAGTGCCGTTCATGCGGCAGAACTTGGCAGTCAGCATGCTACTGACGATCCATCTCCTGGCACCAGACAAGCAGCCCAACCAAGCAAGTGACAGCCACTAACCGGCCATCTCCCAACTTGGCCCAGATCTCACTTGACGTCTCCACCAATGCACGGAGTCAGGTTGGGTGCATTACCTAACTAGGATGGCAAAAGCAGGGCTGGCAGACACAACCAACCAGCACTGCACTTGTTTTGAGAAGGGTTGTAATGCAAGCAGCAGCATCAAGCTCAGGCGAAAGTCTTTAGGCCAACATGCGCCAATTCCACGTGCAAGGGACACAATCGTCGAAAGAACAAACCACATGTGACAGAGGTTAGTCATGCCAATTACTGCAGTGCTGGAGGGCTCCCAAAAGTGGCGGCACAAAGGTCAAGCTAAAGCAGTAGAACAGGAAAGAATAATTGCTAGAAACTATCAGAGGTGGCACGCCTCTCAGGAAGACGTTCTTGCTGACTGCGTAGCTCAGCCCAATAGGTTGTCTCAGGGCTCAGGCTATGGAATGCAACGATGACTGCTGATAAGGATGGACAGGGATGGAGACCTTGGCTAGTCTTGGTTGAAGGTCTTTTGGTACCTGTTGAAACTCCCCAGATGCTTTAGCTGTGGAGGAATCTCCACATTCACCTAGAACTTCACTTTAGGGGGAATTCACTGACAACCAAGGGATGTGTAGGACCTCCATGAGGGGAAAAAAATCCTTAAGGGGGAAAAAAATCATCTGGATAATCAAGGTTCCTACTCCCCAGGTGTACATGTCACACATTCCTCAAAACATCACTCAAGGCAGTGGCCGGAAGGTGCATTGGTAGCATTGGGGCAGGCTTAGAGATAGCCATCATGCCCCCCCCGCCTGTTTTGATAAATGCAGGGAGCCTGATGTGAGCATTTAGTCCCACACAGCAGCAGCACACAGAAAGGAGGAAAAAGAAGAAACCTGATTCCTGCCCCCTTCAGCAACCCACCTGTCAGATCCAATGTTTTCGGCATGCATGATGACTGGGAATCTGAACTTTTGCACCCGTTTCCACCAGTCAGCCACAGAAAGGGTTAGGAGGTACGTATTCAAGAAGAGGTCTCCTGTGTCCTTTTGCTGTCTTCACAGACTGCCCACAGGGAGTCCTCCCCCCCACACACACACAAAAATCCAGCCAGATCTGTGGTTTCAGGATTATGGGGCTCAAAGCACTGAGCACTTGAAGACAATAGACGGAAAGTCACAAAACATATTCCTGGGAAGTCGATGCAAGGAGTGTGGCAGCCTGGTGCGTCCTGGACCACAGGAGACATCAAAGGCATGCGTGGTGATTTAGCCCTTTACGGACGGGCATCTCAATGATTCGCGGAGCTAATCAATTAGGAGATAGATTCCCTCCACTCCTGGTGTCTTCAGCGCACCCCACCCCTACGCTTTGAAGAGTTTATTTCCAAGAATGGAAGCCCCGCAGAGCTGTGTTGGCTGAGTTATAAAAGCTTGACATATTGATGGAAAGTAGGCTCGAGTGTGGAAGCGGGTGACAAAAACAGCCATCCTACACCAAATTGAGCCATCCTACCTCAAATTCTCCTTGGTTTGAGCAGTTGCTATCTGGAATTCCTGTACATGAAATGGAAAAGTGGGCAGAACACACCAGTCGTGTTTATGGTTGACATTGTTTTTAATATGTGGTTAGCTGCTTTGGCAGCCATTGGCTACCTATATGTACAGGTATATAAAGTGGGAATAAAATACTCTAAATAAGAGAGCTGCTGTCTCTATTCCCTTGGGGCAGAGGTTCCCAAAGTGGGAGGCGCGACTCCCAAGTGTGTCATGGAATGCAACCAGGGGCGTTGTGTTAGTCTTCTAATTACCATATATTCTTGCTTGCAAGAGAGACATTTAGGCAAAAACAAAGACCTGGAAAACCTGCCTCTTCACATCGGTCACTCAAAGTTCACTTCAAGAGACTTCAGGTTTGCAGCCAGCACCACATTTTGTTTTTAACAGCAGTGAGCAGAGAGCCTTGCTTATCTTCATCAAAGAACAATTAACAACTCAATAGATAAGATAAGCACTTTGAGGTTCGCTGCAGCTTGAGGCTCCCTGCAAACTGAAACAATTGCTGGAGGCAGCATTCTATTTATTGCAGGTTTGCAAATTGGTAAAATATTTTCTTGCTGCTGAATGTTTTTAAGAAAGCTTTAAAGACTTTGATTTCTCACTCTGTGATTAAGAGAGGTAGAAGAGGCATAAGTAAGTTGCTTCCTGTTGAGTGAGCTGTAGAAATGTCTACCTTGTTGAATTAAGCCAGAGGAAGGAGGCGGCAGATGCTATGTTTGTTTGGTTGATTAATTATTAGGATCTTTCTCCTTCCTCCTTTTTGATCCACCTCTAAGTTAGTTTCCCACTCTATTTGCTGGGACAACCCCCCCACCCATTGGAGACTGCTGGGTAGTGTAAGAATCTTTTTTTCATCTTGCAAAGATGCTACATCTTTTTTTCATTTTGCAAAGATGCTACCTAAAGGAGCTTTCTCTCATGCAACTGGGGTGGGGCATGACCAATGAAAAGAAATGACCTCCCTCCCATGCTTTGATGTTTCTCTTGCCATGAATAGGACTAACGCAGACGACATCAGTGCCCTCTACCAGATAGACACCCCAGGCCTGCTAAGGGAGGGAGGGCAGCATCCGAACCCCACCCTGTGCACTCCTGGCTTAGCTGCTGCTCAGCAGAATCATGGAAAATCCACTTTAGGGCTCGTTTTGGGAATATACATATACATATTAGGAAGGGTGCCTCTGAGCATGTAAAGAGTGCCTGTCTGTTCAGTGCACTTTAATGGGGAGCCACGGCTAACGGCGAGGGAGGTCAAGGGAGGCGTGATTCCCAAAAGTGTGGGAACCACTGCCTTGGGGTCTTGAGGGGCAGGTCTGCAGAAGTCCACCTTCACCCTCTAATGATACCACAGGGTGCATACCAAAGTTTTGTTTCTTTCTCCCCCCCCCTTTTCTTTGCATTGCATCTGCCATGGGGGGGAGGGGGAATTAGCTTAATTTCCCTTCTACTCAGCCAAATCAGACACTGGCTTGCCTCTTCTGCCAGTGCAGAAGAGTTCTGCCAGAGGAGACGGCTTCCTTTGGGAGTGCTATCTTTACACTACTATCCATCTTCTAGTCCCAAGATTAATGCATTGGGACTGCAACGGATTTTTAATAATTAAACTGTCTCCAGCACCTAAGAGATCTTTTGTTTTTGTCATTTCTGCCAATACACCAAAACTCTTCTCCAAAATTGTCCCTCGAACAATCAGTCTTTGGCACAGTTTCATTTTCGCTTTGACAGATGTTATGCTGCAAAAGCTGCCTTTTTTTCCTTTCTTCCTTGAGTCATCTCCAATTTGATTGTTGGATTTTTATTTTATTTTATTTTATTTGCATCAGATCTTACTCCTTTTCATGGTATTCTTTCCCCTCCAGGCAAGATGGTTGAATTTTTATTCTCTCCGCCTCAAGCAAACATTTGCTTGCTTTCAAAGAAGAAACAGAATCAGGTGATACTCAGAGGTCCAGTGCGGAAAACCCAGCTCTACTCCGGCTGCAGAACCTGCCCTATTAATAATTAAGAAAAGATGGGGAGGAATCTCCAAAAATAGTTTCCCTCTACCCCCTGCACCAGTTCAGCATGATGCTGAACTGGAAGCTGTGCAACCTGCTGCTCTTCTTTCAAATGGCATCAGCGTCTGTGAAGCTGCCTTCTACGGAGTCAGGCCATTTGTACGTCCAGCTTAGTACTGTCTGTTCTGAACGGCAGCAGCTTTCCAAGTTGGGCTCCTGCCACTGGAAATGCCAGGGACTTTCTACATGCAAAGCAAATGCTCCGATCAGAAGCACCACCAGTCCCTCCCCTTGAACCACAAAAGATCTCTCCAGTAAGTCATCCTCCTGGAAAGTATGTTCCCTCTGTAGACTGAATGCAGGGAGGGTGTCCAGGGTCAGCCAACTGAAGCACTGGCTGAGGGCACACATCCACCAGAGGGCCCCTTTGACTCCTGGACCCTCGATACCAGTGGCACTGGAGTGCCTAATGCATCGTCAGTGGATGGGGAGGGGGTGCCATGGGGCCAGAGTCCTCAGTACCCTGGCACTGGCTGAAGTTGTTATACTGCAAGAAGGGGTGTGGGAGGGGGCAGTAGTGGTCACACTTCCAGCAGGGGCTGACAGAGCTGTGCTGATGTCACCGAGGGGCGGGGCAGGCAGAAAAGTCTCTGACTTCCATTGGCAGGGATGTCTGCGATCAGCCTGTTCATGGCCATTGGCGTTCTTCTCCCAACATACTGTACCTCTCCATGCCCATATGCAGGGGAGGATGTCCCGTCTTTTTTCTACAGTGAACACTTACTGGCTCCTGTGTATACAATCCAGGACCCTCCATTTTGCAGAATCCTGGGGCCCAAACACTCAAATATATCGATCCCATTCAGATCAGCGGGACGTACTTCTGAGTAAACCTGGAGAGGCGTGGGCTGCATGACCAGACGGGTGGGGTGGAGGGTGTTCGGAGTTCTGCTTTACATCCATGTTGCGCCTCTCATTAAAACCCAGCTTTACTCCAAGCGTCTTCTCATTACAACAGGCAGAAAGCTTTCGCCTCTGGGAACACAGCTATAATGAGGGCAAAGTGTACGGCTGGAAAAAAACCAGCTTCTAATAGCTCATTAGTAAAATTGACTGTTGTTCCCTCAGTTTGACTAAAGATCTAAGAACTGGCCCTTTCCTGCAGTGATGAATCGTCAGAATCGTGATGAAGCGGTGTCAGTCCCGAAGGATTTTCTTCCGACTGAGCCTTAGAACTAAATCACACAAACAGAAGGTTCGTGCTGCTTTTGCAGGGCTGGGCTATTTCAGGTTGCAGGTAGGGGGCCAATATCTGAGGGTTCACCCGTGATTATTTTAAAAGCTGCCCACACTATCACGCTCATGTGTCAGAGGGGAGTGTGACCTTCCTTCGTGATATGGGAGTGACGAATGTTCGCAAAGACGAGTGTGACTACACAAGGGGGCAGCAGCCATCATTCAGACCTTCACCCGTCCTTTGTGGTGGTACAACAATCCAGCAACGATTATGGCAGAAGTACCAGCTGCTAGGGAGGAAACGTCCATCACAGCTTACAAGCCATGATGGGGATAAGCAACCTCCTGATTGTAGGAGTAGGTTTTCTTTGTGCCAGGTGCAAGGGAGTGGCAACAGGATACAGGTATCCTGTTGTCTTGTGCTCCCTGAGGCATCTGGTGGGGCCGGGCCACTGTGTGATACAGGAAGCTGGACTAGATGGGCCTTTGGCCTGATCCATCAGGGCTCTTCTGATGTTCTTATGTTAGGGAGGCTGCATCCTGCTTGTAAACTCGCAGAGGCATCTAGCTGATATCAGGTCACCACTAGCGGAAACAGGGTGCTGGGCTAGCCAAACAACACATTACATAAAGCCTGTCATTAAGAGAGGGACTGAAAACAGGAAGTGATCAGGAAGTCCCCCCCCCTTTTTTTTTTTTTTGCTAAAAACTACTTGTGGAAACCTGATCTAGATTGGGACCATCCCATGTGCAAGCATTTCCCCCTTCCTCTCATTCCCATTTTCCTGATTAAAAAAAAAAAGCTTATTAAAGACAAGTGGTTATTTGTAGCAAATAGCCATTCCGAGGGCAAATGGCAGCTTTGGAAAGGGTGATTCTTGGCAGGAAAATGACACAGGGGCAAGGGTTAACACTCCTCATGAACCACAATCCCAATCCAGGTCTCTCCCCAACTGCATTTTGGCAGAAAAGAGGCACTGCCTGTTTTCAATCCAGCTCTTAGTGATGGGTTTAACATAACCTTTAATGAGGTCCTTTGTCGAGTTCAGCAAAGTAGTTCTTACTGCCCAATCCAGTGTTTCCCAAACGTTTTCGACCTGTGGCTCCCTTGACCATTGGTGACCATTAAAAATAGTTTTACTGATCTCTCCGGGCCGTCTTGTCAACCTCCCTCCCCCAGCATGCAGTGCATGCTCTAGCAGCACAGCTGCATGGCATAAACTGGTGGGAGAGAAGATTGGGCCATTAGATTCTTAGATTGCACAGCTTCCAGGCAGACACTGACACACTATTTTTTTAGAAATTAGTCCGTGCCAACGACCCATTAGGAGATTGGATTTTCTAACAGCAAAACATCAGCCACATGGATATGAAAATCCAATGATTTTTCACTCAGATCCCTTTCTGGCTTGTGTGATGACATCTGGTAAGTACTTGTGTATAATCACTCCCTAACTTAGTGCCGAAAGAGTTCTAGTGTATTTGTCCACGTCCTATTAATAAAGGTCTACTGGAGAATGAGTGTAAAGGGGAGGAGAGGTGGGGAAGGGAGGCGGGGGAAGTGTGGAAAGGATTCGACCCAGGTTAAGTCATAATTGTAAAAAATTGTTTTGACATTATGTTAATGCATGTCAGTGCATTATCCCCAATTTAAAGTTAATCACTAAAATTACCCTTGCGGTTCCTGGAAAAAAAAAAACCCTAAAAACCTTAATGAAATAAGATTTGTTGAGGTGTGAATAATATAGACATTGAGGTACACAAGTGAACTGAAAAGCAAAGGGCTCGCTTTAACTCTTTGCATGTCACTGTTGAGCATTTGTGTTGCACAGCCCGATCCTGCTTAAGATGCGGCAGCTGGCTGAAATGGCTGGCAGCTGCATCCTAGGCAGGATACGACCCACACTGACACAGCTGGGGCTCAACTTGAGGGAAGGGGACATTCATCCCCTTCCACTGGTGTAAGACCCAGAGACCCCAATGGGCTACCTCAGAGGTGCACCAGCTCTTTAGCTGGCATACGTCCGGGGAGGCCATGTAAGGCCGGCCCGGGAAGGGGACCGGGA
This sequence comes from Plestiodon gilberti rubricaudatus, assembly GCA_026170595.1. Taxonomy (NCBI): domain Eukaryota; kingdom Metazoa; phylum Chordata; class Lepidosauria; order Squamata; family Scincidae; genus Plestiodon; species Plestiodon gilberti. The sequence goes on from JANXHW010000007.1 coordinate 7,005,791, forward strand.
TATCAGCACAGCCTGGTGCCGATATCCCCACCCCCTCGCAGGCTGAGCCAGCCAATGGCCCCACCCCCTGCCACCCTGGCTTGCCCACCCTGCAGGGCATACCTGGAGTCTGGGGGACGGCGGAATGAGTGATGCCGGACTGCGCACTGGCGCTGCTTACTCCAGAGATGCCGTGAAAGACAAGTGCCTTACGGCACTAAACAGTCCTTTCGACAACCCTGCAGGGTGGGTCAGTGTTATTAGCCTCATATTTTAGAAGTGGAACTGAAACGGAGGATGGCTTGTTTCAGACCACCCCGTTAGCCAAGGCAATGGCGAGATTCAAACTGGGCATTTCCTGATTCTTGCTACACTCTCTTAGCCACTTCCCTGTACCAGCACTACATCATCATATGCTGCTCCACAATTCTCTTTCCCAAGAGTTTTGTTTCTCTTTGTTCTTCAGAGGGGTCGGGGTCTTTCTCAGCAGCCTTTGATTTTTCCGTATGCAAAACGGTGTGATGACATTTGCATATGGCTTTACTGGCTAGGTGTGTGCAAACAGATCTTTGATCACCCTCGCTACCGGTGCTGCATCTACCCGGTAATTGCAATCAGGCCCGTGCATAAAACACCTACTTGTCAATGCACGGAGAAGCTTGGGGTGGGCTGGAAAACTGACCCTGGATCTTCTTCAAACCATTGATGAGTGGCAACACACGGAACGTTTCCAGCTGCAGAGATTTGAATGTGTAAAATCTGTTCTTTCCTCACCTTCTTCTCATTTTAGTCCAAAAGAACTGCTCTGCACTGTATTATCAATTGCATTTTTTTTTACTTTGTCTTTCTTCCATCAAGGTCGCACATGTGGTGTTGACCCACCCAAATGCTGACCCGGCCCACTCCATTGCAGCTCTGTTGGTGCCTTGTGGTTTTAGACCATGCCTAGAGCCTAGGGTGGAGCAGAATCACACAGTAGTATAGCTCAGCCGGCCAGTACCTGACACTCCCCCAGCCCCCACATCATCACCCACTTCCAGAATGGCTCTGATTTGGAGCCAAACAGAGGCTGATAGGGAGGGCCAAACTTTGCTCAGCTCGGCACACTCCAACTGCTCAGAGCGGTGAGCACTGCGTGTGTCCCCCCACAAACAGTGTGACACACACACACACTCCGCTCAGAATATGGATGACATTGTCATACACGGACACTGCTGTACCAGAAACATTAAATTTCTGTGCTCAGCAATCCAAATTCTGCAGCCAGGAAAACTCAACCTGTCTCCTCCTCCTCTTTCTCCTCTCGTTTCCTGAGACATCCCTGCCTGTGCCCTTCACCTGTGCCCTTCACTCGTCCATCTCCACCATCCTTAGACACCCAAAGGTGTTCTGCTTTCTTAAACATCTCTGCCCTCCTGTGCTGCTGCTTCTTGGGTCTGGAACTGCCTCCCTTCTTTTCTTTAAGTCCCTCCTCAAAAGCCACCTTGCCCATCAAGTCTTGGACCCAACCCCCCTAATCTCCATTCTATACTGCAAGTAAGCCTAAGAAGGGTACATGATAACCAATCACATATTCTTCCCCAGTCTTGTCCTGCATCCATTTTCCTTCCCTTCCTCTGTTGTCTCTTTTATATCTCCTTTAGACTGTTTTTTTAGCTCTGTCAAGTACCACATACATGGATGGTGCTACAAAACAACAACAACAAATTATGCAACCCAAATACAGTACATCCTGCCAATCAAGCAAACGTGTTTCTCTTACTTTGCATTATTTTGTCTGCATCTTGAACTAGTTTACATAAGGTATTCTGCATAATTTTGTCTTGGGAAGAGGCAGGGCCCTAGGCATGGCACACACACACACACACACACACACACACACACACACACACACACACACACACACACACACACACACACACACACACAAACCATTGGAAATCATATTCAGCAACACATTCACCTCCTTCCTGGCCAGAAAAACGGAAGTGAAGGGACTTCCTTTTCCAAGTCCCTGTCCTGCCTTTTCAGGAGCCGGCATGGCAGGAACAGGGTGTCTAGGGAGGAGCATAAGCTGGCAGTGGCAGCATGAAGGAGCCAGAGCTGCCACCACAGCAGGTGGTGGGGAATGGAAAAGGGGTGAGGCAGGCCGAGGACTTCACAGCACCTGAGATAGCTCTACCAGCGTCTCGGAATCGAGGCTGGCTTCGGCCTACAGCAGACCCGAGCCGCTCCCAAGTGTGCACCGCGGCTGCCCAATGGGGTTCCCTTCTGTTGCATCGTTGGTCGGAAGTTCCGGAAGCCAGAACCCCATTGGTCAGCCGTGGTGCACACTTGGGAGCGGCTCGGGTACGCTCTAGGCCGAAGCCAGCCTCGATTCTGGGACGCTGGTAAGGCTAACCTGAGGCAGCATGCCAAATGCTGCCCCTCCATGCCCTGTTGATGTGCCAGCCTCTGCTCAGCTCACACTCTTGGCTGGAGAAGAAAAAGGGGAGCAAAGCAGAAGAGTGGAGGGGAGAAGAATGGTGGGCTAGAGCGTCTCCAACACTCTAGCCCACCACTTTCTGCTCCCCTCTTCCTCACTTCCTCTTCTGTTCAGTCCTCCTCTTTCTTTTCCAATCTATGGAGGAGGAGGAGGAGTGGGCAGATGGAAGTGGGTGCCCCTGAAAAATTGCTGCTTGAGACAACTGCTTCAGGCTGAAATCCTGAAATCCTATGAATGTTTTCCTGAGAGTAAGCCCCACTGCAGACAAGGGGACTTACTTCTGGGTAGGCAAGCATAGGATTTGTGCTCTCTCAGATGGCTTCATGGATGGGCTGGACGGAGGTGAGTTTGGTGTAAACCTGTTGGTGGGAGAGCCTAAAAGGGGCCCTCAGTTGCAGTGTGCTTTGCACACCAAGAGATGGGGGGGGAGACATTTGTGGGAAGTGGCCCAGGCATGGCATGCTTTGTGCTCCAGGGTGGGGGGGGGGAGAGAAAAGTTGGAAGTGCTGCCTCAGGCACAGAAAGGGCTTGGCTAGGTCTGTCTGCAGTGGCCAGGACACCTGAACATCGCTTGCTTCCCTCTTCCTTCCCAGCCGTTTCCTCCCTTGCATTGTGTCTATTCAATGCTAAGCTCGTATTCTCCACCATGAACTGCCTTGGGTAGAAAGGTGCGATATCAGCAAGTCGGTAAATGCATGGAGCCCACTGTCTTTGTCAGAGAATGGCCTTGGGAAGGAAGCAGCTGGAAAGCCCGTTGGAGAGGCTCCTGCTAATTGCTTCGGAGCAAGGAAGGGAGCCCTACTTACTGTCTTGGGCGACAGAAGCCTGGGCACCTGACCAAGATGACTAGGCTGAGCTTCAAGTCTCTTTGGGGTTGTTGTCATACTGCGTAGGGCATCTGAAAGCACAGCTGCGGAAAAATGTTAAAATACTTCCTACCCTTCCTTTTTAAAATGATTTTTCATTATAAACCGAAGCTATACAGGCAGCAAGGGAAATCAGCAATAGCAGTTCGCAGACTTAAGAAAAATTGCTCCAGATTCAATATATATCATGCATGGTAATAACAACAGCTGTGTACTAAAAGAAAACAAACAGAGTAATTATTTCTCCTCTACAGAAAAAAAAAATCATTGTGGTGCTTGAAATCAGTTTTTGGCTGAAATTGTGTCAGAAAAATAAACTTTCAACCATTCCAGGCAATTGCCGTATTTTTTGTTCCTGTATTGTTTTGGCTTCTTAAGGATGTATTGGACAGCTTGTTGGATCCTGGTCTACATTTGCCTGTGTGTCTTATTACAAAATGTGTCAGAGGCTTTAGTGCTGTAATTTTCCATTTTAGTGTGTGCAAGTGTGAACATTGCCCTCTTGTGGTTGAAAGGGAATACTTGAGTTATTTAGATGTACAAGGCTATTTCGCCCTCTAGTGTCTGGGAGGTCCAAGAGCCCATGCAGTACTGTAAATGGAATATTTATTTGCATGAAGGTTGCAATCCTTACTTAATATATTTGTCAGAGTAATTAAAACTTTTGGATTAATTAAAAAGTGTCCTCGATTAATTAAGTAGGAGGGTGTTTTTCCCCACAAAATTGATAATTATTTGTAATTATTATTATTTGTAACCTGAGCACCTTTCCGCATCAATATGCATGATTGACTACGCAGCATTCTGATGTCATAATCCTATTCCATGTTGCCCATGACTCCACTGAGGACAAATGAAGGCATCTGAGAGTCAAGTGGAGGTCAAGTAAGGGCACCCTAAAAAATGGGCAGGGTAATATTTCCACATGGAGTGCCCAAAATAATCGGGATGTCATTTTTTGGCACTGCCAAAAATGTTGGCAGGAAACTGTGAGTAACTTTGACTAAGCCCTAATTAAAATGAGAATAATAGAAATAAATGTAACAATTAACAGTGCAACGTGATGATTATTTCTGCATTTGATTGATCGCCAGTCGGCTCTGTGCTCTGCATTTCTCCTCCCCAGCCTGCACCCCCTTTCCCATCCTGACCTATTGCCACAGAGTAGTGGATGACTTGGTGGGTCGGCGTTAATGGCTAGTATTCAACTCACACAAGATGCTGTAATTAGACAATTTCTTTGTGGCATAATGTCAGATGACCTCAGAGGCCATTTTGCTATTGCAGGAACATATTGGATCTGTTCCTCAGCAGCTGTGGAGATGCTTTTGTTATTTAATGGACCTTTTATAAATTACCGCAGTTATCCAAGAATCTTACCGTTATTTTTTGTGTGCCTTTCATTTTTGGAGCCTCTTTTTGGTCCCCATTTGTTTCAACTTGCCTCCAAGGGTCACTTTTGGAAACACGCAGAAGCCAATGAGGACAACAGATGGGGACAATAACTGCCATATGTTATTATTTAGCACAGAAATTGTCCCATATTTCTTAACTCATCTCTGCTCTTTCTCCTCTCTAGGCCTAAGGTGGGCAGATTGCAGGCTTGGAGGATTTTATTTGCTTTTTATTAGAACCCCAAGGTCTACCAACTGGTGTCAGGTGCAAAATTCTAGAGGGAGCCAATGCAGGTGGTATGGAAATATAGCCAATTACCGTACTTACAGCAACCCCATGAGCTATACAAGACCAAATCTACACCTGAGTTACTCCAGTGAGATTCTAGCACAATACAGTAGTCTAAAACTGGCCAACTCAGCTGCCCAGAGACTCAACTGATATTCCTGTTTTACAGATGAGGAACACTGAGGCTAAAAGAGAAGCAATGAGCACAAGTCAGCCATAGCAAAGAATTATGAATTTTTCCTTGCTATGTTAAACTATTGGAAGCCCGAAACTCTTTGTCAATTTCCTACAAATCACGCAGAGATCTATCAATAGATCACCATCTACCTTATGCTCTTGGAAAACAGATTTCCTCTTACAGATCCAAAGGTGCAAGTAGAAGCAATCGTATTTCTCTCCAAAAAGGAGCCAGTGTGGTAGTGTTGCATTCCTGACTCTTGCCAGCCTTCAGTTGTGAAGGCCTGGCAGTTTTCTGGCATCCTGCCTAGTTTTCAGCGGTATACTTACCTTGGCTGTATCTCCCCCAGAAAGGAGCATTGTGGAGACTGTAGCATAATCGTGAAATGTCTCTGTCTCTGCCGCTATCCCCCCCCCATTGATTGTGAATAAATGATGTTGTTACCTAGCAGCAAGTACTTGAAGTGAACTGATCCAACCAATTATGAATGTTTTGGTCAGCAGTGGCCACAATAGCCTTGCTTTTGAATGAGAAGGTTTGCTTTTGCCCTCATCCAGATAATCCTCCCAACTCTATTTTGTAATCTTAGCTGGGAAGAACTGCTCAGACCAGTTTCCTGCTTCCGACCTGGCAATCAACTGTGGCTTCATTCAAAGAAGAAGCAAGCAGTGTTGTGTACAGGTATTAAGAGTGTTGCAATGTAGTTGCACCCGTTTAGTTGCACTGAAAGTTCAGGATTTCAGAAAAGCAAGGGAACACTTTGATAAATTTGTATTTTTCTCCAAAGTCCTGAAATTCAATACCAAATTTCAAACAGGTAAAAATTCATCTCCTCCCTGCTTCGTACAGAAAGGTGCAGGCATTGTAGCCTGAACCTGTTCAGTGGATTGATTAGGATGCATCAAATCACAGCAGTTAATAACCTGACTCTCTTCATAGCGTTACATTCATTTCAAAGCATTATAATGATTACAAACGACATCTCAGACGGATCTGCTACAGGCTGTCTTGATGAACAATATGTACTGTGTCTTCATACTTCTCATGTTAGAGGTTTATAAAATTATGAATGGTGTGGAGAGAGAGACATTTTTCTCCCTCTCTCATAACAGTAGAACCCCAGTGAAACTGATTGATTGATTGATTGATTGATTGATTGATTGATTGATTGATTGATTGATTGATTGATTGATTGATTATCAGGCAACAGATTCAGGACAGACAAAAGAAAGTACTTTGCACCACATGCACTTAATGTACAGAATTCATCACCATAAGATGCTGCAATGGCTACTGGCCTAGATGGCTTTAAAAAGGATCAGGCATATTTATGGAGGATCAGTCAGTGTGAGGGATCAAAAGAGCTCAATGAAACAAGGTAGTAGTACTAGGCGGGGGTGGGGCATGGGTGTGACCTCCACACCCTGCTTGTGGGCTTCCCAGAGATATCTGGTTGACCTCTGTTGGAAGCAGGGTGCTGGGCTAGATGAACCCACTTTGGTCTGATCCAGCAGGGCTCTCCTTATGCTCTTGCTACCAGCACTCTCTTAATTCTAGGTTTTTTTTTTAATCAAGCTGCTAAATGTTAGGCAATGCTCTAGTATTTGCAGAGGAAATTCTCCATGGCTGCAGAAAATTTATCCAAATACATGGAAACTGCATGGCCAAAAAAGGAGAGAGAGAGAGAGAGAGAGAGAGAGAGAGAGAGAGAGAGAGAGAGCCAGCCCCAACATGCAATTAATTTTTCACTACAGTGTTCGTGTCCTTCCTTCCATGTTATCTGGGCTTCCACCTGTCTGTTCTTTGTTACCTTTTCCTCGCCGTTCCTTCTACTTCCTTCATTGTCTTCACCACTGTTGAAATGTAAATGGTCAGGCCCAGAATCGAATCAGGGAGGAATGAGCATCCTCTGCCAAGTCCCTGGTACCCTATTGCAGTCTCTGGGCATCTCGCTTGTGAGCCTGCTTCTCACAGCCATCGTCACTGCTCAGTGTGGCAGTGGAGAGAAGGAGGAGGGCTTTTCCTACACTGTTGCATTCTCAATGATGTGATCAGTCAATCAATCGAGCTTTGCTGATTTTTATTTATAGTTTTTATTAAATTTTGTATTGCCACGCTTTTGCTAGTTAAGGTTCCTAATATAGTTTGCAAGATAATAAAATCAATATCATCGCAAACATATTGTTGTTGTTATTATTTTGCCACCCATGTACATTGCACTTTGTATGGAGTGACAAAATCAGCTCCCTATCTTACAATTCCAAGACTTGCAATCTTAAAAGAAACACAAGGTAGACAACAGAAGAAGATGGGGAGGGAAGAAGATGCAGAGAAGGACCTGCAATTATTTGTCATGTAGACTTAGGTTTAGTATAGAGGAGAGTGTAGTATGGGGCCAACACCAATAAGGCAGGTTTAAAGGAGGGATTTAAAAGAAATAATGGTGCAGTCTTATGCATGTTTACTCACAAGTAAGTCTCGTTCTGCTCAATGGGGCTTATTGTCAGGTAAATGTGAATAGGGTGCAGCCCAAGGGAGGTAACATCATGATGACATTGTAGGAAGCAGTTCCTGGCATAGCAGACAGCAAGATAAGAAATGTTGGAGGGAGGTCATGAGATGACTTTGAATGACTGAGATCCAGAGGCGTTTCCACGGTAGGGACCGCACCGTAAGTCGCGCCCCGTTCTAGTACCGTGTTTACCAACCGGAACGAGGAGGCCCCGCCCCCTCACCGTCGCAGCCATTCCGTGCTGCGAAGGCGAACGGGCAGGAGACTCCCTGCTCGTCACCTTCACAGCACGGAATGAATCCGCCAGCGAGGGGGCGGGGCCTCCTCGTTCCGGTTGGTAAACACGGTACTAGGACGGGGCGCGACTTACGGTGCGGACCCTACCATGGAAACGCCTCTGCTGAGATCCCAAGCCTATCCTTTTCACACACACACACCGCTGATGCAGCGGCTCCAAAATTGCAGCCGTTGCATCCTGTACAGGGGTGGGGTGGGACCGGGAGGATTCTGCAGGGAAAGGGGATGTTTAATCCCCTTAGTAAAGGTAAAGGTGACCCCTGACAATTACGTCCAGTTGTGTCCGACTCTAGGGTGTGGTGCTCATCCCCATTTCAAAGCCGAAGAGCCAGCGTTGTCCGAAGACGCCTCCGTGGTCATGTGGCCGGCATGACTCTCCTTGCCTCAGCGCATAGCATGCAGCTGGAACACAGAGCGCTGTTTACCTTCCCGCAAGCGGTACCTATTTATCTACTCGCATTTACATGCTTTGTCCCATGGCCCATAAGGGGTCTCCTCGGGCCTACACTACCAATTTTGCTAGCTTAAGTCTGAGGAGAAAAAAAAAGGCGGGGAGGCTGCAGGGAAGCCTATTCCTTCACATACCCTGGACACAAACCATTTAGGGTTTTCAAGTTGATAACCAGCACCTTGCGTTAGGCCCAGGAATGAACCAGGAACAAATGGAGAGCTAATAATATTGGAGGTTATGTGCTCTGAGTAGCCGGCTCTGCCAGCAGCATTTTGCACCAGCTGAATATTCTTCAAAGGCAGCCCATCTAAAATGCACTTATCTCCCAAAGTCCAACCACCAGATGTGACCAAGGACTGTGTGGCAGCGGTCAGATCTTGCTTGCACCACTGATTTTTCCTTGGCACTGAAGTTGATCAGCCCTGGTTAATTTCAGTGAATGGATGTCAGTTGGGCAAGCTATTTTTTTATTTTTTTTAGTAAAGACCTTACTGCCTTGGTATGCATCTATTGCATTGCTTCCCAGTCTATCATCCTTCATCAAGCCAATGTGTGGTGTTGAATTATAGCTGCATTTTGTATTGGATTTTAACTGCCGTGAATTGCTTTGGGAGCCCATTTTTGGCTGAAAACCCAGATTAAAATATAATCAATCTGATCTCAAATAATCGTCTTTTTTCCGGTTTAAGCCATTTGATGCTTTCCACATGGAATTCTTTGACTCATCTGATCCACTGAGCTATTATTAATCAGACGGATAATAAACCAAGTCAGGTGGGAGGGAACAGTGTGTGGTTGTCAGGCTTGGATACCTTGCAAAGTCCTGGAATAGGTGGGGCAAAAGGCTTACCGGCTCACTTTCTTCTCCAATTTGGAAAATCCTAGTTGAGAGGAAACAGCATGTGGGAAAGAGAATGCAGAACTGTAAAGAACTAGTTCCACCCTCCCATTCATCACCTGTTGCCTCCTTCCAGGCTTGTAAGCTTGAGAGCGCTATCTCCATGCTGCAATGTGCTTGTTTTCAACTGTAGTTATACTTAGGCTTACCAGATCTCCAACCGGGACAGAGTGCTAGACCTTTAGGAGAAGGAATGTGGGTAGGTGTAGCTTGTTAAACCTTAGAGTACAATCCTAGGCATGTCTACTCAGAAGCAAGCCCCATTGTGTTCAGTGGACCTAGGAGTGTGCTCTAAGGTTTAACAAGCTACACCTGCCTAAAGGTCTGCCTTAGAGGATTGTGCTGTAAGGTTTAACAAGCTACACCTGCCCACATTCCTTCTCCTAAAGGTCTAGCACTCTGTCCCAGTTGGAGTTCTGGTAAGCCTAGTTATACTGGGTTATCCAAGGCTTAGAGAGTTGCCTTAGACTTGCCTCATGCAGCAAGTGATAAAATAGGCTTTTAACCCTGCACCAACTCTGCTAGCACAATAGGATGCCAATATGTATAGATGGGGCTTATTAATAGAACTATTTGAATTGCCTTGCGCTGGAAGTTGGTGTTGAGGCTAAGCTGTTGTTGAGGCTAAGCATATGAGCTACCAGCCCCAAAGTCCCTGATTCAAATGTAGCCTTACCAGATCCAAACCGGCACAGAATGCCTAGACCTTTAGGAGAGGTTTACTCATTGACCTTTACTCATTGAGACTTACTTCCAAGTAAGCCTCAAAATCAGAGAAAATCAGTGAGGAGAGCTTTAGAAGCATCCCGTCATGTAGTTTTCATTCTGGATTCTGTGTCATTCCATGACAACCAAGTCCTTCTTTTCCTTACACCCCCCAACCTGAACATTACAGCTTTCCCATTCTGCCTGTTGAAAATGCCTCCCTGTAAGGTCTATTTAAAATAAATGAGCCATTCGGGGAAGAAAAAGAGGAAAAAATGAATTAGGGGAGGGGTACAGATTCCATTTTCCGGCTCCTTTTCCCCTGCAGCGAATCTGATGAGTCTGAGTTTGAGCAAACATTGTACAGAAGCCCAAGAAGGAAGTGGGCTGTTTGCAGAGATGTCGGGGGCAAGGTCCAGTAACCCCAGGAAGGGAACTGTGTAAATGAAACTGTAATGAATAGCTTCTCTGCCTACCTGATCAGGGCTTAGAAGAAGAGAAAAGAGAATGTCTTGAAAGGCAAGCACACTAAGTGAGTCCTTTGTGAGCATTCTAGCATCCCCTTTCCCTGTTACAAACTCAACAGGCATCTGCATCCAGTCAATACCATTCGCTTTCACTACGAGGAAGCTTGGTCCTCAATGGGTAGTTCACCTGCTGGAAACTGGTAGGAATAATGAAGGGGTTGGGGTATTGTAAGAATGAAATAATATCCGAAGAGCTTATACAGTCCCTGGAGTAGAACAAACATGCGCACGGAATTTACTATGATTATGAATATACACTGGATGAGGTCCCTGTCTCCAGCTCGACTGTCTGTATTCGTTTATAATTAGGTAGCCGATTGCTGGAGAAAAGGCAGGCTCCATTGTCGGCAGGAGTTAGAACCTCTGCTGAAACTTGCTCACACATTCCGGTCAAATACACAGGAGGAATTTTGAGGACAGAAAAACAGAACTTGGATCAGGCTAGCGAAGTGGCTTAGTGGGTTCTGCACATCGCTAGGATGACACGAGACTTTGCTTAAAGCCAAATCGGAAGCAGGTTTATTCCAAATCTGTCTTCCTTAGTAGAAACAAAAAGAGAAGCTTCAAAGGAAGCCAAAAGACTGTTGAGAAGGCTAGTGAAACAGATCAGGGAGGGGCTGCACAGCTCTGTTAGGTAGTTCCTGGGTTTCACCAAAAGTGAAATTTGTAGCAGATTTGGAGATGAGACATGTTCATGAGACATGTGAGATGTGTGTTCAGATGAGAAATACAAAGGAGTTTTGCTCGCAACCTTTACCTGTGATGGTTCAGCACATAGGTACCGTAGTAGGTTCTGCTGTTTTTCCACAACTACATTCCTGAGACAATTAAGGTAGCCTATCTTGGAGACTTAAATATTCTGCTTGGCAGTGGCGTCGCTCGAGGTGGGGCGGAAAGCTAAGTTCTACAGCTTTCCGCCCCACCGTTACTCTCCTGCACGAGGCGCCCCGCCCCCTCGTCGTAGGAGCCCGTCAGCAGAGAGAAAGCAACGCGCAGGGACTCTCTGGTCCATCTTGCAGGAATATGATTAGAGTGCCCTGAAGTAAGGTTGATCTGATCATTCCTGGGACACAGGTCCTGTTCCGCCCCTTTGCCTTTGGCCTATTGCAGAGGTTCTCTAAGTGTGAGGCGCGACTCCCAAGTGTGTCATCAAAAGCAGCCAGGGGCGTCGCGTTCATCTTTTAATTAACACATATTCTTGCTTGCAAGAGAGAGAGAGAGCAAAAACAAAGATCGGGAAAACCTGCCTCTTCACATCGGGTCACTCAAAGTTAATTTCAAAACACTTCAGGTTTGTAGGCAGTTTCCACGTCTTGTTTTTAACCACACCGTGAGCGAAGCCCTTGCTTATCTTATGTTAAAGAACTATTAACAACTCTATTGATAAGCTAAGTACCTGTACTTTGGAGCTGGAGCTGCAAAGACAGCATCTCGTTTCTCTCCAAATCCTGAGACATTGCAGGTTTGCAAGTAAAGTATTTTCTTTCTGTTGAATGTTTTTAATAAAGCAAACACAAAACAAATGCAAGAACTGCAATTGAAAATGGTGCAGAGCAGGTTCTGCTTTACATACAGTCTTTGATTTCTATGTTTAGTTTGGTTGATTAATTATTAGGATTTCTCTCCTTCTTCCTTTCTGACCCACCTCTAAGTTAGTTCCCCACTCTAGTTGCTGGGACAACCCCCCCCCCCCCCGGAAACTGCCAGGCAGTATAAGAATCTGTTTTTCGTCTTGCAAAGATGCTACCAAAAAGGAGCTAGCTTTCTCTCTCTTTCTCTCTTGTGCAACTGGGGCTTCCCTCCCATGCTTTGATGTTTCTCTTGCCATGAATAGGACTAACACAGACAACATCAGTGCCCTCTACCCAGGCCTGCCAATGGAGGGAGGGCAGCATCCCAACCCCACCCTGCACACTCCTGGCTTAGCTGCTGCTCAGCATAAGCATGGAAAATCCACTTTAGGGCTCGTTTTGGGAATATACACATACATATATTTATTTATTTATTTATTTAAGAGATTTGTAGCCCGCCTTTCTCCCACAAGGGCAACCAAGGCGGCTTACAACATATTAAAATACATAAAACACATTAAACACATACATATAAGAAAGGGTGCCTCTGAGCATGTAAAGAGTGCCTGTTTCTTCCATGCACTGTAATGGGGAGTCACGGCTAACGGCGAGGGAGGTCAAGGGAGCCGCGAGTCAAAAAAGTTTGGGAACCGCTGGCCTATTGGGTACCACAGAGCTCCAGCTTTTCCTGGATGCTTTTTTTTTTAACCTGTATGAAATCAACGGGTGAAGTTAGTGGAGAGATTTCTGCTGGTCTCCTTGGTGTTGTTATATGGGCACAATCAACAGCAGCTAGAATGCATTTGATTTTGCCCATTATGGGAGTCTTGGTGCCCACCGAATGTATTCAGGCCAACCAATATTTGACAGGATTCTGGGAAGCTATAAGATCTGCTTCATACATTGCATTGTACAGGCACCTAGAATTATTTCAGTGTGCACCTACAAATGCAAGTGTGTGCCCTACAGGTACTCTCCTTTGGGAACTGGATAAGTCACACATCCCTCTTGCAATGCTTCGTCTTTGGCAAACCTGGCTCTGCTGTGGCATAATGTGTGGAATGACCTTAATTAAGTGTCAGGCACATCAAATAGTGATAGAGCAAGATCCAGCCAAAGATGTGCTCATTGAAATCCTATTGATTTCAACAGAAGAGTTTTGGGCATATGCTTAACTGTTCCAGTGAAATCAATGAAACTTCAAAGTGCTTAACTTAGGCTGAATCATCCCCATCACTTCTCTCCTTGGTTACAAAGGGATGACCATCAAGAAAGGGAGGGAGGGGCACCTTGATAGAACCGCTATTTGAAGTTAATATCCATTAGCAAAGCTGCTAGTTCTGGGTAATTGATTCTCAGCTCCAGATGTTCCCATTTTATCTAAATGCTATAGCAAAATGCCTAATTGATTACTTCCTTGAACACGTTTTAAAAACGTTTCTTTTGTCCTATGGTGATAAAGTCCAGGACGGCAGAGCTGAAGGGACTTCCGTGATAACTTGATTTTATTATGTCCTTTTAAAAACACACACACACACACACACAATGCATTGCAATCAAAGCAGGCTTTGGTAAGGCCCTCAATTCTGAGTATATTAGCTTTTTAAAATACTGCACAGGTGTAGTGGAAAACAGTGTTATTGTCATCTGCTGGACCATGCGCTGCAACTCCTGCATGTCAACTCCCAAGGCTCACTTAAAGACTCCATGAGAAGCTGGTGTAGTTGGGGTTCTGTTGTGTTTCAGTTCGTTGGACAGATGCTTTAATTTTGGGGGGTGGAAAGAAACACAGAATTAAAAGGAGAACAAAACTGAATGAAACAAGAAGGACTTTGATTTTTGCCCCAGGCACCACCTGAATTCTTACCAAAGCTCACACAATATGGTTTAATAATTCCCTTTGCCCATACTTTGGGATGTCATCAAAAATCACAAAGGTTGAAAAAGAGACATAAGACACAAGAGAGTTCCCACATGAAGGTGCATGAGATTGTTTCAGCGTGTGAAATTGCCATGCAATGAGATCTAGATGGTACAAAAGCTTCTTCTACCAACACATGCTGTAAGCATAACTAATTGTTCAATGTAACAGCAGGTTTCTTATTATAGAAATGGATTTCACAGTTTGGCGACACTATTGCAAGCGACTGTGTGCACCTCCACCCACATCTCGAGGGATGTTCCAGGTTTGTTTAACCTAACAGAGACATATGTAGTTTCTCTCGTCAAATGCTGGAACATACGCTGGAAGTTCTCACCTATAGTGACAAGTTGTATTACTCCACCAGTGTTTTGGGTGCGCATCAGTTTCCGCTAAATGTTCCAAGGATCTTAGCTTGACAAGTGGAGAAGAAGTCAGAAGAGGTTTAGAGGAGGTCAGAGATCATCATAAATTTAGCAGGTTGCTTGATCCACCAATCTCTATACACCCAGGTAGATCTCTCTATGATTATGCCTTCTCTCTTTCTCTCAGGAAAAAAAATGTAATGGAGATTATAGCAAAGTTTTGCTGATAGCTACTAGGATCTGAGCATTGCCAATTATAAATGAGCATACCTCATAATTCTGGGTCTGCTAGTGACTGTTTTTTTCCTGCTTTATGTGGTACCCAGTGATTCATTTTTATTTTTTTGTATGAACCCAGTGTTTTCTGTAAAGTATTGTTCTACAGTCTGTGGACAGTATTAATCAACTATTGCGATGATTGATTATTATTATTATCATTATCATTATAAACATTAGCTCAGCTTGACCCTTTTAAGTAGGCAGTTAAGGCTGTTCTTTTTGGCACACTTTTTATGGTTAGCAGCTGGTTTACAGGTTTTTTTTAGCTTTAATTAGTCCTTTCACTTGCTTTGTTTTTCATAAAAATCTTGTTGAATGATTGTATTTTTCTTAATTTCACTTTCTGCCTTACTTTGAGAATCCTGCTTGAAAAGTGCACTACAAATAATCTAGATTAATTAATTAGCTCCATTTACCCCCAACTAAAGTTGCATCCTAAGATACCAGTGCATCCATCCCAAACATACAACATACACAGCTTAGTTGTGAGTAAAGTCTTACCCAGGTGGACTCTTGTTTGTTTTGGAGTGCCCTGACATGTGCTTTTGGTCAAGGATCAATGCCAGAGAAGCATGTAGCTCCATCCAAAGTTTTTGTCCTTTTTGTCCAATACTTGAAATGCATTAGACCAGGGGTTCTCAACCTTTGGAGGTACAACCTTTGCAGGTACCCCCTATCACGGTCCAATTTTCTGAAGTACCCCCTGCTAATTAATTGGATTAATCAATTAATAAATTAGCTAATTAATCGTTAAATAAAAATGTACTGAAACAATTTTAAATGTGAAAAATTTCTTACTTAACTCTGTGTGTGTGTGTGTGTGTGTATGTGTGTGTGTGTGTCAGTGTGTGTGTGAGTGTGAGGGTGAGGGTGATTGAGAGAGAGAGTCAGACAGACAGGACAGACAGAACTTGCATTTAAGTTCTAACAAGTAATTCATTACTGATTGATGCTGATAAGGGGCAGGCTCTGGCGTACCCCCTGCCATTGGTCCGCATACCCCTAGTGGTACCCGCACCACATGTTGAGAACCCCTGCATTAGACCCATGCTGGATTAAAAAGGTCACCTTTTTCCCTTGGCACGATCCTGGCTGGAACTTCCTTGCTTGGAGAAACCACATGGAAATTTCCCAACTGCCTTACTGAGACTTTCAGACCAGGTGACTCTGAGCAGTGGAACATGTATGTTTGGGCACACATGTGTGAGTGCATGGCCATATCTCTGAGCACATGTGGTAACGGCAGGCCTCTGTTCCTTCCCATCCCTGAGAAGTTCTTTTTGCTTCCTAACACGGTTTTTTCCCCAAACTGGAAACTCCAAATTTAGTGACATTTGATGATGACAATTTACTTTAGGTGAAAATTATGGGCAATCTAAATCCCAGGTTTAGAAGCGTTGCACACTGGCTGGATTGCAACGTTTTAGATTTATTTTATCATTTATTATTTTAAAACAGATACAATATATCCTACCCTTCTCCTGAGTCCCAGGGTGGCTAAAATAGTGGTAAAATAGAATTTATCATCATCTGAGACTCTTCTCTGGGTGCCTCCCTCAGTAGAGATGAGACAAGTGGCAACCCAGGAAAGGGTCTAAGTCAAGATGCTCCCGTTTCCCGGACTCAGAGCACGAGCCCTGCAGATCAGACACTGGCAGCGGTGTCACTATGCACCCCCCGTGATGTCACCGCCTGGAAGTGACATCACCACCACCGCTGCAAAGCCGTTCCCAGATGCAGGTCGGGTGGGAGGGCTCAACTTTGCTCTGCCACCCGCCCGCTTTTTGCGCTGTTGCTGCCGATCCCCCGTCGCTTTGACACCCCCCCGTGTGTTGCTCAGGTGCGGTGCCCCACCCCCAGCAACGCCTCTGGACACTGGCTCCCTGCATCATCAGCGCTTCTGCAGAGAGGTTGGAATTGCAAGTAGTTCCCTACTGGGAACCCTGCATAATAGCCCAGAATCCTCCTGGCCTGGCTGGAGAGTCAGGTGACACCAGAGGCCAGAGAGAGAGAGAGAGAGAGAGAGAGAGAGAGAGAGAGAGAGAGAGAGAGAGAGAGAGAGTTCTCAGTTCTGCTTCCTTTCTGCAGCGTGGACAGCTTGTCATCAAGGGAAGCCAGGAGGAGGTTTCTCTCTTCTGCCCCTCTTACTGATTTCCAGCTGCCCATCCGCTCAAATACTTGCCTGACCATGATCTGAGCATCTGACACTGCCTTGCATGAACCTTCCAGTCTGTTGAATTATCAAGGAAGCACCAGGATTCGTGCTAAGCATGGGACGGTATTCTTGCAGAGAAACAAAATGAAGATCTGATCTGAAGCGTCACACTTTGGGGAGATGAGCAATCTCTCTCTAATCAATCATCAGACCAAATGCTCTCCCTCCCCCCCCACCCATTTCTTTGCATTTAATTTAGCAGCATTTTGACGAGAGAACAACATGCTGAGCAGGATTTCAGATCTCCACTTTAAACAAAAATTATCTTTAACACATTTTGACATTATTTACATCAACACGGAGGCTGATCAGATTGCGTCTCCTTTGTGTGTGTTTTAAAAAACAACACACAGCAAATGTGTTTAGATTATCACTCAAGCCTCCATTAATTGTTCCGAAGTCCCCGCTCCTCTGCTTCTATTAAGACTAACACAATTTGGCTGGAGCTACAAGGCATTGTAACATGTGACATGTCAACGAGAGCCTCCCCCCCACCACCTCCAGGGTGCCACACATATGCCTGGGAGAAGGGAGAGCGATGCATCCTGAGTCTGCCTCCTTGTTCTTCCAGATCTTTCCAAGGACCTGGACTGATGTTCTGCAAGGCTGTAGGGGAGCCAGGTCAGGGGATGTTACAACAGCTTGTCTTTAACAAAGACTAGAGGGATATAAGAAGCTGCCTTACTGAGTCCGACTAGTGGTCCATCGACCCCAGCTTTGTTGACCCTGACCGGCAGCCTCTCCCTGAAGGCTCAGCTACATTACACGCGTCGCGGAGCTTCTGACCTCATTTTTGAAGCAAGCGGAGCCGCTGCAACCTCCGCACTGCCGGCGCGCACCACAAACTGGAATCCTACTTTTTGGGGGGCGTGCGTGCAGAGCTAGGGGGCGGTTCGCAGAGCTACTGCAGCCTACCAATCGTAGGAGAGTGGCTGCATGCCCATCAGTACTACCTCCAATCACCTTCTTAAGAAGGCAGGACAACAGGAGGGACAACAGGCGGGAAGACACTCCCCCGCTCCAAGCACGGAGGAGGAGGCAGAGGCGGCGGCAGAGCCTCTGCCTGTAGTGTAGCTTAGCCTTGAGGCTTCTGAGAGTTCCACTTAGAGACCTTTTGTATGCAGGGCATGGCCCCCTCCTCCTGCAGGGGTCCTGGGCCAGCCCTGCTTAGCAGGTTCACTCACCTGTGGTTCTTCTCTCCCCACTCAACCCAGGCAGTGTCTGTCTTAATTTACTGCTCTGGGAGCATATGCTGATAATCCATTTTGCAAATAAATAAACTCCTCACACACTGCGACATGCTGCTTTCTATCTTCAATACGCCTTCTCTACGTGGGACATCATACTTTGCTACTGTAATATAAACATAAGGCCCAGGGAGTGAAATGCCCCAGTCCAGAGATATTTAGTTGCATTTCAGTCCAATAGAAATTAATGGGATTCAGATTAGTCATGATGACTTCTCCCACTGATTTCAATGAATCTTAAGTGCAACTAACTTTCTCTGTGACTGAAATCTATCTACCGGTCAATCAATTGATCGATCTTTCCCCCCACAATAAAATAATAAATAAAAGCAGCAGTAGCAGTAGAAAAAAATGGGACGAAACCCTACAGAACGAGGAAAGAGCCAATCTATGCGAAAAATAAATTAGAAGATCATTGGATTGGAAGTGTCTTCAATCAGCAGCAGAACTCAGGAAACATGGTGGCCCAAGTGACTGATCCACAGTCTGGGTGCCGCAACTATGTAGGTAGAAGGATGAGGACCACAAAGGACAAGCAAGAGTAAAATGCAGAAGTATGAGGCAAATCCAGTTACCATTACAGTACTTTGTTATTTTGAGAGTAAGCCTGAAGAGCTATGCTGAAGACTTCATGGAAGAATTCATTTTTGAGAAGACCTGAGTGAAAACAAACCACCTCTTCAGCCTCTTTGGAGGCTCTGAAGACGAGCCTTCCTTTTGCTGATGTTTCATGTTGCGTGGGCAAAGCATCCCTACCTCCCAGCCCTGCAACACAACACAAGTTGCTTGAGTGACAGAGGACATCTTGTCTTCTGGTGTGTTGCAGCTGTACAGATAGGGAAAGACAAGTCACCCCGTTGGCTGGGCACTGTGGGGATGGTTTTCTAACTTCAGGCAGCGGGTCGCAGCCTGTAGCAAGAAGATAAGCACGTGGTCCTGCATACTCCAAAATATATTGGATATACGGGCAAAGACGCCATGTCAAAAATAGAAAAATCTTTGAAGTTCAACGAACCTACAAAAACCGGGCACGGGTTTCCTATACAGGCAGCCATGCGCGGGCTGAAACATTAAAATCCAAAGAAAAAAGTAGCACCCCAACGTTTCGTTCCGTTGTACACTCGGAACCTATTCATGGGAGATCATACAGATGAAGATGGTATAGCTATACCCATGAATAGGTTCCCATGAATAGGTTCCGAGTGTACAACGGAACGAAACGTTGGGGTGCTACTTTTTTCTTTGGATTTTAATGTTTCAGCCCGCGCACGGCTGCCTGTATAGGAAACCCGTGCCCGGTTTTTGTAGGTTCGTTGAACTTCAAAGATTTTTCTATTTTTGACATGGCGTCTTTGCCCGTATATCCGATACATTTTGGAGTAACTGCTGGCCATGAAACATTTCGCAACAAATTGGTCCTGCATAGTTTGGCAGCGCTCTCTACCTTCCAGGTCTGGATGCAAACTGCCACAGCATGAGAAGAACAAAATGGTGGCCGTCCAAATAGGTATGATGTTTATGCGCAGCACCAGAAGGCAAGAGGAGGAGAACGTCCATTTCATGTTGGTCATGGGTGATATTTGGCTTGGCCTTAGTTCTAAGTTGCCAGGTCAGAAATATTGAAAACCTAAGATTTCGGGGGGGGGGGGGGGGAGGACCTGCTGATATCCCAAGATGATGATGTCAGAAGACTGCCTGCCTTTAAAACAATGAGCAAAAAACTGATACTATGGTAGAGCCCAGCATTAAAGGAGGAAGGGGAAGAGGACGGTCCTATCAGAGATGGGACAAAAATGGCCTGAGGTTAACCTTTGTTACCTGGCTATCAGAGAAGGAAAGAAAAACACTGAAGAAACAGGGTCACTTTTGGTCATTCTGAGCTGGGGTTTGAAAGAAGGGAGAGAGGTGACTCCACTCGGTGTCCTCAGGGAGGGAGTTTTTGGCCGTCTCCTGAATTCGTTGTTAAGTGCCAAAGAACCGCTGCTCTTATCAGTCAGAAACATTCCTGACTAGCTCAGAAGCTCTTTGCCAAGTTGCTTTTTATTGAAAATATTGAGCAGGCCCATTGTTCGGCCCTCTGATGGAAAGCGGTGATTACGAGGTGCTAATGGAATCTTTAGCCATGACATCTCACTCCCCGGAGGAAGCGGAAGTCTTGTGTAGTAAAATGGCAGTGAGCTGCCAAATCAATGGTTAATTCTTTCTTGCCGCACAAAGGAAAGCACAAAATGTAGCAAACTGACATTTGAACTGCTCTTTGTGAATGCACTTGTCCTCATTTCTCTTTTCATGGGGAAATAACAAATACTGACCGTTTTAGTTAAAGCTCTTCAAAAGAACCACCATTAACTGTGACCCTGGTAAACATTTTGGTTGATTTACTTGGCTATATGGGCTGCCCCATTCTAAAGAGCACAATATGTTACTTATTTTACCCTATCCTGCCTCCCCCACCAGCTTGAGTAAAAGCTTCTTGAAGACAGATGTAACATTTGTAGTCGTGGAGCATCAGGAAGTGCGCCGGCCCACTGCATTCAGTGGAAAGATACCTTTTTTTCTCTCCAGTGTCGAACTCTAAAATAGACATTTTATTGCATGTTATCAGCACAAGTCAATGATGGCTGATGATGATTGGCTAGCATCCATGCTTTCACCAAGATACCTACCCCTTAACCCAATTGTTAGATTGGCTCTGCAATGGTTCTTAGCAGCAACAAAAATATCGCCATCTCACAACACTTTAAAGGCTAACTAATGTAGTGCAACAGAAGCTTTCATTGACTGCAGCCCACTTGGTTAGATGCATGAAGAGGCAACATCAATGAGCCGCTATATGAACACAAAGAGAATTGGGGGAGGGGTTGTTTTTACTGAGTGAAGCTGAAAGACCTTACAGCACAAGAGTTTGCTGCCTTTCTCTCCTTGGAGACATCGCTATATCGCTGGCGTGGGTCCAAGGCAGTGTTTCTCAAACTGTGGGTCGGGACCCACTTGGTGGGTCGCGACCTGATTCCTGGTAGGTCCCAGGTGATGGAAAGATCAGATAAGTAATTGCCACAAGCCCTGAGGCCATTCAAAAATCAGATAGCTGCTAATTGCCCTTCAAAGAGCTGAGCTCCTGCAATTTGCAAGCTTGTGTAAATATAAGGAGATAAATGTTTGAGCATCTCATAAAACTAAGAGGGTCCCGACAGAGTGTTATTTTAAAAAGTGGGTCCCGGTGCTAAAACGTTTGAGAACCGCTGGTCTAAGAAGATCCATAGGTAGGCTTACCAAATCTCCAACCGGGACAGAGTGCTGCAGCTAGACCTTTAGGAGAAAGAATGTGGGCAGGCGTAGCTTGTTAAACCTTAGAGCACAATCCTAGGCATGACTCAGAAGCAAGCCCCATTGTGTTCAGTGGGGCTTGCTTCTGAGTAGACATGCCTAGGATTGTGCTCTAAGGGTTTAACAAGCTACACCTGCCCACATTCCTTCTCCTAAAGGTCTAGCACTCTGTCCCGGTTGGAGATCTGGTAAGCCTATACATAGGCCATCAGGGGGCCTACACAGAGGTAAGTAAAAAATACCTCTGCAGGCCTCCTGATAGACCCCCACCACTGGATGCAATGCATGCACCCCCAGTGTGGCTACATCGGCTCCAATGATGGGGGCAGCCAGACAGTAGAATCAAAGCTCTGATGAAAGTGGGCATTGGTGAGGAATTGGCAAAAGAAGAGTGGACACCCAAAGAGGAACAAGGACTTTCCATCATGACATAGCCACCCAGTCCCTTCAGAGCCCAGGTGTTGTTAAAGGTCAGCTTTGCAAATTAATTTCAACTTGGCAGCGCCATGCTGGAATTTCCCTTTGACCTTTTTTGACATAGAAAATTTCAAATCTCTTACAGAACATTCAAGAAGAGTTTTAAAAGTTTCCCTTTTTTTCTAAGGTAAGTTTGATGAACACAGGAACACATAAATATACATGTGGAGCTTTCATTTCCCAAAAAAGGGGGGTGGGGGGAAGCAAGATTGACAGTTAGGTGGTCAGTTTGCTGGCAATGCATCCATGCCTGTCTATTATGCAAACTGCAAAGATGAGAAGAAGCCCAGTTTACTGCCCATGGACATGTTCTCTTTAAACATTACATCTGTCTTCACCCTTAGAACATCTGGAAGATGCCATTTCCGCCCCCCAACTGTGATGATTTCTGACTCAGGACACGCCATCTTTCAACATCTTTTAGAAACGTTGTCATGCATTTACGTGGTACAGCAAAGTGTGTCTAACTTCCAATTCACTGAACTTAACAATAATCAAAAAAGGTAGCTTAAAAATGTTCACTGGCTTTCTTATTTGCTGGCCTGAACCATTTGGCAAATCTCTTTGTGAATGACTCATCGATGGAAAGAAGAGCTACTGAATCAATTAAAAGGCTTTGAGTTCCAGGGCTGTATCTCAAATACCTCTATTAGCACTTCATAGAACACAATGGGATGACTCACTCACTACGGCAGTCTTGCAGCCCCCAAAGTGACACTTCCTCAGGTGGCACACTCCAGTTCAAATAGCTGCAGGATGGGACCAGAACACGTTTCTATTACAGACAACCAATTGGGATGGGCACTTGGGTGAATCCGCTGTTGGAGGTGTGAAATGAAAACACTAGATGGCCTTGGTGTACACAACAAATAATCAGGTGAGAGGGGGCATGAAGAGTTAATGCCATGGGAGCTGCTGTTCCATGGATCCCCTTGTTTCTGCACCTCGGTGAATTATGTTTCTCTGGCATCACAAGGATGCTGCGCTGGTATTGCAGGCAGCTACTCAGGTGTAAATGTTACAGATTGGGACGGCTGTATATTGTAATGGAAACATCAAAATCATGCATGCCAAGTGCAGCGACCAGTCTGTGCTTGACCTTTTCGTGGAATACAGCTGCGAAATTTCAATTTTCTTTCTCCACAAGCAAGCCGGCTGTGCAGACTGTACGGAGGCTAACAGTCCACTTCCCTTTATGTGAGAGGCATTTCGAACATTGGCTGCCCTTTGTGTTCAGAAGGAATAAGGGCAATCAATGCACAGAGATTCTTTTCACGTGCGATATTTTCTCCTTCCCATTTTTCTCCCTCCTGGCTCCAATCAAACCGCATCTATTTTGAAGAATCTTAGAATCACAACAGTGGAGGAGGGAGGAGGGGGATGATTGTTAATCTCAAAACCTGAGCCAAAGCGGATAGGAGAAAGGGCAAGGGCTCTTGCACAAGTTCAGTGCCACAAATAGCAGTGACATACAATGCAAAGTGATGTACTGGCGCAACACCCCAGGACAGTGCTCTGGTGTTGCAATTTGAGAACCAAACTACACATGATGTTCATCTGTATGATTCCTTCTCCCAGTGAGATATTAAATGTGGCAATAGAAAAACATTTGCTACAATGGAAAATGTTTCTTTTGGGGTTAAATACCCACTTTGGGGGGCATAACTTTGGGCAGAAAAAGAGCTCCCTACCTCTGCAACTTGTTCCCGTTCTCAACCCTAACGACGTGTTGTTGTATTTAGCATAATTTGTAGCCTGGCCTTTATAGACAGTGCTCATTAATGGGAAGAAGAGGGGGGGGAGAGGTTTCTTAAATATCAAAATCACCCTCAACCCACTTTTCCATGGGGAAAACACCTGGGGGAGGTCTGAATTTTGAGTAGAGTTTTGACAAATTAGAGCCACATTCTATATTTTTCTACCACTCATAAATTGACGATGGGTTGTCAACTTTCCACTTTGTTGATAAACATACCCTTGCGGCTGTAATGAGAGCAGTCACTAGCTCGAGGTCATTTGTCAGAAGAGTGTTTCTTTAATGTATCCAAACAGCACTATTTGGGGATTCTATGCTACAGAATACTATCCCACGATGTCTTGATTTTTTTTTTGCAGAATCTCTTTGCAAACTACTTCTGTTACTGGACATTCCCAGAATGTGCAATAAATACCTGTCACTATGGAATTACATTTCCAACATTGGGAGATTTTGGATATGTTGTAGCTGGGGTGTATGGGTAAGATGCCTTCTAAACTGTAACTTATACTAACTTTGTCTATTCCACAACCATTCCTATCCTTCTTCCAGATCATGATCCATTTCTTTATAAATCCTGAGGGCTTCTTCCCATACTTTGAGGAGGCCTCTGTGACTGCCCCCTCCACCACAGGAGGCAGTACATGCCCCGTTGGCATGGCTGCATCCAGCGGCGCCACTATCCGGCATGTCACCCCGGGCGAGGGGTCGGCCAGCTCTTCGCGTCACCCCCCCAGCCATGTCAACCACCCACTTCCACATCGCCCCTCCCATGTGCCGGGAGAGGGTGATGCGCCAGCAGTCGGGCAGAGGCGTTTCTATGGTAGGGGCCCTACCGTAAGTTGCGCCCCGTGCTAGTACCGTGTTTACAAACCGGAGCGAGGAGGCCCCGCCCCCTTGCTGTCGGAGCCATTCCGCGCAGCAAAAGTGAACGGGCAGGGAGTCTCCCTGCCCATTCGCCCTCGCTGCACGGAATGGCTCCGACAGCGAGGGGGCAGGGCCTCCTCGCTCCGGTTTGTAAACACGGTACTAGCATGGGGCACAACTTACTGTAGGGCCCCTACCATAGAAACGCCTCTGCAGTCGGGGTGCCGACTGGATCTTCGTTCGGCCCTTCTGAAAGCAAGACTTCGAGCAGCATTGAGCGCATGCCACTCAAAGCCTTGCTGGCCTACTTAGAAGTGGCCAAGCCTCTGAGGAAGATGTGGCTCGGCCTGCTGGCGCGTCACCGTCTCCCAGGGGTGATGCACTGGGAGGGGGTGACATGCCAGGGGGGTGATGCGTTGGGAGTCCCGGCACGTCACCCCCTCTCACTGCCTCCCAGCACGTCACCCCTGGCGTCCTGCCCCTGCCACGTGGTAAGAACATAACATAAGAACATAAGAAGAGCCCTGCTGGATCAGGCCAATAGCCCATCTAGTCCAGCTTCCTGTGTCACACAGTGGCCCCACCAGATGCCTCAGGGAGCACACGAGACAACAAGATACCTGTGTCCAGTCGCCACTCCCTTGCACCTGGCACAGAGAAAACCCACTTCTAAAAAAAAAAAAAAAAAAAAAAAAAAAGGAGGTTGCTTATGGCTTGTAACCTGTGATGGTCTTTTCCTCCATGAATTTGCGATGCCAGTGGCTGCATCGGCCATTGGACAGTTGGATAGGATCGGTAACTTTGGGTTATTTTCAACCATGGAAAACATTGAGTCATGTGAACAGGGGGGGTCCATCAATGAGGATGGCTGAGGCAGTCACCTTAGACAACAGATTGGGGGGGCACCGATCTCCATCTGTCCACTTTGCTCCTCCACCCACTCCCTGGATTGGAAAAGAAAGAAGGGGACAGACCAGAAGAGGAAGTGTGGAGGAGAGTGTAGGGCTAGAGCATCGGACCTCTCCTCTCCCTGTCCTTCCAAAAATACAAGTGCTTCTGAGGAACCCTGACGTGTCTCAAAATGAGGGAGAAGTCCTCCTTTGGTGATACTTCTGTCGTGCCCAAACTGGGTGTGAGACATGAGGTGTGGAGGAGATTCTCAGGGGAGGTGCGGGAACCCTCAGGTAAAGCCGATCCAGCAGTCCACCATATTACTTTTGAGCCAAAGTCTTCTGGGAGTGAAATTGTTTGCTTGTTGGTGCCAGTGATGTAGACTTGAGTCTATTGACTCGGACTTGAGTCAGACTCATGTCATGTCAATGACTTGACTCGGACTTGACTCGGTGATTGTAAAAGACTCGAAAGTCTCAATTCAAGACTTGGAGCCTTTTAGGACAAGTCCAATTTTATTCAGGTTTAAACCCATTTTCCCCATTAAATAGATACGGACTCACAACCAAAGACTCGGGACTTGGGGGCAAAGACTTGGAACTTGACTTGAGACTTGGACCCAGAGACTTGGGACTTGACGTGAGACTTGGGAGTCAGAGACTTGATCCACATCCCTGGTTGTTATAAAACTTGAGCAGATCTGTTCCATCTTTCCTGAAGGACATGTTTGGGCTGCCGCTTAGGAAAGGAGTGTTCCAAACAGAGGGGAGGTCTGGTGCTGAGTTTTTTTTGCTGTGTTCTGAAAATGCCTTTGAACAGGGTCCAGTTGGGATAATAATGCGCTCAGTATATTCACCTCTTGTATCATAAATCTTCCATTGCTGCACAGCGTGGGCTCATAAAACAAACATGTGGCTGACGGCAGCAGGCAAGCGAGATAGCGAACCTTCACTGCTCGTAAGTCGCATATTCTTTTCTTTTTTCCTGCTCTATGGATAATTATGTTTTAAAGACAAGATTGAAAGACTGGGTTTTGGGAAAGAAAGAGACAAGAAATCTATTCTGAATAGTCTCTAAAATATAATAACACTTCACATTTGTACAGCATTTGAATGTGCAAAGCACTCAGAGCTGTTCTCATAAAAGGTCTGTAGGGTGAGCAAGCGTAATTATCCCCTATTACGGCTGGGAAACTGAGGCAGAGCAGGAGGGACTTGCCAAGGGCTACCTAGCAAGCTCATCACAGAGGCAAGTTTTGAACTGCAGAAGTTCTGATGGCAGATAACTCTTTGGACCACTATGCTACAGTAGCATAGTGGTCCAAAGAGTTATCTGCCATCAGATACCTAAGCTCTCACAAGACCCCATTGTTTTTGCTGGCATCTCATTTCAGTACAACAAAATACAATTTAGGGACAATCTACTTGTGACTTTTAAGCACGCAGTTAGACTTTGCAGGCTCGGAGGATTTTTGCTAAGTAGCAGTTTCTGAATCAGAAAGAATCAGGGTGTAAGCAGAGGAGACTTGAACCCTTTTCACCCACCACAATTCGGATCCTGATTCAGATCTGGCCTCTCTCCCTTGCCTTGCAGCCGCTATTTAGCAAAAACAAACAGCATTCATGTGCTTAAAGGCACTGCTAGGTTTAACCCTAAGAGCACCTTTGAAAAGATTTCTTGTAAGCTTTGACGAACACAAGTGCCGAGATAATACCAGATAATACCGTTGTTTAAGGCCCATCACCACATGGACAGGGCCAATGATACCATCCTTTACCATTCAATCCTTACATGGCTGAGACTAGGGAGGAGGGAGGGTGATGATTAGACAGTAAGGGCCTCTCCCTTACTACTGGGATAGACTTTCTCTGCAGAAAGACATTCAAAGGTCACATGTGATCTGCAGCAGGTGATAGAGGCCACAGCGTTGGAGGTCAGGCCTGATCTTGTATGTGGCATCGATCCAAGGTCTCCTTGTATCTTGTCAGGACATAGTGGCCTGGGCATGGGCTGATATGAGACCTCTGTAACAATTTATGAGGCCTTTCCGAAAGGAGATTGAGAGGCAGAGTGCCCTTCTGCTCCCCATTCCAGTGAACCTCAAAACCAGTTTGGGTTGACTATGGTTGTCAGACGAGTCAAATCTCAGAATAAATTTGCCAGAGTTGCGGGTGATCCGCTTAGCCCTGCTAAGCTTTCAGGACCAACTAAGAAATGCCCACGTCCTAATTCGCACAGACAACGTAACAGCGAAAGTGTATGTAAACCAGCAGGGGGGAACCCGGTCTTTCAGATTGAATCAGGAGGCCATGCAGTTAGTGGAGTGGGCGGAATCACACCTGGCCTTGATCAAGGCCGTGCATCTGGCAGGAGTCAAAAACGTTACAGCGGATTGGCTGAGCCGCCGGACAATCAGGGAAGCAGAGTGGCAGTTGTAGATCCAGCCTCTCCAGGCTGTCATTCAGCACTTGAAGGTTTCAATTTCCAGCAGCATCTCTCGGTGGCAGATACAAATTCCCACCTGAAGCATTTGAGAGCTGCTGCCAGTCAGTGTCAAGCATATTGAGCTGGAGGGACCAATTGTCTGACTCAGTAGAAAGCATGTTCCGAAGGGGATCCTTAGAATTGGCCCCACCCATGCAATGGTTAAAGCAAAACCATGGAGTGAAAATCAGCTCCCACGTAACGTCCACAGGGCGTCTCAGGAGTTAAAGAGAACCAGCCAATGCCTGATCCTAGAAACATATCCCTTCCTCTCCTCCGCTGCATATCTCTGTGCTGTGTTGCCGCTCCCAGTTTGTTGGATGGCTTCTTGTAATCTCGCTTCTTTTTCAAACAGTAAACTTGTTCCTGATGTAATTACCATGATAAAGCTTCGTAGCATGACGGATCATCCTTAACTGTGCTGTCGCTGCTAACTTCAGACAAGGGGATATTTCATCGGATGCCTTCGCAGGAGGCAACAGTAAACAATGTCAAGGAAGCTGGATAGGGCTCTCTCTTCCCTCCCTCCTACCCCTCTGGCCTGGATTTCCTTGCACAAGTTGGCGGCATGTTTGCTTATTGGTTCAGCCTGTTCAGAATATGGTGGTTTCCCAAACTTGCTGCTCTGGGGCATAGTATAGCGAACAGGGATGGTTAACAATGGTTCTCACCTTGAGAAAGTAACTGCTGACTAAGGGTTGGATCAGACAATATTCAAGCCCAGATTGCTTCCCTAAGTGTGGTGGGGAGTGAGAACATACCTTCCCTCCCATCTCACCTGAAATCCAGGAGCTGACTACCCGGGTCTGCCTAGGAACACCCTCCCTCAGCCCATGAATCATCCCCCGCGAATGTACCAGGACTGGCAGAGCCTCTCTCAGATACTGAGGTGCACAGGGTGCCGCTCATCATCTCTGGCGACGCAATAGAGCGTGTTCTGCTGCCATAACACTAGTTCCCGCAGTGGAGCCTGCCCATAGGATTGGGCTGCCAGAGCTCCACCAGTAGATCCCAATGTCCCTTCTGTCTGTCCCCAGTGAACATGAGTGTACAATAGTGTATAATTCACTATTATGTATCAGGCAGGGGGTCTGACTCAGTTGGTAGAGTGACCATCTCATAAATGCCTGAAGATCTGAAGGATGGCAGTTCGAGATGGCCGGAAGTGTCTGTGTCTGTTGGAGAGCTGCCGGCAAGCCGAGCTGATACATTGCAGAGCCTCTATGGGGGAGTGGAACTGCAGCTGCAGCACTTGAGTGGCAGTTAAGGTTGCCTGTCAACTGAAGCGTGGCGAGGCGAATGCCAGAGAGAGAGAGAGAGAGAGAGAGAGAGAGAGAGAGAGAGAGAGAGAGAGAGAGAGTGCAATCCTATGCACACTTCTCTGGGAGTCAAGGTTGCCTGTCAGCTGAAGCGTGGTGAGGCGAATGTCAGAGAGAGAGAGAGAGAGAGAGAGAGAGAGAGAGAGAGAGAGAGAGAGAGAGAGAGAGAGAGAGAGATGGATTGTGAAAGAAACCATCTAGAATGAAGGTTCTACGAACGATTACAACATCATTGTATTGTAAAATCCCCTTGGGGTTTAGAAAGCCTGCCCATGTAATCCGCCTTTGAATTAAAGTCAAAGGAGAAATCTGATGACCAAAGAAAAGGCGATATAAGTACTGGTTTTATTATTATTATTATTATTATTATTATTATTATTATTATTATTATTATTATTATTATTGTCATTTTTACTATCAACTATAGTAGAGTTGATATTGACATTTCACAAAAAAATGAAATTCAAATTGAATTCCAGGGTTCCTGCCAAAGTAAAACGTGAAATTTTTCAAGGAAAGCTGTATGAGTTTCTATAAAGCAAATGAGAATTCCCAAAGGGAGTTGTACTTCTGCGCATCCGTTCTGTAGAGCTGCCATTGAATTTTTACCTAAAACAAAATTTCAAGGTGAATTTGAAGGTTCCCACTTTGGCAAAAACATCCAAAGAATCTTTTAAAAAGGACCTTGCTAAGACTAGGAATGTGCAGAACCCCCTCCCATGAGAAAGTCTGTGTGTCTTATAGACACTTATTTACATGTAGCTTCCCTGGAAAATTCTCAAAAGTTTTCTCCTTGGGAGGAATCTTGAATTTTGCGTCAAATATCAGGTTTTCAAAAGTTGGTGCCAACCCAAGATGAGACCCGCAAAGTTTCACACCTTAGGTTCTGGGTCTTTCTGCCTGGCTCACGGAATCTTTTCGACATTTGCTATTCATTTTCTGACTCTGACCAATGCCAACACTTAAAACAGAGAAAATTCCAATGTCCACGGTGCCTTGGAGTTTTCTAAGATATGGTCTGTACGCTGCGTAATTGGCAGTACTGCTTGCAAGGAAATGTCTCTCCACTCGTCATAGATACAAAAGGACATTTTTCCCCACCAAGGGCTTACACTCTGTGAAACATTGCTGGTAATTTCCCAGATGACTATACTTCTTCAAGGGTTTTGCCATTTTTAATCTCAAGCTGAGTTTTCTTGGCAGTGCTCAGGCAGGTCCAGGGAGGAGGGAAATAATGAATGCATTGAACAAAACACTTCTGCATAATGATACAAGCTTTTGCACGGAGCTCAGCTTGCATTAGGGAAAAAGCTCATCTTTCCGTGACTTTCAACAGCTCTTGACTATGCTCCTGTTCTGATGACCACATCAGCACATAGTGCGCCTACGGGCAAAGAGGCATGTAAGGCACGCTAAAGAATGCATTTCTTGGTACAAGACTGTGCCAAGAAAAGCCACGTTCTGTGACCTAGGGTGCAATCCTACCCGGCCGCTAGGCTGGCGTAGAATGACTGCGCTGGCCCAGGACTGTTGCAAAAGCTGCCGTAAGACAGTTGCGGTGGCCCTAGGAGCTGGATGGTGTGCAGCGCAGGTAAACTGCAGCTGGGCTGCATGGCACAGGCATTCTGGGGGCATTTCAGGGTGGGGGAGGTGGGTGGATCAGGCCCAGAAGTGGGGTGGGATTGGCAGCAGCAGTGCATGCCATATCGTAGTCCCCTCCCAGGCTCATTTCTCCCAACATGGGCCTCCAAGACTTATTTTATTTATTTATTCAAAGAATTTATATCCCGCCTTTCTCCCAGCGAGGGCACTCAAGGCGGCTTACAAAACATTAAAATACATATACATTAAAAATAAATTAAAAACAAGTAATTAAAAACAATTAAAACAAACAACTAAAAATAAACAACCCCAGTGGGTCAACCTGTATTTACTTTGTTAAAAAACCATTTGTTAAAAAGCCAGCCCACCATGTCAGATATCGAATGCTTCCCTAAATAAAAATGTCTTAAGGCCCCGCCGAAAGGTCTCTAAAGAGGGAGCCGTTCTTAATTCCAGGGGGAGGGAATTCCATAATTGGGGTTTCACCAGTTAAATAACTGCCGTGGATCCAAGGAGACCTGTTCTGGGCTGGGGCTTTACCCGGGATAAAGGGAATGAACATTCCCTTCCCCCAAGGTGACCTCCAAACCAGAAGCGTCACCTGATATGGGGCGGTGGGGCGGTGGGCCCCAGGGCGTAGGGGCGGAAAGGCTCCTGGGGGGGCGGAAGCCTCCTTAAGTTTCGGGGGGTTGGTTTTTTTCCGCTTTTTGAAAAAGGGTTTTAGGGGATTTTTAGCGCTAGCGGGGCTTCTAATAGTTTATGTATGCTTTGCGCAACTTATCTTGTGTACTGTGACCCTCCCGCGACGATCTCCAGGGGCGCAGACGATCTTCCGGGGCACAGATCGTTCCTCTGCTCCCGGGTGCGAACTCTGTAAAGCGCCCAGGAGCGCTTTGCAGAGTTCACGCCAGGGGCAGCAGAGGAGCGATCTGTGCCCCGGAAGATCATCTGCGCCCCTAGAGATCGTCGCGGGAGGGTCACAGTACACAAGATAAGTTGCGCAAAGCATACATAAACTATTAGAAGCCCCGCTAGCGCTAAAAATCCCCTTTAAAAACAGCGAAAAAAACCCTTATTAAAACCGAAACTAATTATGCAAATTAATTATGCTAGTTAGTTTGGGGGGCGTCGGGGTTTTCCGCCCAAGTAGCAGGGGCGCCTGGCTACCCCTCTGCTCCAAACCCATCTCTTTGCACCCGGGAGGCAATGTTTGCTGCACCGGCCTCACTGCAGTGCCGGGTGTAAAGTTAGGCAGGATTAGGCTGCCCTATTCATTCTGCAAATGGAGGACACCTGCATCATTTTCTCCTGTGTTCCATAATGTATTCTACATTGGGGGAGGTGAGTCACATTCTGTGTCAGGGGGAGCTGTGGCTCAGTGGTAGAGCACATCTTATGTATGCAGAAAGCCTCAGGTTCAGCCTCTGCCATCTCCAGGTTACGGTAGTACCTGCCTGGAACCCTGGAGAGAAGCTGCTAGGCGGCTGCATTGACAATACTGGGCTGGAGGTAGTAACAGTCTGATTCAGTACATGGCAGTTATGAGCCCAGCAGGTGACACAAATAGACAGGCTTCTGTGCTCACTAGGAGTACTGCTTCCCAGGTGAGAGGCAAGTAGCACAGCCTAAGCCAGAAGTCAGGTTCCCAGAGGTAAGAAGTGTGCAATAGACTAGAGCCACTTGACAGACTCCAAGACATGCAGGCCAATGGCCCAAGTAGCCATATGAAGCTGACGGATACTGTCAGACCACTGATCTACCTAGCTTAGTATAGTCTACACCACTGGCATCGCTCGAGGTGGGGCGGAAAGCTAAGTTCTGCAGCTTTCCGCCCCACCGTTACTCTCTGGTACGAGGCGCCCCGCCGCCTCGTCGTAGGAGCCCGTCAGCGGAGAGAAAGCAACGTGCAAGAGAGTCCTTGCACATTGCTTTCTCTCCACTGATGGGCTCCTACGACGAGGGGGCGGGGCGCCTCGTACCAGAGAGTAACGGTGGGGCAGAAAGCTGCAGAACTTAGCTTTCCGCCCCACCTCGAGCAACGCCAGTGGTCTACACCTCCTGGCAGTGGCTCTCCAGGGTTTCAGGCAGGGGGTCTTTCCCTGCCCTAAGTGGAGATTGAACCTGAAACTTTCTGCATGCAAAGCATGTGCTCTACCACTGAGCTATAGCCCTTCCCCAGAGTGGAAGAGCTCCCTGACCAAGTCTTCTCCAGAGAGTCAGGGTGCCCAGATTGAGGAGCAAGCTTTGAAGTGAGGGCTTTATAGTGCCTGCTAGAGAGGGATTAGCCCGGGGAGGCGGTCACTTTTCCGTGGTGAGCTTGTGACAGCCCTTTCAAAAACCAGTGGTGGGAGATGCAGTCTTCCCCCTTCTTTTCGTTCAGGAGAGAATGTCTCTTCCAAGATGCGTCTTCAACAAATTGTGTTTTTTCTTCAGCATTTTTTTTATTCATATGCACATTTATTATGATTTAATGAATCCGTCGTTAAAACATGCAAAAAAAAAATCATCATCAAGGATCTCTTTAATCAGGTGAGTGTCCTAATCAGGCTCAATAGCCGCCCCGCAAATCCCGCCGATATTTTGTCGAAGCAGAAACTTCCACACTGACTTCAAGTGGAATCTAATAAAACGGAAATCTGGTTGAAAACCGTTTGATTGTACAGCTCTGGGGATGGAAGATCTTCTGAAGGAACTGAAGGAAAGTAATTGGGCACAATGTCCAAAGCAGAAGCCATTCTATAAATCCCAAAGCCATGAATAGGAAATTTAACAAGAGCTGCTTCACTTAATCTTATCTTTCCCAGACAGTAACTGTGTTCCTGATGTAATTATAGTGATAAAACAATGTGACAAAACCGCTGGCTTCTATCACAGTATCACTGTTGTTGACTTAGATGACAGGGTAATCATTTTCTAAGAGACCTTTTATTTTTCTTTCCTCTTCCAAGCCAGTGCATGTGTTTAAACGCGGGGCACATCTTCTTGATAAATTGCATTATCCACATTCTAGAAGTCCTTAAATTTTATCTGTTTTATGCATGAGCTGCTCTTTGGGTAGAAATTTACATTTTTGGCTATGTAGAAGAGCATGTGGGGGGAAAAGGCCTCTCTAGCCTGTTTTAGGAATTTGCTGCTGTACTACCAGATCCGATCAATAAAGCTGGGAGTGTATTGAGCAGCCAGTGAAAGCAAAGCTTCATGCAATTGGTATAGCAGCTAACGCAGCAGCAGAGATAGGGGTGTTGAGATTGAAAATACACCACCTCCAGAGATGATTGTTGAGTTCTTGGGCTATCTTTTCAACATTCAGCTTTTCCACATTCTTTAGCAGGAATTTGGGGTTGTGAATCATCCAGTCTTGTTTACCAAGTGGATTTGAGGCATTAGAATTCTCCACTGCTCAATTTTTTAAGTTTTCAAAATCTGTACAGGGCATTGCAAAGGCATATGTTTCTGCATTTCTCCGTTCCTTTAGTCCCTTTGTGCTTTCTCTCTCTGTGTTAATTGATGTGCATGATGAGCACCAGGTTGTGCTGAGCCCTTGGGCAAAGAAAGGTTGGTCTTCATAGCACACACACGCTCCAGTTCCCTCCCCATGGCTTTTCTCTTTTCTACTCCTCCCCACCCAGCCTTCCTGCCCTTTCCCTTCTCTTCTCTCACAACCTGTCTAGTGGGTGGGTGGAAGGCCATCCCTCCCTCTCAGCTCAGACTAGGTCCCATGGTTCCCATAGATATTGCAGGGGGCTGGGGGAGCAAACACTATTAATAATTGTTGGAAAAGTGGGCAACTTCCATATGCTGAACACTGGAGGGTGTGTGTGTGTTGTTTGATCACCTAAGTACACCTAAGTAGACCCTCTTGTCTTTGACCCCTCTTTGTCCTAAGGAAGGGGTGTGGCCCCAGACCCAGTTTCCTTCTTCTCCACCCTTCTCTAATCCCCTTCTTCTCCTGATGCCGATGAGACAGGACGTGGCATGCCTGAGCTCTGATGAATGGCGGCCATGATCCAAGCAGACCTCATGCAGGAAGCCCCCAGCTCTGGGGGGGGGAGTCATCCTTTAAGTTAGAGTAACCTCTGATCCTAATCAGATGCTGTGTAAATATGAGCTGAAACTGTGAGTAAACTTTTCTCTTCTTTTTGCAACTTCAATCAGCCTGTGCCTCATGTTTTTATCTAGCTAAGTGGCAAAGCAGGTTTGCCTGGGAGGGGGAGGAAGTCGGAGGTTAAGATACCTCCATCAATAATGATGTAGGTTCCCTTTAAAAATCGTCTGGGTAGGGATAGACTATAAGATGTTGAGGAGGAAATAAGCTGTGGGGGTAGGATGTAGGTCCAATTGTATTTTCAGATGTGAACCAATTTGATGTCTTGGTGGCTAAACATAGGCTTACCATCCGTCCTGGAAAAACCAGGGCAGTCCTGGTTTCCGGGGCCTGGGCCCGGCCAACCAGACATGGATCCAGGTCTGTCCCAGTTTTCTTGGTTGACCCAGGCCCTTTCCCGGCCTGCCAGCTGCATCACGGCGGGCTGGAACATTTCTGAGCCTGGCCGGCTGCATTCGGGGCGGCCAGGGTTTCTCGCGTGCCTGCATGAGGTTCACGTAGGTGTAGAATGCCCGGGAGAACTCTCTCAGCAAAAAAAAAGTTGTGCACCTGTGTGAGCTGCGCAAGGAGCCCTGGCAGACCCAAACACAGCTGGCCCGGAGAGTCTTGACCCGCTGCGATGCAGCCGGAGGGCCGGGTTGAAAATGCGGTGGTGGCAGCAGCGCAGCGACAGAAAGGGCGAAAATGGCACGGAAGCAGCAGGGAAGGAGGACGGGAAAAAGGCAAGCAAAAATGGCGTGGAAACGCGGTGAAAATGGCAGGGGAAATAAATAAATAATGGGGGGAAAAATCACATTAACACCACAATCCTAAACTTCTAAAGCGAAATCATTGTTTTTGATGGAATTAACTTTCAAGGAAGGGTAGCAGCCTTATTTTAATTCCAGCTTATGATTCACCAATGAGTCCAGCAATGGGTTGAGTGGGGAGTGCTGTTTCTGTGGAGGGTGGGGTTTCCTCCCTTGACTTCCCTCTGACGTCTCCGATGCATTTCTGGTGGCTGGAGCCCCAACTCTCGCGCCATTTGGGATTTGGATCTCTCCTAGCGGTCCTCCACTCCCTTGCTTAGTGAACCAGGCCTGCCCTAGTCGGCAGTCGCAGCAGCTCGCTGCAAGATAGAAAACAACCCTTTTCATAAAAGCAAATCTCATTCCCCTGCTAATCTCCCTGACACTAGGATAGCTTTTGCTGGCGAGCTGCGACCTCATGTTATGCATGCATCTCGCTACAAGGGCCAGAGAGGCAGCTGCCTCCCACTCTGCCAGGATGCTTGAACCCAGATCAGATAGTGTCTTTTATCTTGCTGTGTGCTCCTGACTTGAGAGTCCTCTCTCAGCCGGTGAAATATTTATAAGTTACCTGTTTTCTTGTGGAGGATGTCACAGCTTCACCAATGGGGTGTTGTTATATCTGTTTGCTGAGAAAGAAGAGACAATCGTGTGGGAAGAAGGCCTATTCCCCAGCTGCCCCCATTAAATAGGGACAATCCTATTTTCTGGTCCTTGTCGCGAGTAAATCTCTCTCTCTCTCTCTCTCTCTCTCTCTCTCTCTCTCTCTCTCTCTCTCTCTCTCTCTCTCTCTCTCTCTCTCTCTCCTGCATTGTTAACTGACTGCTCCCACCTCCTCAAAGTCACACAGATGACTATGTTGTGGGGGGGGGAGGCAACTGCCTGAATCACTCCCTCCCTTGAGCCCCAACACTGTGATGGCCCAATCCTAATGGAGCCTAGCACTGCCAGAACGAGAGTTCTGGTGGTGCTAGGTGCTTTCCAGCAGTTGCAAAGCACGATATGCCAGAGCGCACAGGCTGGCCGTTGTCAGATGCAACAAGCAGCTGGCTCCTTGTGGCTCCTTGTGGCAATGGACCAAGGATGCCCACTGCCACAGGTAAAACGGGAGGGGAGGCAGGGTGGGCGGAATAGGTGGCGATACCACAGGTACAGATCCAAGTAGACCCACCAGCTTGGCAGGGGCTTCCCCCTTACCCTTAACAAGGAGGTCTCCTGAGGCCAAAACTGCCTCACGGGATGCAGTGGACACTCCATTTGCGCCGCTACATCACCGCATAGGGAGTTACATTGGGTTGTGCGGTTGGTGGTGGATGAGATGATAGAGGAAGAGAATAAACATGGTCTTGTCTTTGAAATCAGGGGACGTCGCAGAGTAAATGAATACAGCAGGTTGAGCCTATACCACCAGTAATGTGTGCATTCAGTACACATTCAGTGTGTAATGAGGGAAGAGGAAGGCTTGCCAGGGATCTTCATTCTGAGAACAGAGGTATTACAGCCATATCCCGATTTTCATCTGGGAAACGGAGGACGGGTTTCTCTATACGCATTCATTTCATCCAGACCTCACAGATGCTTTTTCCATCACCCAAACCAATGTATGCATTGACGTACATATTTCCTCGAGTATTTTCATGTATTTGCCATGCAAGCAGCTGGTGCGATCATACGTTGCAAACTCCGCATTTAACTATTTCAAGACGTATTTTGTTTTTGTTTTTCACAAATGGAAAGATGCTGGGCAGCTGCCCAATGCTGCCAATCCCTGCCACCAAGTCTTTGTGGAGCCAAGGAGC
Organism: Plestiodon gilberti rubricaudatus; assembly: GCA_026170595.1. Taxonomy (NCBI): domain Eukaryota; kingdom Metazoa; phylum Chordata; class Lepidosauria; order Squamata; family Scincidae; genus Plestiodon; species Plestiodon gilberti. The sequence continues at coordinate 7,043,385 of JANXHW010000007.1, forward strand.
AGACAAGACATCCACTTTGTGTTTGTCCCTGAGAAACACCAGCATGATCAAACCAAGTGCAGGTTCGGAATGGATTCCTCAATAAACGTTTTGTATGTGTTATGAAAAAAGGATTATTTATACCCAAGGCGTTTTTCATCATGGAGCTTAAGGCCAAGGCTGGCTCAACCATGAGGCCGTCTCATGGTGAGGAGACTGGTGAGGAGCTGGTGGGAAGCACCCACATCAGCGCCCCCCTTAGGAAATGAGAGGAACAGAGCAGAAGAGGAAGTGTGGAGAGAGACAGCAGCAGCCTAACAGCCCAATCCTATGGCTGGGAAATGCCGGTGTCCCCAAAAGATGTAAAGATGGCCCTGCTGTCGCAGAAACCCCTCTACTGGCGGTTGCTGTGTGGCTGTTGGTGTAGCAGCTGGAAAGCCATGCACCGCCGGCAGCAGGGTGCAGACCAGCCACCAGCACAACCTTGCCACCAGGGAAGTGGGGACAGGGCGGGATGGGTCAGGAAATGGGGCGGGATGGGGGCAGGACGAGGCGGAGCTGGTGGCCACCAGGTTCTGAACTGCTGCCCCAGGCAGGGCACGTCCCCAGTGGCTCCTCCGACTACGCTGGCATAGCTCTGAGGAGTCCCATGGGGACTATGCGGCAGCCAGGACTCTCGGGTAAATGTTTCCCTTCCCACCCCTCACAAGCGTCCTCTCCACTAGGATGGCGCATTGGATGCACATTGCGGCTCTGCATCCAGTGTGCTGCCCCCGCATAAGCTTGGGTTGTAAGTGTCTATGCTGACTTAGCCCAAGACTTTCCTACTCCAGTCCCATCTTCTTCAAACCCAAGCAACAGCAGGAGCAGCAGCAGCAGCAGCAGCAGCAGAGACTGGCATTCTGCTGGGTAAGGAGGGCAACGTCTGGTGCCAGGAAATCTTGGGCCAGCTCTGCTCAAGGCAGCATACAGGAGGTTCCCCTGAGGTCAGCCATCCAGACCTAGTTGGCCTCAGATCACACCTGCATGCGGAAGCCTTCTGCTCTGACGTGGCACACCTTTGCGTCTGTTTCCACTCTGCAGCAGTGATGTGGGAACAGAGAGGGCCAACGGCGCCTTGGTGCTGTTCCAGTGCCTCCCTCTCTGGACTCTCGCTGCCTGTTCTGGGGAGTCGCAGGTCGATTTCAAAGCCAGCCTTTCATCAAAATGCATCTCGCACTCTCCAGCCTCCTTTGATCCACCACAGTACTGAGAACTGCACAAAGTGAGTAGATTGCTGGTGTTACAGCAAGAGGTCAGGGGAAAAAAAACCAACATCCCTTGCCTGTTAGCGGCTGCAAACAATAGGTTGTACCTGCTTGTAGCAGGTGGGTTGCTGAGAATTCAAAAGGTGTTTGTGTTTGTCAAGGCCGTGGTTTGGTTGTTAAGAAAGACCCACGAGGGCCCTGAACACAATCGTGCAGAGAGGAAGGCAAACAGGAAGCCGTTTTGTTCCCCAGCACTTTGCCTTCTGGGAACTCCCAATGAGTCAGGACCCAGTTGGCTCCATCATTAGTTCACTTTTAACCTTAATTACAGCATATCATTCGGATTGCAACTGAGGTGCTATTTGGGGGGATCTTTTCTTTTCCCCACAGCGCCATTCTTTCTTAAGATCTGTCGCTTTCATCTCCTCGACATTGCAAAGGCCTGCTAAAATATTGATTCTCGCTCTTATTATGCCTCAACTTAACAACTGCAGTGCCTTCCGAGTAGGTCTCCCCCAAATCTTCCTCCCTCCTTCCTTTTCTCAACCCCCTTTTGTTTGTGCTGAGTGCTACCCCCCCATTTCATGTTTGTCCATGTTGCAGTGTTCCCTCCTCCAAGCCTTTCCTTGCACCGAATCCCCCTCCCAAATGGGTTCACGTTTTTGAGACGCTCCCAACATTCTCCTCCTTGCAGTGCCAGGCTACACAAGATGTTATCGGCTCGCCATGGAGGCCCAAATCTAGCTGCGACTCCAGAAGGAAGGGGTTAACCCTTGACCTGACACCATTTTCCCTATGCAAAATCCCATTCCCTCTGGGAGGGGCAAATAGCCGCTTCCCTCTCCCAAAGCCACAGTCCCAGGCTGGAGTGGGGCCCTCATGGCTGCTCTTTGGAGAAGATAGGGAAGAACTGCAATGTCCTTGTGGCGGCCCCCTTCCCCTTCCTGCACAATGCTTCCAGCATAGTCTCATTCCAGGGCAGCGTTGACATTAAGCACTTGCACAGTTGCCACTGTTGACCTCACTTGCCCCTTACTCCAAGGAGACCTCTAGCAGCCGAAAATCCCCATGGGATGCAAATTACCCATGGGATGCAATGGACGCCGTGCTGGTTGGGAACATCTTTAGGATTGGGCTGTTGATCAAATACTGCCCTGCCAGAACAAGTTCGGTTACCTGAGCTCCAACTGACCCGGACCCCCCCTCTCCGTGCTCCTCTCTCTTATCACCGCTACCCACCATGAGCTCACTTTGAGATCCTGGCTCTCCATAGGCTTCCTCTTGTCCCTGTCCTCTTTGCTCTAGGGTCTGCTTATTCCAGTGCAGTGTCTCTGCACTAATTTTCTTGGCAGACACTGTGATCCGCTTCTCTTAGTTTCAAAGCGACACTAATTTCTTAGTCAATTACAATTATTGGGACTTCGTGTTGCTTTACATGCTCCTCCTACCTTCTTCCCTACTAATCCCCTCAATAGACTGTGTGCTTGTTTCAGTGACATCTAGGGTCTCTGCCTTCTTTTTTCTCTGGTATCAAGTTGTGAGGGGGATGGATGCACCACAGCCAATAGTCAATGGTCCTTTAACCCACTTGTTCCAAGGGGTGCATGTGCGCATGTTCCAGAGCAGTTGTGGTAAGAAAGGGGCGAGTGAAAAATGTTGTGGGTGTGTGACTTGTGGGTGTGTGGGTGTGGAACTCCTTGCCACAGGAGGTGGTGATGGCCCATGGCCTGGATGCCTTTAAAAGGGGATTGGACAGATTTATGGAGGAAAGGTCCATCACAGCTTACAAGCCATGATGGGGATAAGCAACCTCCTGGTTGTAGGAGTAGGTTTTCTTTGTGCCAGGTGCAAGGGAGTGGCGACAGGAAACAGGTTATCTTGTTGTCTGTGTGCTCCTTGAGGCATCTGGTGGGGCCACTGTGTGATACAGGAAGCTGGACTAGATGGGCCTTTGGCCTGATCCAGCAGGGCTCTTCTTATGTTCTTATGACTTTGTAGCTCACCAACAAGGCTGATCTACAGCATTGTGGGAAAAAATGGCAACCCCCACTGGTGGCTGCCATGTTTTGCTCGCAATGTCCGAGAATGGTACAAAACCAGGGATGTTGCGGGACATTGTGGGAAAGAATCACTTTGGATGAGCACAACGCAAAGTATTTCCGGACCTTGAAACTTTGGATGAGCCTAATCCTACCCTGGAGAGTTCCCTCCTTTATATTCTGCATGTTAAAGTGCACACTGATCAAACATTGTTTGATTCTTTGAAAAAAGAATCCCAATGTCAACAAAACACAGCACAAATAGCCAGTTGATGCACTCAAAAATACAATCACACCAGGATTGCATTTTTACAGTGTTTTATTCATCCGCAAGCACTCATTGGTAAGTGGGACGGTAAAAGGTGACCCCTGACAATTAAGTCCAGTCATGTCCGACTCTAGGGTGTGGTGCTCATCCCCATTTCAAAGCCGAAGAGCCAGCGTTGTCCGAAGACTCCTCCGTGGTCATGTGGCCGGCATGACTCTCCTTGCTGCAGCGCGTAGCATGCAAGAGATTGCACAATGCAGCAAACTGTGCTAATGTGGTGCTCTTTACAACATGGGGACATTTAAAATAATGGAACACAGCCTTCCTAATGAATCAGATCCATTTCAGAAAAAAAAAAGACAAGAGTCCATTCCTTGGCAAATCAGCATTAGAGGTCATTTCAACCCAAATCCAATGAGAAATTTGGATGAGCAGAATTTGGGAGGCAAGAGCTGCCTCACAGTCATGTCACCTCTTCCTTGTGGCAATGGTGTGCCTTTCAGAACGTGACATTCTCCAGTGTAAGGCAGCTGCACTTCCAAAGGGTGACCTTTTTGTTACCTTGGTAGGGAGAACTGTGGAATCTGTGTGTGTGTGTGTGTGTGTGTGTGTGTGTGTGTGTGTGTGTGTGTGTGTGTGTGTGTGTGTGTGAGAGAGAGAGAGAGAGAGAGAGAGAGAGAGAGAGAGAGAGAGAGAGAGAGAGAGAGCAGTAGTGTTGATATAAGGGAAATATTCCAAGGTTGCTAACTAGCCAGGCCATTGTATCCATCTGACGTCTGTGCAGGGTGTGGGGGGGGGGGGGGAGCAAAGGATGATGGCTACACATTACAATGCAGAGCATAAAAGCCCAAAGTCTCCTTTAGTGTGAGCTGTAATCCTATTAGAAGGATTAGTCTGTTGTCCTAGGCTATCTGATTGTGGTAAAAACTCATTTAGGTCAACAGTTAGGAAATTTACACACAAAGAGGGGGGAATGCAAGGGAGCAAAAGAATAAGCGATTTGTAGCATTTCACAGGGGCAGACAGTCTCCTTTTAGACTTTCTGTGATATGTCCCTGCTCTTTAGTGTTTTTGCATTCATCCAACTGAGCCCTCATGTAAATGAGTTGCTTCCCCCCCCTCCCTGTTAGAACTGCAGATGTTGGAGAGACAGAGCTAGAGCACAACCCAAAATATTTCCGGACCTTGAAAGGATTAGAATTTTAAATGGCATAAAAACACATTGCTTTGACTCCTGCTAGATGGGGGAAGAGGAGGAGGAGAAGGGCTGTTACATTGCAACACGGGGCTGAAGGGGGGACCCATTGGAAAGGAGATGTGGTGGAGGAACGTATAATAAAAGTGAAGGCTGGGCTGGCAACAGCCCAATCAGTTGAATTCCTCCGTCTGTTGATTATCATCATCAATGTTACAATTTAATTTGAGGAGATCATCAACACACTCTGCAAAGCAGATGCATGTGTGGCGAGTCGGCCAGCTCAGGTGGTGGTTTTTTCCTGGGTCTTTTGGGCTGATGAAACTCAAGAAGACGTTTCCACCTTTACATGGAAAGCAGTTTAAAATAGTAGCCTAGACCTGTATCTAAAGAGCTTTGCTAACAGTGCCACATGTCCAAAGGTACTCTAAGCAAGGCAGGGGGTTGGTTTCAAACTGTTTGCAAATAAATTGTGGCATCACTTAGATCAGAGGTTCTCAACCTGTGGTACGGGTACCCCTAGGGGCACGCGGACCTCTTGCAGGGGGTACTCCAAGCCCTGCCCCTTATCTGCCCCATCAGCAGCTAATTAAGTGTTAATTAACATGAATTTTAAATTGTAATTATTTTCAGAGCTCTTCCGTCTCTCTGATTTTGGTTTTGGGCCAAAATTATTTTTGTACTTTGGAAAATGTACTTTGGTGGGGTGGGGGAGGGAGGAACTGATTTTGGGATTTGACTTGAAGAAAAAAAGAGATCCTTGCATGTGTGTGTGTGTGTCTCCCCCCCCACACAGACACAGTTAAATAAGATACTTTTTCACATTTAAAATTGTTTTAGTACTTTTTTATTTAACGATTAATTACCTAATTAATTGATTAATCCAATCAATTACCAGTTAATTAGCAGGGGGTACTTCAGAAAATTGGACCGTGATAGGGGTACCCGGGCCTCCAAAGGTTGAGAACCCCTGATTTAGATGCTTATATTGGAAGCCCGACATGATAAGTTCAAGAATGGTAGATGAGCTTCCCCAAACCACATCTGATCTAGGGCAGCTTCCCCAAACCACATCTGATCTAGGGCAAACATCCCCAACAAACACATGGCAAGTGATTTGGGCTACAGATATGGGGCTACAGTTATTAAAAATCCAATCATGCATTTCAACAATAAGCAGGGGGTCCTGCCTCAAACTCCTGTCCCCTTTGGTGCAGGCTTCTAACCTAGCTTATGCAAAAACAATGGCCTCTTTCCTTATTGGGTGTTCTTACCCTGACTCCAGCCATCGGGTGACGCAGTGGATTAAACCACTTTAACCATGAGTTAACTACTTAAACCATGGTCCACTGAACCACGCAATCAGTTGCACTCCACTTTGCTGGCGTTCATGTTCAGCCAATCAGAGCCCGTTGTTTGAACCTGGGGGCGGGACACCAGACGCGTACGCATCGAGATGCGTGTGGTGTGGATCCGATCCGCCTTGAGGACCTGGGTGAAGCTGCTGGTGAAACGATCCTTATCTTCTCCTATTCAGAGGAGAATTGTTGCCCTTTTGACACAGACGCCGACCCCAGCCCAGCCCATTTCCAGGGGAAAGCTGATGGTTGTATAATGCTCAAGGGATCACAAGCAAGCCCCCTCTTCCGCCTTATAAGAGATACGGAGTGGCTTGTATTGCTGTTGAGGATGCAGGGTGATGTATTTATTTGCGGCTGGCTGGAATACAGAGAATCGTAAATGTAAAATATTAGTATTTTTTTTAGCACTTTTAAACATTTCTAGTAACTTCCGATGTTAAAAAAAAAAAGTGCCACAAGAGAGCTGCTTCCCCGAAGTGAGAAAAATGACTATCTTTAGTATCTCATTTCTCAATTCAGATCCCATCCCAAACGGTGGCCTGGTGTACTGTCACGGCTAAGAGCCAACTAGGCATGATGTGAGGGACTCTGAGTCGAGAGTGCCTGCAATTTTTTCTTTCTCAAAAAGCAGCCATGGAGAGGATTTGGATCAGGGCTGGGGGGGGGGGAGCAGTAGGAGTGGAATTCAGGGAGATCCTGGGGGGATCCAGAGTGGGTCCACCCTATTTAGATATTATCTTTTGGGTCCCAATATTTACCTTTTACTTCTATGAGGTTAACAGAAAACAGAACTATTTCAAAAATGAAACTGAAGTTTTGTTTTAAAAAAAATTACTTTTAAGAAATTTTATTTCTAGGTTTAAAACGGACCTAGAATTCTGCCTCTGAGGGGCAGCAGGTTTAACCCTTTTCCCCCTGCCAAGTCTTCAGCTCTAAAACGGCTGTCTGGTACATTTGGCACCCTGAAAGACTATATGGCCAAATTGAAGACCGTAGGTCACATGTAACACACACTGCCCCACATACACTCTGCCTCCCCAAATTTCCACACAGCCCAAATACCTTCACCCCCTCCTGCATAAGACCTTGTATCTTCAAAGAGATTATGACAAGGCATTGTTTACAACAACTATTAATGACCATCTCATCCTTTGTATTTACCTTGTGGGACCTACTGGCTGTTTTTCCTTTTGCGTCTCTTGATTTATCCTTCCTGAAGATAGTTTTGGGAGAAAGGGAGGAGGAGGAAGGTTATTTCTGGAAGCTTGGCAGCCTCACACATGATGCGTGCGTTGTTAAAAGAACACACTCCACCCCCAGCCGCCCCCCAGCAAAGAACAAGAGAAGATTATAACCTTTATATGGTACTTAGAGAAACCAGCAATCATCCAGTTGGGGAAAGCCGGCAGTCAATGACAGCCCTTCGTTTTGTTAGGTTGTCAGTCAATCAACAGACAGTTTGGGGATCAAAGCTTGCCAAGCACAAACTTTAGGGAACCAAATTGGAGGGGGCAGCAGGCGGGCTTCAAAGGGGCAATTTGAAGGGCTGAAACAGATGGCACCCTACCTGAGGCAATTAGCCTTTGTGAATACCGTGCTACCCTTGGGAGCCATATGGGATTATTAGACTGGAAATGGATTCTCGGTGTAACAAGTTGCTGCCATCATCAAGAACACACACACACACACACACACACACACACACACACACACACACACACCTTTGGCTCTCCTCCTGAAGTAATGTGTGTAAACAGAAAGATATGATATAACCAGTATCTTGTTTCTGACAGCGGCCAACCAGATGCCTATGGAAAGCACACAGGCAGGGCATGAAAGTGATGACATTTCCGCTGTTCTTTGTCCCATGTAGGTTTCATATTTAATGGGTTTTTTTCCCCATAATGCCTTTAAAGAAAGGAAAGCATAATACTGTACCTCTGATTTTACAGGCCATACTTACCTGTCCTGGCTGAAAGTCTCAGCATTGATAAACCTTTCCTCTATGGGTTTGTCAAACTCTGTATCTTGTGACGGTGAGTTCCGCAAACAAATTATGTTTTGTGTGAAGAAAAATGTTCTGTTGCTAGTCCAAAACTATTGTTAGTCAATTTCACTGGGTGGCTCCTAAGTTCTCATGTTTGGACAGGGCAAACAAATCTTTCCATCCACACTGTTCATAATTTTGTAAACCTGTAGCATCCCTCTACACTGGATGAAAGCCAGAAGTGGGTCTCAATTGCTTCAGGGAGCCGATCTGAAGCGTGGGGAAGCCCACAGAGGGGGCCGTGACCCCCAAACCCTCCAGAGGGCTGGTGTGACCCCCAGTAAGTTTTTTAGAAAACCGTTTTTCCCCAGCGGTGGAGGCGGCAGGATGTCGCTAATGTCACCACATATCGCCACCCCCCTTAAGGGGGTAGCAACTGCTTCCAACCGGCATAGTGGCTCACAACCCACCAGTCTGAGAACCCCTGTTCTATATCATGAGTTCCAGCGCAATCCTGAAGTTCATGCCGGAGCACGTTCGTGATGACTCGGGAGTAAAGAAGGCCAGCGCAAGGCTGGCCTCCCTCACTCCAGCGCCGGATCTCCACACAGACAGCGGCGGAAGGTAAGCACTCCATCACTGGCCGCGTAGGCGGTCTGGCTGAGCGAGGGAGGGGCCATTGGACTAGCCGGCCCAGGAGGGGGCGGGGGATGGCATCGGTCATATCCCCGTCCCCACCGAGCCGGCTACGCCATTACACTGCCTCCTCTACTTCCACCAGCTATTTAGCTGGCGGAAATCCGAGGAGGCTGATAGGGCCGTCCTGGAATTACACTTGGGGAAGGGGACAAGCATTCCCTTCCCCAAGTAGACCTCCGGCCCTGCGCGTGCTGGGCAACTGGTGCACAGGATCCGGCAGGTGGCCCTGGGATGCCCGCCGGATCCTTAGTCAGGATTGCACCCGATCCTAAGTACATGTATCTCCATCTGCAACCATTATTGACTCATGTGCGTAGGTTGTGGCACATCCAGCAGACCCGTTCCAGATCTCCTTTCTCTCTATGCAAACGTCACCCCAGTCTGACAGTCGGCACATGATGACTGCTGCTCTCTCTTTCCTCTCCAAACGCAAAAGCCCCGAACTGTTTAGCTTTCCGTTGTAGGCAAGAAGTGCCAACCCCTGAATCATTTTGTTTAGCCATTTCCTGTCCCTTTCCCAGCACTGTGACATCCTTTTGGAGATGGGGCTCTAACAAGAGGCAGGGCGTAACCATTACTTTTCTTCGCTGAGCTCATTTCATCATCCCAACTCTCAGAACTGTGGGTTACTTTTGCGGAGTGCTGTCGATGCAGATTTATGCAGGAAAGTTAGAAGAACATGTTGGTTTCTCCGTGGGTTCCTGGCTTTCTTGCTCCCTTCTCATGCATAATATTTATATTTCCAGTATATTTTCTCCTTTCGCTGGAAATGTAAACCGCTGAGTTTTATGTTGGTGAAATACTGTCTGTGCCTCAGAAAAGCAAGAAGGAGGCGAACAACAACAGTGGAAAAAAAAATCAAAGCCACCGAGATTGCTGTTTTGCTTAGTGAAGGTTTTAAAACTCAGGCCCTTGATGGGTTTTAAAAACTCCGAAAATGCAGAGAAGAAAAATGTGTTAAAGCCACGAAACCCCCAAGAAGTCCATTAGTAAGGATAGAAAAGTTCAGCAATATTCAGCTGTTGATCAGACACTGAGAGGTAGCGTAACGTAGTAGCTGGCTGCTGTGTCAGACTGGGAGCATGCTCTGTCCTACAACTCTCTGGGTGACCTTGGGCTGCTCTCTGCCCCAAATTCTGTGGTTTAATATTGTTAGTGACATTGAATTGCTGCCAGTTTTATTATTTGTCCCTTTGATTATTGATTCTTTAATTGCTACTACTGTTTAATTTGCTCTTGAATTGTTCCTGGTTAATTGTTTACAGAATTATTAGCGTCTTGCTGATTTACTGTGTTCATCTGTTTTCCTTGCTTTTATGATTTGCTGTTGTCTTCTACTTTGAATGCCATTAAGAAAGAAATGTGGGATGCTAATTAAACGTCACCTGACCCAATGGTCTCTCCACTTAAGCCCACCTCACAGGGATGTCGTGAGGATCAAGGGGAAAAAGGATGAAGATCCAGGATGTTGCTCTGAGTTTCTTAAAAGAAAGGGCTGGATATGAATGCAATTCATAATAATGAATGCAATTCATAATAGTAAATGCTAGCAATTTAGCAAAACGAGGCTTTGCACTAACATTGTTCATTGGAGAGGAGAGATTGTGTTGGCAAGCATTCCAGTGGCTCGATTAGATGTGACCTGCACCATTTGTGAGGGGGCTGGAGGCAGCATCAGTTAAGAATGCCTTACTTTCCAGTTTGGATTCCCTTTCCCTGCAATTGTAATAGTATCCCCACAATAACATCCTTGTTGTGACACCTACACCCTTGCCTCTTCCCTCTATGCAAAACTCTTACTGTACCTGCACATGCAATAGGTTTCCTTTCTAAAAAGCACCTTCTTCCACTGAGCCGCAACCCCACTAGGGGGTTAGCAAGCCAACTGCAGCCATCCCACCATGTATAGTCCACCCAGGGGTTGATAACTTGAGGAGGAGAGAATTCCCCCCATCTATCCTTTTATTTTTCTTCTCCATGCCACCTCCATTCCACTCCTCCACAATGCCAGCCCCGTTCTCTCTCTGCAACCGTTCAAGATGGAGGACTTAGCTCTCTCGAAAAGCACACTGGGTTCTATTTTACGGCTATCAGATGAACTGTAAAAGACCATCCCTAATCCATCACTGCTCCTCAGCAGTTTAAATGCCTACCCAGCATGTCTCCTTCCGAGATAACAAGCCCCCATTCCTTTTACAGAGGTTTCCTTATAAGCGCCAAGAAAACAACGAGCCAACAACTCATAAACGATTCAGAAACAACATAAAAAGACTCGATCAAAATAAATAAGGCAGAGTGGAATTGCTAAGGGGAAACAATTATATGCTGCTGCAGATTTCAAAACCAAGGACTTACTTAAATTAACAAAATGCCACTCAAGGGCAGATTGGATCGTAAGGTTAACCTCGGGTTGCTAAAGAGATCTCCCCTCCCTACGAAGAGTGATGATGCCTCAGGCCTTAGCAGAACAAAGTCTTCATTTAGGAATGAGCCACATTAAGTCATAGGTGCTTGATGTCTCGTCAATCCTCACTAGTCCTGTTCAGCGTACAGAGTATCTTGTCTTGGCATTCTTACAAACACATGAAGCTGCCTTATGCCGTGTTGGACCACAGACCCATGCTAATATTCTAGCTAGCCACAGCAAGCCAAGATCTCAGGTAGTGGGGAGGGGACACGACTTTTTCCAGGCCTGCATTCCCAGGGCCTGAACCAGGGACATTCTGCATGCAAAACCTGGCCTTTTTCACTCAACTATGGCTCACCCCTCGGATACTACCTGCTGGTGAATCAACCATTGGGCCACCTGAACCAGTGCTGTCTACTACTGTATCAGGCTGAAGATTCATCTAGTCCAGTGTCCCTGGTATCCTGCCCCTCTGAATGCTCCAAATAACCTTTAGCTCTTCAGTACTCCATCTCTGAGAGCTGTCCATCTCCTAGAACTGGAACGGTCCTGTCCTTCTCATGCAGTTCTGGGTACTTCCTCATGGGAGGTTTTCAAGCAGAGGCTGGATGGCCACCAGTCAAGGATGCTGTGGCAGTTGCCTGCACTGAGCAAGGGGGTGAACTAGGTGGCCTCCAAGGTCCAACCCTAATATTCTCTGATTCTGTGTCTACTACTGATTGCCGATAATTGAACTAGTCACTCTCCACTTTTAATTGAAGCAGTGGCTTCCCTTCATTCTGCAACCATGCTTCCTTGGGGACATCTTGCAACAACATCCGTTGGCCGTGTAGACTGCTGTGATCTTCTTTGAGGCATTCATCACTGGGTTGATGACTTTCCTGTGTATCTCCATTCTCACATGAAGAGTTTCAATGTGGCCGATTCACACATTCAGCTGCACACCAAATGCACAATAATGTAGCATGGTGAAATCAAGGTGTGTGTGTGTGTGTGTGTGTGTGTGTGTGTGTGTGTGTGTGTGTGTGTGTGAGAGAGAGAGAGAGAGAGAGAGAGAGAGAGAGAGAGAGAGAACCAGCCTTTGGATGAGATAATAAACAATTGATTTATATGAATGTATGAACCAGCCACAAGTTATCATGTCATCTAGAGTGAAAAAGCAGCGTTTCTGTGCCATATAATGTAGCAGATGTTGAGATCCAGAACCGCTTAAAAGACATTGACCAGTCTTGCTTCCCCTCTGGTTACAGAGTGTGAAGCAACATCTTTCAAATCCTCCATCCCTTCTCCCTGTAGCTCAAGGTCCAGTTAACAAAGATTGCCAAATCTCTGACATTTGTATTTGTATATTTGTTCAAAATTAATGCAACATTGCACTTGAGATCCCCAAACTCATTTAACTTCCTAAGCTTTATTATCTGGGGAACAGTTATGGATGAAGAGCAAGGGATTGCAACATCCACTAGCAGAAGGAGGGGGGAATCCTGCAATTCATTAAAAGGAGCCGATCATCAAAACAAGCCTTCTATTTGAAATGCATTTCCCAATGCTTTTCCCCACTTGACATTCTTTCATCCGACTGCCTTCTCCAAGAGAACCATTGGCCTATGATTGCGTCAACAGACCATTAAGCATTAATTGCTGTACTTACAGGCTCCCGGGATTGTGCAGGCGTTGTTTGGAATGGATGAGTGTTAAGTGCAAGAGAAACTTTACAAATGTAACGCTCAGGATAGCAGCAGGATGCAAAGCCGATTCCAGGCATCGGCTCCCATTAGTTGAAGGTGGAGATGTGACGTGTTTTGACAGGACTAGTCAGTTACAGTTCTCCGAAGCCGTAACCTGCAGCAGTTGAAAAATATTGGATGGAGCTGCAGTTTACCTCAAAGCCATCCATTAATGTTCCCAACCTGGAAAAAAATGTTCTGCATTTCAGGCTGAAAGTCCTTGAAAGTGAGTGAAGAGATGACTTGAAGCAACTTCGTAGAAGACCAGATTTCCTATTTGCGCCTTTATGCCTGCAAAGGCAGATAAGGACAGGATTTTTAGAGTTGTGTTCATACCCTTCCCTTCTTCCATCCTATTCATTAGAATAGGGTGTGATCTATATGCCTGTTTAATCAATCAATCAATTAAAATATGTATAGTATATCTCCCAACATTCCCCTCCTGTGAGGGGAGACACTCAAGGGGGCTTACAAAAAACACCAATTAAAATGGCTAAAAGCATAAAAACACAAAACAAGGATCGCAGAAAGCTTGTGCAGACAGTTTTTTCAGGGACTTCTGCTCAGATCTCTCTGTTCTGCTGCCCTTAACTGTGCCCACCACCTTCTCCAACAGTGTAGCAGCCATGGCCTCAGTCTCCTAAACCCCCACCTGACACCCCATTGTGAGGTCAGTGCATACTCCATGCCCCACATTATTAACATCCTACACTCAACAGTCCATTTTTTAAAGAACAAAACAAAACACAATTTTGTGGCCAGCATGAATTATGCAAAGGACATTTTGCATAATTTATTTGGCACAATTTATACTTAGGACTGAATAAAAACATGGAGAATTTGGTCAACACTTTCCTCAGCATTAAAAACGGGTTCTTTTCTCAATTTTTCATGGATCATTGCAAAAGGGATGGAAATAGTGGCCTGTTCAGAAAACATTGTCCTGAATAGGCTACATCAGGTCTTATCTTCCTAACAGCGCAATCCTAACCAACTTTCCAGAGCCGGTGCAGCCACAATGCAGCCCCGAGGTAAGGGAACAAATGTTCCCTTTCCTTGAAGAGGCCTCCATGACTGCCCCTGCACTGCAAAATGTAGTGTGCACCCTGTTGGTCAGGCTACATCAGTGCTGGAAAGGATTGTGCTGTATGTATCTAGAACTCAATGCTGGGACACTTCAGGAAGCGTTGCCTGCTGTTGGCTAGTGAGGTCAGCATGTAGCCAGATTTGATTGGCTACATCATGACACCATTATGTTGTTTCTGATTCTTCCTGAAAGGCTGGGATGGGAAAGGAGCCAAAAGCCGCCGCCACCCCCCACCCCACCCACCCCGTGCCAACTCCTGAAAATCTCATTCAGCCATCTTTCTCCTCCTAAGATGTCAGCAGAAGTTTGTAAGCAGCATGTGCTTGTACGCACATCTTTAAAGCCAAAAGGACTAGAACTTGCTCTCTTTCCCAAAACAAAACCTTCGATTCTTATGAATGTTGTATTTATGATTGTATTCTATACCTTTTTCTAAGCTCTCATGGAAACACAGGATACGCAAGGAACAGCTACTGTGACCGAATTCCTCTTTTGCCAAACGTTGCACTGTAGCACATGGTTCTTCGGACCCCTCCTGCTCCTCAGCAGATTGGATTTTATAAGATATGGAGATGTGCAGATTTTATGCATTCAGTACATTTGTGTAAAAAAAAAAACCATGTATTTAAATGCACACTTTGCAAGATGTTTGTTGCACCAGGAAATCCTTGAAAAGACTTGGGGGAAAATGTGTTTTTTTTTCCTTCTTCAGTGATTGAAAATGGAGAGTTTCATCCATCTCTCAGTTCTGCTCATAGCTAGGACCTGCCTTTTCCTTGCAGGTGTGCTCATTCCACTGGGCAAGGGTAGCAACTGGGAAACCAGTCCATCTGCCTCTGTGACTGCTACTGCATACAGCCTTAGAAGCTCCACAGCCAACTGCTTTCCTTCCACTGCAAGGACATGCCAAATCTGATGAAAGTAAAATGGCAAATGAATATCGACAGCACCTACCCGCGTGCCGGAGACGCATGAACAGCTCTCCTGGAATCTTCCTGTTCTTGTGAATTAGGCTGTCTGTTTTCTCAGTACAGACAGGAAGTCAGCAACTTCGCAGCTCTGCAGGACCAGAATGGCAGGAGCTAATTAAAATGAGGCTGCTGTTGCTTTCTGTTTATAAATACCTCATTGAAAAGCCCCAGTAAGTAAGCATTGTTTCCTGCAACGGAAATTTCTCCCGCTTAAGACACGATGTCACCCCCAATTGCTTGGTCACATATCCCTCCTCCTGCCCTGCGCGTTGCTAGGAAATGGGTTTGTTTCATTGGCATCATCAAGATGACAAATACATGGTCAGCCACCATATACACCAGTGACCTATGGCAGCACTGGGCCATAAGCAGCTGAGCAAGCAAGGAACATGTGTTAAGGGCTGTGCCTAAGTGGTAGCACCTCAGTGTACAGAAGATCCTGGGTTCAGTCATTGACATTTACAGGTGGGGCTGGAGGAAAGACCCTTGCCTAAAACCCCAGAGAGCAGCTGCCAGTCAGTGTAGGCAATACTGAGCAAGCTGGATGAGCAAGCATGGTGCTGAGCAATACTGAGCAAGCATGTGTGCTCCCTGTGGCATCTGGTGGGGCCACTGTGTGATACAGGAAGCTGGACTAGATGGGACTTTGGCCTGATCCAGCAGGGCTCTTCTTATGTTCTTAAGCATGCTGCTGGGAGCAAATGAGGACCATTGATGTAGGCCTGACTCTGAAAGCACTCCCAGACCCATATTATTTTACAGCCTCCGATTGGCAGGGGCATCCACCTCCGTCCATCTACCCACCTCCGTTTTCGTGGCTGCCGTGGCTCCTTCTCCTAACATTCCCTGGACTGGGAAAAGGAAGAGGGGGGTTGGAGCAAGAAAGGAAGTGTGGAAGAGAGAAGGTTGAAGGGCTAGACTAAGTATTGGGATGGAAATGTGGAGGAGAGAAGAGCGGTGGGCTAGAGCACCCTTACACTCTAACCCAGTACTCTCTTCTCCTTCACACAAACTCTTCTGCTCTGCCCCCTCTTCCTTTTTCAATCCAGGGAGTGCGAGGGGCAGAGGCAGCACTTCCCCAGACAAGAGGGGGCAGCATTTGGCATCCTGCCTCTCTCTCCTGGAGATCTTGGGCTGACCATGTACAGCATCCAGGTCATCTGAGTATAAAATGCTGGGGCCCAGAGACAAAGCAGACCCAAAACAGGAACACTTACTGCTGCCTTGGTGTCCTGCTTGCAAGCTGTCCAGAATTCTGGACCAGACTGACTTTTGCCTGACCCAGCAATGCAATGCGTTCTTTTTCTTTTTCTTTTTCCTTTTCCTGCTTCCTAAGATCTATTTAATAAAATAGATCTTCTTCTTCTGCTACATTCTTGCTTTCCTTGTTCTTTAA
The DNA here is from genome assembly GCA_026170595.1 of Plestiodon gilberti rubricaudatus. Classification (NCBI taxonomy): domain Eukaryota; kingdom Metazoa; phylum Chordata; class Lepidosauria; order Squamata; family Scincidae; genus Plestiodon; species Plestiodon gilberti. Next base: position 7,059,748 of record JANXHW010000007.1, read on the forward strand.
TTTAATTTAACCTAATTGTTCTTTTCCACTGGGGGCATCAGATTCTTTGGAAAAAAAAAAGACCTGTGTTTTAGCAGTTGGGATTGGGCCCTTAGTCTTCTGAAAGTTCCATACTGCAGTCTGGCAAATCGCCACACGGGGCAGCACTCACCCTCCTTGCAGGGAGAACTTTGAGAAATGCTGCTCTCTGGACTATAGGGTGAGCTCCCAATATCAGAGTTCTCAAGCAAGTTCCCTGCAGAGTTGTACCATCAAACATTCTGGCCAGAGTTGCCTCAAACGCAGTCTCAAGTTCAGGGACTCAGACTTGTTTGCATAATAGTTTGATTGAGCCTCATCCTTTGCCCATTGACCTTTTTAGCCGTTTTCCTGCTTCTCCTCCTGTGGGGACACTTCAGCGCTAAAGTGACATCCCTGGCTGAGCAAATTTGGCAACGTGTCAAGCGGACATATTTGGGGATGTATTTACGCTTGTCGAGTCTAGTACTCTCCAGGCAATTGAGCTTACTTCCTGCCTACGTTTAAAAACTGATTTCATTAACGGGATCTGTTTGGTTATTATCATGCATAATCGGCTCACAACGCTCAATGTGAACGCAGCCAGACCTAGCTCCTATTTTATAGTGAGTATCAAAATGTACACCTCAAGGGTGAGAGCGTTTGACTTCTTCAGCATAATCCAATTTACCATTGTTACGCATCAGAGCTGACTGAGGAATCAGTCAGTTCACTGGTAACAGCCAGTGAGGCTCTGCCCCTTCAGTAGGGTGCCTATATTTTCCTGCCGCTGTGGGGGCTGAGCAAGAATGGTTGTAAGTGCTATATGAATGCAACCAGAATAATCCGATTTGCCATTGTGAGCTTGGTATTGTCAAACATGCAAATAGGTATGAGGAGGGCAGGGGAAGAGTGGTGGTCTCCTGGATATTGATGTCACAGTGGTCCTTAATGGTGCACTGAGAGAGCCATTCTCTTATCGTTGATCTTCCTGGGGGGGGGGAGCATGCACTTGATTAGGAAACTCTTTCAAAGAGAAATTGACAGGTTCCCAAAATGTTCCCATCCCTTACTGCTTCCTGAAAATTCTTCTGCCACCTGTGCTGGTGAAGTCGTTCACTTCATTGAGACCGCAAGTGGCAGACTGCGTGTTCAACGTCGTCTCCACAACCAGATTTTTTTCTTTACTAGATTGTACCACTTCAGACTGCAGGTGAAGCATTGCACTAATGAATAGCCCCCACCCCTACCCCTCAAAAGAAACAACTTCTCCCTGCACACACAGCGAAAACTAGATATCAGGACAGAGCTTCCCAGTTCAAATGCTCTTTGATGTGCTAGTTTCTTTTACCTCTATAGAATTTTTCCAAAATGGGGCAGTGTTCCAACATGCAGTTCTGCCACCAGGCAGGTTGAAGTAACACACAATCCATCCAGAACAACAGTTCTACATACATACTGCATGATGACGAGCTGTTTGTCCACACAGTGCTGGAGGCAGGCTCTAGTGTGCGAGAGGTTTCCAAGGTGCCAGACTTCCTGGCTTGAAGTCAATGAATATTGTCATTTTCCATGGGTTGTAAAACTCATTTGTTTTGTCAAGACTTTGTCCTTTGCCACCTGACTGAGCCGGGGCTGGTAACTTGGCTGGGGGGGGGGGTTCTTGGTGGATTGGGGAGGGCAGGAGGTGGGGAGTGGGCTTAGGGGGTGGAGTTCAGTGGCAAGTGCACAGGCCAGATTCTACCCCCCCCCCCATTTCTGCCTGTGCTGCTTCCTTGCTCTCCTCCGTCGTACGCCAGCTATAGAGCTGGCATAGGTCCGAAGAAACCCATAGGCCATCAGGGGGGCTACCCGGAGGCAAGGGAACAAAAGGAGGCCTCCTGATAGCACCACACGCACGCACACACACACAGACACACACACACACACACACACACATTGGATACAGTGCACACCTCCATGGTGTGGCAGCATCACTGCCAATGGCAGGGGATAGGACTGGGGCATTAGTCTACCGTCCTGCTCACTGAAGGCAGCGGCTATATAGCATCTCTGACAGGTGGCCGTCCAGCCTTTGCCAGAGCTGCTGCACAAGGCAGACTGTTCCAGTGCTAGACCGCACTTGCAGTTAGGAAAGGCTTCTTCAAGTCTAGGCTAAATCTACTGCCCTGTAGAACCACAGCATTATAGCAACCACTGCATTATAGCAAGCAACATATCCAATATAAATGGGACAAGGAGGCCAGGTGAGGGAGGTGAGGTTTTCTGAACAGGCCACTCAGTGGCGCGTGATGCAGCTGCCTTGCCGCAGGGCAACCAGTCTGGAACTGATCGGGACCCTGATGGGAGACCACCACCACCCCCAGGAACCTCACATGCGGCGCCCTGCAATTCCGGGAAGAAAAGTGCACTGGAAGTGTAATGAAGGAGTATAAAACTAAATGATGACATCATAAGTGGGAGCAAAACTGTGCATGCACATTGCCAAGTGTGCCTGGTAATATATTCATTCCCATAAGGGACGTTGCTTGATTGGATGAATGATGTGCTCCTTAAAAGTTCTCCATTTTGCTGAATTGGTTTTTTCCACTTATCTAGTTTCATTTTATTTTATTTTTTTGTTTTAAGCTGAAACGAAGCAGAGCAAAAACAATTGAATGGGAGTAAATGAAATGAATCGAAAGTAACGATATGAACGAAGTAATGAAATGAGTTTAGGTGAGCTGAACGGTTACCATCAAAGGGAAGTTCTCAAAGGAGCATGAATGGATGCAAACAGAAGAAAAAGAGAGAGAGATTTTCATCGTCGCTAATTTTCTTTCCCAACTGAAAAGGCCCAGCTTGTTTCATGTCTGCACAAAGGCCCGAACTGCACATTTCAGGGGATCTGGTGTTGTTTTTATCCACAATTAAAAAAACCAACAAATCAGCTTGGGCCTGGTGTGAGCGGAAGAAAAGCAGATAGAAAGGAGATGCTCTTAACCCTTTTCCCTCTGGTCATGTTTCAGCTCAAAATCGCCTTCCCAAAGCTGTTTTTGCACCCAAGGCATAAAAATACAAAGTTCCTGTCTCATTCCCTCTACCCCTCTGGATAAAAAAAAGCTGTGATTCTGAACTGGGAAATGGTTGGAAATGAAAGGGTTAAGCATTGACCACAGATGCGCATAGAATCCAGTGGATTCCATCCCAGATTTCCTCGTTTCATATTTTTCTGACATGGTTTCAGGGTCAGAACTTAGCTAGGTGGAATCCCGGTCTAGAACTTATGGGACCTCTTGCCTCAATTCAGGGTACTTAGACTGGAAGAGAGCTGTTTTGCCCTTCACCGGAAATTGGGGGTGGGCTTTAGCCTTCCCCCCTCCTGCTGTTCAGTGCAATGTCTCTATTGAAGTTGAAGAATGCTTTCATCTGGCTCTGTAAAGTTCAGGGAAGGCTCTACAGACCTACAGTAGCTGACTGATATTTTCAGCCCATGGGGTTGCACGCCACAATCTCCAGCTGCAAATGACAGTTTTGGCATATATGTTTGCCTGAGGAGATCACAAGCCACAATCTAGTGAGATGTTCCACTGTGAGTGATGCTAGCAGTTTCACACATACAAGCTGGAGAATAGATGATGCTTGCTAGAAACACTTAGCAACCCCTTTAGGGTTGTTGACTTGCAAGAGACAATGGCTCAGTCTGTGCTGCTAAACAGCTGAGGGTCAAATGAGAGGTGACATCAGAGCTTGTTTTTGGAACTCCTGCAGGGGGTTCAGGCCCCCACATCAAGGAGTCTGTCTTAACTCTTGATTCTTGAGCTGTGGCTAGAGGTGTTTGCTTTTGTTGAATAGGAGAAGATTACAGCCTAAGTCAGTGTTTCCCAAACATTTTTGACCGGCGGCTCCCTTGACCATTGGCGACCATTGGCTGCAGCGCCCCATTACATGATGTTGATTCCTGCCAATTGGCATTGCACTGTTTTCCGAGAGGATTCCGTGGCCCTCCGCGGCTCCCCTGGCTGGTTTCCGCGACTCCCTTGGGAGCCACACCTTACAGTTTGGGAAACACTGGCCTAAGCCTTACTGAACACAATTTACTCAGCTTACTTCTGAGTAAAATAAATAATATCATTTCAAACTTCTCTCTACCTATGGCAATGATCCAAATCACATACTGCCAAGTCAGTATTAGCTGCAAAGGCATAACCTTAAGTTGCGTAAGTTTTCTTCTCTGCAGCTAATAGCATCTTCAGGAGGGGTGTGATCTACATTATATAATTATAATAATCACTTCTGGGTCTCTTTAACATTAGCATCCAGGTCCAGTTAAATCCCACCTTTCCTCCAAGGAGCTCAGAGTGATGTTCCAGGTCCTGGTTCTGAGGTGGGTGAAGCTAAGAGACAATTTTTGGCCCCAGTGAATTTATAACTGAGCAGGATTTAAACCGCCCCATAATCCAACACTTGAGCCATTATAGTGGATCCAGCGAAGGGAACGGAAATCAAACCATTGCCTCTTGCTCAACTCTCCCCTGCAGCCAGCAGAGTGACCAAATCAAAAACATGTTCTTTAGGTGCCCACGGTGATTATACATCATGCCTTTCTGCCAGCATCGTACCTGCAACACAATGTATTCTCCATCTGCCCAAATATCTATTTTTCTCCCTTCATCTATATTGCATTAAAACCTTGAGGTCTATCGCTAGAGAGAGTGGAGGGGGGGGGAGGAGAAATACAATTTTCTTATTGCACGAAGCATTTCATTCCCAGTCGCTGTATTAAATTTATTCCTATTTGAAGTGGTTTCTGCTGGTATAAATCATTTAAGTTTGCGTGTTTGTTGTGGTGGTTGCTGTGGCAACAGTTTGGCTAATTGAATTCCAAAGCGTCTGCCTTGATTTCCAAGCAATGATAAAGGGCATGTATGTTCTTTCACGGCAGGGGTCGGAATCGAAAGAGTGTGCGCCGAGTATCTGGGGAGAACAGCACAGCTTCCGTCTCCCAGGTGACCTCTTCAAAATAGCGAGTGATATCTGGCAAACCCTGGGACATTTCCAGTGCCTCCTGGCTGTGACCCCTTCGTCTCTGTTCTCTCTCTGTCCCCTCCCTTCAGCTTCCAAATTGTCTCTTCCATTTCTTGGCTGTGCCCTCTTGCTTTTGCTTCTCTTTGCTGCAGGAACACGTTACCTCTGGACTCTTGGCTGGCTTGAAGGGCATCCATGTTGAAACGCTCATTAAAATGGACAGTTTGCGTGTCTGCATTTCATATTCTCCTCTCTCCTTCCTCTTGTGTGGCTATTGTCTTCCATCACAAACCTCTGAGCAAGGCCTGTCTCATTTAGCTGGGCCATTAATTTTCCGCTTATTGTTGAAATGGATACTTATTATTATTATTGTTGCTGTTGTTGTTATTACTTTATTACATCTTTTCTTGTTAGGGGATTTTATCCCGGCTTTCCACTCAGAGTACCCAAGGTAGAGAACACACAGAATAACCATGCAATTAAACAAGAAAAGCAACAACAGAACAGCAGGATATCTCAGCACCCCCAGACTCCAGCTTATTATTCCTTGCCTCACCACACTGCTTTTCCTTTTTGCAGAGAGAGTAAATCAAAACGACTTACAACTATTATTATTCTTAATATGGCACCATCCATGTACATGATGCTTTACATAGCACGGACAGACAGGTCCCTGCCTCGAGAGGCCTACAATCTACAGATGACACAAGAGAGACAACTGAGGAAGAGAATGGGAACGGAGGAATGGGCAATCAGGGGAAGTATAGGCCCTTGTTTTGGTTACATGTACTAGTCTTCCTTCTACTCAGCATGTTGTCTTTGAACAGGAGCAGAGGCACGGAGTGGGAGAGGATGTGTGGAGGAGGGAAGTGGTGAGCTAGAGCACTTCCTGTTGTTGCCCCACCTCTGGATCATCTGCCATTGGAGGCAACTGCTTCATGACAAAGCTACCCCTGAGACGCCAAGTCTTGTTCCCTTGCCTTGAGCAGTGGCTGGGTGCATAGATTCACTGATGAAGCTTTTCCTGGCAGAGATATAGCAATGGGGGAAACAAATGCCACCATGAAAATTAATTTCTGTGTTTGGACTGTACTGTTGTTAAAAGGACAAGAGCAGGGTTAGGGCGGGGAAACCATATGCTCTAAAAACTGACTTTTGACAAGTATACAGCGGTTGATTGCATACTTGCTCAATGTTAAAACAAACAAACTAACAGTCAGGGGATGGGGAGCCGCTGAAATCTTCTCCCTCCTAGACCTCTGCAGTGTTTGACCATAAGAAAAATATATTTGGACCCTTCTTATACCCTGCCCTTATGGGGTCAGGTGCGTGATGGTAATATTGCTAACCTTTTTTCTGACCCTTGGAGTGTGACCTTTGTTTGTTCCTCTGTCCACACAGGGGGAATAGATGGCTGACTTCTGAAGGGTAATCGGTGAAGGGATTTATGGTCCTTGAAAAGGTTATCAAATGCATTGTCTGCCTATCTGGGACTTCGGTGATTGGCAACTGGGTCAAAATGTAATAGGTTAGCAGCAAAATGACCTAAGGTTAAGGATATTCCCCCCCCCCCTTCATATGACACCACCTGCAGTACAGTCATGTTTGAGCAGCTGGCCTACAGGAGCATCGTGTGATTTCGCAAGCTGATCAACTGACTTACAAAAGCCTCATGTCCTATCAAAGCCTCATGATCAGCTGACCTGCAGAAGCATGATGACAAATGGGTCTTCTTGGGTGTGGGAGAAGCCTCAGTCTCGATGATTGGGCTAAAGCTATCAGTCAAGGAGATCAATGCTAATCATCCTTTGAACATTGCCAACAATTTGGAAATTGTGGGCAGGTAGACTATGGGTTAAACCACTGAACCATGAGCTGTCGATTGAAAGGTCGGCAGTTCGAATCCGCAATGGGGTGAGCTCTCGTTGCTTGGCCAGCTCCTGCCAACCTAGCAGTTCCAAAGCATGTTAATGTGAGTAGATAAATAGGTACTGCTTGCGGGAAGGTAAACAGCGCTCCGTGTTCCAGCCGCATGCTACGCGCTGCGGCAAGGAGAGTCATGCCGGCCACATGACCACGGAGGCGTCTTCGGACAACGCTGGCTCTTCGGCTTTGAAACGGGGATGAGCACCACACCCTAGAGTCGGACTCGACTGGACTTAATTGTCAGGGGTCACCTTTACCTTTACCTTTTAGACTATGGGTTACCTCCATTTTCCTTTCAATTAACTGCACTGAGGCTCACACTACTCGGACCATTGTACTGACCAACTCCATTTGAAAACTGGCCTAAATCCAGAAGAGCCCCAACTCAAAATAAGGGGACATTTTTTGAACGGAGGGAGTTTGCTTTTGCAAAACTCCTGAAATTGTGCATTTAACTCCATCGCGAGTTGATATTAGCATGAATCCCTTTTTTACCAGGAAATATGTCTACTGTCACCAATATTCTACTGCATATTAAGTGTAAGTCTGGTTGTCAATATTCCTAACTATAGAACCCCAGAACTCTTTAGCCTTCTGACCTCCCTATACTAGCAGATTGATCCAGGGCTTCAAAGGATTCCTAGGCCAGGCAAACATGAAGTAAACCATCCTGCAAACTCTTTGCAATTCATGACCCATGATAGAAACGAGGCTTTTCTCCCCTTCCAGCCCTCCGTCACTGGGATGCTCTGACCTGCCAAATGAATTCATCAGTGACCGTCCTCTTTGTCTTAGCTGCGTGAGCTTGCCTCGATTATTTTACGAACAATAAATATCCAAGCAGACGCTGTGAAATTCCAATCTGAAGAATTTATACTGTTAAGTTGGATAGTATATAGGCAGATATAAATAAACAGAAATTGTCAGTCAAATGCTTGGCAGCTGGAATCTGGCGTCAGGAGCGATATTTTAATGTTCCTCCACAAATCACCTTTACAGCTTTGCCTGGAAAGTATAACAGCTGACGGCTGCTGTAGATTCTAATGGCAAATAATATGGTGGGTCCCCTTGAGTGTAGCAGGCAACTGCCTGGGGGCAAGATATATCCATGGAGAAATGGAATTTGAATAGAACCAGTTAGACTTTCACTCCATTTTGGATTGTACTCTTGTCTCCAATGAGTTTGTGAAGGCTACTCTGGCACCTGGCCTAGATGCCTTTAAAAGGGGTTTGGACAGATTCATGGAGGAAAAGACCATCACAGGTTACAAGCCATAAGCAACCTCCTGGTTTTAGAAGTGGGTTTTCTCTGTGCCAGGTGCAAGGGAGTGTCAACGGGAAACAGGTTATCTTGTTGTCTTGTGTGCTCCCTGAGGCATCTGGTGGGGTCACTGTGTGATACAGGAAGCTGGACTAGATGGGCTTTTGGCCTGATCCAGCAGGGCTCTTCTTATGTTCTTATGTTCTTATGTTCTTACTCTGCTAAAATAAGTCCATGCTGCTATTCATGCTGAATAAGTGTTTAATAGTGATGATGGCAATAGGCTGGACTAAGTTAGCTGCTGGGTGCCAAAAAAAAAAAACACCCTGGAAATTTGCAGTGGATTCTAAGGTATGAACAGTCTGAGCTCGCTGTGGAATTTCAAGAGGATTCATCACATTTCAGAGAGATTCACTGTGTTCCATCTGAATTTACAATTATCCTCCCAGGCCACATGAGGCCTATCCAGAGATCTCTAGCCCAAATCCCTGCTGATGTAATACGTAGTCACTGACATCATTTGTAGCCTCCAGTTGCAGTGATTTGCACTGTCCAGAATGGGTCTTTCTTGCTGCTCCCCCCCCCAAAAAAAGAGCAGTGGGAATATTGTTGAACTCCATCACTGGACTGTTGTGAGGATGAATGAGAACTACTATAAATAAATTAAAAAGTTGGATTGTAAATCAATGAGTAGGAATGGCATGATTTCTAATACATCCCTATTCATCCCAACGTAGCATCTTCTTCCCATGGCTATTTGCTATGGTGTCTCTTTTGCATCTTTTTAAAAGATTGAGTCCCCTGTGACAGGGAACCATCTTTTCATTTATTGTGCTAGAGATAAACTGCTCTGTTGGCGTTGTCTTCCAGTAAGATATGATATAGAAATATTTTAAAATAATGGAAAAAAAACATGATTGTGCTTTTACTACCAGTTTACCCTATTTGATCTCACTCCAATAATTAATACCCATTTATGGTATTGGACCAATCGAATACTCTCTCTCTCTCTCTCTCTCTCTCTCTCTCTGCTTGCTCTATGTACACACATACACAAAAATGCATGAATATATGTATATCTAAAGTGTGTGTGTACAAAGTATCCATACAGGTACACTTTAAAAACTGCCAAGGAAAATCTGGAGTGACCTACTGCCATCAAATATGTGAAGTTTTTACATGCATTAAGCTAATCAGCAGAAGCCCTGCTCCAGATTCCTTCCCCCCCCCCCAACCAATAGAGTCTATAGAGCAGAGTCTATAGTCATAACTGATTCTATAGAGCTGCCTTTCTGGTGTAGCTTGTCATTTCAAGTTTGCTAGCCGTCCAGAGGGAGGCTAAAATATGTTTTATTTCAGCAAACATTTAATCCCTTGTCCAGTTTAATCAAGTCCAGTTCAATGTGAGCTGGACTTGATTTGGTCAATTACTTGCAATGCTTTATTGTTTTTAATTATGTAGGTTTTTTTTTTAAAAAAAAACATAGTATTGAAGCTGCCCTGGTTCTACGAATGGAGTGTAAATACTTTTACTAAATACATATAATGAATGACTCCACAGTTCACAATGGCGCATGCTAGGGGGATGTCTGTCCTTGCTGTGCTACTTACCGTTCTCTTGCTTCATCTCAATCTGCCAATAGCCATGGCAGAGCTGGCATCCTTTATGAGCTACCCTCTTCCAGCTGCGTGGCATTTGGAGCAATAATTAGGCACAACTAGAGCACCACATTAATGATAGAATAGAAAAGCCACTGAAGATGCCTTACAGCAGTGCAATGCAGAGCAGCAGCCTTGTTATTTCATGCTCAGAGCTTATCGTCATCAGAGTTACCTTCAGCACCACACAGGGGGCCAGCTCCTTCCTCTTTGAAGTACTGAAGCCCTGAGGATGTGCTGCACAAAAGAAGACACCACAACCTCCTGGGGAGTTATCATCAGACAGATAGGAAGATGGGAGATTTCCAAGTCCTGTACCCACAACTTCCCCAGGAAGTTCATTTCCTATCTTTGTTCAGTCTTTTTGTCCCTTTGCATGGCTCATTGTGTTTCAAATCATGATAGCTCTTTGCTGCTATTCGTAGCAAATCAGACTCTAGCAAAAGGGCTTCAAAGGCAGGGACAGTTGGCTGTGTGTAATAACAGCAAGTACAACAAGAAGGTTACCAGTCTAATGGCCCAATCCTATGGGGCACTTACAGTGGCCGAACTCCCAGTCTGCTGCCATATGTGCTGCAGCAGAGCCATAAAGGGCATGCCGCTGCTGTGCGCTTCAGGGCCGCGGGTGCAAATGGCTGGAGGTCCTGCATGCATGGCAGCAGCTCCTAGTTGCAGCATTGGTGGTGCAGATATGGTGGTGGAGGGGGCAGTTCGGGGTGGGAGGGGGTGGATCCTGGCAGTTGCAGCATCACATGCTGGGATGCTGTCCCTGTTTCCCTGGCCTGACACACACACCCTGCCTCTCCTTGGATGTATGTCAGCAAAATAGCTCGCATTGGTCCAAGCAGACCCATTGATGGGCCAGGTGGCCTATGGAAGGCTAAGTAAAATATTACCAGGCCATCTGGTTGCCCCCCTCTCCCATTGCATGCAGGGCATGCTCTGTCAGCATGGCTGTGTGGCAGAAGATGGTGGGGGACTGGTAGTACAATCCTCCCTTTTGTATTGAGTGCCCTCGAGAAAAGGGTGCAGCTTACACCACACTTTTATGCATACAATTTATAATTGCATTGATGGGCCGGTCAACGGAGTAGAAAGCTGGAGCAGAACTTCATGTTATGCCGAACATGGAACTGCTTCGCAGGCTGAATCTCATGTCGAATTCTTGACCCACCTCCCTGGAACATATAGGAATGACCTATGTGATGACTTCATCATGTGTATTTGTATTTTAATATGTTGTAAGCCGCCTTGAGTGCCCTCGGGAGAAAGGCGGGCTACAAATTTTTTAAATAAATAAAAATAAATAAAATCATGTGCAAAGGCTAAAGAAGGAGGCAGATGAAAGGGCTCCAAAGCCAGTGTTTGTTTTTGTATTTTATTTGAGAAGAGGGGTCTACATAAACTATGTCAGGAGGATACAGCTCAACACACAGGTTGGTTTTTTTTTTTTTCAATCCAGAAATGGCATCGTTAAACGTAACATTGATATGATACTATGAGAGGACAGAAGACACATGACCAAGAGTTATTTACAGCTCTAACATACAATATATTTATACTTGAGAGATATGTGCATTTGTGGACGTACATATAAACGCAAGGGTCTTATGATGTACATTTGCCCACTTACAAACACACACATATCGGTATAGAAAAGGCTTCATTGAAAACGTATCAAGGGATGACCTTGCCTTCCAGTGGCAGCAACCGTGGAGGCATTTTCATGTGGTGGTCTCAGAGGTGGCAGCTGTAGACCTTCATCTTCCAAGGTCTGAGCAGGTACCAGTCATCTTTTCATTCTATATAATACATTTAGCTAGCAGTGGGCTATGTGTACAATGGATGAAGGGGAAAGATGGGAGCACAACGCATGTTGTGAGCATGGAGCATGACATGTTGTTGGAATATATGACCTTTGGTGATGCCATTAAATTATCCTTTGTACTAAACATAAATTATCATTACTTTTAAAAAATAATATTCTCTTTTGTTTCAAGGTTTTGGGGTGGGGAGGGGGAAAGGAGAGCAAATATCCAAGCTTTTACAATATCTGTTCACCATTTGAGTACAGGGATTAGGGATATAATTTTTTTTTAAGACTTCTCTGAGCCAATCTAACAATATAACTGAGTTTTCCTTGGTTGTACTAATGGAAAGCCTCCATCTAAAATGAGGAGGAGGAGGAGGAGGGAGCCAGCTGCTCGCTTGGTTAGAATCCAGGTAGGAATTGAGGCTTAGTCTACAGATGCAGCAGAATGAGAGTGGGACTCAGGCGGTAGAGTTCTAAGGTAGTAGAATACACAATACCACTTCTCGTGGCATGTGGATGGTACCATTTTGGAATACACATGTTAAGTAAAACACACACACACACACACACACACACACACCCCTAATGCACATGGGAAAATTGGTTGTAGGCTATCCCTTTGCCTGCCCTGCAGGGAGTGCTGTTTTAGAGGAACATTTAAAAAATGTGATCCTTCCCCTACAGTCTGAAGTGGTACAATCTGCTTGACCATCCCAGCTTTCTACCACCTCATCCTTCTCCATGCACACCAGTTCTTAGTCCACACAGATTGTTCATTTCTAGGAATTTGCATAACCCCTCCCCCCCGAGACATTTCACTCGTCTTATAGCAACTTGTTTGGCTACCCTTGAACATACCTGCCAATTTCCCTTTTTTGACAGTTTGATGCCAACTCTACCACTTTCAAGTGGTAACATATACCATGATTCACATAACCACTTGGAAGCTGCTCTTATCAATATTGTCCTGATAAGCGGGGAGGAGAACTTTGCCATTCTTCTATTTATCAAGTAGTTGTACAGTCACCAGGGCAGATAGCAAATTCAGCTCCCTCCCCAGTATTGTCCTTGAATTGTCCCTTTTCTCTCCCCTCCCCCCACATAAGCATATGCCATTCCTTAGTTTGGGGAAAAGTAAATGTCACTGTCTGTATTTAAGTAGAAAAATGTAGGGAACATTAACCCTTCATCCTTGATCTGGCCCACCCCCTAACAACATGGTATTGCAATACCTCCCTGTGCACAGAAGACTCAGTGATCCAGTGTAATCCAGGGGTCCATGCAACATACGACTCCACTCTCTTTACACCACCCGTCTTCACAACAGACATTTTGCTAGTGTCAAATAAAACTTAATTCTAATTCCAACCCTGCACTTTTCTGTTCTAAGCTTTGATTTTGGTCCAGCTTTTGAAATATGCTACCTCCTTCCCTAATCAATGAGGAAGTGAGGTGTGGATATTTAGCTATTGGTCTGCTTTCAAATGCTGCCAAGGAAGCACTTCTAACATCACAGACATATTTAAGGCCACATCCATGCAGATGCCCCAGTGCAGTATTGTCATAACATGTATTTAGTACAGAAGTTCAAAAGGGGAGTTGGATGCCACACCTAAGCATCACTCCAAAAATGCCCTGTCATCAACCAGGGAGATGGACAATCCAGCAAATTCTACAACCTTCTGATCACGGCAGGAGGAACGATCAATGCCCAGTAGGAACCAAATCAATGAGCGTCGTTTACACTGCTAGAAATCTTTCCATTTCCTCCTCCCTAGAAATAAGATATGTAAAATAGCACTTATGCAAGGGCTGCTCATGCAAGAAATTACCTTCACTTTAACAGGAATTTTGAAAAGACACTTCTCTCAAGGGAAGAACGACATCACATTTCCATGATGGCATGAAGTAAAATCACAAAAAAGAAAATCACTTGTAGATGTGTTGGGGCTAACAGAGAAAATAACGGGATGATGTCAGAGTTAAAAAGGACCCAGGAGGACCATAGGAATGAGCAATGGAGATGTTTCAAACACGTCTCCGTCTGTGGTTTCCTTCGTCTTTCAAAAGGGCTTTTCCACACATGCTCCAGAGGGCAGCAACCCAGGATGAATTGAGGGGAGCGAGAACCAGATCTCAGTGTGAATGCACATGCCGTGAAGAAGGGCGCGGGTTCAAGCTCTGCCATCTATTCTTAGCATAGCAAGGCTGAGAAAGCCTCTTTACAGAGCAGCAGCTTAGTTGCAAACAGCCATTCATCCCCACTCAGCTCTCTCTGCTCCTTCATCCTCAACTCTGTGTCCTTGAGTTTCACAGATACATTGCTGCCCATTCTTCCATTGCCTTCTCATCTGTAGCATCCCAGCCCTTTCCTCCAATAAATTCTACCCCTTTAGAAATTTTAGAAGGCTTGCTGCGCAACTACCTCATCGTTTTAAGAAATATTGTGCTTTCTAAATCACAGTGACTCTGAATAACTTGATATTAGAAAAAACAAGGGAAATAAAGGGCCCCGTGCAGTATTCTCTGGTTCACCGGCTCTCAGTGGTTACTGAATACTGCTGGGCCAACATGCCAAGCTCCCTGCTCTGGGTTGTACTAGACCTGATTCTGATACCAGCTCCATAGTGAGCTGACCTTGGTGCTGATCTCCCATGAACAGGTTTGTGGTCCCGTGGGTCCCAGCGTGGGGGCAGGGTACTGTTGTTCCCTGCCCCCAAACTGCCTTGCCATTTGCAATTTATTTATTTATTTAGATATCTATATCCCACCTTGCCAGCGGGTGGCGCAGTGGGTTAAACCGCTGAACCATGAGCTGTTGATCGAAAGGTCGGCAGTTCGAATCCGCGACGGGGTGAGCTCTCGTTGCTTGGCCAGCTCCTGCCAACCTAGCAGTTCCAAAGCATGTTAATGCGAGTAGATAAATAGGTACCGCTTGCGGGAAGGTAAACAGCGCTCCGTGTTCCAGCCGCATGCTACGCGCTGCGGCAAGGAGAGTCATGCCGGCCACGTGACCACGGAGGCGTCTTCGGACAACGCTGGCTCTTCGGCTTTGAAATGGGGATGAGCACCACACCCTAGAGTCGGACACGACTGGACTTAATTGTCAGGGGGTCATCTTTACACCTTTACCTATCCCACTTTGCAGACATAAATTTGCACTGATGCTGCCTTTCCAAGACACCAAGCAAGCTTCCCTCGCTCTGCCCACTCCACAGGCAGGAACAAAGTAGTGCTGGTCCCAGGAATTGGGGTACTCTAAGACAAGAATACCCTCAATGTAGAAAGTGGCAGCATGCAATCCAAGGCATTTCTCGTGCTGCCTCTGACCTTTTTGGATGCTCTGTTCACTCAAGCTCTGTGGTGGCAACAGCAACTGGTCCTTTGGATGTCCCCAGTAAATGTCCCACCTTTTCACCCTCCAGATCCTGGCAAACTGGACATTGAAAATGTTGCATTTCAGATTCCTTCACTTCTCTGACTTGTTTTGTTGCAGATGATATACCCCCGTATTGTCCCGAGTATAAGACGCACCTGATTATAAGACGCACCCTTAAAGTTTGGTGCTATTAAAATAATAATAATTAAATCACTGGCATTAAATTGCAACAGCCTGATTATAAGACGCACCCCTAGTTTAAAAACTTAAATTAGGAAAAAAAGTGAGTCTTATACTCAGACTAATACGGTAATAGCTCTAGTGTCTTTTTGAAGTTCAGAAGTTCTTTCTCTTTTAAGTTCCACTTTGTCAATGACAAGAGCATACTTCTAAAAGTGTAGTGTATGTTTACTCATCTAATGTAGGACTAGGGAGAAAAGGTTTTAGGTTTTTGTAGCCTCATTTGCTTACCGCCTCTTTGGTGTTCCATGTGAGACCACTCAAATACTTCTCCCAAGAGGACGACTAACTATTGCTCAAGGCCACCATAAATGTTTTTTAACCATTGAAATAATAATTTGAAAATCCCACCCAGCCATCATCATCTTAACTACCCCATTCTTGCTTCATTTAACACTGAAACTATATTCCTAAGGATGTGAACACAAGAGACCATTAGAAATTGGATGCTAGAAGCAGGGTTACAGATGCTATAGAGCAAAGTCAGGTGTTTCTATGGAAACAGGCAGAGGTGCTCTGGAGGGAAATCTGTGCTCATTAGTGTGGTTCAGAGAACAGTGCTGGGCATGGACTGGCTCAAATCCCAGCCTGGTCAATACTGGACAGAGTACTTCTGGAAAAGTCAGAATTTCTCAGCCTCAGCAATTGATCTGTAAAATGGGAATATGCAACAGTCCCTCCTTCCTCCCACTTTCATTTTTGTCTTACTCATATAGCCAGATTAGGTGTGGTGTCAGAAGTTGTCTGCTCTCTTCTCTTTTCAAGTGCGGTCAGGCTGATTTTTAGCATCAAAAGTGGGACATACTGTACATGAGAGAAGCCAAGTCCTCCCCCATTTTATCTCCCTTAAAGGTAAAGGTGACCCCTGACAATTAAGTCCAGTCGTGTCTGACTCTAGGGTGTGGTGCTCATCCCCATTTCAAAGCTGAAGAGCCAGCGTTGTCTGAAGACACCTCCGTGGTCATGTGGCCGGCATGACTCTCCTTACCACAGCGCGTAGCATGCGGCTGGAATACGGAGCGCTGTTTACCTTCCCGCAAGCCTATTTATCTACTCACAACATGCTTTGGAACTGCTAGGTTGGCAGGAGCTGGCCAAGCAACGAGAGCTCACCCCATCGCGGATTCGAACTGCCGTCCTTTCGATCGACAGCTCATGGTTCAGCGGTTTAACCCACTGCGCCACCCGCTGGCCTTACCACCTTCTTAACCCAGTCTATTCCCCAAACTCCATATTTCCCCATCACAGCCCTGAAAGCGAGATGGGATGTGAGACAAGTGCAAGATGTAAGGCAAAGAAGGGGAACCAACTCTTCATACCAATGCACCTATTTTGAATTTAATAAAATCAGGCCACATCCCTCCTTCTGGGTGCACACACCATGTCTAGTTTGAGACCCCACCCTACCTGTCAGTTTGCTAAAGAAGGGCCTCAGCAAAGCAATTTGGTCTGCAGCACCCTCAAACATTGCTTGACACACTCTTCTCCTCTTTACTAGATAAAAGGACTATTCCTGTTCCTCACTTCCTGTTGTGGCAGGCATCTCTCAAATGTGTTCCTTCAAATTGATATGAGCTGTTCGCCGTGTTATACTATAAATAAATACACTCTCGTTTACTGCAAACCTTGTTCACCAGGATTGTTTGCATGACACTGAGGATATCTTCCAATCCTTTTCATTCATAGCAGAGTTAGCTTATATACCAAACGATGGAATAGCAGTTCCAGGGGAGCAATAGGGGGGGGGGGACACACTATGTCTTCCTGCTTGTGAATGTGGCTTCCCTGAGGCAGCTGGTGGGCTACTGAGGGAAACAGATTGTTGGACTAGATGAGCCTTTGGTCTGATTCAGCAAGGCTTTTCTTATGTTATTTTTTTTTCAGAAGCAGGCAAAGAAGATAGCATAGAAAAGTAGTATTATACATCAAACTGACTATACAAATCATACACAAATCTGCATGGGCAGTCCACTACCTTGTAGAAGTTGTCCTTAATTAACCAGGGGACCACTGTCCATGGTGCTGAAAATGTCACCACCCAATTAAATGGCCTCAGGAATATGGAATACTCTGTCTTTGAAACCTGAGAGGAACAAACCTGTCTGAAAGAGCAAAGACTCAACCATTAGCCACAACCTGCCTCTGATAATGTTTGCTTCAATGACTCGTGTGTGTGTGTGTGTGTGTGTGTGTGTGTGTGTATGTGTGTGTGTGTGTGTGTGTGTGTGTGTGTGTGTGTGTGAGAGAGAGAGAGAGAGAGAGAGAGAGAGAGAGAGAGAGAGAGAGAGAGAGAGAGAGAGAGAGAGAGATCTTTCCAGTGTTGGAGACTTCTCAGTTTCGATTACAGAATTCCCCTGCAGCTGTGGTTAAACATGTTGCAAAAAATCTAGGTGCAGACAGGTTATCCAAACAATCTGGTTGCTCAGTTTCCCATAAACACCTCCTATGGCCTTAGGCAGGCATTTGCTTGATATGCAGGGAAATGACTCTACAGGTTTTCACTGCAGTAGCATTCTGACTGGACTCCCCTTTCTTCACTACACCTACAAACTCAGAGAAACAATGCTCATGCAAGACAGACTTTGGAGAAAATCTGGCTTCAGACCAACTATCTGTAATACCATCATTACCTACCGCAGGAGGTTGCTGCAGTGACATAGAGGAGGATTGGAAAGCCCTTTGGAAATGGCACCGTGCCACTATTATTACTGGGAATTCAGATGAGAAAAAATGCAGTGTCTTGGCAGGTGCATTTGTGCATGCTCCTGTGATTTATGCAGCATGGGTGTTTGCAACACACTGCAATTGTTAATATGCCAACTGGTGTGACATCCATTTGCTGGTGGAAAATGCAAATAAATGAGAGAGGAAAGATGACTCCTCTTGTCTCAATAAGTCTCGGTTTGTTACAAAATACATTTGGGTAGGAAAAAGACTTTTTGAATGCAGAGCAGACTTTCTACTCTAAAAGGTTTCTGCACATTACAGGCTCTTAAAGTGTGAAAGTGCTTGCTTAGCCAGGAAGATGGGTGCTTGACTCTTTGTCCAAGCAGGGCTCTGTGTACCAATTAGACCTACCTTTTACTTGACATGGCAAGAGCATGAAATATGTTCTTTACTTAGATGCTATAGGCAGCTTTGCATATTATGCATGGGTGCCTTTAGAATGCTCTCTTATACTGGAACGTCCTGAGAGAAGAAAGGAAACTATAAAGTAAAGCATGTGCATATAATTTATTTAGATGTTGAAATGTCCTTCAGATAAAGATGTCAAGGAAACTAAGCAACCATGAAGGGAGAGATAACATCATAGCATGGAACAGAAAGAGACACAGGAAGATGGAAAGGATTCCAGACCAGTTCTTGGCAAGCAAAGAGGCAAGGTGACCCCATGCACAAATACCAGAACTAGCATTAGTCAATATAATTAATATTGGCAAGGAGACAGAGAAAATGAGGCAGCCCTGCTAGCAGAGGAAGATTATTGTGGTGGGGGAAATGTAAAGGGCCAAAGAAAATCAGTTTATGATAAACCAAAACTTAGTATCAGGACAGCCAAGTGGATGAAAAGGAGAAGCAGAAGGATACACTCCACAACCATAGCAAAGGGTTTGGTGCAAGTTCAGAAATGTTTGGATATGAAAAGCAGCTGTTGGAATGAGAACCACATAAAAGACTTGGGCAATGGAATGTACTTATACCTAAGCCTGGGAATATGTACTACAGGCCTTCCAAGAACAAAAACATAAATCAGGCACAAGCCGGGCTTTCCGGTTAGACTTTGTCGGTCAGGAGGAATGGGCAAAAATGGGTGGGGAAGAGTCAAGGGTGGGATCATGGTCAAACTAGCTCGGTAAACATACTGACAACCTCAAGTCAGTACCCCATCGAATCTGTACTATCTAGAGAAATCCATCTTGTCTGTGCTATCTAGAACCAGGTTCTTTGGCATTGGTCCTCCATAGCCCAGCTACCTAATTCTTTCCTTGGTGGTGCCATAGATTTCATCCAGACTCAGTACCTTATACACACAGGCCAGATTTATACATACAGCAGAATAAGCTGGGAATGAATGACAGAATGGAATTTATCACTTCAGACTACAGTAGGAGAATCACATTTTGAATGCTCCCCTATGGGAAAATCTCCCTGCAGGTTGAAGGCTACCGTAGCAAGGAATGGACTGAATCTTTCTCCACATTTTTTTGACATCCCCACCTGCAGTTTCAAATGGTACAGCCCACTTTACCATAGGACGTTGCCTTATACCGACTCAGACCATTGGTGCATCTAGATCAGTACAGTGAATAGAGACTAGCAGCAGGTCTCCAGGGTTCCAGTTAGGAACCGTTTTCTGCCCTGCCCTTCCCCTTCTACCTTAGAATCCTACCGTTTAATTCTGCTGAATGTAAATTCCAGGCCATACCTCTCTCTCTCTCTCTCTCTCTCTCCACCCCCACAAGGAGCTTTTGAGATGACAAAAGACCCACAATAACAAATCTATTTGTACAGCAAATCTAAAATGAAACATGATATTTTTATCTCTCTGTATGGGGTGCTGAGATTTCTCAGAGATTAGACTTCCTGGAAACTCCACAGGCTCCAAAAATAGATTTCAAAGAAATATGCTTAGAACTCTACTGCAAAGCCAAACATGGGGTTTCAATAATAATAATAATAATAATAATAATAATAATAATAATAATAATAATAATAATAATAATACAAACAGAACAAAACTAGGCTTTGGGAAGGACGGCTTGCATGTTATGACATTTCGAAGCATCAATAATTCAAAGAAAAAGGAAATCTGATTTGCTGAACATTAGTGCACAGATGTCTCAGGAAAATGCAATACCGATTACCTTTTAAATGAGGCTGCTAGCCAGTGGCATCGTCAGCGGTGGGGGCCTTGGGGCGGTGGGTCCCCGGGTGTCAGGATCAGGCCCCAGACAGAGGCGGGGGGGGTGTGCAACGGCAGTCAGTGGCAGCGCAGATCGTCCCGTTCCCCGGGGCGAGCAAGGAGAGCCATCGGTGTGTTTGGCCTTCCCGAATCCCGCCCGCCCTGCGCCTCTGAGTGAGCGATAACGGCTGCTGCCGTTACGTCACTTCCGGCGTGGGGGGTGGTGGTCATAGGAACGCTACTGCTGCTAGTTTGCGCAGAATTACTTTTTATGTGTGTGACTGGCACATGAAAAGATTTCTAGAAACCCAGAATGATGTGCACAGAAAGTTTACATGTGTAACCTTTGCACATTTGTGACTAAAGGCGATATAGTGGGCGTCAAATGTCAAGCACAGAGTTTTAGGGATAATTTACACACTCCTATTGTTTTGTTTTTCTCAAATTGGATCAGTTTTGACATGTCAATGCAGTTTGAATTTAGAGGTAAGCAAGCTGCCAACGCCCTTGATCTCAGGTTCTGATGACAGTTTCACTGATTATTTTGCTAATGTCAATAATTGCTTTGTAAGTACCCAGTTTGGTGCAGCTGAAAAAAGAATCCTCACTGCGTCAAACATGTGCATGTTTTTGACGCTTGCTACTGAGCCAGTGGGTGGCGCAGTGGGTTAAACCACTGAACCATGAGCTGTCGATCGAAAGGTCGGCAGTTCGAATCTGTGCGACGGCTCCTGCCAACCTAGCAGTTCGAAAGCAAGAAATTGCAAGTAGATTAATAGGTACCGCGTCAGCGGGACGGTAACAGCGTTCCATGCGCCTCGGTGTTGAGTCATGCCAGCCACATGACCATGGAAACATCTTCGGACAGCGCTGGCTCTTCAGCTTTGAAACGGAGATGAGCACCGCTCCCTAGAGTCGGACACGACTGGACTTAATTGTCAAGGGCTACCCCCCAAAAAATTGTCCCTTTTGTCTCCCTGGTTGATGTGTCTTTTTGGCATCCTTTTCTGTCTTCCTTGAAGCCCTCACCATCCTTTGTCTCATTTCCCCACATGGCTATTCAATCCAATGGACAAAACATTATGGACAAAATCACATGGGGTGTCCTCAGCAATAATACTCTTTTGCAAGGTGGGGGAATGAAGCCAGGGATATGAGAGCAAAGAAGAAAATGCATTTGCAGTGACTATCAAACAATGCCAAAACAGAATTTTCGAGCTAGGCATGAAGGCATTTCGTATCAGCCTTAGTTCAGGCAGGAACTGAATGATGACTGCTTGTTTTCATAAAAGTTTAGCTCAGGTACCAACAAATTGTAGACAGGCTGATAGGCCTGGATGGGGGTTGTTTTTGCTACTGGCAAGTTGACAACAACATTTGGACACTGAAAGATGTGTGACTACTGTGTCTTTCTACTCCTTATGTAGCTGTTTCTTTCAACACATGTGCACGTATTAAGACATTACAGGTGAGTGTCCCAAACAAGCAGCAGTCTTGAGAATGGTAGCAGCTGGGGAAAAAAACTGATGGCTGTATATGTAGGGCTGAGCTGAAAAAAGGGTGATTCTCATGAACACTTTCGTTAGTGGTGAAACACAGCCTCCTCTGGGGCAATTATTTATGGATTGTTATGAACGGTGCTAAAGGGCTTGCTTATTGTAGGATCCATCGCCTGAATCAGCGTTTTCCCTCACACTCCTGATTGGCTTGGCTAAGTCATGTGACCAGTCCAGGAAACATTGCCCTTACTCGAAATTGGCTTTGTTTGCATTCAAGAATGTCAACTTGTAGCCAGATCTGATTTACTATATTATATCATGATGTCATACGATTGATGCTTGACTGCCTGGGATCACTCAGTGAAGGTAAAAGCTGACCTAATGAATGGGGGTGGTGGTGGTATTGAAACACCAGCAGGCAGATGCGAAAAAGTCTCTCTGAGAATTCTTAGCAGTGGAAGGAAAGATATCAAGAAACGTTTCAGAACCTGCAAAAGCATTTGCTTTATCTCCAAAATCAACAGGGGCATATTTCACAACAATAAATGCACTTGTGTTGTGCAATATAGATTTAGACCTAAATGATACTGCTTAGAGCGGTGAAGGGGGATCATTTTGTGCTGTTAAGTCAAGAGTGGATAACTCTGTGCATGAAATGAGCACCAATGATTCAGACCTCCATTGGAAAAACAGCACATCTACTTTTTGAATAAATGGTTGGAACATGCAGTGCCGGTTGGGAGAAGGCAGAAATATCCATGGAACTCTAGGAACAGGTTTCACATCCCTCGGTCTGAGACATCAACTAGCTTTTGGAGATCAAGTCATTCACAGACACTCAGAGAGAGAGAAACCAATTGCCACTCAAATGGCTGACCTGATCTTTTTTAACGATGCCCATCTGGGCTCTCCCTGTATGCACAGTGAAAAACACCGGTCACCAGCAAAGAATATTACAGCATCTTGACTTAAAAGACCTTAAGGGTATTTAAAAAGGGAAGAAAGGGAAAGGAGCCAGCAAAAATGCTTTCGTGTTGTGGTGCAAAATGTCTCTCTCAGCAAGACCTGCCATGGATAAGGTCAGCAATGCATACTCTCCTGGGGCAGCTTGCTGTGGCCTTTTCTTTCTGATGGAGCGGGAGGATAGGACTCTTAAGTTGCTTCAGGTGGGGTTTACACAAGATCTAACCCCCCCCCCCCAAGCATCACAATGAGCTTGCTGTAAAATTCACTGCACAGAGGTTAATCTAGATGTCAACACTGGCTGACAGCGGTGAAATTACTCCAGGGTAGTGCTCCTTCTGAAGTCTTAATATAACAGTCAATTCCATCCTGGTTGCAGGAAATGAAAGTTTTCTGCTTTGTGTGCGAATTCATTTGGCACCAATTTTCTCACAGTTTGAAGTCCAAACTGTTTGTGGTCCTGGGATTCACCTCACACATTAAGACTTTTGCTTCATTTGAAAAGCCTGACCATCATCAGGCATGAAGGCATCGTAAGAGCGGAGGAGCAGGGGTAACTTTGGAACGTAGTAAGAACAGGATGAAAGGATGGCAGAATGAGGTTTGCTCCTAAAGAAGTAACTTTGGGCCAGAGTTTGGAACAAGCAATGCATTGCAAGAGCGGTGAACTTGTGCTTATGTGCTTGTTCTTGTTTACTAAAATTTATGGCTGCAGAAGGGCCTGATCTGGATAGGGCCTGTGGCCTGAGGGAGGAGGATTAAACTCTTTCCCCCAACCAGCAGCTGATGGGAATTGAACTGCATTGAGACTGTGGTGGGGAAAAGAATTAAAACTAGCCTCTCCCATGCTACACTTCTAATCGAGATCCCTCTGTCCCTCTGAAGGTCCCTCTGTAGCCACATTTTATAGTTTAGAGCAGGGGTTCTCAACCTTGGAGGCCCAGGTACCCCCTCTCATGGTCCAATTTTCTGAAGTACCCCCTGCTAATTAATTGCTAATTAATGGGATCAATCAATCAATTAGCTTTAGAGAAACACAAACAAACAAAAACACCAAGCTAGAAGACCTAAGAACGCACTTCTTATAGCCCTTACTCTTTTGCAATGTTCAACACGTGGGGAAAAGAGAGGTGCTTCAACCACAACTCTGAACCACCGATGCTGCTGCAGATATCTCCACTAAGTCTTAAATACCTCTATTGCAATGCATGGCACATACAGGAGCATCTTGGGATCCCAGAGCAGGATGCAGCCTAATAGGTTACAAAGGGCCCTGCCTGTGTGGCTTCCAGAGGTGGATATACAGATGTTATATATGCAAATGTTAATGAGTTCCACAACATGCAGATGTTAATGAGTTCCACAAAAATATTCACAAAAGCAACAGAGTCCCAGAGCACCTTAACAATTAACAAGTGCATTGTCGTGTATTTTTGTGGCCTAGCGTCCGCTCGGTAAGATGCATATGTGCACACATTTTTCTCTCCCTCTTACGTGTTTTATCTCTCTACGCTGTTCTCAGGCTTTAGCCTG
Organism: Plestiodon gilberti rubricaudatus; assembly: GCA_026170595.1. Taxonomy (NCBI): domain Eukaryota; kingdom Metazoa; phylum Chordata; class Lepidosauria; order Squamata; family Scincidae; genus Plestiodon; species Plestiodon gilberti. Next base: position 7,083,928 of record JANXHW010000007.1, read on the forward strand.
GTTTTCAGTTGTTGTTTCTTCATGTTTGTTGTTGAGAAGTTGATTTGGACTTGACTTTTGTGCATTAATTGTAGTGTAACACATAATTGTGCAGTGCCAAAGGGACAAAAAGGCAAGGTATAAATACTTATGAATACATAATGTGGGGACATGATGTGGAGATGATGAACAGAATACGTATGTGAGGACAGAGGGGAAAAAAAACATGCGAAAGAAAAGCAAAGCCACCACCAGCAATAAGTGGTTTTGCTACACGAGTCTAACATCTTTATTCCTCTTAAAAAAAAATACTTGGGTATCTCTCCACCAAGCAGGCACTTATATGACCCCCCAAAAAAATAATAATTTCAGGTGGGTTCACACAACCCTACAGAACACATGATTATTTGCATAATGTGGCTTTCACTGGGCTGTATCATTTCAAACAGTAGGTGGAAGGAAGATCACTTGTTTAAATGCTTTGCCGTATGTATTGAAATACATCTCTGTTACATAACAGAGAGATGTCTAGGAGGCTAGAAGCCTTTCCCCCAACCTCCTAGTTTTGTATGTGCAGGAACAGTTTTGACATTGGGAGCATTCAAATATGTGATTCCCCTCTCGCACACCCTTAAATGGTAAAGTCCAGCAAATGCTGTACCGGGTGACTCCTCCAGTCCTGTGTTCTGTCTCCTAACTAGCTACGCACAATGCAACAACCTCCCAGGGAGCTGAAAACCAGAAGAAGAAAAAGAACTGAGATCACTCTGACTTCCTACTGCTTTGATTTATTTCAAAAGCATTGGAGTTGGTTCCTGCTAAGAAGTCAGTAGCCACAGTGATAACACACAGACACAAACCCTCCCCCTCCAGTCCCTTAAGAAGAGGCACTGCTATTCAGGGCGTAGGATCACTTGCTTTGGGGGGGGGGTCTAGGAGACTGGACTCCACTGGAAAATCCTGTAGAGGATGAAAGACTGAGGTTGAAAAGATTGGGGTTGCCATCCCTGTTTCTGTGTAAGATCTTATTTGTGTGTGCCCCCTTAAGAAAGTGAAGGGCAGTTCTTTAAGAAGAAATGAAGGGGCACAAAAAGAGGACCATTCAATTGGTCCAAAAGATGGCTATGAAATTGGGGCCAATGGGGTGTCAAAGAAGGTAGAAATGAGAATGACCTATGAAGTAACCCAGACTGCCTCCTGGAGGTAAAGTGAAATTGTTCTCTGTGGTGTGCTTTCTATACCTCTGTGTCTGCTGTCATTTATAAAAAGTTGCAAACAAACAAGAGTTCAGCAAGGAGCATTCAGAGACAAAAACGAACCCAAAAATGCTCCTGTGTTGGATCTGGGCATAGCAGAGAAAAATGGCAAAAGAATATTTACTGACCCAAGGGCACCCTGAACTCCTGTGCTCCCTTCTGCCTGGAGTCATAAATACAAGAGCAGACTCAGGTGCCACAAGGCTCACCAGAGGCTTCCTGGGTCAGGAGCCTTTGACTGGAATGAAAGGTTGAGGCAGAAACTGAGGGATGGGAAGGGCAGAAATAGGGAGGTGATCTCCTGCGTTCCTAAAACATCAGGGTGGTGCCAAACCCAGACTCCAACCATTTGTACCTTGGTTTCAACAACTGGGAGGACCTGGCTGGGAGTCCACATCTGCTGGACTCCTGCAGAGCCTAGGGATGGATTCCACCATACTTAGGACTGAGTTCTGCTCCAGCCCAGGACATCCTTCACTGCAGCCCTATTTCTATCAGTCACCATTGGCAGTTGATGTTGCAGCTGGAGGAGAAGCAGAATTACAGGACCTGGGAGTTAACATCTATTTACCTCCTGGGCAGAGTTCCAGAAACAGTATCACCAATTGCTAAGGTCTGGGCTCTTTTTCTGTTTATATAGATGTGATGCTTACAATGTTGTTTTGAATTAATCTGGACTATTTTATTCTCCCAGGCTAGTGAGGCTATTATTATTTTTAGATCGCAGGGCCCTTGGGGACAAGAATATTTACACGGGGTGTGTGTGAGACACTATATGTCACCCTAAGCACTGGCGTCGCTGGAGGTGGGGCGGAAAGCTAAGTTCTGCAGCTTTCCGCCCCACTGTTACTCTCCGGTACAAGGCGCCCCGCCCCCTCGTCATAGGAGCCCGTCAGCAGAGAGAAAGCAATGCGCAGGAGAGTCCCTTCATACAGGGAGCTTAAGAACGTGGCAGAGTGCAGTCAAACATTTGACCCCCCCCCCCTTTTGCAGTTTTTACAGCCCAGCAAGAGGTGTACCACATGGTTGTGTTGCAGCAGCTCTCTGGGATTTGCAACTTGGAGGAATAGAGGATCCACAATCCCTCCTATCCTAAAACAGAGAAGACAACGTATCAATCAGAAGAATAAAAGAACTGTAGAAAAAGGGCAGAAAGCAAGGCCATCCGGCTCGGACGCAGGACCTCCTTGGCAGCTCTGAGCTGGTGCAGAAAGAAGGAATTGCAACCGTTTGTTATAAAAATATGTAGCCTTAATAAAGCTGCCCAGTAAATCCTTAATAGACTATACCAAGTATAAAGCAATGACAAGTACATTACATTTGATTGACATCCGCATTTAAAAATTAATACCGCCTTCACTCTCCTGCCAAGCCTGGAGCCTAGGGTTGTATGTTTCACCATCGGCAATATCACTAAAAAGTTAAAACCAACCACAATGTCGATGCGTGGATCATAGCAGACAGAAGGCCCCTCCCCTTCTTTCAAAAGAGAGAGGAAGACTGGCCAAGCTTCTGCTATGGATTTTCTCTCTGGTCCTTGACTGGTCAACATCACTCAGGTTTTATTGCTGCAGCTTGAGTTTCTGCTAGAAAAGATCGTATCTCAGCGCAATCTGGCCTGTTGGTTTTTCCCCTCTGGATAAACTCTCCTCATCGTTGATCACAGCCTTAGCTTCTTGTCTTTCTTCCTCTTACTGTTTGCCCAGGATTACAGCCAGATTTTCCAGAAGCGCCAAAGAATACAACGTGTGTTGGGGCAATTTCCTGTTTGCTTTGCTTCCTTACGATCTCGTCTACACTCGAAGTTCAGTACTCAGCAAACTGGCATCTCAAAATGTTGGGTTTTACTTTGTTTAGCAGTGGCTAAGCAATGAAACACGCCCTCACACACAATGCACATTTCACACATTACATTTTCTAGGGGCCTGAAGGTGTCTAGAATGTTGGAAATAATGGGCAAATTCCGTATGCTGGACACTGGTGGGTGTATGCATGTTATATGATCACCTAGGTAGACCCTCTTGTCTTTGACCCCTCATTGTCTTAAGGAAAGGGCGTGGCCCCAGACCCAGTTTCCTTCTTCTTCACCCTTCTCTCAATCTCTTCTGCATCTGACCACTGACCAGGGAAGACGTGGCAAGCTGCCCTCCAGCAGCCCAGCGCCATCTTTCCAGCATGCTTCCATGCAGAGAGCCCTAGCTTTAGGAGGGTTCTGTCCTTTCATGTTTAGTGTATCCTCTGATGTGAATCAGACGTTGTATATATGAATGAAAACTGTAAGTAAACTTCTTTTTGCAACTTCAATCAACTATGCCTAGTGTGTTTTCTCTAGCCAAGTAAAGCTAAGCAAGTCTGCCACGTGGGTGGGGAGTAAAACAGAGTAAGGGAGAGGGGAACGGAGCGACGAATAGCTACCCCCCCCCTAAGGGAATTCCAACATAGAAAAGATCGCATCTCAGCGCAATCTGGCCTGTTGGTTTTTCCCCTCTGGATAAACACACATTCTTCACAGCCGCCACACACTGGGTCGACACTTTCATCGACTTGTCCACCAGTACCCCAAGATCTCTCTCCTGATCTGTCACAGAATGTGGGCAGGTGTAGCTTGTTAAACCCTTAGAGCACAATCCTAGGCATGTCTACTCAGAAACAAGCCCCATTGGATTGTGCTCTAAGGGTTTAACAAACTATACCTGCCCACATTCCTTCTCCTAAAGGTCTAGCACTCTGTCCCAGTATAGATCTGGAAAGCCTACACCTGATCAACTGTCTTGCAAGCTTTAGATTCACCATGGTCTTCCTCCTTAGGAAGGCCTTTGAGTTAGCAATTAGGTCATCTATATCTTTAAGTCTTGGAAGGTTGACTTGTTGCTTACTGTTGTTTACTGTTTAAAGGGGAGGAGTTTATTAGTTCAGTTGTTTTATTTTAATTAATATGTCATGTTGAATGAATTCTCCCAAGCAGGATGTGGAGATGAACCAGCAACAGTTAAGAATGCTTAGCAAAGAAGTTGTTTTCGTATCAAGAGTTGCTTATAACGGCCACCCCCCCTTGTGTCCCCAGGATTCCATACCTAGTGATTGTGGTGGCTGCTCCAGCAGAGCTGGTGGGAGGTCTCTCTCCCCCCCCTCGTTCCCACAGTGCCTGGAATGAATAATGTTGCAGCATCACCACAAGCACGGAGAGAGAGAGAGAGAGAGAGAGAGAGAGAGAGAGAGAGAGAGAGAGAGAGAGAGAGAGAGAGAGAGAGAGCTGGCGAAAACTGTGGTTGAGGGTTCCAGGGATGTTGTCATAAAAGTATTCATTTCAAACACCAGAGAGGAGGAGAAAAACTTCCTTCCTCTAGAACAGATGTTTAGTAAATAGATAGGAGTGGGAGAGAGAAGTTCTTCTTACAATCCAAACTGGAGAAGTCGTATGGAGGCAGGTCAGGTCCCATTCAGAATACATGGGTGTGCATTATGAGTACGCCCAATTCATATTCCAAGGCAGATAATTATGAAGTTCAACAACATTACTGCTGCTGGCGGGAGCCACAGCAAGAGACCTGGACTGTACATTTGGAGTATATATATTTAATAACAACAACCATCCATTTTTGTTTACTTTTTCCTCTAACAATCCAAACTCTGGGGAGAAATGAATGTTGGACTTGAGTGTGTTCCACCCCTCTGAATCAGTGGCAAAGTGGGGAAAACAAGCATTGGAATGGGAGGCCCCCTACTACAACAGCTCTCTTGAGAGCTGACCATTGCAAGGTAAGGGGGGGGCAAAAGAATGGAGGATTCGTTCATGGTTTTCCTCCAAGGTCTTGTGAAGGTCTATAGATCTCGCTCCAAAAGCAAATACCAGTAAATGAAGGAAGATTAATTGAAACCAGCTTAATCATCAGCTGGGTTCTATCCATGGTACATGAAGTTAGGAATTCAAATCTGAGTCTGCCAAATGGCAGAGCAACAACTGAATTCATTCGTCAAGAGAAAGAATGGCAGAGGTTCATATTACTGAGTGCCCAACGCCAGATGAATATCTCGAACCATTTTAAAAATGCTCCATTTTACAGCACTCAACAAGGATTTGCACCACCCCACCACAGTCCACCCTTCCAGATTCTTCGTAAGGCAACAGACCTGCACAAATTTCACTTCCACCAGAAACTCCACACTCGGCCGAGGGACACTTAAACTTTTCACTCCAAGGAAAGCTGCTCCAAAGAGATCCCAACAAATATCCCGCTGCCCTTGAACCTGCAACAGATTCCCCTTCTTCTGCCAACACAACTGGCTCAGAGATAGTATGAGACACACAATCCCAGTGCAGGATATCATCTTGCCATGATCTTTACCAAACATTTGCTCAAACAAAGCTTTGACGGGTGATTTTTGTTTTTATTTTTATAGACACACAACTGCTCTTGGTGTGGATAATAATAGGACCGAATGACGGTTTGAATCTCTGTCTTGGGAGCTCCATGTCTCTGAATAAACAGCAGCTTGTTATTCCACTCGGGCCATTTTATTCCTAATGATGCTGTCCTTTAGCCCCAAGATGTTGCCCTCAGTTCAATTTTATGCATGGCACGCAACAGCAGACTCAACAAACTTCAGATCCCACGAGCATTTGAGGATGGGCAATTCCAGCTTGCAATAAAGCTGTGGAGATGCAATGAGGAACCAAGAATATGAATACAGGAATTGGGGAGAGAAAAAAACAGACTTGATGATTATGTTCCTTGGAGGAAAAGAAGACACTCATAAACTCCTAGCTTCTGCAACTCAGGTGCTTATCCACGTCTTCCTTAGCCAATACTGTGAACTTCAGAGCAGCACTGCTCCAACTGTAGTCTGGTCCACGGCATGTCTCCTGTCCTGGGGCTTCCTTCTTTTGGCTTCCCAGAGTCTCCTGAGACTTGCCGTTTGATTTGGATGCATGCCAAGCCTTGTGACAGGCTCTGAGAAGCCAGAAGAAGGAAGCAGGAAAGGCCAGGAAAGCCAATGTGCTGCAGACATTAGAAGAAGAAAAAATGCCGATCCGCAACAGCAGACCCTTTGAGAAGTACAGGTGGGCCCCCATATCCGCTGGGGATATGTTCCACGCCCCTCCATGGATACTTGAAACCGTGGATAAGAGCGAACACCCCTTCCATGGTTTCCTGAGGCCCCCCCCACCCTGCCTCCCCTGCAGGCAGGCATGCTTGCCCCTCCAGCTCTTATTTTTCTTTCAGCAAGCTTTGTTTCTTCCTTAAAACAAACAGAGAAGCAGCCTCCATTGCAGGCAAGTAGAACGAGACTAAGTCCTAGAGAGGCTCTGCAAGGTTTCTGTTAACCTTGCAGAGCCTCTCTAGGACTTAGTCTTGTTCTAACAGCCAGAGGCTGTTTCTCCTGTTTCTTTAAGGAAGAAATGAAGCTTACTGGGGAAAAAAGTAAAAGCCTGGGGGGGTCCCCACAATCCGTGGATAACTGAAACCGTGGATAGCGAATCAGTGGATATGGGGGCCCACCTGTACTGCTTTCAAGCATTGAGAAACCCACAATGGCTTTTAGTTAATAATGAGAAGTACTCCCCAGTCCAATCCAGTAGGCAAGAATTCCTCTACCTCCAATGAAGGCAATACCACTACCTAAAATGAAGCCATACAGGCAAATCAAATTTGCTCACAGCCCATTACTACTGCCTCCCCCCTTTCTCCTCCTTTGGTTGCATCCTGGGCTGTAGAAATAAATTGTAAGGTCATTGATGGCAGGGACTTGTCTTTATTCCATCCTTCTATAAAGCGCCATTTATACCGATGGCATAGTAGAAATAATAATGATAAAAACTAACAAGAACAACAGCTACCCTCTTGCCGGACCACTCTGGAATCCTTCACACCTCCCATGCTGATTCATAGGTGCATTGAATGACTCCACTCACAATGTCCATCCTGAGCTCCTGGGCATCACAGCCAAAAACTAAGCCACAAGGAAGGTGAACTAAGGCTCCAGTGGTTTCTCGTTACGATTCCTGGTCTCCTCTCAGCTATGCACAGATCCCCCACGACCCAAACCGTACTATTCATCAAGCTATTTTTAAGGGGGTGGGCTTCATTCAAATCCCCTCTTGGTCCAGCAATAAAGAAAGAACATACAGATACACCCTCAATTAAATTACAGAAGACGGGTCATTTGGGAGAGGGTAAGCCAAAGAAGCTATCAGACACATATAGGGTATATGCACTCTACAAATGTATATAATTTTAATGCCATTTTGAATTGTTATGGCTTTCTCCCAAAGAATCCTGGGAATTATAGTTTGGTGGAGGTGCAGAGAGTCTATTTCATTAATGACCTCTAGCTGCCATCGCAGAACTACAGCACTCAGATTCTTCTGGTGAGACGGAACTGTCATAAATACGCCTCAAGCTCCATCGCAACCCCTTCGCATCAAGTCTACAAACACCAGGGCATCCGCTCCTCTGTCTTGGTCTCTCCCCCAATTCCCAAGGCCCGGGCATGCCCATTTCAAGCGAAACAGCAAGGGATAAACAGCATTCTAGGCAAACTGGATTGGAAGAGTCCGCCCCACTCAAGCCCGCCCACAGGCAGAAATGTGGCAGCCACTCCAGACAGCCTCACTGATGGCTCTTGGAGGGTAGTTCTTGGGGCAGCAAACTGCTTCCCATGATATGCACCATACAACCCTATCGGAGCGCCTGCAGTCCTCTCAGCTACTGGCTTGTCAATGGCTCCGGTCCTCCTGCCTGGCTGCCAAGCAGTATGCCCTTGCCCCCCCCCACCACCCCTGATTTAGACAGAGGGGAAATGAACAAGGAATGTTTGATGCCCTGAAGCTTGCAAGAGGCCAGGATTCAGCTCCCTCTCCTCTCGATTCTGATCCTTTGTCAGAAGGTGGGGTAGCAAGGAAGGCCCTCTTGGCTCGCCTCCTTCCTCAGTAACAGCTCAGACCTCATTGAGATGCAAGACCGGTCAGCATGGCTGTTCACTGAACGGCTGCTGCCTCCTCCTCCTCCTCCTCCTCCTCCTCCTCCTCCTCCTGAGAGCACCTTCTCCTCCCCTCCCCCCTGCCAAGCTGCCTGCGGAGCTATTCTTCAGCCTCCAAATGCTCACAACAGCTCGAAAACAGATGCATCAATCCTTTCAGGGGCTGCCAACGTGAGAGGAATGTCAACCGGAAGGAACGAGGAGGAGGAAGAAGGGGGCAGGTGCTGCTCACACGTCTTGAGCTGCCTCACAGGCCCTCTGCAGGTCCCTTCTCTGCCAGACCCATTGGCAAGACAAGTGATGTGACAGCAAACTGGGGCAGAAGTGGGAGATAAACAGAGCGGGGAGGGAATGAGCGAGGAGGAAAAGGATGACCAGGGCCTCACCCTGCAGTTGGTATATCAGCCAGATTCCAAATTGCAACCGAGGGCAAAAGCTTCTTTCTCACTGGTGTGAAAACGGAAAAGAGATAGAGTGACCCAGGGCACAGTGGACACAGACCGGGAGATCTGGGTTCATCTTTGTGCTTCGCCATGGATTCACTGCGGGGCGAGTCACTCGCTCTTTCTCTTGGTCTTAGGTCTCCAACGTGTGTAAAACAGGACAGATGTGTGACCTACACAGATGATTGGAAGGACGTTGGACAAGTTGAGGATTTGTCAAGTACTTTGCACACAGAAAAAAGTGCGATAGAAATGATCAAGAATGGCAATAAGAAAAGGGACGAATTTGGCCTGTGTGTGTGTATGAAGGTTGGTTTCCTTACTCCCCAGACCACCTCCTTTGAGAGCATGGCTTCCAAGCCACCCTGTTTGGGACCGACGGCTGCTTCGAGGTTATGGTTGTCAATGCGGAATCTCTGTGCAAACGGAGAGTAATTCCTGTGGCAATATCCAGGGTCCTGCGCCCAGGGTCTCTTCCTCATAGGACTTTTCCCTGTATGGCTCTCACAGACAGCTGCTCCGGTCCTCAGCACCATTCCCAGGACTCTGATGAAAAAGGAAACACTGCAGTTGGGAGAGATGCCATTGCCATTGTTGCTTCTGAGCAGTCCAGTGTCTGTTTTCAGATGCTTGGTGGTGGCGGTGGTTTTACCCGTAGGTGATATGATCCTTTTGACCTTTTGTAGAGGCTCAAGAACTGTCGAGTCTTTGCATTTGTGAGGATCAGCAAACTTGGGACGGGACCGATTTGGGACAGCATTTGTCCTGAAATGTTAAAAGTGGGAGACAGGACAGTTGGGAGGCAGGCAGTATCAGTAAAAGAAAATTCCTGCAGGGGGCATTGCCCTGGATCGGAGCTCAGTCGTTGCCAGTTCTGTGCCAGGGGGCTGGTTCACAAACGGCAGCGACGGATCAGGCACAGTCTCTCCAGCAGTCGCTTCTCCTGTGGGATCATCTCTTAGCATCCCCAAGCAGGTTGAGCTCTCCCCAACAGCTGGAACCAAAAAAGCACAGTTGGGTACACAGTTCCACACCTTGAGTTTCAGATTTTGTTTTTGCAGTTTCGTTTTAACCCTAGAGGTTTCTCCCTCCCTCCCTCTTCTCTTTTCTGCTTGCACGGTTTTTCAGTTTCTGTAACAGCAGCTTCTGGTGTGGAAGGGATCTCTGTCTCTATATATTATCTCTACATATATATAAGCCAAACCGCCTTACAGGTTGGTTGTTGGGACCGTTCTATTCATTTTTAATTGTCTCGTCTTTTTGTTTTTCAGTGTTGTATGTGTAGCAGGCACTTGAGTTTATATGAATATGTCGGCTTGAGGTCAAGGGAGAGGTAGGGAGGGGAGGAGGAGGACAGAGCCACAGCTTCTGAAAAGTGGCCACTGCTAGCCAAGGATGTCCAGGTAGATCGGTGTGGCTTTGCCCAGAGCATGAAGGATCTTGTAGATTTCCTTGATGTTCAGCCGTTGCTGAGGTTCCCTCTGCCAGCAGCCCAACATGACATCATACACTTCCTTGGGGCAGACTCGAGGTCTCTCCAAGACCCGGCCTTGGGTGATGCATTCAATGACCTGGAAGGAATACATCAAAGAAGAGGTGACTCTTGTGTATGTCCCTTTAAAGACCCCTTTAATAGTGAATATCTCCCTATGGAAGTCCCTCCCTTTACAATTACGTACTTCTCGCTCCCTGTCGGCTTTCCAGTTGGGGGCCAAAGACTTTTTGGCTTCATTTTGCCTTCTTGCTTTTGTTTTTCTGGTCATTTGATATTTATTTATTTATTTATTTAAAGAATTTGTATCCCGCCTTTCTCCCAGCAAGGGCACTCAAGGCGGCTTACAACATTAAAATAAATATGTCCATTAAAATAATTAAAAACAAATAATTAAAACAATTAAAATAAACAACCCCAGTGGGTCACCTGTATTTACATTTGTTAACAGCCGTTTGTTAAATAACAGCCATTTGTTGATATTGGTCAAGTTGTCTTTGCTGCTTTATTCATTTTAGTTGTTTTTTTGTGATTTGTGTTTGTGTGAACTTGATTGTGTTTTATTTTGATCCTTATCATATGTTGTGGTTACCTCGTCGGGCACCTTGAAACAAAGGGGAAATAAAGCAGCACACTGCCTTGGAACATGGAAGCTCCCTTTTTCTTCATGGCACCATTGCAGTGGCTGCTAACCCTGCCCTGGCGATATCAGGGTCTGAAGATGGGAAGCCTGGTCCTCCCCCTATTTATGATGCCCCAGGTTGCCACCTGCTGATTTGATCTCACAGAATTCCCTGGGAGCGAACGACAACCAAGCCACCCCTGTCCGCAGAGTCGAGCCCTGGACTCTGCACGTTGTTCATGCTCAGTGGCACGACTGTGTATCTACAGAACCGCAGGCATGATCAAGAATCACATGGCAGGCTTTGTTTGGTCCGTGGGCCATTGCACTGTGACATTCAGAACACATTCTTTCCACAGAGGGGATAAAACCAAACAAACACGGAACAACAGCATGCAACATTGATGCCAGGGTATTGCTCCTGCTCGGTCTCTCATTCCAAGGTTAATTGGCCTCATTCTCAGAAACGGAAACAGTGAAACGAACACTTCCCCTTGAATCAAACTCACTTTGTGAAGAAAGCAAAAAACAACACACTCTCTCTCTCAAACACACACATATACATACACAAGCTCCAAACCCAATAACCCATAGCTGTCAACACCTCACTCTACGCCCAACTGTTGAAGCTAACAAGAGAAAAACACAGAACAGTTGAGCTGCATGGAGCCTTCAGAGTGATGCCCGGGGAAAATATTCCCTCTCCTCCACTGCCCTCTCTCAGGCACACAATTACTTGAATCCTGATCTACCGAGAAGAAGGGCATAAAAAGTGGGGAAGAAAGGGGGAGTGATTTGCCAGTCAGCTGTTATTACTGCTCCCGCACCCTCCCCTGTCTGGAGCTGATCAGCAGCATCCCAATAGCATCCCAATGACCTGACATATGCTGGAGATAAACAGAGATCTCAAAGTGCACTCTGAAGGAAGCAGAACCCAGCAAAGGGGGGGGGGGCTGTGGTGTATCGCTTATGAATAGTTATGGATACTGCCACACACCTAAACAGATAGTTATCACTCTGATGTTTGCATATACATAGTGGAGAGTGGAAAGATTAGGAAGCGCTGCTGAAAGGGGGTGACAAAAATCAAGGTATGCAAACAAGGCGACATCGCCATAAAATCAAGAATGGCGGCAGTGGCGGCAGTGGCAGCAGTGCAGCCATGGCCAATAGGGGGCTCCAGTCCTGCTACTGGGTAGCATGTCCAGGGTTCCATTCCGACAGGAAGTGGAGCTGTATGGGCCTGCTAGTCAGTGGCCACGTGCTTCCTGTTTGAGTTATTATGGACACACCTGAGACTGAAATTTCACCTATAGCAGAATGTCAAGAGAATTTGGCAGATGCTCTTTGAGTCTGAGGAATCTAAGGAATTTCTAGGGAAGCCGCAAAAGGTTTGATGAGCCTAGCAGCATCTCCAACATCAAAAACTCTTGCCATGTGGTGTAGTTACTTCTGCTAACCCCTGGTGGTCTGCTAACCCCTGGCGGTCTGTTACCTCTGTGTTTGAGAGCTGGAACCAGGGTTGCTTCCCGTATGTGAAGATCTCCCAGAGGATCACCCCGAAACTCCAGACATCACTCTCTGTTGTGAATTTCCGGTACATGATGCTTTCAGGAGGCATCCAACGGATGGGGAGCATCGTGTGTCCTCCGACCTGCATAAACAGCACAGGGCACAGCCAAAAAGTGGTCGTTAGAACTATACGAGAATCTGCCATGGTCAAGTGGATAGACTGTTAGGCACAGGAAATAGGGGTTCATGGCCCACCTCAGTCACGGACTCATCAAGTGGTCTTCAAGTAAGGCTCAGTCTGCATGATCACCCTAACAAGTGGTAAAACTGTTCCTGGACTGCATCAGGGGTAGGATAGGATAGTGGGATGGATGCTCTTCATAAGCACCCTTACAGTTAGAACATGATTGCGTGAGCGTCTGCAAAAAGATGCAGCAGTTACATTTCTTCTTCCTAACATGCTAGCTTTTCGACAGGCAGGAACTTTTGGCATGGGTGAAAGCTCAATCATGTCATTCCCACCTGCCCAAAGCAAGCTAGCATGCAGGGAGGTATTCCAATACAGCTTTCTCCCTGACAGTTGGCTTTCCAGGAACAGGGACCAGAGGAGAAAATGACTTGAAATGAAACATGTGACAATTGTTAAGCATTGTTTTCTACCCAGACATTCTTCTGGGTAGGTGCCTTATCCTGTGTGACACTTTCATTTTCTCTTATTTTACTTCTGTGCAATTGTTTTTTGTTTGACTATGTTTGGGGGGGGGGGTAAGAAGAAATAGAGAACACACAATATAAGTCAGTCACCTCTCCAGCTTCTGTGATTTAAACAGGCACTGCCCACATTTAGGCAAGCCTTAGCAGCCATAACAAGTAAATTCACAGCGCAATCCAACTTAACTTTTGTGCCGGTTTAACCAGCGGCGCAGCGAGAACAGGAGGCCCCAGATGGAAAAGGGATTCAAATCCCCTCCAAAAGAGGAATTCAAAGGGGATTTGAATCCCTTTTCCATTCTGGGGCCTCCTGTTCTCGCTGCGTCGCTGGTTAAACAGGCACAAAAGTTAAGTCGGATTGTGCTGACATTCTATAAAATTAATACTGAGGAACCCAGGAATCTGTATACCATATTCTGTGCCCTCTCCCCCCCCCCCCTCGGTGCTTCCACTGAATCATAGCACACATGCAGCCTGATGAAGAAACATAAATGCTTGAAAGTCATGTAGATATCTGGTTTTAAATTATATACTTTCTTGCCTATGCAACTTTTCCTACGATAGCTATTTTTGTGCTTGTTTCTTGGCTTGCTGCGTTTTTATCTATTAAGTGGCATCAATCCACTTGGAGTTACAGTGCGCACACATGAGCGACTTGCAGCTGCAATTTTTGGAAGATGAGTTGGCCCTTATGCACTCCATGTTGATGGGAGCAGAACGAGAGAGATTAAAGACTTGTGCTTCGGAAGCTCTTGAAACAGCTGAAATGAGGCTCCCTCCCTCCCTGGGGATTGCAAGAGAGGGAGATCATTTCTAGGACCAGTTTCCTGCTTTCCTTAGGTTATTTTCTTTTTGTGCGCACCAGCTGGTTCCATAAACGTGGAGGGGAAAAAACACACAACTAAATGGGAAAAGGCCTAGGAAAGAATCTGAAAGCTTATGCAGGATAAAAAAGAAAAGATGTAAATAGGTGGCATGAGATGATCAAAGGAGAATCATGTTGCAACTCATCTGATATACCGGTACTTAAGGCCCAACAAGATGTGCCATAGGAGTTCTGTGACTACAACCCCTCGTGTATTTTTCTTTTGTGCAAAGCAGATGGGTAACTCATCCTCCATCCATGACAGTTCTAACCCACTGATGAGCTATGCCCTGAACCTCCCTCAAATCGTCCCCTCTGCCACCTTACCTGGGCTGGCAGTGCATCGGGGTGAGTCTAGGGCACACATGGAGCCACTGGCCAATTAAGATCATAGGCTTATCAACCGCTATACACTTAGGGACAGCTAAGAAAGAACACACCTGCGCCAAGAGAAAGACACGGGGACTCTGCAGTCTTCAGTGCAAGTCTCTGCTGCTAACTCTGGGCTGTGCTACTAAGCCATGCGATTAACAAGAGTTGGTAAGTGATCTACAATGTGTGTTTAAAAAAAGGGGAAATAAGCACTGAATATTAGATGGTTTTAGCACTCTGGCTGATTAGTTTCACAAGAGAACTGAAGCAATATTATGTTATGTAGTATAAATGGACAGTGAGCACTACATTAGTTATAGTCCAGCCCTTCCTTCGTACACTCATGAGTTACTATCAATGTTTTGGGGTTATGTTGACAGATGAATCATAAGGACAGTGAAATAATTGAAAGTGGAATTGTACATCCTACACTAGGATTCATAAACTGTGTGCAGGCAATCCTAATTCTAGGGATAATCAACCCCAGGAGGGGGAGGCAGAATCACATCCACTGGTCATGCTTCTGATTTCCACGCATTGATCAGTTCCTCTGCACAGACCATGAAGACAGAACCAACAACATGCTTAGCACTTGTACGGTTGTTGGGTCTGTCTGTGCAAGTGACCCAGTCAATATGTGAGGGGTTGGGGAGTGGGACCAGCTGACATAACCTGCGTCTTCCCTCCATGCATTGATTATCCAAAAGAATGAAAGATGTCTGCACAGGATGAACTAAGTGGATTTACAGAATACTTCTTTAAGAGCCCAATCCTATACTTACCGCGCCATGTCAGTAGGGGGCCTCCACTGGTACTGACTGCCGTAAAGCAGTCAGTACCAGTTGTAAAAGGCGCTCCAACAGTGCACTATATAGCATGCTGCCAGGAGCACCCTTCCTGCCCATGTTGATGTCAGTTCTCCTACCCGCCGGACCAGGTAAGATGGCGGGGGAGGAGGACGGAACAGGGGTGGAACAGGGTGGGGATGGGTGAATTAGGTCCGGGATCACAGTAAGGAAAAAATCCAGTACAAATAGGGATTTTCATTTCAATTAATTGTCAGATTAAAAAAAAAGTAGTCAACATATTGGAGTTGTGGAAGAAATCAACTCAGGGTCTATCAAGGGAATCAGGCAGACTGGAAGCATTTAAGGCTGAAATCCTACATGCATTTAACTGAGAGTAAGTAACACTGAACTTGGTGAGACTTACTTCTGAGCAGATATGCATAGGCTTGCCATACAATCATAGTGGAGCTATTACACATGAAGTAAAGAGAGGGCATTCAGAAACTTGTAAACAAACTTGTAAAATGCCTAGAGAAACTTGTTGCTTGTTGAAAGGTGTGGGTGTGCACCTTTTACACACACACGCAAGAAACTTTAGAAGCTATTATATTGGTTTGAGGAATTAATGAGTAAGAACATGGGAATTTATAAGTTCTTTCCCCTCACATTTCTCTCTTTATTCCTATTTTCATATCCATTTTATATGACTGAGTCAACATGCAATCAATGAAGTGTATTTCAATAAATGTAAATGGGATTACATTATATATAAGAACAAGATAAAATAATGCAAGGGAAAAGCTAATATTGCATTAATTCGGGAAATGCAAATAAATACAATACAATATTGGAAAACAGCAAACTGTAACAATTAAATGCTATAACACAAAGACAAAAGGAGTGACTATTTATCTGAAGAATCTCGATTTAGTTGTTAAAGATTTATGTTTGTATAAAACAGGTCGATATGTTATTATAAAAGGAGAACATCAATGAAAGAAGCTGACAATAAGCTATATACACGCTTCTAATACTGAGGGGGAAATATATATACACACACACACACACACACAAGTGTCACACAAGTGTGTGTGTGCGCGCGTGCCTTGTAAACGTACTAATAGATTTTGCTGAGAGCAAAATTATTTTTGGAGTCTATATTAATGTGGTCATAGATAATTTGTTAGATTGAGCCAGAAGGAATAGAAACTCACAAAACTCTTGGAACATATTATTTTAGAAAACGAAGAGGATATTTTGAACTCTAGACGTATGGCAATGCCAGCATTTAGAAGAAGTGCCCCCAGTTATCTCTCTAGTCTTATCGCTGACTCATCCCTCAGTGTGAGTTTTGCTCATTCTGCTCCTACCCCCTCGAATGTCTTCCCCCCTCCCCTGGCCCTTTGCAGTTCCCTCTGCCTGGAACTGCCTCCCATGGCTGTTCTCTGAGAAGAAGAAGAAGAAGAAGAAGAAGAAGAAGAAGAAGAAGAAGAAGAAGAAGAAGAAGAAGAAGAACTGCAGCTATCTAGAGTTCAAAACAAACATTCTGCCAGGAAACTCTGTTGTGTAATATAATTTTATTATAATTAGATGGTTAAAACTTTACATTTCGCTTCCAACATTGAAGGCATTCTCAGAAGTCTTGTGGCTACACACTGCGACTACCAATAAATACATTCTTCTATTAGCCCGGATGTTTGCGTTGCAGTTAAGTCTCACACACCTGACCCTCTATTAACAATTTCCATGATTCTACTTGCAATTCGCTGTTCAGAATGTTTGTTTTGAACTCTAAACTCTGGACACGTTGTGATAATCTAAGAATGTACCTGCAGTTATCTAATTGACATGGAACTTAAATAACATATTATTAAAGGATAAAAGACTTGGATTCAAAGAACCATGTTCACTGTTGCACAAGATCTAGTAGAAGAAACGTCTTGCAATACAGTACCAAACATATCAGGGGTTTCATTACAATACAAGTAAAATGATGAATAAGGAAATACAACCTGTACCATAAAATTCTACCAAGTCAAAGGGGGGGGGGCGTTGAAAAGACCATTGTAATGTCTTGTGCAAGAGCTTGCACAACAGAAAACTTATCTTGATTGGGGGCAGGTCACTTTTCTCATGCAATACTCTGCCACCACACCAGACACAAGCCTTCCATGAGCAGAAGGGCTGCTCTGGATTCAAGCCAAACAATTAATCTGGCAGAAATGACGAAATTAGAAATGTAGCCCTTTTATGACATTTATGGCGCAATCCTGTCTACCCAGAGACCGGTCTAGGGTGTTGCAAACTGGCACGTTACTCAGGGTAAAAGGACAAATGTCCCTTTACTCTGAGGAGGCCAACAGCTGTGCCGAGGCAGGCCCAACCCTGCTTAGGATGTGCGCTGCCGTGTCCTGCTAGACAGGATGGGCTGCCCATGTGACACCAGAAATAGGAAAAATAACAAAATGGTGAGTGTGTATGGATTATTTGAGAGCTTTATTTAGCTATTCAGCAGCATGGTAGAATAGGCAAAGAAACCACTTTTAAGAGAAGGTATGTTTGAAAAACAGTATAAAGCAAATCAATCTCAAACAATGCTACAAATCTGAATCCAGTAAAAAAAGAAATGGGAAAACGCAAACTCTTAAAAATGCTATAAAAATATGACATGTCTTATGTAAATCTAGCTTGAAATGCAGAACAGGTAAGGAAATCCATTATTTTATAAACTGGAATAGAAGTACAAGAGTATAACAAAGCAATCACAAATTAATTTTGCTAAATAGTACTGTATAAAAAAGATATAAACTAACACACACACAAAAAGATATAAACTAACACAAAAACATGTGGAACATGCTTCTGGCATGGACAGGTGGTGGTGATGATGTTTCCTTGCAATGCTGGCCCTTTGTGCCTCAGGGAGTTCTCTTGAGGGCTCATGTCCTTCTAAAAGCCCCCCTATGTGGAACACTGGGCAGGATGGTTTGCATCCTGTGTAATATTTTTCACCAAAAAGCTGCCATTCTAAAAGCTTTGTTGATGGATTAAATATTAGACAACTGAGAGCGTAATCCACTGTAAGTAAGAAACAGTGGAACGAGTGCTCCACCATTCAAAACTGTTGCAAACGTGCCATAAAGCACACTTGCGACAATGTTTGAGTAAAGGCAGTCGGCACAGAGGCTGGCCGGCCGCACTTCGCTGCCAGATCATCCCTGTGGCTGCCTGAGAAAGTAAGGGATCCTCAGCAGGGGCAGTCCAGGCGGCAAGGGAGGGGGGCCATTGGCCGAGCCAGCCCGAGGTGGGGGTGGGGATGGTGGCCACCATATCCCCATCCTGTTCCTGGGCCGGCATGGCCATTACACATTAAATAGCTGGCAGAAATCCGAGGAGGCCCATTGGGGCCTTTCCATGTTACATAATCTGTTTTGTAATGTTTGAAAAACACAGCCCGATCCTTTGCATGTTTACTCATAAGTAAGCCCCAGTGTAGTGTGTGGTGCTTACTCCCAGGAAAGTGTGCATCAGGATGGAAGTATTAATTTAATGCAATGCATACAAAATGTGAAAATATCTTCTCTTTTTCTATTATTTTGTTGATGCCGAGGAAGCATTTGATTATGTAGAATGGAAATATCGTTTGGCCATTTAAAGAAATTTAATTTGGGGGACTACTTCTACAATGGACTAGACTCATAAGTGCACAGCCTGAAGCACAAGCCCTGATTAATGGACTAGGTCCTTTTGGGGAGAAAGGCGGGATATAAATACTGTAAATAAATAAAATAAAATATACAAAGTTTATCATATACATATACATTTGATATACAAGGCACAGGACACCAGGAACCATGGTCAGCACAACTCTTAGCCATTTCGACAGACCCCTGCACAATAGACAGCCATCAGTGCAAAGCAGCACAAGCAATATCTATTAAGGATATCAATACAAAGTCATCTTACAAGTTGGGGAAATATTATGCTTTATATTGGAAAGACATAACCAACTCTGGAAAAGCATTAGGGAAGCTTATAAGGATTTATAGTATAGCTGGTTATATGCTTAGCTGAGAAAACAAAAACAAACACACACAGCATAATGGCATTTAACTTTAAAAAGACTGATGTCAGGACAGAAAGCCTCTTGGGCTGTAAACCCAATATACATTTACCTGGGAATAAGTTCCATTAAACTCAATGGAGCTTACTTCTGAGTAGACATGCATAGGATTGCACTGTTAGGAAACGGGAAGCCCAATCCTGTCTAGCAGGACGCGGTAGAGCACATAAGGCACCTGCTGCATCCTGTGCAGGATTGGGCCTGCCCCAGCGCAGCTGGTAGCCGACTCGGGGGTAAAGAGATGTTTATCCCCGACTGTATAGCCGACTCGGGGGTATGTACTGTATTTCTTCAATTCTAAGACGCATGTTTTTTCCCAATTAAGCATTTCAAAAAATGGGGTGCGTCTTAGAATCAAAGGTCTCCAAAAAGCCCCCCAAAATGCTATCTTCTTACTTACTGGGACTTGGGGGAGCTTCAGGGAGACCTGCGTGACCCTCTGTAGGCAAAAAATCTTCAGCAAAAAATGGTGATTTCCAGCCATTTCCGGTTTTCGCGAAAACCAGAAATGGCCAAAAATCGCTGTTTTTCGCCGAACTGAAGATCAGGGAGGCCTGCAGAGGGTTGGTGCTGAGCGGGTAGATTCAATGAAGGTTGGTGCTGAGCGGGAGAGTTGGTGCTGAGCGGGTAGATTCAATGAAGGGAGGTGAGTCTTACAATCGATGGATTTTTTTTCCCCTGCTGGTGGTACTGAAAGTAAAGGTGCGCCTTAGAATCGATGGCGCCTTAGACTCGAAGAAATATGGTATATCTATCTATCTATCTATCTATCTATCTATCTATCTATCTATCTATATCTATCTATAGCACAAGGCTCTCCGCTGGGGCCATTTACTCTCTGGGTGCCGCATACGTGTCTTATGGCACGTTTGCAACACCCTAGACTGGCGGAGCGGTGGCTCAGAGCAGTGGCTCTGCCAATCTAATTGTAGACAGGATTGCGCCATAAAGAGGATAGTAATTGAATAAATAGCTGGAGGTTTATTTAGCGAAAGAACATAATGATCTGTTTACAAACAATTTAATGAACTAATTAGGATAACTAGGAATGATCTTTCAGTATGAACAGCTCTGAACAGCTTTCTAGCAAGAAAAAATACAGATATTTACATGTTATGGAGTATCTGACAAAAAGTAAACTTTTTGTAAACTCTGTACTAATTTATCAAGTAATGTACTGTTTTCAATAAGAGCCTAAGTTGCTGGCAGAATCAGTTGCTAGAGTTTACTTATAGTATTCCTTTTTTTTTAGGGACAGGTAAGCTCTGTGCTGGGTGGCGGGGAGGTGGGGGGAGGGCGGCAGGGAGGCAATGTTCTGGGGTGGGGGGAGGGCCGGGGGAGGGTTGATTAGACCCGGGAGGGGGGCAGGCTTGGCGGAGGAGGCCTCCACCAAATCAAATCCCCTGTCCAGAACTTGAAAGCCGACATGGGGCTTCTCGGAGCTGCACCGGCCATTTTGCTGGTACGTCTCCAAGTAGCCCCATAGGGACTGCTGGGGCTTGACATGTCCCATTCCCTCGAGGAGGCCTCCAGCCCTGTGCTGGATACAGCGGAGCCTGCCCCAGCACCACTGTATCCGAGTGCGGGGCATTGAATAGGATTGGTCTGTCAGAGAATGAGGATGAAGTCTCCTTCAAAAATGCTTGCTGAAGCCAGACAAACGGCAGGCAATCACCATGAGCGGGATGTTAGGGGATCTCCCAAGGGGAGCGAAAAATCCTCTGGCCCAGACTGCAATACATTTTGATCACTGGAGATGCTTTCAAAAAGCACAAATTTCCATGCCTGCATGCGGCACCTAGAGAAGCACGTGTTGCCAAAGGCGCTGGAAGAAAACGGTGGAGTTGAACAAGCCTCAGTATGAAAACAGCCTTTGTTTCCCCTTCTTTGTAGAGCCAATTTACATTTCACGTCCTCGGCTCTGGAGAGAATCATTATGTATTACTGTACATGGAAGCTGAACGTTTGCACCAGCCAATCAATCATTCTGGAGTTTGTGGAGAGAGCGAGGAGCTGCAGGGTTTTGCAGTCACAGGAATGGAAGCAAGGAGGGGGAATCGGAAGGAAGGAGTTGAATGCAAAATGATTTGGAAATTATCTCCATTCTCTAATGACCCTAGGAATTCCTGGTGGCCCAGGTGGAGTGGGGTGGGGTGGGGATGGAGAGTCTTAGAGCAGCTCAATCTGTCACTGAGTGACAGGTTGCCCAGACAGAGGCACAAAGTCATCATCAGAAGCCTTATAATATCCGAGAGAGCCCAGGCTGTTGACTGTGACTTCAGATTTGGGGCTTGATCCAAAGGTGCCTTTCTCTGGTGAAAGGCCTCTTCCACTCACAGAAGGGCTGTTTGCGAGGTTGCAGAAGAGGGTTGCATGAGAACCTAGAGAACATTCACTGGCGAAAGGCCTTGCGCAAGCTCTTTTCAAACCATTTTACGTGTGGCCTTCTAGGATATATATGCTAAAACCTTTTTATATGCTACCCCCTTCCCCTTATGTACTTACAAAGTGTGCATCATGCACTTGGTCTGCACTTCTGCCGTTTGAAACAAATACTACTTCTTCCCTTTGGCACAATTGTGAGTTGCATTTGTCAAGTGCAGCATTATTGGAGGATCCTAAAAATGACTTTTAAAAAAAAACTCTTTATTGGCTAATTCTTCTTCACACATGCCTGCTTCTTTTCTGGGCTGCATACACAGTCTCGCAATGCAACTTGGGAATTGTAGTGCAGGACTGAAAAGGGCGGTGCGTATATAAGGCAACATGTGGGGTGCTTTTAATCAATTGTGAATTACTTTAAAGGTCACATTTATATGCTGCTGCATGCCCCTGGGGTACATCTGACTTTTCTTAATGTGGAACTTCCCAGCTAAATTGATTGCTAAGAGCAAAGATATTGTTCTGTAAATTACATTTCCATTTTTTTTTAAAAAAAAAGTTCAAATCAGTTTCAGCAGTCGACTACAAGTTTGGTGAGAGGAAGGGGTTAAAGTGATCAGCCTCGAAGCATGCACAGTGGCTTAGGTTGGTTTTGAGCACCCAGTCTGATGACCGTAGACTGCACAAGTTCAATATTGGCATGTAAACTCGAAACAATTTCAGTTTACATTTCATGCAAGAAGGGAGCTCTCCTTGGAATACATACAAGTACTAAGAGTTGGGAAAATTCCTATTCCTATTCCAAGCCTGTTGATTTCAAATTTCACGTGCATCGCTATTCCTGAATAGACACAGTGGCAAGAAAGAACACCTGCCTGGGAAAAGGACTCAAACATCTCTCAGTTAAGATGAATGGAAGATTATCAAGGAATGCCCAGGGGGAAAGGGTGAGATATACCTCATCCCCGATAGCTAGAACTGGACTAGAGGTCCTCCCCAGGGACAAACATTTTGCATTGTTTCATAATTAGAGCCAAGGCCTCCAACTCACATTGGGAGTTGTTTTTGTTTGGTGCTTTTAACCCATGGTTCATTTAACAATCTGCCTGGTTTATGACCCGGAATTTTGAAATCAACTTGAATTTCGAAGCATTAATGTGCAGGAGGGAACCCTGTCCCTTTGCCCCCCTCCTTATCCTTGTCTCCACTCCATTAGGTTTGTTTTTATCCCACGGTTTTCGGAATTCTTAATGAGCCATTAAGAAGCTGCCAATTACCTATGCAAATGAAGAGGTGCAGACTGGCGGGGGTTGTTGCTAGAAGTAAAAGTCTGTTACCTCAAAAGAGCTTGAGATAAATCGCTTCAGCTCGGCAAGACACATACACCCAAGGGCCCTTTCTCTCACACACTGCTTGGAAATGCCAGCCAGAGTTTGGCGGATGGTCTGTAGTATGTTCAGATCATCTATTTTAGGGACTATTTGCAAAAAAAATTGAACAATCGCTTAAGAGACTACCTGCTACAGTTGAAAGCCTTGTCGGCAATCCCCACGCTCAGACCCCACTAAGGAGGGTCAGTATAAATGGCTCATGAATTACTAGTAAATGAAAACTCAACTGTTTTCACACTTTCCAAATGGCTGAATTCAAATTGGAGACCCGCCTCCAAAATTTCGCCTAAAGCAAAATTCAAAGAGAATTTAGAGATTCATCTTCAGATAAAATGTCTCCATAGTGCCATTTGTGAAAACAGTCATTACACCAATCCCCACCCTCATCTCATTCCTATTTGTATTCCAGCAATCAACTCATCAGCAAGAATGAAGAGAGGTGAGCAACAACCCGTTTAGCTACTCCTTATACATCCCCACTATTTGGTAGCCATTTTGCTCTCTCTATAAAACCACCTTGCCTTGGAACTCACAAGCACACATTATGATGTATTTATTTAAACTGCTTTGTTCACCATCTCAAGCCACAACCATCGATCTTCTCAACAACCCTCTTCTTTCTCCTAGTTAAGCCCCTGCCAATATCAGCAGCAGCCAAATCTTCTAAAGAGTATGCATGAATTAAACAAGGCCCCATTAAAAAGAAAAAGAAAAGAAAAACCCAAGAACTCTAGATGCCACATAAATAATCAGTTCAGCTGCCTTGGCATTAATCATAATAATACTCAAAATTCATTAGACATGATTGTTTTGAAATCTATTTTCTATTAATATCAGATTCACGAAGCAAGGATTTTGGCAGCTGAAGGAAAGGCCTGGAAATGCAAGGCTTCAAAGGCCCTAGAAACCTCATGGTTCATGAAATGCATTATCTTTTTTTTTTTTCTTGGTTTGGTGACGAGTCCTGTAAGCTTCACTGTATTGACACTTACTGGGCCATATACAATGCCAATGCTAGCAATTTGAGAGTTGCTTACACATGACTTGGAAAAAAAGATGGAGCGAGTTCCACCTGGCCCAACATCCTGTTTCCAATAGCAGCCAAACCCATGAAGGTGATGGCATTTCCACATTGTGCTTGTTCGCATCTGTCACTCAGAGGTATACTATCGACAAACACAGACATTCCATTCAACCATTTATCGGCAGTGTTTCCCAAACGTTTTCGACCTGTGGCTCCCTTGATCATTGGCGACCATTCCAGCAAGTTTCATGGCTAAGCAGGAATTCTCCCCAGGCCCAATCTGACACTTCAACCATCAGTGTTTCCCAAACTTTTCGAACTGCGGCTCCCTTGACCATTGGTGACCATTGGCTGTGGCTCCCCATTATATTATGTTGATACCTGCCAATTGGCATTGCACTGTGTTCCGAGAGGGTTCCGGGGCACTCTGCGGCTCCCCTGGCTGGTTTCTGTGGCTCCCCTGGGAGCTGCGCCACCCAGTTTGGGAACCACTGGTTTATGGGTAATAGATCAAATCTTCATGGATGTAACTAATCCTTTTTAAAAAAAAAAAAAAAAACAGCTATTTAAGCCAGAAGTCATCACCATAATCCGTGATAGTAAATGAATACACAGAGGTGACAAAATGTGTACCCTCTCATCTGTGATAACAATATGGCTATTTATGTACTTGGAAGCTTGATGCCTGCATGAGACTCTGACAATACTGTGCATTGTAGATACTGCTGAAGGAAACAGACCACTACTGTGACATAGCAGCATGCAATCCCTTTCTTTCTCTCTTAAGACCAAAGCAATGGTGACAAAAGGTGATGAGAGAAGGAAGAAAACCCTTCATGGTTTCATTTATTTTGGCTGGAGGGCAGGATATTGGATGGGTCATGGAGAGACACTGTGGTGCCCTCGACTAGCTTTAATTTACATTGTTGTGTTCTGCTGATACAGGGATGGGGCTGCAGAGCAGCGGTAGAGCATGTGCTTTGTGTGCTGAAGGTCCCAGGTTCAAATCCTGGCATCTCCAGAGAGGACTAGGAAAGTTTCTTGTCTGAAACCCTGGAGAGCTCTTGTCAGACAATATTGACTTGGATGGATTAGTAATTTGATTTACGATGAGCAGCGTCATATGTCATCTGGTTCTGCTTGCAACATGGAAGGCGGTGGGTGTTGTAAATGTGGAGGCCGGCATCCCTTACTCTGCCTCAGAAAACACCCAGTGTCCCTTAGTCAGTGGCATGGCACAAATCACAGCTTTCAATTCAAGTGGGGAGATTGGAGCAGGTAGTCCTTAAGACATCCTGGTTCCAGACTTCTATGTGCTTCAGGTCCTGGCCCCAACTTCCGTTCCAGATCCACATCCCCAGCAATAGACCTTCAAAGACCTTGGTTTGGAAACTCCCCAATCCCAGCTCTAGATTTAGGCACAAACAACCACCCACAACTCTGACATGGAGCATCTGGGAAGAAACCACATTGACAGCTTGCTATCAGTTGGTCACAGGATCTGTGCATGATTGATACTCACTGGCAAAACACTAGAGTTTCTCCGCCAGCAGGAATCAGACACTGAGCTGGAGATTGCTTTGCTACTTCATTGTGTCTTAGGAATGCTGCATGGCCAGAATAGCCAAGCCAGCTAGCAGCCTGCTAATGCTGATTGTCTTTCATGGGACTTCACAGAAGAGGATCAAGAAGGACAAGGAGAAGATAAATGCCAATAGATGTCTAAGCTGGAAAGACTATTAGTGCGAGAAAGAGATGAGAAACCATTTTAGAGCTTGCCCTCTTCTGTCCCCGGCCTGCACCGCTACTTCCTCCCCTTCCTGAAAGCAATTGGAGGTCTTAAGCCATCCAGCCCCCAAAGGAAGCATTTTGCTAAAACCCTCCACCAGGTAGGATGCAGCTGAAAGCTTTTGCCGTAAGACTTCATTAGCTCCCAGTCAGTGGGATGACTTAACCAACTAAACTCTCCCAGATGTCTCTGTGGGCACCCTTTCTCCATTAGGGGTTAGCCACAAATGGAAGATGGAAGGAGACAGAGAGAAAGCATGGAGACGCTCATCTGAAGTGCACCCGGTGGAATGAATGGTGCCATGGCAGCTGTGTGCAGGATGCCACATAAAATGGGAGTAATTTTGAGCCAGACAACATCCTTCTGAAGTCATAGATTGACTAAATGACTCTGGGTCAGAACCCCTGCTGGTGTCTTATCTGCTTCCATTTACTGACTTCACTGTGGAGTGACTTCAGCTTGTAACAGCCAACAGGTTTTCTCTTCTAGATTTCTACAGGAACATACCAAGCTGCCTTCTACTGAGTCAGACCATTGCTCCGCCTAGCTCAATATGTACCTAATGACTGACAGTGACTCTACAGGATCTCGGACAGGGGGTCTTTCCCAGCCCTACCTGCAGATACTGCAGGGACTGAACCTGGGAGTCTCTGCAAACAGGTGCTCTGGCCCCTCAAAGGCAGAGGCCCCTTGGCAAAAGCAGAGATGTATGTTTACAGTGCAACTCAGAGACACTGATGGATGCTGCTTTCTATTTAGTCCCAAAATGATGTCTTACCTGCATTTAAGCAGGGACCACTTATGGGTATGTGAAGCCTGTTCCTTTATCTCTTTCCTGCACGACATATTTGGGATATTCTATCTGCAAAAGCAGAGATAATGTTTTTGCAATGCCAGTCAGAATCATCGCTGCCTGCTATCGGCAACAGATTTCCTGGATGGACTGCCATCTGAAGTTGGGCAGGTCGTGACTGGGGAAAAGGCATTCTGTCTTGTGGAGCTCCATTGAGGATGCCTCTCCCAGACAGGAATGCGCTTTCCGGAGCAACTCATCCACTGTCAACATTTATCTTTTGGGCATCAGGCAAAGTCTCTTTTTATTTGCTGGGGACGTCCAGTCGGTCTCCAACAAACCCAGTCACTTGCTGTCCAGGGAAGGGGCTCTATGGCAAGTGGGAAATTCCTGTTACTGCTGCTGGTTGAGAGTTCCAAGAAGTAGGACTAGATTTTCTTTTTTGGGGGGGGGGGAAGAAGTGTTATCTTGCAAAAGCCTAAAAAGGTAACGGTGACCCCTGACAATTAAGTCCAGTCATGTCCGACTCTAGGGTGTGGTGCTCATCCCCATTTCAAAGCCGAAGAGCCAGCGTTGTCCGAAGACGCCTCCGTGGTCATGTGGCCGGCATGACTCTCCTTGCCGCAGCGCATAGCATGCGGCTGGAACACGGAGCGCTGTTTACCTTTCCGCAAGCGGTACCTATTTATCTACTCGCATTAACATGCTTTGGAACTGCTAGGTTGGCAGGAGCTGGCCAAGCAAGGAGAGCTCACCCTGTCGCGGATTCAAACTGCCAACCTTTCAATCGACAGCTTATGGTTCAGTGGAAGGAAAGAGAAACCCTCTTGAGTTGGGAGGGAAAGAAGGAGGGGCTTCTCTTCCTCAGCGGGACTGAGCATCTTTGCTGCATTTGTGTGTGTGTGTGTGTGTGTGTGTGTGCGCGCGCGCGCGTGCGTCTATGTGTGCACGCACACAGGCTGAATATCTTCACATCAAGCCTTTGTGCGATTTGAACACCTCAAATAGTATGTGGACAGCAAATCAACAACAAAGGCTGCTTCCAAGATACGTGAGCAGGTTTAATGCTTAGTGTTTCTCCTTTCCCTCTCACTCTGATGTTGCCAGGCAATCCTAATCTCCCCCCCACTCCCCACTTCCATTCCAAATGTACACACCAGAGGGGGGGGACCCTACAAACACAAAGCAAATGGGTAAATGCATTCATAGTTAGCCAAACTTAACTGTGTAGCAAGGCTTTTCCTGTGGATGGGCTCAGGTGAACTTCTCTGTGTTGAGGGAAATTGCTAGCGCAGGTCCGAGGAGACCATTGCGGGTCAGGATGCTTACGTGGAGGTAAAAGTCTCCTGGTCCTCCCCCCCCGATGCAGCGGTCACCATTTTGGCACCACTGCTCCAGAAAGCAGGAATAGATAGGATTGGGCTGTGGATTTAGTTTTTAAAAACTAAAATACTTAGTTTTAAGTGTGTGTGGGAAGGTGTTAGGAGGAATTCTGAAGAGGCCTGTGTAAGTGTTGGGAGTGGGGGGGGTGTTGGGGGACAGACTGATACAAGTCTAGCAGGGCTGGGAAAGTCCCCTCTCTGCCACTCAGCGTAGACAACACTGAGCTAGATGAACCAACGGCTTGACTCAGCAGAAGGCAGCTTCATATGTTTATCGGTCTGAATCATCGTTGAGCAGGACACCCACAATTTGGTCCATTGCTCATCATCCCCAACGTGTGGACCCAATTGCTGTTCCCTCTCCGCCCGCTTCAGACTTCCGCAATCCTTCTCTCTGTTCAGGATCACACCCAACATGTCGTTTCCATGTCAGGAGGAACAATAACACAAACATGAATACTGTATTCACTGCAGCCTAAGGGCAGCTTTATATGTTCAGTGTGGTGGTACAACTTCGCACAGTGACCATTTCAGGAAAGCCATTTCCTGCAGGGATTACCCAGGCCAGCACCAGCCACCAACAGGAATGCTAATCTTGCTCTGTCAACACAGCTAATCTGTTTTTTTTTTTTACATTTTTTTCTTTAAAAACGAGCTCTTGGATCGCTTTCCTCTCAATTAGCCCGTAGCAGCTACTGACTAGCTTGGACAAAAGAGGTGGCTCTGTTTATCCGCAGAGTTAGTGCAAAGGTTAGCCTGAAGTCTTGCTGGATTTTTAAGCAAGTAAATAAACAATCCAGATAACCCAGAAAAGCCCAGCAGCAAACAAACCCAGATAACTTCTGTTATTATGCTCCCCAGTTGGTGGCTGTATTTACATATGCACAGGAACAGCCGAAGACCCTGATAAACTTCAGCCTGAAGTATAGTCCTGATGCGACTGACAGACTGTCCTTCTGAGTGCAACAGTCTTTGGCTGGCCACAGGCTCCTCACATCTGCTGTGGTTTCCTGAGAGGTCATCTGATCCTGTCCACTTCTTGCATTCTATAAAGAAGGACTCAGCAGCTTGCCTTTTTATAGGAGTCCTATTCAGGTATATGTCACAATGGCATAGGTGAGGGCAGGGACCCCAGCAAGACCTGCCCTGTGTTGATACAATCCCAACCCCCCTCTCACCTACAATGTTTGTCTATGTTCATTAGGAGGAGTGCAGTACGGGGCTAAGAGGTTAAAGCCCACCCCTCCCAGCACCAGAGCCCCAATCCAGATTAGGCCTGATGGCATGTTTAATGTTGTATCTAGCTAAATGGTTTCGAAGAGGATTAAACAAATCCCTGGAAGACAGGGCTATCAACCACTATTATTCACAGTGTCACATGGTGGAGCATTCACATTGAGAGGCATTAGCGACCACCGACATTAGTTGCTTGCAAGTGTGTGTGGGGGGAAATAAGCAGCAGGGTGGGCTGTTGCCTTCATGCCTTACGTGTAGACATCTGGCAGGCAATTGCGGAACTAGGATGCTGATCTAGATTGGCCTTTGGTCTGGTCTGACAGGGCTCTGCTTCCTGCTGAGTCTAGCTGGCGACATGAATACTCAGTGTTTCTACAAACATCTTACCAGTGATGCAGACTTGAGTCTATTGACTTGGACTCGAGCAGGACTCGAGTCGCATCAATGACTCGACTCGGACTTGACTCGGCGATTGTAAAAGACTTGAAAGACTCGACTCGAGTCTTGGAGCCTTTTACGACAAGTCCAATTTTATTCAGGTTTGAACCCGGGTTCCCCATTAAATAGATAGGGACTTGCAACTTGCAACCAAAGACTGGGGACTTGGGGGCAAAGACTTGGGACTTGACTCGAGACTTGGAGTCAGAGACTAGATTGGCCTTTGGGATTCACATCCCTGCATCTTACTTCTCTCTCCTCTCTGTTCAGGTCCTCTCCCTGTTTGCCGTCTTTCATATCCACTATGGGAAAAGAGGTGTTCACGTTTTGTTTTTGTTTTTTCAATGTGTGTGCACGGCTGCCTCTCTGCCATTATGACACCAGGTAGTAATGCAGCATTTCAAAAGCTTATCGGAAGTGAACGTGTTGTAGAACTCTAATTATATGGTAGCCAGTGACCTTGTAAGTACAGGGTAATCTACACGTAGTCGCAGGGTGAATTCTCTGGGTATTTCCCCCACTACAGCCTCATCTAGAAACTGTAAACACAGTCACCAAAGTGGTAATTAATCTCTTAACCTGTCTGACGCTTCCTGACTTGGGCATTTGTTAACCTTTCAGGGGCACAGCAGCTCTCTAGAAGGTCAGGGAACAGGCTCCATGGCAATCATTACGAAACCAAAAAGCACAGCATTCTAACCGGCTGAAGTCATCTTGCAACTGTGCAAAACACACACTGTCTCTTCTGTAACAGCGGGAAATGTATCTAACTAAACTTCAGAGCAGTAGTTCTTAAACAATCTCTGGTGTTGCTGGTGGAGATCATCAGAAGCTTCTCAGAGGGGCCTCATGGAGAAAACCAATCATGGCAGTGAAGGTGCTCTAAAGACGGCTTCCCCATCACCGTCAACTTCCCTCCAGGGTGTGTCCCAAGGCAGGGGCAGGCAGATGATATATTGGGATCTACTGGTAAATCTCTGGCTGACTTGCAATAAATAGACAAGGGTTTCCAATTGCCAGTTGAACAAGATCCTACAAGCCTGAAGTCAGCCAACCCTGTTCTAGGGAGCTCACTTTCTGTTGATGCAGTCATGATGAAAGCTGCTCTGCTTGAACAGAGTGTGAACCCAAGATAGAATCCTCTGTAATGCACAGGTCACAGGTGTCCTAGGGTAGATGCTCTGTGTGTGTGTGTGTGTGTGTGTGTGCGCGTGTGTGTGCGTGTGTGTGTGTGTGTGTGTACGTACGCACTCCTGATACCCAAGTAGGTATGGGTAGAATTCCCTGAAAGTAGAAAGTTTGAAAACCACTGCTCTAGGGGGCACTCAAAGTTGCCATCCTAGATTATTTGAAATTGTAAGAGGTGAGAACATTTGAAAACAAGGCCTTTAGGCTTTGCATCTGGCCAACAACCTTCATAATACCAAATAAGGTGCTGCCTACTTGTGCGGCCACCACAATGTTTCTCTTCCTGTTCAATCTACTTTCTACAAGGGAAGCCAGCGAGAAGAGGATTGTGGGGACAGCACCCCACCCCTCCTCTTCCGGTGCTGCCGCCAGGATTGCTCTTTTTCCCACAATGGAAGCCAGTGAGAAGATAACGGTGATGGTGCTAGAGAAGGAGGAGGCATGGTACAGCTGTTTCCCTTTGGGGAAGCAGGAGGAGTGAGAAGAGGATCATGGGAATGGGGACCTATCTCAATCTTGGACCTCACTTCTTCCACTCTTTCCCCTCGTTCCACCCCCCACCCACCCCCCAGCTGCTTCAGATGGAGAGAGTTGTGAAGAGACTTGTAGCAGTGGGCTGCAGTAGAAGGAGGAGGCATTGAGGAGGAGGCAGAGGGAGAAGGTTGTGGTTGCAAGGAGCACACATGCTTTTGGCTCCACTTCAGATGCAGGTTTAGTTGCAGCAAGACTGGAAGCATGCTTCAGTTTCAGAGAATGAGCATTCCTGCCCATAAAATGAAGGAGAGGCTATTTTATCCTAGTACCCCTCCCCAACATTTGTGAACCTGAAACACCCATCTAGCTCTGGATAGCAAACATAGTTTCCCTACATCCTAACTCCACAATGACCCTGTGAGGTAGATTAAGCTGTGAGAGATGCTAGGACTTGCCAAATGGCTAAGCCAGGATTTGAACCCAGGTTTTCTGACTCCTAGTCTGACACTCTATCCACTATACCACAGTGGCTCTCATGCCAACGATTGCCTTTTGTATGGGTCAAGAGTCTCTAGCCTGTGTTATTTGGATGCTCAGTATATTTTCATGCACATTAATTCCACTCGTCTGGCTCCCTCAGGAGCAGTTATAGCTTATAAAGCAATCGCCACAATGATTTTCAGATTATAGTCTTAATAAAATCTGATAATTTCTTACAAAGCATTGAGGCGGGTATTATACGGCTCTTCTGACATTTTAAAAATAACACTTCATAGTCCATTTTTCAAGCCTGGGTGCTGTCACGGGATGGCCAGTTTCACCATTCCAGAATGCAAATGGGTGCTTAGTCTAGAAATGTCTCTACGTTGATAAGTATGACTGCCAAGCGAACAGACCAAATACCAGCGATGTGTCCCATTTTCAAAAATCCAATCTGTTTAACGCAACTCCAAATGAATTTTTCCTGTTGCCTCTATACAAACTTAGAACATCTCAGATTTTTCTGGGAAAAAAAAAATGTCAATACATGTCAACCGGGTTGTCAACACGTCCTATGCCACTGACAGTCACTGTTTACAGGACAGCGATGTAACGGGTATTCGATAAAGCATACATTTTACAGCTCACCTTAAAAAGAAGGAATAGTAAATGCTGATAAGATTATCTGCTGACTGAATGGCACGGTGCATCGGTTAGCCAAAGACGCAACGCAAATGAAAACAACTCATGACAGATCAAGCTGTAGCATGCATACGAGAACAGACACATCCTGGATCCACAGCCAATCCGAGCACACTGATGAGCACATTTTTTTATTCTAGAAGTGTCTGCACACATGTGATAGTTGCTTTCACATTTTACATCCCTCTTTAGCACCTGTCGTCATCGTCCCCCCTCCCCCACAAGGGGCACGTATTCAATTGAGCAAAAGCAGAAGGAATGGAAGCACCGGTTGTGCCCAGTGGTTCACTCCCTGCATGTGCCAAGATGCGGGCAAAGAGCTCTTTCACCCCTTCCTTCCCGATGTGAGCAGAGTTCTCCTTTGCTCAAGCCCACAGGTCAGCAGCAGGGAGCAGCTAAGTTACATCGTGGGTAGACGCTGACAGAGCCACTGGGAAGGAGGAGGTTAACAAAGCCGTTGCAGAGGCGTAGCTAGACTGGAGCGGAGGCAAGTAGTTCTGCAAGACTCCGTTACACTGGAGTCAGCGGCCCCTCCCCCTTGCTGTTGGAGCCATTCCAGCAGCAACAGGGGAGTGTCCTGCGTGTTGCCTTTGCTGCCAGAATGGCTCCAACAGCAAAGGGGAGGGGCCGCTGACCCCGGTGTAACGGAGTCTTGCAGAACTACTTGCCTCCGCTCCAGTCTAGCTACACCTCTGCGTTGAGTGTATGATAGGGGAGGCCCTCTGCCTATGTTGCCCTTCCAAATGGGAGAAGGGAGTTATAGGCTGCTGCCTGCAACGTATCTCAGGCAAGGATGGGAGAAGACTGTGGGAGAACCCAATGCTCTGAAAGCTACCTAAGGATCTTAGGTAACAGGGTTGGATAGCTATTTCACTGGACTAGATGTATCAGTGGTCTGACTCTGCATAAGGCAGCTCCACCATTCCACATGTTCATAAAGCTACGCGCATAATGAATGGACTGTCCCTGGGGGACAGAGTCAGGCTCAGGGCCTCTGAGAGGAATTTTATCAGGAAGTACAAAGCTTTTTTGGGCCCCTTTCCAGAGGGGGAGGGGGCAAAACTAGGCAGAGGGAGGGCAGCAACGGCCAGAAAAGTCTTCGGAGCCCAGGTCTACCAGGCTTCCCAATGTGGCGCCCAGGTCTACTTGCCCAGTAGACCTGGCCTCCGTCTTTCACTGTCCATGAGGCCAACTGAGATCCCAGGACATTTCTGGTCCCCTTTTTTGGCTCCAGGGCCCCCTATTTGAACCTGGGCCCGGGTACAAATTACTCCCTTTACCCCCCCTCTCATGGGCCCTGGTTAGGCTGTGGGCTGCCCCAGTTTCCCACCTCTATTTTATACTGTAGGAGTACACTAGGAAAAAAATGCCTGTGAAGTAGCCCTTGCTTCCAAGTAAATGTGCCAGTAAGGTTGGGATGTATCCTAGCTGTGCAACTTCGGTGATGGAGCAGCATGGTGGATTCTTCCTTCTTGTCTGTCTTCCCCATAGCAGCTTCACTCCTTTAATTGCTATCATCCCAGTATGTTAGGATTATTTAATTGCCATATTATTAAATAGTACAAGATGTACTAAGGGGGATTTTTTTTAATCAGCATATTTTATAGACTGGGGGAAAAATTAAAATGAGTTAAAGAGAGAGAGAGAGAGAGAGAGAGAGAGAGAGAGAGAGAGAGAGAGAGAGAGAGAGAGAGAGAGAGAGAGAGAGAGAACATTAGCAGCCAGGAAGAGGCTGTTTGGTGAAACAAGACAACTGTAATGCTGTTACCATATAAAAGCAATGGGAAAGGTAAATCTTTATAAAGGGAAGATGAACAAATTAGCAGACCCTTGAAGAAGGAAATTGGCATCTCCTTTTGCAAGATGAAACAGTACTTAATTCAGTGGCTTGGCCCTGCCTAAGTAGCAAGTCTAGCCCAAAATAAGAACATAAGAAGAGCCCTGCTGGATCAGGCCAAAAGCCCATCTAGTCCAGCTTCCTGTATCACACAGTGGCCCCACCAGATGCCTCAGGGAGCACACAAGACAACAAGATAACCTGTTTCCCGTTGTCACTCCCTTGCACCTGGCACAGAGAAACCCCACCTCCAAAACCAGGAGGTTGCTTATGGCTTGTAACCTGTGATGGTCTTTTCCTCCATGAATCTGTCCAAACCCCTTTTAAAGGCATCTAGGCCAGATGCCATCACCACATCCTGTGGCAAGGAGTTCCACAGGTGAATTACACTCTGGGTAAAGAAATATTTCCTTTTGTCTGTTCTAACTCTCCCTCCACTCAATTTTAGTGCATGTCCCCTGGTTCTGGTGTTGTGCGAGAGGGAGAAGAATTTCCCTCTATCCACTCTCTCCATCCCATGCATAATTTTATACATCTCAATCGTATTTTTACGTATTTGGTAAAAATCAACTTGGTAATATAGAAAGAAAATTCATAGAGGTGGAACCTCTGGCATTGATTGGCTGAGTTGCTCTGATGTCACAGAAAAAGGTAAAAAAGCAGATGTGCCTGGGAAAGGACGAGATGGAAGAAGCATAGGCTTAGTAAAATGGGAGCCATTCAAGGTCTTTTACTTCCTCTGCCACTGCCTGGGCCCCTATTGTCCTACTTAGTTCTACACCAGCTATTTTGCTGGCGCAGATCGGTTCTGCCTCAAAGGGTGTGTCAGGCCCAGGATGGGGCTTCCGGATCTGGCAACATTTGCCCCCTGGCTGGCCTGACACCCCCCCCCCCAATCCGCCCCTGCCACCAACATGAGGGGTGGGGGTCGAGGGTACCTTACCACTGTACCTTATTGAAGAGCTGTGTGGGCCTGCCGCCTGCTCCTTCCCTCCGAAGCCGTGTTGTAATAGTGTAAAATGCCTGTTAGTATTTTTTTAAAAAAAATGTCCCCGGAAGTGACTTCCGGTTCCGCGCAAAACCGGAAGTGGCTTCCCGTCATGTTTTAAAAAAATTTTTAACAGGCATTTTACACTATTACAATGTGGCTCTGGAGGGAAGGAGCAGGCGGCGGGTCCACACAGCTCTTCAATAAGGTACAGTGGTAAGGTACCCTCGACTCCCCCACCCCCACCCGCAGGGGTTCCGGGAACAGAACCCCCGCGGATATGAACTGTAATTGACTTGCATGTCGATTCTGAAGTCCCACTGTGTTCAATGGAGCAGACTCTCAGGAAAGCTTATACATGATTTCAGATGGGCTTAATTGGGGGACACCTACACAAATGGATCACCAGCTCTATTCTCATGCAATCCCACAGCCATTTACTGAATAGGGAAGGGGAGAGGGACCACATCCTCTGACCCTGCCTCCTGACGAAAATGGTCATGCCTCCAGTAGCAGCGCATTCAACGTTCACGAGAAAGGGGCCCTACCAGGATTCTCCACATGAGCAGGGGCCTAAATAATCAGATTGTGTCGCGTACGATGGTAAAGCCCCTTCCTTAGGAAAGGCGAATGCATGGTCAGTGGGGGGTGGCTGGTATTTATTTTGCTTCATTTCTTTAAATGGTTTATATCCCACCCACCCCCAAACAGAGAGCCCACTGGTGTCAGAGGGTGGGCTCAGAAGACATGATCCCGCTGCTTTCTCTGCCCCCTTGCCACGTCCTGTAAATGCACTGGAGATTGCAAGAGAAGGGCTACAGATATTAGATAAATATATTCCTAGATAGTGATGCTACAGCAGGAACCACAATCTGCCTGGGGACCTACCGTAATCTACAGCATTTTAGCTTCATCGCTGATCCCTCCCTCCCTTCCATTTCAAATTGCCCCCCCCCCCGGAGTCGAAATTCACTCACTGTTGAGGCGGCCACTGCTGCTAGTCTCTGCTGTTGCCACGGTGTGCTGAAATAGCCCTTCGGATGCGGCACTTCCTGACAGCGAATGGGTGGAAAGGGAAAAAGGAAAGGAGGAAAACAACAGAGAAGGAGAACAGGCAGGGAGGGTGGGGGACATGTGAAGGAATGAAGCAGGGGACAAGAAGGGAAAGGGTGCGTCTTTAACGGCATCGTATGTCTTTTTCACTGGCTACAACATTCGAACAGCTTAATGTATATTTCAGGCTAGTAAACAGGTACTTGCCTATGGCGAGTTAAGAATGTCTTCCAGGTGACCAGGAAGGGACGTTTTTGCAGATGAAATAATTTCTCCCCTTTGTCGACTATCCATGACTAATGTACAGGTGTGTCAGCTAGCTAGTAAACATTGATCTGGGTTAATAAGTTTTGCAGAATTATTTGCATGCCTGATACGATTTCCCAAGAGGAGGAATTCTCAGTGAGCTGACCCTTGTTACCCCTCCCCTGCCTGCCTTGTGTGTAGGGGGAGCTTTTCCTCTAAGCAAATATGCGTGGGAGGGATGGGCACAGCCTGTCGATGCAGGATGGCTAACGAAGAGACTTCTTTGGTCTGTCTTGGCCTCCCTCAGGCCTCCTGTCTCAGTGTGGCAGCAGCAGGCAGCCGGTTTATCCACCAGGTTTACAACAGGATAAGATTAGCTGATCACCCTAAAGGTCTGCGGAGGGACTTTTGGTTCTCTTTCAGGCTAAGAAAACGGAACTGTTTTACCTACTCTGTTCTGCCAGATCGTCTACAGTAGGTGCCCCAATTGGCTTTTACATTTGTAAATAAGTTGTAACTGGCAGGTCAGTGTGGGTGGGATGGGGAAAAGAGAGAGACAGAGGGGAAGAAGGGCAAAGTACCTGAAGGGTGGTTGGTCAGAGCCAGTCCTTGAGGCTGACTAGCTGAAGGGAAAACTGGGGAAGGAAGCTAACCCTGGGACGCCAAAGGCCTTCTTAAGCCTAACATTCACATCACAATCACTTTTCTGCAGTGTTTTATCAATGCCCAATGGTAATGTGAGAGGAGGGGACACCCAAAGGAATTTGAAGCTGCAGCAATCTGCACATTCCCACCCAATGTTCTATAGAAAACGTGGAAATAATCCCCATCCCCAAACAACAGAAGATTCCTAATGCACTGCATTGGCTCCATTTTAGAAACAAGGTCAGGTGACTTGGAATGCCAGAATCCTGAGAGAAATTTGGAAGTATCCCCTTGTTTCTGCCTTCCGATCTCTCTCTCTCTCTCTCTCTCTCTCTCTCTCTCTCTCTCTCTCTCCATTGTACAAAAGTATTTGCAAACTCCTCAGAGCAGAGCACCTTCCTTTATTAGGGTACTTAAGAAACTTTGTAAAGCACCATGTATTCTGATTATGATATCAGTAGTAATGATTTAAAACCGACATTCTTGGGTGGTCATGAAAATCTTAGTTAATAATTCTGATGCTGTTTTAGGTGAGGAAAATATATTTTGCCCACTTTGTTCTAGAAAAAAAAAAGAATTACGAACACCAGTCAGAACTAAAACATTTTCAGTACCATTGATTTACATATATGCTCAAATATCTCTATTCGAATTATTTGGATGGGCCAAGCTGGATATGATGTGGAAATTAAGCGATTGGCTTGTAAGTTTTCACTTCCATGGCTAATAGCAGCTTTTTTTGGGGGGGGGAGACTTGTTGGAGAATCAGCATTGGGGGGCAGGTTTAACCCCTTCTTTCCTTGCACGATTGCCCTGAACTAATTGCTGCCCCCCTCTCTCCTCGTTGCTTTATGAAAAAAAAAAAAGATGTTGGGAGTTCCAATCACAAAACGTCCACATCACATCTAGTTTGGCACTTCAAAGTACTCAACTTTGTCTAGACAGTGCAACAAATTTGGTAAATGGAAAAAGTTCCATATATGGAAAAGTCAAGACTTCACATCTAGTATGAATGACTCCATAAAAGAGAAAGGCAAAATTGCAGTTGCAGATCTATTCTGTAACTGGGTGCCAAACTACGCAGAAAAACATCTCACTGCTGTCGTTTTGTATCATTTTCCCTGTATTCAAAAGTTGCAGACTGTCTGCCATGAAATCCCCACAGCTATGGCACTTTATAAGCTATGGCACCTTATGCACAAACACATCCCAGCAAGAAAAGCCAAGAACAAATTGAAGGAAGGGGTAATAGACACATAAATATAATAAAGAATACTAATCTCATCTGACTTTCAGGGATGAGAGACTGATCTTCCCCTCGCATGTCCCCATGCAAATAAGTTAGAGAGACGTTAATCCAGTGTTGATTTACATATTTGAGTTAATATGAAGAAACTACCGTGGCTTCTGACTATATAAAATCCAATGTTCTCATACATTTTCCTTATACAGACATGGAAAGAAAAAAAAATGAGAGAGAACTCGAGAAACACATTTTCCTGGCTGTTGTAGGATTCTGGCACAAGATCTCGAAGCTTAAGGTATTGCATGTCATTGGTAATGACTGCAAAGAATTAAAGGGGATTTGGAGCAATATGTTTTAGATTAATAATTGATTATCTACTCTCGGCATCCAGGATGAAACAAGAGGCTTGCCTGATTGAAACCCAACGTGAGCCCATCAGACTTTGCGTCTCTAGAGGGACTGAAACAGATGTGATCCTGAAAATCTGTGATTGGATCTCCTGATGACTTCTCTCCCCCAATTAAAAGCAGCTCCCAGGTCCTCCAGTTTTGATTGGAGAAACAATTCTGGGAGTGGATGGGGGTTTTTTTAACCAAAGGGAAACCAAAATAGCGATCACAGAAGTTGCCTTTGGCTGAGTCATTCCATTGGTCCACGTAGCTCAGCACTTTGGAGAGCCACTACCACTCGGCATCAAGAGTTTCACAGAGGAGTTTTCTCCCCAGCACTACCTGGAAACTACCTGGAAGTCTCTACCTAGCTAGAAACTGAAGCTGGGACTTTCTCCATGCAAAGGATGTGCTCTATCACTAAGCTACAACCTCATCACCACTGCTGGCAGAAATTGTTTTAAAAAACACTCCTGGTCCCATTAGGCAGACTCCCATGTTTCAGGCAAATTAGCTATTCCTCAATCTCTTCTGGCTTCCCATGTGTAACTGAGCTTCACTCTTGGAGAAGGCTCCTCTTGTCAACAGGCAGAGAAAGCTAGAAGGATGTGTGCCTATACAGTCATACACAAAGCCATACACAAAGGAAGGAGAAACCGGTGTCTGGATGTCTTTGTCTATCTCTGCTTATTTCTGTCCTTAGTGGCTAATCTTCCTGCATGTTGGCAGGGAACATCAGCCACTATGGAGAGCGATAAGCAGAGGCAAATGATGGATGGAAAAAACTTTCCAAAGGGTCCTCCTTTCCCATCAAACGGGGTTCCCTAAAGCTGTCTCTGCCTGTTAGAGAGAGGGAGAGCGAGACACAGAGAGACTGCTGTATTGCCAGCATGCGATACCAGGCTGCTCCCATGTGGTGAATGTAACATGTAGTTCAGCTCTTAGAAGCTGCCCATGCGACAAATCCCTGCAGTGTTAGCCTCACACTCCCAGATGCTTTGCCCAGCTCATGGCAAGCTGCTTACGTCTGAGTGGGGAAGATAAGCTTTAAGAGCTTGAAGTGGAAAGATTTGAGTTCCTCCAAGGCAGTCAAGGAATCACCCTTCCAAAATTCCTGCTTCTATGCATGTTCAATGTTGTGCATCACTGCCCCCTGACTGTACACCAAGCATGCTCTGCGTGAGAACCTCACTGTTAATTGATTAAAAGCTAATATCA
The DNA here is from genome assembly GCA_026170595.1 of Plestiodon gilberti rubricaudatus. Classification (NCBI taxonomy): domain Eukaryota; kingdom Metazoa; phylum Chordata; class Lepidosauria; order Squamata; family Scincidae; genus Plestiodon; species Plestiodon gilberti. The sequence goes on from JANXHW010000007.1 coordinate 7,123,973, forward strand.
GACCTCAGCCATGCAATCCAGCATCAATGTCCTTCTCTGTGAGCCTCACTGAAATGAATGTGTGTTGAAAAAGGACACCGTTATCATCACACAGCTTACACTTTCAGTAATAAAACTGATACAATCTGGAGGAGGTGCAAACAGGGCTGCTCATTTAAACTTGGAAGGTATGTATGGAAGAGGAAAGGAAACACCAGTCTGTCTAACCAATTTCCCCATCGCACTCTAGCAAGAGAACACGGTGCAAGAATATGCAGGTAAAATAGGGTGGGGCTATGCAGATAGCTCCATTCTCATAGGCTCTCCTTGAGTTCTGTGGGACAAGGAAATGGGATCTGTGACCCACCCATTGTCCCAGGCACCAGGTGCAAGGGGCAATAAGAATCCTGCTCAATCAGATCATCTAATCCAAGGATCCATCCTTTCCAAGGATGATCAGCCAGATGCTTCTGGGAAGCCCACCAGGAGAGCACAAAAGCACCAGCCCTCCCACTATGGTTTGCCCCAGTGCCTGATATTCAGAGGTACACTGCTTTCGAAAACAGAGGTCCCATTTAGCTGACATTGCTAATATCCGCATATAGAGCTGTTCTCCATGGATATCTCTGATCTATGCCTGCAGCCATCATCACACTCTGTAGCAGCAAATTCCCTACATAAATGGTACATGGTGTGAAAAAGGACTTCCTTGTGTTATCTTGAATCTACTGCCCATTGATTTTATTCAGTGACCAGAATCCTTATATTATCAGAGGAGAAACAGTTCCCTCTCTCTGCTTTCTCCACGCCGTGCATAATTTCACAAACTTCTATCATGCTTTTAGGACCCAATCCTATCCTCCCACCGCCACTGATTCAGTCACAGAAAAACGGTTTGTGCTGCATCCTGCAAAGGGGGGGGGGGAGTCACAGAAGTCACATGTGTTCCCTTACCCATGGGTAAGTCTCCAAGGCCTGGCCGACGCGGATCTGTACCAGTGAAAATGCTGGCGCAAGTCGAGTGATTGGTTCCAGGAAGGGGACTTCGATTCGACGGACACCAGTGCTGCTGAACCCGCTCCATTTCCAGACCCAATGTGTCCCTGTTGCCCTGCCGTTCCACCCAGCCCCAGCCCCATTCCACCCTCCCCCACACTGTACCGCCTCCCCCGCTGTCTTACCTCGATCGGCAGGCCTTCACATGTCCGCCTGCATGTGGGGGAATGTTCCGGTCTCCCTGCCGGTGCTCTGGCAGCACACGACTCCATGCACTGCCAGAATGTATTTTATGACTGCCGTAAGGCACTTAACGCTGGCGGAACGCTAGTTCTGCCAGTGGGGCAGCCCAATAGGATTGGGCTGTTAGTTATCTTTTTCAAAATGAAACAGTCCCCAATACTTCAGCCTTTTGTCATAAGGGAACGGTGATCACGAGTGCACACCCTTGACTTTATTTCCTTTATCATTCAACGGCGACCATTTATCTCTATGGGGGAAATGGAGCTTGGGACCCTGCACTGTTGGAGACAAAACTTCCCCCCTGATGTGGGGCTGTTCAGCTTCCACTGACAGGGACCTCGTGGTGGAGATGCAAGGATATGAACTTCAATGGCATTGATTACACTCCCTTGGCAGGAACAGCATGTTGCTCTTTTTCTTTGAAATATAGGTTTTCAGTGGAAAAATTCTGACCACAAAGTACTCAGGAGAGAAAAAAAGCATCCAACTATTTCCATGCAGATATCTTAATTACAGATGTTGAGAAAGACATTTGTATGTAAATTTTTCCAACTTAGTCTTCTGAATGGTCCTTCACTCTCTAAGGAAAGCTTTGAAGTTTGTCACAATTAAGAAGATCCCAATGCACTCAACAGAGTAAGAGGGGGAAACACACACCCCAAAAACATGTGCACACACAAAGCCATCTTTTATCCAATTCCCACTAAGCTGTCTACACAGGATATGCTTTGGGATTCCTCTTCTTAGGGCTCAATCCTACTGAGCCTCTGCACCTGCCTAGCGTGTGCTTGGCTGTCGCAAACGTGCTGGAAAGCACGTTTATCGGTTGCATCCACCCACCTGACCATGGTTATTAGGGAAATGCCCCCAGGAATTTGGTTAGGTTTTCCTGCCTCTGATCAAGCCAATGAGAAAAGCAGAAACCCAAACCCCATGAAAAGAGAAGGTTGGTTGGGAGATTGAATGCTTGTTTTGGGAAACAAGACGATCTGCCCCTCCAGTAATGAAGGAGACCCTGGGTGTGGTGACCTGGGGAACAGGACAGGCTGATCTGGCTCAACGGAACTGCCCCTCTGGTAATGGAGGGGATTAGACAAATCTTCACTCTGTCTAATGGAATGATTTAGAGCAGGGAATGTGGAGTTAGAAACTGCTTTTTATTTACTACGCATTGCCTCTCACTACAAGTACTTTATTGTTCCCAATTTTGTATTTTACCTATTTTTTCCCCTTCGAATAAATCCTTTTCTATGTTTTAGAATCAATGCACCTGTCTGGAAAAAGATAAGAGCTAGTTACCTAGAGGTCTTACTATAAAAAGTCAAATGCAGGAAGGTGTTTTAGCTGCTTTTAGGATGCTGGGAGACCACAGAAGCTTCTGGGGAGGGGTTAGAAAAGTCCCAAAAAGGGGGGGGAGTAGGGAAAACTGAGGGGAGGATTTTTACCATACATGCCATCTAGTTCAACTCCCTCCTTGATGCAGGAAATCCAGCATTTGCATCACATGGTTGACCAGCCTCTGCTGGACGACTTCCGGCAAGGGAGAATCCATCACCCACAGGAACTGGTTCCATTGTCAAGCTGCTCTTAGCATGCAAGATGTCCACCTGATGTAATCAGCCCACCGGATGTAATCCTGCCTTTGGGTATTGAGGAGTGCTATCATGCCCCTCCCCACTCAGTCTTCTCGTCACCATTTCCTACTTTCCAACATTTTACAGATGAAAACAGAGACACACACACTATACAACACCCAGTTCTCACACCCTGGTTTACAGCCTGAGCTCCCTGTTGTGTGCTATTGTTTACTCTGCCAGAAGGGTATTGGTTCTTTGAATTAAAGAATGCATTAAAACAACAACAACATCCATGTTCCTAAAATACATTGTCAGCAGTCCAAAATCGACTTCAGCAGCTGCAATGTGTGAAATGGCAGTCTGTATCCTTGCATTTGTATGGGGATTTGCACGGCTCAGTGCCACAGCATGTGCTTCCTATGCAGAAGAACCCAGGTTCTATCTCTGGTGTCTCCAAGTGAGGTTAGGAAAAGCCCAACTCTGAAAACCTGGAGAGCTGTCACTGCAGATAGCACTGGCCAAGTGGCCCAACTCAGGAGAAGGCAACTTCTCAGGCACAAGCAAGATCTGAGCTCGATCCCTCTAGCTCAGCATGTTAACTCTGTCTGGCAACAGCTCTGCAAGGTTTAGGCAGGAATGTTTCTCTGTCCTGCTTGGAAATGCTAGGAATTGAACCTGGGACCTTCTGCATGCCAAGCAGGTGCTCTTCCACTGAGCTACAACCTCTCCCCAAGGGCTGTATGACCTCCTTGCTCTCCTTGACTCTCCAGTGAAGAGACTCCTATCAGCCTGACAAGAGCTCTTCTCTGTCAGCATCACACTCATTACCGATAATAAAATGAGCAGCATGAGAATCAGAAAACATCAGCCAGGCAGGTGGAGGGGGGAGAAGAATGAAGTGGAGAAGAGAGGCTGAGGATCAGGTGCAGTAGGGAGGGGGCACAGAGAGAAATTAGGATAATTACCATCCCCGATATAATGCCATACAATGCAACACAGCCTAATTGCCCCGATTAATTCCTCGGCACTCACGATGCTTTGCTAAGAAGGGCTCTTTGCATTTCAGAACAGAGGGGGAAAATGGTTGTTGTTCCTGTTGGGTGCAAATGAGGGGAGAAGACAAAGCCAGGTGGAAAAGTTTGCTTAAACTGTGGCTGCTGTAGCATCTATGGACGCAAACTGCACCATCACCTCAGAGCTGCAGCAGTCCTGTTAAGCAATTAGAGCTGGCCTCTAAAGTTCCCCTTGAGAACTTTTAGTGTGAAATTGGGGTTGGAGTGAAATTGGCCACAAACTCACTTTTTTCACCACCACTAACAATTCTGCAGCTGAAGTGCAACTCCTGCCAGGCTGTAGTGATGCTGGTACCCTGTATCACCTTTCCTAGAAGACTTTGAGGAAACCAAAATGGCGGCTGCCTACCAGCCACCCAATAAAGCACCACTGCCACCCTGTCTCACCCTTTTCATTTCTACCCACATTGCCAAAATCCCCCCATTTTGCTGCCTGTAAATGGAGTGGTAATTTTTTTGGGGGGAGGGAGCCATTCTGGCTCAACCATCAAGCCAATTTGAATCCTTGTTCTGAGGAATGTCACTAACAGCCCAATTCTCCATAAGTCGCCTGCTCCGCATTGGGTCTTCTTGGACCTGCGCTAGTGATTTCACTAGCGCAAGTCAGAGGAGAGAAAGGGGGTGGGGAGGCTGCAGAAAAGGGGGATAGGATTCGGTGCGCCCCATCCGCGCTGGACCCACACCCTCCCGCAGCCTCCCTGCCCCATTACACCTCACTCCCCACCCAGATTTGCCCCCTCCCGCTTCTATTATCCCCTCCCCTGCCCCCTTACCTTCCTCAGCAGGCAGCTGGGATCCACTGGCATGGGCAGGAAGGCTCCAGGCCTTCCTGCCAGCATCCTGGCAGCACACTACTTAAAAGTGCACTGCTGGAGTGCCTTTTATGGCTGGCGCTGACTCCTGTACAGCAGTCAGTGCCAGCAGAACACATGTTCTGCTGCTGCCCAGATCCATTAGAATTGGGGCATGAGTTATTCACATTTTAACATCTTTTGAAATTCCTTGGGAATTTTCCTCAAGCCTCCGTTTAGGCAGGATCCGATGACAACTTATGGCTGATTCACTGATGTACAGTATACACAACACTTGATCATTCTACCTATGGGGCTGGGTTAATCAATACCTCCTGCCCCTCCATCCGAGATGGTATTACCCTGTTTATTTTGGATTTCCCCCCACTAATGAATCATCACAGCAACTTGCAATTGTTGACCCTGCAGGCTGCCTTAAACATCACACCACTTAGGGAAGCCAGAGCTAAATACTATTCCAGGCATGTGGTATCTGTGCCCCCCTCCAAGCTACTGACAGGTGTCCTAATGATGGGGTTGGGAACACAGGCAGCACTTCGACCAGCTCTATTTAACTGGAAATGGCCGGCATTTCACAGGCCATTATTTCTTCAGTTTTAATCAAGGGGAAAAGGGCTAGAAGCTCATTTAATTAGCATCAATCAAATCGGAGGGATGATAGAACTCCTGAAGGGCAGGTGAAGAATCGATTTCTCCAGTAAGCTGCAACTAGGTTTCCAAGATGAGTGGCCTACAAACCAAGCACTAAATATACCATGACGGTATATTTAACGGCAACTTTCACATACCGAAGAAACAGGGTTGTATGGTCATGGACTGAGCTGCAGCCTAATAGATATGAGATAGATGATCTTCTAATGGTGGATGTCACACCTGAGCTGCTGTGAGTTTAGGAACTACTGCATGTAATTGCATCCACTGCCATGCCACTAAGGATCCTTGGCTGGTAACACCCTTGGAGAATAATAATAATAATCTTGGTTGGATGACAATGGTACAATATCCCCTCTCCATCACTGGAATACAAGACATGTTATGGAAGGCTACTTCACACATTACAGCAGAAAAAAAAGCCCCACATGCTTTCCCGTCCTCGGGTCCTCCCCCTCACCACCCACAGCCCATCCCCATTGCTGACTTAGTGGCACCAGGGGATCTGGGAGGGCCGCTGTCAGACGGCTGGTGCCACTCGTTGTCTCTGTCAGTGCCCGGGTAGCATGTGACAGCGCATAGTGTTTTGTGATGCCGTAAGTCGGGCTGCACTGCCAGAACACAAGTTCTGGAAGTGCACCCTGATGATAGGATCGGGCCATAAGTCCATCAAGGAAAATAATATGCACTGTAGCAATACACAATCATATGGATTCACATTGCAAAAACTGCATAACAGCTTTTGCAGACGTGTCTCGAACATGTTATGCCAGATCATGGGAAGGCAGAAATATTTGCAGAAATTAAGGAGACGTTTTCACATATCCCTACCTCTCAGAAAAGCATATCAGAGCCCAACCCAGAATGTGGTGTGTTTTTTTAATTTTAAAGTTTGCAATCAGATAGCTTCCTTTTGACTTTTTTTTTTCTAGTTGAAAATTTATCTCCCGTCTCTTTGTATTGGTTGTTTTAAAAAAATCTCCCAAAGCCATAAAACAGAACTCTCCTCTCTTGTCAAAGCAGGATAAACAGCAGAACGCATCCCTCTGTGATCTGCATTGGAAAGGATGCATCTGTCTTCAGGCTGAACATGCAGAGACTTCTGGGGAAGAAGGCCAGTGATGTGCTGCTTTTGTTACGTAAATGTCTGTTTGTTGTATGCAAACGTGGAACATGAAATTAAGCAGTTCACCTTTGCAAAGGCACTTTGCATCCCACTTATGCATGAGCCAGATGGTGCTTTTTCCTCCTTTGTTTTTTTTTTTAAATCAGAAAGGGAAGCAAAATGCCAGGAGTTAATTCTGAGCCTGGAATGTATTCATGCATCCTCATAGCTTGTGCTTAGTGAAAAATGCACAAATGTGCACTCCTGCGTACAAACACACAAACACCAAGGCCTGGTGGATTTTAATGATGTTGACAGTGTGCAGAGTTTTAGACCTGTCATGTCAATGTCAGCCTTCAAATGGAATCCTCCACAGCCTTCCTGCCAGAAAATGATAAATTGCTGTATTCTCCAGGGAAACGCAGCATTGGTCGGGCAACAACAGTTCCCTGAAATCACCTGAAATTCAAGTTTGGTTTGGGTTCCTGCCCTGGGAAGTGGGAATCGGAATTCATTACAGGAAGATGTTCTGTTCAGATGCTGGGGACCCATCAATGTACGGAAGGGTAGATTGCCATGAATGCCTGCCGGGTCTGCTTGATAGCCCCGGCAAACACCCCCAAGAGCAGGTGGTTTCTTCCGGCCCTAGCAGCCTGTTGTATGTGACTGGTGGGCTGCATTTGCCTTGATGGGTTGCAAGTTGTGCAGGTGTGATTTAAGGTCACAGGCCAAGGACATGAGTCAGGAGGAAGAACATAAAAAGGTCGAGGTCATCTAGCACTCTCTGATGCTAGCACAGTAGAATGACTGGAGAGTGTGGTCCTTGAATGAAAGAAATATAATGGGGCTCAGATAGGACGAAGGGAAAACCCTTGTCTGGAACCCTGGACAATACGAAGCCAGGTGGCCAATGGTTCGACTTAGTATAAAGCAGCTTCACATGATGTGGGTTGACATCCTCACTCAGTCATGATGCTCACTGGGTGACCCTGAGCCAGCCACAGCTTAACTTATCTGTCAGCGTAACCCCATGATGGCAAACCTGTGACACGCGAGGTAATTTTGGGTGACACGCCAGCGTTTCCCCCAGGGCCTCGACACACCTTACATTTTCGCAGGTTTTACAGGCTTGTCTTGAACATTTAGGGCAGGGATTTTGGCAGACCTTTTTCAAATTATTATCTAGTAAAACTCAGCAACAAAAAAAGTCACTAATTGATGTTAAATAAAATGCAATGTGTTCTATAGTTGTTTTCAGTTCAGTTCAATTCAAAATTACTATTAAAAGTGGCAATAGTCAAAGTACTATTAAAAGTTATGGGGGGGGGAACACACCAGCAGAGTCAAGTTAGGCATTTTCAAAAATGTTGACACACCAAGCCCAAATGGTTCGCCATCACTGGCGTAACCTCTCTCCAAGTGTTGTTGCACTGAGAGAACGAAACAACTCCATTCTTGTTGATGTGAGTTCCTTGGAAAAGGCTTTCACTTACATGTCACTGGGGAGGTGCATGGAAGAGAAAGATGGATCTGTGGCGGCCCTGCATCCTCTCTAACATCTTGCCTGGCCCCAGCCTACACTGCTGCTGATGCAGAATGTCACTGCACACCTCCAAATGGGTGGTGAGAGGTGGGCACATAATCAAGCTGCTTCGTGCTGCCTGCACAATTTGTGGAACCTCCTTCCTGAAAAGTTGAGGAAATCTAACCACAAGCTGTCGATCGAAATGTCGGCAGTTCGATTCCCGCGACGGGGTGAGCTCTCATTGCTTGGCCAGCTCCTGCCAACCTAGCAGTTCCAAAGCATGTTAACGCGAGTAGATAAATAGGTACCGCTTGCGGGAAGGTAAACAGCGCTCCGTGTTCCAGCCGCATGCTACGCGCTGCGGCAAGGAGAGTCATGCCGGCCACATGACCACGGAGGCGTCTTCGGACAACGCTGGCTCTTCGGCTTTGAAATGGGGATGAGCACCACACCCTAGAGTTGGACACGACTGGACTTAATTGTCAGGGGTCACCTTTACCTTTGTGTGTGTGTGTGTGTGTGTGTGTGTGTGTTCTGAAGGGGTGAAAGACACAGCTCTCTTCCATCAGATGTTTGGGTGACAATCTTGTTTTCTGCGGCTATTTTTTATGTTGCCGTTGTTACTGATATGTCCAGTGACCCTGTTCTCTTTAATATGGTGTTTTGGTTATCTTAAGCTGTTTTGAACTTGTTAAAAAAAACAGTATAGAAACAATTCTACCAATTCGCTTTGGATTGCCCCAGAAGATGTGTCTGGATTAAGACACGAAACGTCGGGCTTCTGTGTACCAGTATTAACTTTTAAAATAATTTCTGTTTGTCCGAGACTGTCTGTTATGGTCAAGCCCGGATAAAATCGTCATTGTTTTAGTCGGCTGGATCGCTGTTTTTACTTTTTAATATGACCTCGTTACCCGTTTTACCTTCTTCGATAAGTATAACTGCCGGCCATAATAGCTTTCGATCAAAAAAGTATAGAAACAATTTAATTAATAGATATAAACTACTTAGGGATGGGGCACAGGAACATTGTGCTCACAGTGACTAGTCCTCATTGTGCCTGTGCTGACTGCTTCCTACTTGTGATGAATGGATTGTCAGATTTGTTTTTCATGACTAGAATATCACCATTTGGCATCAAGTGAAGAGATTTGTAAAGGGTGTTCAAAATTGCAGATTGTGCTAATCAAATAACATATTCTTCACGAGAGACCCTCCTCCGCTCTGAGCCCAAGCCACGGAAGCTTATCTAGTATCCTTCTGAACCTTTCCAACGATGGCGCCCAACAATCTACCTCTGGCAAATTATTCCCTTGTCTAAATTGCGTCTGTGCTGGATGAAGTGTACCGAGGTCGGGCCTAAATTGCCTATTATTTCCTCTCCCATATTTTATGCGCAGTTATCAGTCACTCTTCCAGTAGCCTTTTCCGTAAGCCCCATGTATTAAGTTTCCTTAATCTCCCTCTACAGGTCATGGCCTCCAATCCTTTAATCATCTTTGTTGCCCTCCATTGGATTCTCTTTAATTTATCAATGCCGGTTCTTTAATGAAAGACACAGAGAAAGAAAGAGAAAGAAATGTACAGCTTGTACCACAGCTCCTGAGAGGGAGGGAGGAAGACAAGTAATGTTGAATGTGCGTGGCAGAATAAAGAAAACACATACGTGTGAGAGAAGCAAAATATGCATTAATTAGCATGTTGTAATGGCTCGAGAGACAGTGAGGGAGAGGAAATAATTGTATGAATTTTCTAGAAAATGAGGGTTGCTACCAAGGTTCCACTTAGGCAACATGGGGCTCCTCTTGTTAAGTCAGTGGGGTGCTTTGACTTACATCAAAGTCTATTTTTTAAAATGAAGCATACAGGTGGGTCCCCTCACAAGACCTGTGGATAGCAATAACCAGGAAGTGCCCCCCCCCGCTCACAGGTGCATTTGGGAGTTGATGATAGTGTCATTATTCAATTTAGGAGTCAATCATATGGAAAGTTTAACCTGAACAGGGATCATCTAGGCATTCCATCTCTGCTGCCACCAAGAGCAGTCATTCAAATATTTACCAGAAAGAATGATGTACCCAACAACGTGCGATCTTTCTTCAAAATACATTTGGTCCTCCTTGCGACTACAGCTGCTTCTCAAATACTCATTGCTTAGCTACAAGATTCACAATGTAAAATGAAAGCTTGCAGGCTGCTATCAGTCTAACAGCGCAATCCTGTGTAACTTTGCACCAGTGTAACAGCAGATGCACTTACACTGGTGTATCTGCTGTTACACCAGTAAGTGTAAGTGCATCTGCTGTTACACCAGTGCAAGGTTACACAGGATTGCACTGTACATGTCTGTGGCCCCTTGTTCTGACAACAGTCTCAGGCCGCAAAATCAGGGGCTTTGTTGAGCCCCTTGTGGGCCTCCATACATAGCTGGCATCAGTGGTGTAGCTAGACTGGAGCGGAGGCAAGTAGTTCTGCAAGACTCCGTTAGACCGGAGTCAGCGGCCCCTCCCCCTTGCTGTTGGAGCCATTCCGGCAGCGACAGGGGAGTGTCCTGCGTGTTGCTGTTGCCACCAGAATGGCTCCAACAGCAAGGGGGAGGGGCAGCTGACTCTGGTCTAACGGAGTCTTGCAGAACTACTTGCCTCCGCTCCAGTCTAGCTACAGCACTGGTTGGCATGGCGAGTCTCAGGCTGCAATCCTATCCAAATTTACCTGGGAGTAAGCCCCATTTACTTTTTTATTTTTTATTTTTTTCCACATTTTTATACCACCCTTCCTCTAAGGAGCTCAGAGTGGTGTACATATTTCCTCCCCTCCTTTTTGTCCTCACAACAACCCTGTGAGGTAGGTGGGGCTGAGAGGTAGTGACTGGCCCAAGGTCACCCAGGAAGCTTCGTGGATGAGCGGGGATTTGAACCTGGATCTTCCAGGTCTAAGTCCGACTCCCAAACCACTACACCATCCTGGCTCCAATGGGACTTACTTCTGGGAAGACATGCATAGGATTGAGCTCTCAGAGATTCAGGTAAACCTAGGTTGAAATGCCCCCTGTCCTCACAGGGCAGGACAGTGGGGGACAGATTGATGCTTTGGGGTGTTCTCGGGTCCTTTCCGTTGGTGGCTCCCATTCTCCTCCCAGAAAGACTTACAACACAACACCATGAAGTAGTGTTATTCCAAGGGTCAGTTGGGTGGGATGGGAGGGTGGAACTAAAAACAGCTCCCAGCCAAAAAAATGCCATAAGAGTGCCATTGATTTTTGCTCCCCCAAACCCCAAAATTGTACCCCACTCTGAAATTCACTGGAATTTTTGCAAGTTTGGCCCAGTCATATATAAGAGTGTCTTACATGGCATTGGAAGATGTTATACAGGCCTGTTACAAGGGAAAAAATACATATTTCTAAGCAATGACACTGAAATTCACAATTTACCACAGTGGCTCTTTTGTGGGATTTTTAGTCCCTGTACGTTCCAGTCCATTAAGCACCACACAAAACCCAGTATTTAATAATCTCTCAAGGAAGAGCAGAAATAAGGGGGCAGGGGGGGCAACTATCAAGATAGAAACTGAAATTAAAGGAATGTTGACAATATAGCAGTTAACATTATAATCTCTGGAAACTCACACACAAACAGGGCATAATGTAAATGATCTTCCCCTCAGGTTTGTCCCTAACATATGATATAAATATAAATAATAATAATTGGAGGTATACTGCATCTATCCAAGGAAGTTCCATTTACTTTCCTCATTGCTTAGCCCCAATGTTAATAGCTAATAGCCACTAATGGACCTCAGTTCATATGGCACAAATATCCTTCATGCACATTTCACAAATACTGAGCATGGAATAACAGAATGACCATGCAGTTCACCAACCACACTGCTCCATATGCCTTCCTCAGTACCTCCCTCCAAGCCCTGCCACCAGAGCTGCCTTACCCTGTAGTAATCAGTGCTGTAGACGTCTCTCGACATCCCAAAGTCTCCGATCTTCACCAGTAGGTTAGCTCCGACCAAGCAGTTCCTTGTGGCCAGGTCTCTGTGCACAAAGTGCTGGGAGGCTAGGTAAACCATCCCAGAAGCAATCTGGCCAGCAATGTGCAGCATCTGCGAAAGGCCCAGCTCCCCTTTGGCCTGCCGGGGTTGCCCATCCACCAGTATCATTGCATCTGGGCCATGTGCCCTGTGGAAGGAGAAACAGAAAAAAGACCACAGAATGAAGTGTGGGACAAAACTGAAGCATTCTTCTAGGGCAGGGGTTCTCAAACCTTTTAGCACCGGGACCCACTTTTTAAAATGACACTCTATCGGGACCCACCTAGCTTTATGAGACACTCAAACATTTATCTCTCTACATAAGCTTGCAAACTGCAGGAGCTCAGCTGTTTGCAGGGTAATTAGCAGCTATCTTGCAAACTGCAGGAGCTCTGCTCTTTGAGATGCTAGCTGTCTGATTTTTGAATAGCCTCAGGGCTTCTGGCAATTACTTATCTGATCTTTCCATCACCTGGGACCCACCAGAAATCAGGTTGCAACCCACCAAGTGGGTCCCGACCCACAGTTTGAGAAACACTGCTCTAGGGCAGAGGTTCGGATTGTGTTCTGGGGAACCCTCCTTGGGTTCTTTGGAAGCTTAGCAGGGTTTCTCATTAAAATGAGCAGGAGTAGCAGACAAGCTTCCCTGAATGACAGGACAGCTGTCCTGCCAATATCCCACAATATGTAGTAAGGACACGGGGGGGGGGGGTCTCTTCTCTCCTCAGGTCTTGCGGTCTTATCTACAGGAAGTTCCTAGATGCCCAGGCAAACTATAAATCCCATGGAACTTTCTCTTGGTAAGGCGTTAGCACCTAATGAAGGCCAGAGAAGCAGTCCTCTTTTTTGTTACCCCCCCCCCCATCACTGCTACCAGTTTTGGGAACAAGGAAAGGATGGGAGCTCACAAGCAACTTGGGAGTGAGGACTGGTCAGGGAAAGGAGCGGGATGCAGGCTTCCCTGCAGCTTCTTTTCCACCTGTTTTCCTTGCAATGTAGGTTTGGGAAGGGGGGGAGGAGGCCATCCGAGTAACTGGAAGACTGAAAACAGAAGAGGGCTGGCCATGAAGTATTGGTGATGGGTCAAATCATTCTGACATCAGACAGTGTGTGTGAGTTCCTTTTGCACTATGGTTGAGGTGGGTGGTGGGGAGACATCCCCCAATATTTGCCATTAACTCAACTATGGTGGATATCCTGAATCCATGAAATTGTAGATCCCTGTGGCACATAGGGTTGCCAGTTCTCCAAGACTGGCCTGGAGTCTCCAGGAATCAGCATCAACCTCCAGGGGACAACTGAAAGCATTCCTGGAAGTTTTCAGAGGGCCACTAGGAAGTTCCAACACTGCAAGCATAATCCTGTGCATGAATACTCAGAAGTCCCACTGTATTCAATGGGGCTTACTCCCAGGAAAGTGTTATAGGATTGCAATCTGCATCACACTGGGAAAAAAAAACACCCTCCAAGAATAGCTTCAGTCAGAGCTGGCAACCCTAGTAGCACAATTTGCCCAAATTGTGTTGACTAAAGAGCTTATGCATTCTGAACAATCACACGTGGGAGTCCTGAAAGGTTTGCTCCAGAATGACATCTTATCATGAACGCATTCCCCCTTTTTCTGTTATTAAAATAATGATGATCAAGACCGCTTACAAAAACTGAAAGGGTAAGAGTTCTATACAACAGACATTAAAAAAAAACCAACGGTTAAAAGTAGGCTTACCAGATCTCCAACCGGGACAGAGTGCTAGACCTTTAGGAGAAGGAATGTGGGCAGGTGTAGCTTGTTAAACCTTAGAGCACAATTCTAGGCATGTCTATTCAGAAGCAAGCTCCATGGATGCCTAGGATTGTGCTCTAAGGTTTAACAAGCTAAACCTGCCCACATTCCTTCTCCTAAAGGTCTAGCACTCTGTCCCGGTTGGAGATCTGGTAAGCCTAGTTAAAAGGGTAATTCAGCAGCAAACCCACGCCAACTGGGGGTGAAGTCAGACTTCTGCACTGAGTGGATTTGTCCATTGGTTTTGCCTCTCTCTCTTGCTCACGGCAGAGTTGAGGTTAAACACTAGAAATCACTCGCATGTGGTGAAAGAACAACAATTTTGTTGTGGCCTTCAGACTCTAGACACAGGAATTGTATTTCCTTTGTGGCTTTCATCCCACTCTCTTTGAAAGGGAGAATTTCCTGGCATTTCACCCTTTGCACAGCTGAGACCTAGCAAGCAGAAAATTGCATGTGCAGGCAGATACGTCTGTCCCAACAAGGAGCTGAACTCCCAGAACATCAAGTGCTAACTCGCTTACATCCTGGATCTCCTGTTTCTGAAATGCTTGATGTGATGGGAGGATCAATTTCTGTCTCAGTAGTTCTGGTTTCAGTGCAACAGTTTTTCACAGGTGCTCAGTGCCTCTGCCCAAACTGCTTTTGCAAAGGTGACCACAAATATAAAATGCATCAGAGGGGGGGGGGAATATGCCTCTCAAGCGGCCCATGTTATAAGGGGCAGTCCTTGTTTGACAAGATAGGTTTTGATAATAGGGTTGTGAAACCCTACTGGGAAATTGCTCTAGTTGACCCAACATGCCAAGCTAAGAAGAACTTGGGGAAGAACCCACCATGATCTCCTTGAAGCCAGGTCTAGACATGTGGCAGAATAAGGTGAGAGAATAAGGTGAGAGTTGAGAGAATCCTGAGGAGGAGGAGCAGCCGTGGAGCAAACTCAACAATGTGATTCCCTGATCTGCAGTGGGACCTCATCACCAACTCATTCCATAGAGCAGGCCTGAATATAATCCTCTTCCTGAGAGGAGAAAAACAGCATTATGTGCTCCTGATTAAAATAATCACATTTGTATCTCACCCTTTCTCCAAGGAGCTCAGGGTAGAGTATATAGACTTTTCCCCATTTTTCCTTACAACAGCCCTGTGACTGGCCCCAATATTTTTTTTTTAAAAAAACTCCTAATAAAGCACCGTTCAGGCCAGCGGGTGGCGCAGCGGGTTAAACCGCTGAACCATGAGCTGTCGATCGAAAGGTCAGCAGTTTGATTCCCGCGACGGGGTGAGCGCTCGTTGCTTGGCCAGCTCCTGCCAACCTATTTATTTATTTATTTATTTAAAAAAATTATATCCCGCCTTATCCTATGCCGAGGCAAATGCCCAAGGCGGCTTACAACAAAAATTAAAAAACACAGTTTAAAATACAGAAAATAAGTTTAAAAGAATACATTCTTAATTTAAAAACAATAAAATCCACGGGGGGGACGACAATATGGAGCACAAAAGCAGCATGGCAGAGCATCTTGAGACACAGGAGGCAGACTACAACCCATCACCCAAACGCTAGACGAAACAAAAACGTTTTGAGCCCTCGCCGAAAAGTCATGAGGGAGGGGGTGGTTCTCAGATCTCCTGGCAGGGAGTTCCACAGTTGTGGCACCACAGCAGAGAAGGCTCGCCCACGTGTTGCCACTCCCCTAACTTGCGATAGAGGTGGTACACGCAGGAGAGACCCCTCAGATGACCTAAGAGAGCGGGCCGGAATGTATGGGAGAAGGCGATCCCTCAGATATCCTGGACCCAAACCGTGAAGGGCTTTAAAGGTCATTACCAGCACCTTGAATTGGGCTCTGAAACGAATGGGCAGCCAGTGCAGCCGCTACAGAGTCAAACCGCCTAGCTCCAGCGACCACCCGGGCCGCCGCATTCTGCACTAATTGCAGCTTCCGAACCGTCTTCAAGGTGGTCAGGTCCGATCGACTCAAGTACGGTGGTCAGGTCCGATCGACTCAAGTACGGCCGCAGCTGGCGCACCAGCCGAAGCTGGGCAAACGCACCCCTGGCCACAGCCGCCACCTGGCTTTCCAGGTTGTGCTGTGAATCTAGAAGTACTCCCAAGCTGCGCACCCGTTCCTGCAGGGGGAGTGCAACCCCATTCAGAACAGGCAGGTGACTCAGTACCTGCATCGAAGCTTTCCTGACCAGTAGGACCTCTGTCTTTTTTGGATTCGATCTCAAACTATTTGCCCTCATCCAGACCCCAACTGCCTCCAGGCAGCGCTCCAGGACTTCCACAGCCTCCCTGGAGCGAGATGGCAAGGAGAGATAGAGTTGGGTGTCGTCAGCATATTGGTGACACCCAACACCAAATCCCCGGATGATCTCTCCCAACGGTTTCATGTAGATGTTGAAAAGCATGGGAGACAGAATAGAACCCTGTGGCACCCCACACTGTAAAGGGCAGGGCGCCGAACAGGCATCTCTCAGCATCACCATCTGGGACCTGTCAGCCAAGTAGGAACGGAACCACTGCAACGCAGTGCCCCCTAGTCCCAACTCAGCCAGCCGGCCCAGAAGGATACCATGGTCGATGGTATCGAAAGCCGCCGAGAGGTCCAAAAGGACCAGCAGGGATGCACTCCCCTGTCCAGTCCTCGGCGAAGATCATCCAGCAGGGCGACCAAGGCTGTCTCCGTCCCAAAGCCCCGCCTGAAGCCAGACTGAAAAGGGTTCAGATACTCCGTTTCATCTAGTATCCCCTGGAGCTGAGACGCCACCACCCGCTCAATCACCTTACCCAAAAAAGGCAAATTGGAAACTGGCCGATAGTTATTTAAATTGGAGGAATCCAAAGATGGTTTTTTCAGGAGGGGACGCACAATTGCGGTCTTCAAGATGCTAGGCATCACTCCCTCTCACAAAGATGAATTTACAATAGGTTCCACCCAGTCGGCCAGCCCAACCCATGCCTCTGTGGACCCTATCCACATCCTCAGGCTGTATAAGGTGAAAAGAATCCAAAACGATGGAATTGACAGATGCCGTAGGGACAACTTCTGGAACTGTTAAACCAGAGTCCAAGTCGTGGCAAATCTGAGCAATTTTATCTGTGAAGTGCCGTGCGATATCATTGCAGCGGTCCGTTGAACACTCCAGCTCACTCGCTACAGGAGCCGAGTGGAGCAGATCCCGGACAACTCGAAAGAGCTCCGCTGGTCGGCTACTCGCAGACGCAATGGTGGCAGAGAAAAATGCCTTCTTCGCTGCCATCACCACCACAGAGTAGGCCCTGAAATGGGCTCTAGCCTTTGTTCGGTCAGATTCATCACAAGTTTTCCTCCACCGTCGCTCTAGGCGTCGGCCCAGTCGTTTCATTGCCCGCAGCTCCTCAGTGAACCAAGGAGCCGCCTTGGCTCGACGACAAGGCCGTGGCCGTTCGGGAGCGATCTGATCCAAGGCTCTAGCTGCCTCCCCATACCACAGGGCAGCCAGAGTCACTGACCCGGGAAGCTGGGAAATCCCCCAGAGCCCTCAGGAAACCATCCGGATCCATCAGTCTCCTGGGGCGGACCATACAATTTGGTCTCCCAGCTCTGCAGGGGTGATTAAACGTTGCCAGTCTGAAACTCACCAGATAGTGATCCATCCAAGACAGAGGAGTGATCTTAATCTCCTCCATGGGCAGATCACCCACCAGTGAACACCAAGTCCAATGTGTGCCCCGCACCATGCGTTGGGGCCGTGATCCACTGAGACAGGCCCATGGTCGTCATAGCGGCCATGAAGTCCTGAGCCGCCACTGTCTCAGGAGCCTTGGCATGAACATTGAAGTCCCCCAGCACTAAAAGGCGTGGGGACTCCAATGCCACCACCGAGATCACCCTGGTCAGCTCAGGTAGGGAAGCCGATGGGCAACCGGGTGGACGGTACACCAATAGCAATCCCATCCTGTCTCTCCCATGTAGCACGATGCGGAGACACTCAAACCCAGTACACTGTGGGACAGGGTATCCAGTGAGTGAGATGTAATCCCGATAGACCACAGCAACACCACCCCCTCGCCCCTGTAGCCGCGGCTGCTGCATTACCCGGTATCCCGGTGGACACAGCTGGGAAAGGTTCACACCACCAGCCGCATCCAACCAGGTCTCCGTGATGCAAGCCAGGTCGGCACCCTCCTCCAGGATTAAATCCCGAATTAGGGAGATCTTGTTATTAACCGACCTGGCATTTAATAGCAGCAGTTTAAGGCCACAGGGGTTTGTCCCAGGCACTCCCCAGGCTCCGGGGTTGGGGGAAGACCTAGAAAGAGGGATGGTCTGCCTATAACCATCCCTCCTTCTCCTGGAACGGCCAGGCCAGCCCCCACCGCCATATCGCCCTCGGCCCGTTACACTTTTTATAGTGGCGCCACTACTCCCTCGAACATCCCAACACATCTTCCCGGAAGGGCTCACACACACACAGACACACACTTAGACAAATACAACCCCAACACAAAACACTAACGCTGCCTCCAGTGTCTCTATAGCAGTTTAAGGGCTAGGGAAAAACAACAAGGAATTCAACCAGACAAGAGGCGCTCTCACCAACCACCAAGTCCAGAAGGAGTCCCGCTGCACCCTATACCTCCCACGACTCCACACACCCCTCTCACCAGAGTTACAGAAACTGAGAAGAACAGGGCCCTCCCCTTGTCGCTCAGAAGGATAATCCCCTCTGGTGCTGCAGTTGTTAAAAACCCCAGGACAATAACCTCCAAACCCAGAACATCCAAGTAAGGAGGTAAGTCTCTTCTCCAAGGCACAAAAGCATTTCATGCAGTTTCTTTCCTAGCAGTTCCAAAGCATGTCAATGCGAGTAGATAAATGGATACCACTTGCGGGAAGGTAAACAGCGCTCTGTGTTCCAGCTGCATGCTATGTGCTGTGGCAAGGAGAGTCATGCCGGCCACATGACCACGGAGGCGTCTTCGGATAATGCTGGCTCTTCGGCTTTGAAATGGAGATGAGCACCACACCCTAGAGTCGGACACGACTGGACTTAATTGTCAGGGGTTACTTTTAATAAAGCACCTAGCTATGTTCATACAAATGCAGTTGCAGTCATCTGATAGCTGTTTCTCTCTTCCTCACATGATCAGACTTGATCATGAACCGCTCACATGAACAGCTGAACCATGAGCTGTCGATCGAAAGGTCGGCAGTTTGAATCCGCGACTGGGTGAGCTCTCGTTGCTTGGCCAGCTCCTACCAACCTAGCAGTACCAAAGCATGTTAATGCGAGTAGATAAATAGGTACCACTTGTGGGAAGGTAAACAGCGCTCCGTGTTCCAGCCGCATGCTACGCGCTGCGGCAAGGAGAGTCATGCCGGCCACATGACCACGGAGGCGTCTTCGGACAACGCTGGCTCTTCGGCTTTGAAATGGGGATGAGCACCACACCCTAGAGTTGGACACGACTGGACTTAATTGTCAGGGGTCACCTTTACCTTTAATTTGCACATATACGCACAACGTATGCACAAAACAGTAACAATACAAAAACCGTCTCTTCTTGGAGCTTCGAAACTCCCCTTCTCCCTTGCGAAGAGATGTTAACACTTCTTCTTGACAGACTCTTTCAAACAGTAGCTGCCATTTCAACACCAGCTTTTTATCATCCAGGACACTGCAATTTACAGCAGGGCAATTGGTATTCCCTGACGGTCTGACACGCCTGAGGCACCAGTAGAGACTCAGCTGACGTGAATAGAGCTGAGCGATGGGACCCTGCAAAGGGACCCTGCTAACCCCCGTCACATGCAGTCCCTGGCCTGGAAGATGGCATCCATGAAAATGACTCCCCCAGCCACATCGGTCACCTTCATTGCCTGAGTGTTGTTGACTGCTTGTTTTGTTTTTTTCCATGAGAGGTTCAATGAGGCACATTTTAAAAACAAAACAAAGCAGCGACAACAGAAGCAGACCACCTGGTTTTATTTTTATACGGGCCTTTTCTGTAGGAAAAGTGAACCATTTCCCATTTTATTGGTTTTTCAATTTCAATTGAACAGTGCCGTTATGTTGGGACTACTAGGCCATTTGGCCGTTCCCTAAAATTATGCTCCTTTCTAACCAATTCTGTCAGAAATCTCCTCAGTGTCCTCGAGCATTTCCTCAGTTCTGCTTGGTTCAGGAATTGGCCCTCAGCGTTTGGGACCCATAGAGACCAGAGGTGATGGTCAGTTGGGAGGGAGTTAGTGCTGAGTCAAAAGAGCCCCATTTTTGCTGCTCCATTTGTTGGGGAGGGAAATGAGGGGGAGACATGGAACAAAGGGGCTCACTAGTGGCAGATGTGGTGGTGTTCCAGTCAGCTGCCAACTGGTGGCCATCATTTCTCCCAGAATGCACCCTGTGAATGACACCATACAGGCTTCACAGAATAGGTGAGGTATATGAAGGCATTTGAAAAAGAACGAAAGTGAGGCCAGCATCGGGCTTCAGGAGGCAGTTTTAAGCATAAGGGATAAAGGATCGAGTAATCTGAGGGAACAGGAGACCTTCAGACTTCATGTATCCATTAAACCTATGCAGGGAGAGATCCAGACTTGAGGGTACACTCACCAAGGTGCCCTCCAGTTAGCCCCCTAAGGTTTGTAGAGGGCTCATCGGACAGCAGCAGGTAACCTGCTAGTTTTTCTCATAACGTCTCTCAATGGGATCATTCTGGGGCATCATGGGGAAAAAATGGTGTCCCCCAGCAAACGGCCCAAACGCAAGTCTCAGTGGTGGACACTGCTACAGCCCTGGCAATCGCCACAAACGTCACATGGGCCTCAGCTTGTGTCTCCCTGCTGTTGACAACTGGGGAAGATGGGGTGTGCCAAGAATTGTGTCATGTTAAACACATGAGCAGCAAGGAGAAAGGAAAAAAAAAATCTCAAGGCAGTATCGAAGGCCATGGTCTCTTTGACCTTGACTGTGTGTGTGTGGGGGGAATATGCCAATATTCCTTGTTAAATCTAGTGGAACAAAGCTTTTTGGCCAGCTTGTCAGAGGGGCTGCTTGGAAAATGCATTTAATCTCTCAAAGTCACCCAGACCCAGAACAGGCCTACAGGGCTTGGGAATGAAAACAAAGAAACAACATCTACTCTTCAAATCACCTCTAATGCTACCAACAGCTCAAATATTCCAGTTTGAGGAGTTCCAAATTGCCTATGTTGCTAATAAGAGAGAAGTCTGATCCGTTGGATGCTTCCCAAAGTCTTTCATCCTCTGAATGCCAGTTAAAATAAATGAAATCTTTGGAAAAGGATTTATTTTTCCCAGTTGCACATCAGTTTCCACAGCGGAGTAATCGCCTTGGCGAACGACCGGTGCTGATGTGCTGGTGTCTGCATTGGTAACGCAATTACGCTCCCACTTAACAGTCACAACAGGGAACACACACACACACACACACACACACACACACACACACACACACACACACACACACACACACACACACCAAGGGTCCAATTTTCTAAATACTGGGAAATAAAAACCAGTCATTACTTCGGGAGGTAAGCACCACTCCATTACCACTAGAAATTTTAAAGCTTGATTTCTGCATCACAGGAGAATAGCATCAAACACATCCTTGCATTGTAGCTTTGGCAGCTCCAGCTGATCAGCATTCAAAAGGGAATGAAATGCTCACAAAATAAGAGTGGCTAGGATTTTGACTGACAAGCAAAAGGCAAATGGTTCAGTCCAGTCGAGGATACGCTTTTGGGGCAAGTCTGCCACTAGTCAACTTGAAAGTATGAGATAGTGCAACTTCAGCGCATGCTACAGTCCATACACAACTCGATATGTTCTGGGCAGCAATTCTATACACACTTCAGAGTAGGTACCACTGGATACAGTTGGATTTCCTATGAGTGAACATATATAGAATTGTGATGGTGAAATTTTATTTATTGATGACATTGATAGTCACCAGGAAGAGCAACCTTGCTATCACCAGTAGGTTTTGTGTCCCCCCCCCATTTCGACCTCCAAAAGAATCACCTAAATTATCCCCTCCCCCCATTTTCACAACCTATAAATGGGGTGGCGAAAATAAGAAACATAAGAACATAAGAAGAGCTCCTGTGGCAAGGAGTTCCACAAACCAATTATACACTGGGTAAAGAATTATTTTCTTTTGTCTGTTTTAATACTCCCTCCACTCAATTTGAGTGGATGTCCCCTAGTTCTAGTGTTGTGTGAGAGGGAAAAGAACTTCTCTCTATTCACTTTCTCCATCCCATGCATAATTTTATACGTCTCAATCATGTCCCCCCTCAACCGCCTTTTTTCTAGACTGAAGAGCCCCAAACGCTGTAGCCTTTCCTCATAAGGGAGACGCCCCAGCCCACTAATCATTTTGGTTGTTCTCTTCTGCACCTTTTCCAGTTCCACTATATCCTTTTTGAGATGCGGCGACCAGAACTGGACGTAATACTCCGGATGCGGCCTTACCATCGATTTGTACAACGGCATAATAATATTGGCCGTTTTATTCTCAATCCCTTTTTTAACGATCCCAAGCATGGAATTGGCCTTCTTCACAGCCGCCGCACACTGGGTCGACACTTTCATCGACCTGTCCACCAGCACCCCAAGATCTCTCTCTTGATCCGTCACAGACAACTCAGAACCCATTAGCGTATATGTGAAATTTTGGTTTCTTGCCCCAATGTGCATCACTTTGCACTTACTTACATTGAAGCGCATCTGCCATTTTGCTGCCCATTCTCCCAGTTTGGAGAGATCCTTCTGGAGCTCTTCACAATCCCTGCTGGTCTTCACCACCATAGGACTGCTATTTCAGCTCAGCTTAAACTTGGGATACATAAAGATGAACACAACCCACCAGCCATGTATACTCATATACCAGGGACTTGCTGCCTGCTTGGGACTGCAAAAACAGGGGAGTTGCAGCGGCGGAACTTGGGTGGAGCGCGTGGAGCAGGAGCTCCAGGCGGGCGGGCGGGCGGGGGGTGCTCGCGGAGCACTTACAGTCGCGAAGCGCTGCGTTGTATCGGCCCGCCCACCCTCCCTGGAGCCTGTTCGGCTCCAAAATGAGCTCAAAACGGGTGGGGGGCGCAAAACGGGCAGGGGCGTCGACGTGACGCGACGCAGGCCCCGCCCCCATGCGTCGGGGGGGCATCCGTCATATCTGAGTTGTGTAATACCTGACAGGTCACAATACACAGGGGATAGAGTGACGTCAGATAAGTGAATCACAATTTGCACAGTTCTCAGTGAGAAGAACTGTGCCGCCTTGGTTGCCTTTGTGGGAGAAAGGCGGGGTATAAATTCTATAAATAAATAAATAAATAAATAAATAAATAAATAAATAAATAATCTGATGTTTTCGTTTTCCTTTAAACTGAGACCAATTTCAGATAAAAGTGAGCATTACTGGTCCTTATTTTATTTGGGGGACTCTCACATCCTTTCAAGAAATGCCGTTGTCATGGGTAGGATACAGACTGGAGTGTCAATAATAATCTTATGTAGGCTTCTAAATGGTTTTGGTTGCTGATAGTTGTTTTAAATAATTCAACTGGGGATGAATGCAAAGGGATTGATGGAGAGGACCACGTTCCCCACCTACACCCTGAGTCTCTCTCCCCTTCCCGTATTCCAATGACAGGTTCAGATTTACCTCAGGAACTTATTCAGGTCACCATGCTTCATGTACTCAAAGACCATGATGAGAGGATCTCCATCACCACAGACACCATAGAACTTCACAATGTGATCGTGCTGGAGATTGGTGAGCAGTTCTGCCTCCCGCTGAAAATCCTTCCGGGCAGCCAAAGTGGGATCCTTCAGAGCCTGAGAGAAAAAGGCAAGACTGGAAAGTCAGCAAAAGTTCACTTTCCCCTTGACCGTTAAGTTTCATGAGGCCCTCATCATTCCTTGAACCTCCAATCCCTTCACCTTGCATAATCCCTTGGTAAACTGGTTGTCTGAATTGCTTTGCCAAACAGTGAGGAAAATATTATTGCTACTTGGGTTTCTGAAATTGTTTTCACTACTAAGAAAGATATCAAAGAGGACAAATACAAATTATCATTTACCATTTGCAAAGCAGTATCCCAGGCATCAGTATCCCTGAGGGATGTCATTTTACAGGGTCCTGAATTCTTAATAAGAACTCCAAATCCTAGAAAACTACATTTCCCAGGAGTTTTGGTGCATGGGATGGGGCTTCAGCCACACTCTTGGACATAAAGGTGACTCTCGCATGAACCGTCTTTATTGTGAGCTGTTGTCAACACTGCCAAACTGTTATATAGTATTACCATAGTAGCAACAACCTGAAGATAAGCCTAACAAAGTCTAAGAGAGAAGTCTAGACTCTAGACTTTAGCAATTAATTAGCAGGGGATACTTCAGAAAATTGGACTGTCACAGGAGGTACCTGGGCCTCCAAAGGTTGAGAACCCCTGGTCTAGAGGGTTATGTGGTCTCCACAGTCCACTCAGAGCTCCATGATCCATCCCGAATCAGAAGACAAGACCTCATCAAAAGGCTACCAATTATAAAAGCATGTCTACGGACACCAGTTTATATCTCATGTTCATGCAGAGATGTTCCCCTAAGTAATTTATGAGAGAGCAGCAAGCAGGCCTCAAAGGGTAATTGCTTCCACATTTCTAACCCAGTCAAGATCTGAACCCCATAAAAAGGGCTCATCTCTCATCAGACTCTCCTGAAATAGACCTGCCTTTTGTTTTGGAAGAGCTCGCTTTGCTGTCTTTATTCTGAAGATGGATTTGCTCAGCTGTGGTGTTGTTTGTGTGGATTCCTTAACAAAAAGAGACTACGAAAAGGGGCAGCCAATCAAGTCTCTCCTCATGGTTTCGTGTGACTGACTAATTTTGTTAGTTGCATGCATGGAATTATGACTGGAGATGGTTCTTAAGAAGACGACAAAAAAGTAGCTGAAAGTATATTACACCTGCTTCTTGTTGCCTCATGAAGGCTGTTCATTGAACTGCAGCTGCAATGATTCTGCTTCCAAGAATTTTTTCCCATTTATTTTTATGTCAAATATTCTTTGAAAATGGGAACATCTGCTTGTTCACCAGATATTCCATATCTGTGCTTGACATCAAACGATACCAATTTTTATTATCTTATTATTTGTCAGTTGATATCTAACAGTATTTGACAGATGGCATGCAATGAGATTTCATAGCTGGCTATATTTGATCGCTGGCATGCTACTGTATTTTATATTTGGATGCGACTGACATGCAATGGCATTACTATTTTACGGTATTTCATAGCCAATACACAACAGTATTTAATATTTTATAATAGATGATGCAATTTGTGATAAGATATAATATCTGACCGTTGACAATTTAGGGTTTCCTATTTGATGTTTACCAAAAATTGAAACAATCAAGGGAGACCAACAGCAGGAAAGGGTGCACATTTTGAAATCAACATTCTAGTTCAAACCTGCAATGTCTAAGTAGCAATTTTGCATCCAAATCCTAATGATTTCAAATACAGTATGTATGGATGTTCATTTCAGCTAGTCTGCAGAGTTGCACAAGTTAAGTGACTGCAAGAGCTGTTTTCAGAACCTTGTCTTCTGATGGGAGGGGGTCTTCAGGAGAACAGTGATTCAGGTCAGGACTTTTCGGTGGTTGCCCCTTTGCTTTCCAGCTCTCTGATTAGGGAAGCCTACCCAGCTCTATCTCTCTCCCAGCTTTTAGGACACTGGTAGAAACTTTCATATTTGCTAAAGGCTTCATGTTATCCAACTGCTAGCACAACTAGCTTGACACTTTCCCTTCCTGGTTTATTGGCAATTTAACCATATATTTTAATTTGTTTCATAGGTTTGATTGCATCTTAATATATATCGGCCAGCGGGTGGCACAGTGGGTTAAACCGCTGAACCATGAGCTGTCGATCGAAAGGTTGGCAGTTCGAATCCGCGACGGGGTGCTTGGCCAGCTCCTGCCAACCTAGCAGTTCCAAAGCATGTTAATGCAAGTAGATAAATAGGTACCGCTTGCGGGAAGGTAAACAGCGCTCTGTGTTCCAGCTGCATATATATAGTGCAATCCTGTGTACAAATAGGCTGGCGGAGTGAGCGCTCTGCTGGTCTAAGGAGTTGCAAACATTCCGTAAAGCACGTTTGTGGCTCCGCGAAGGCCGGTACCGCTCACTCTGCTGTGGGACCGACTCCGTGCTGCCCACTGCAGGTAAGTTACACGCCAGTCCATGCAAGGGCAGGGGGAGGGTGGGCAGGGGAAGTGAGGGAGGGGGCATTGGTCGGCCTGGGCTGGGAGGGAGTGGGGATATCAATGCTGACTTGCGCCGATATCCTATACCCCGTTGCAGCCCAGGCCAGCCTTACACAGCCTCCCCGGATGCACGTCAGCTTTAGAGCTGGTGTGCATTCGAGGAGGCCCATTGCGGCCCATGCCACTTACACTGGGGGAAGGGGACGAACTTCCCTTTAGGTGAGCCCGGGCCGCACTGACACGGCCTGCCATGAGCCTAGGATGCAGCGGGCCTTTAGGCCGGCAGCTGCATGTTAGGCAGGATTGGGCTGTGAGTCATATTCTTTATTATGACTATGAGTGAGAGGGAAAGGATTATTCCCCCCTCCACCCCATAAAAGATTGATATGTGAATACAGCCTGAATGGAGCACCAGAAAGCATTTAAGAATTTAGAGAGATCCATTTTAAACTGAATCCATCTTATTTGACGGGTCTTCAGAAGTTCGGCTCTACTAAGTTAAACTCTGAAAGAATATCAAGTCACGTCAAGCCACATTTCTTAGCTGAGGCAAGAAGTACAGTGCCGAGGAACTGCATTTCATCGCTAAGAAACTTTTCTCTTCAAAAATAGGGCAGAATGGCTTTTTGGGGGGAGTCAATAATCTCCTTCCTATCCCTCTATCCCATACCCATCCAAAGCACCACATAATTTCATTTTAATTCTCTTTCCTCAGGGCATAGCCTGACCAGAGATATTTAGATGGATGATGGTACACTGTGCAGATGGCAACGCATCCATCCTCATTGTGGGTCCTCGAATACTTTTAGCCATTTAATATCTTCATGATGCTGATGTTCTTTAAGAGGAATATAGCTCTCCTCCCTCCCTCCCCCTCTACGTGACGCCTCCCCACCACCCACACAGGGCTGTCCTAAATGGAAACTAGCTTTTTCTGGGAGTTGTGTGTGTGTGCGCACGCGTGCGTGCGCGCGCACTGCATTTCCTGGTTCTGCTGATTTTCAATACTTGTTGCAAACCTATCATATTGTTTTAGTGCTGTTCTGCTCCCTCACTGATGATGGTTCAGGAAATTATCCGCAAACAACTAGGACTCTGAATCCATGTGGGCTTGTATTGCTTGCCTCAATATAAAACAGACACTGGGACCTTGACAGGTCTTCTCTGGCTCAGGTTAAAATATGAGCCAGGGACAAATTTAAGCCCTTGGGGCCTCCAACCTATCCACCCACTCACCACTACGAAGCCCCCTCCTACTCCCTTGCAGTTTTTGCTTACCTGGCAGTGAACCAAAAAGACCCCCTCCCTCCTCTGATGCCAAATGCTGGGAAAGGTAGTTTTTCCAGTATTATCAAGCCATGCCAGTAATTCTGGGAGACATCCATATGAAGAAAATGTTGGAAGCATTCTTAATTACCAGTAGTTACTAGCTCTGTGGCCTGAACCTGGAAATGAAGTGGAAGTCAATGCAGAATATACAAAGAGGCTAAACATAGGATGCTGCCTTCAATGGAGTCAGATTATGGGTCCATCGAGCACAGCATCATCTCTGCAATGACTGGTGGCATTGATCTTCCCCACATTTTAGATGGCAGTCTTTTCCAGTCCTACCTGGAGATGCCAGGGAGTGAAACTGGATCCCTCTGCATGCAACCGCATGTGCTCTACCACTGAGTTACAGCCCTGCCCAAGGAAGAGCCCTGTGCTCTATCCATGCCAAGGGAGTCCAGCCGTATCATTCTGTTTAAGGTGCATCTTCCAAACTGTCTCCAAGGGCAGCCTCAGGCTGAGCTTCCCTTCTCTATCAGCCCCTGTCTTACGCTTGGAATGATCACATCCTGCTGTTCAGCATGGGTGTCCTTGAGATTTACCTTGACAGCCACTAGCATCTTGTCCTTGGTGGGGCTGAGGTTGTAGCATTCAGCCAGAAACACCTTCCCGAAGGCACCTTCGCCGAGCTCCCTCTTCAGAATGATGTCTCTCCTCTTAATGTGCTGTACATCTGCAGGTGGCAAGGTGCAGGAGGGAGGGGAATTGCGAATTAATGTGAGTGCAAAGAATGGCGAACAAAGGCCATTTCTACCATGTAACAGGCTCTCATCAATTTTCATTCTTCACTTTCCCCCCCTTTCATTGTCTTTGCACTGTATCTACGGTGTATCCATCACCTCTGAAAAGGAGGCAGAATTGTGCTAACTACCTGTCAAGTGTTTCTCAATATCAGGGACATCCCACCTTGTTAGGATGTCTTGTCTGCCTCCATGAGCTATGCGTCTTAAAAAGCCTCATTTCTTCATTGAAGGCTTTGGAGCTACTGAATTTAAATCTGTTTGATGGATGGCCCCGGTTCTCAAAGTTACTGTCCCATCTTTTTTCGCCTGGGGATGGAGAATTATGCTCGAGACAGATGTAAATCCCTGGGATCAACAGGGCCACTGAAGTTTGGTATCACCTGGTTTGAAATATGAATTTGTCAGTTTCATAATGCTTGACTCATTTACCAAGTGAGTTGCATTTCCCCACACCCCAAATTTCTACTTCGGGTGTATATTAAGACACCCGAGTCCTTAATATAGACATAAGGCATCCCGGAAACTACTGTATATTTCCCAGGGCCTCTTGAGTCTGGGAGGCTGCCTCAAATCGCAATCTATGCCATAGATTACGATTTGAGCCAGCCTCCCAGACTCAAGAAGCCCTGGGAAATACAGTTTCCTGGATTCCTTACGTCTATATTAAGGACTCGGGTGTCTTGAGAAATCTACGTTTCCAAAGGGTCCCCAGTACATTGCTATTGCATTAGTCATGATGTCAGGGAGTGAGGGGAGAACTGAGGTCTCTCTCAGACAGGCTTTCAGTGAGATGGATATTCTGCCGCCACCAGTGAGTGGGGAGGGAGTGTCAGGGCCAGGGACAGGTGGGGTTGGATGTGTGTGTCCCACCTCTGCTATGCTTTTGATGATGTCATTGGAAATGCAACAAGGATCTCGTTTTGGAACTGAGCTTGGAAAAACAGATTTCCAATTTCATCTTAATAGCTTGGCTTGCCAACTGCAAACAGAGCCAAGGGAAGTCCTGCCTGACACACATTCTGACTAATGGCTAATGTGGTATAGGATTTAGAGTTGAGCAGAAAATGTGGAGTGAAATCACGTGAAAGATAACCTACCACATTTTTGGTCTAGCCCATGAATGGGCACCACTGGGGTCAAATGCTGGGTTGAGCACAAAACTCAAGAAGTGTCCGAAAGTGGCCTGGGAATGACATGATGAGTGTTTGATGGTTCAGACCTGATGCCCTAAGGGGCTGGGGGACAAAAGCCACCACTTAGGGAGGATACTCAATCATGCCCCTGTTTTTGATTGATAATTGCCACTATCATTGTCTGGCATTCAAAGCTTCAATCGCTTTTCAGCTTTTCCAGAAAAAAACATGGCTCAAAGTGTGTGGGGGGAAAGGGAAAAGGCATGAATGTTCTGCTAAAGCTGCCCTCAGCTCACCTTTATTCACCCTCAGTTGCACCGTAATCATGCTCATCCTCCTGACTGTGGAAGTGGTACTCTGCTGAGTGGCTGGCAGCTACCATTTCCCCCCATGAACCCTCTGGCAATGATGCTCTATGCTGCCATAGTGTCCTTCCCAGGGGATTATGTGGGGAGGGGTGAAAGCATGACTGCCCGCTATCCAGAGAAGTAGCACCACTATTGCCACCACCCTCTCGCCCATCTGCCTGAACACTGCCAAAATGCTCCCTACGTTTGAAACTGGGGAAGCATTTTGCATCAGCCCTAACAGTTTTAAGGCAGCGATGAATTTCCAGCATGACCTCGAAGTCTAGTTGTCTCGTTTGAAATAATTACATTTTTAAATGGGAGCATGCATTATGGAACATCACAGGTGCTACATTCAGTCAAAGGCTCGTGAGCAAGAAGAAACCTTTATCATTTTCGAAGCTCCATTATCCCAGGGAGTGGTGACTGAGACACTGCTGAGCCGAATACAGGCCTGTGGCTTCCAGCGTTTGAAATGTGAAATCACAACTCTAACCCTCTGGGGTTCCACAGCAGGACAGTCATAACCCACCAGGCCATGATCTGACAACACTTGGGTCTAGCATATGCCCTTCTGAAGCGGAGATGTAAAAAATCAATTCTGCTGCAGAGACACACACATGGTTGCTGGGAACAGAAAGGACCAGAAACTCTGGCTTGCGGAACTGATACATCTTCCAAACACTCACCTGGAAAAAGCTCAAAACAAGCAATAAAGAGTCACAGTTCATGCTGTTCCCAGAGGCCAGTTAGAAATATTCCAAAACCCATGTCAAGACTTGTCTGGGATTCAGGTTATTGCTAGATTCTACATGTGTATTTTCCGCTGTCTTCATCGCTCCCTTGTCCCGTCTCCTTGTCTCCTACTTCCTTGGCCTTATCCCCAATTTGTGTGGTCTAAGCTTGACTCTGGATTTATGATCCTGTGGTTTCCGGATGCTTCATGTCAATCATCCGGATTCTCTGGCAACAGCCCCACTTGCACCTGAGATGGGATGCACAGGAACTGGCAAGCAAGACGATCAAGGACATTGTACAAAGAAACCTCTTCTGGATGTAGTGTATGTGAATAGGATAATATTTAGGGGGCAAGATTCTTCAAACTTTATAGGACCAGTTGGAATCTTATTGGCCCCCTTTTATCACTTGACTACAGCTGACCAGGTAGTTGTAATCAATAATCTCCCTAAAGGGCCTGTACTGGTGTGTGGACCCCTTCGGCTGCTGGGCCAGAGCTCTGTAGCATTTTCAGACCTTATATGTTATTGCTGGACTTCTGGGAATGCCGAGCTCGGAGCTACGCGGAGCTTGGCTTCCCAGCGCTTTGGGCTGCGTGGCCACGCGGATTAAATGGAACCCAGGTTGCAATATCACCTTCTGGCCAGCAGTGGTGCTGAAGTGCAGCAGAGAGCAAACTAGCAGGTTTCCTCCTCTGGCAAACCATTACAGGAGCACAGTGAATATCACCCCTGGGGCATAAGGCCAGAATCTCCAGTACAAGACGTTGGCACCTTGTACCTCCATTGTTGGTCTTATCCAAAGTCTTACATTCTTCACCCGTTTAACCCAAATATGAGCCTCCAAATTTGACTCAAATTTCACATTAGCCAGAATTCATTGACACTCAGAGGAGTTGTAGAAGGCCCCTCTTCTTGAGAAATGTTGCTACTTTTGCTCTTTTCACATCACTCAACTTTCAAGGCCAAAAAAGAAAAGGCAGAAATTAAGCATTAGCAGCTCGGCAGCCTACTCAGGCCGCTCTATGAGAGCTTCAACCAACCTTTTCTTTGCTTCCTCTCTCTAGTTCATTTCCCATGTAACTCATGAGCTGTAAGGCTGCCACCCAAGAGATTCTCTTGCAAGGGCACTTGGGAGGTTTATCTGCATAAAGCTATTTACAGCCTCCTGGCATGAACACAACAGTGCCTGATAAACAGCTGCTGTTTGTTGTTCCAAGAAGATGTCAGGTGTTGTAAGCCCCGTTGCCTGGCTCAGCCGGGTTGCGGTCAACCTTCCTAACAAGGTGTCTGCAAATTGTCATGCCTTCCTGCGTCCTGTTAGGTATAATATTTAAGACGATTTACAATTGTCCCTTCTAGGAGGCTCTACCTTGACCCCACTCTTAGAAGGCTTCCAAGCAGGCTACCCTTCTCATTCCTGTCTTGTGAGAGATCAGGAAGAGGCTAAGCTGAAGGCCCTCCAACCAGGGATGTGGATCAAGTCTCTGACTCCAAGTCTCAAGTCAAGTACCAAGTCTTTGCCCCCAAGTCCTGAGTCTTTGGTTGAGAGTTGTGAGTCCCTATCTATTTAATGGGGAAAACAGGTTTAAATCTGAGTAAAATTTGACTTGTTGTGAAAGGCTCAAGTCTTTTGAGTCTTTTACAATCGCCGAGTCAAGTCTGAGTCAAGTCATTGACGCGACGTGAGTCCGAGTCGAGTCCGAGTCAATAGACTCAAGTCTACATCACTGCCTCCAACTATGCGCTCCCCTAGAAGCGAGTTACGCTCAATCGCTAAAGAGGGTTGCCCCTTGTCTCCCAACACCCAGGCCTGCTTTTCCTGTGTCCCCAGTCCTGAATTTCATCCCTTTTGTTCGGGATGCCCACCTTTTCCTCCTCCAGGCTACCTCCATTCACTTCCTGCTCCCATTGCCCAGGGCCACTGCCTGGTCTGACTTGTCCTGCAACCAGCGAGCACGTCCCATATTACCAGGCACAGATAAACAAAAAAACAGTGTGTGTTGTGCCCCACTTCTCCCGATCGTCAGTCAGATGTTTTCCGAGAGAAGTTTTGATTCAACGTTACTTACTGCTATTACTGAGACGCTATGCCTGTCTGCTAAAAACTCCCAAACCATCACTGCTTGTCAAGGACATTGCTATACAAATGTCTGTAATGTACTCCTCTCTCCCATGTCTTCCTCAGTGTATGCTATTGGTTCATAGGTCCCTGTTGCCAACATTCTGCCTGGGTTTGAAGCAATTTCTGATTACAAGGAGGAAGCAGAATAAGAGAAGATACCATAGTTTCACAAGCGAGGTGAAGGGGGAAGGCTAGTTCCTGATCCCAATGGAGGCACCAGCACAAAAAATCAGCCCACATGGCAGATGGGTGAAACTTCCCTTCTAAACACAGAGTACAATTAAGTACTATATTTAAGGGCTCAGCCTCAACATGGACGGCAACACAAATCACTTTCTCTGGGCAATTGGCCTGGAACAGTTATCCTTCCTGGATTATAATTGATCTGCATCAGGTTCTCATAATCTATTTTCACTCCCAGGAACAGCAACCTGCTCTGTTATTTCACTCGGTTTCCTACGACTCCTATTTCCTGGCTAGCAGGAATGGTGTTGGCAGAGAGACACCATGGGAAAAAAAATCTAGAGCAGGAAAATAAAACCAATCTTAAAAAAAAGTCCAAACTATGTCAATATCATTTTTTTTCCACCAACGTGACAACACCCTTCCATTGGACTCCCTTTTCTTGTGTTTAAGACCCACATCTTCACACTACACATATGCAAAAACTAATAGGAGGAATGTACAGTATATTTTTCTTAATGTGTTTCTCATGTTTTAGATGAAAATTCTGGAGAATTTAAAAGCTTGGCACACATGACGTGCTGTTTTGGTTGGTCCTTAATGAAGGTATTACCAGACTGTGGCTTGGGAAATTTTTTTTCTAATAAACCAACATGGTCATCTACAATTTTTATGAAAAACACATGGTGTTTTCCAGAACACCATGACAGTGTAACACTCATGGATGTAAGTATGACAACAATACAAACTGTCTGGTCCAAGTACGGATGATTCTGATATTGCCTACAACATTTTCAAAGTAGAATTCAGATTGATTGGGACTGCAATGTTCAATCCAAATTTCACTTTTTAGCAGATATTGGTGACAGTCTAATGGACTTCATTGGGCTGCTGCAAGACTAAAATGAAGGAAGGGGGACCATCCATGCTGCCAATGTCTTTGAGGGATGCACAAGAAAAGTAGCGGTCTTTCTGATAAGGAGAAAAGAAAAACAAAACAAAATGGAAACATGGCAGGGGGGTTGGGAAAGTCTGCACAGTGGACGGAGACAGTGGACGGAGAGAACGTTTCCTCCCTCTCTCATAATGGTAGAACTTTGGTCATCCGATGAAATTCATGGGCACTAAATTCAGGAAGGACAACAGTAAGAACTTTACACAATGCACACTTAATTTTGTGACATTTGCTGCCACATGGTGTGGCGATGAACATGTGCTTTGATAGTTTTAAAGGGGAATTCATGGAGACACATTCATGGAGAACAAGTCTATCAATGGCTACTGATCATTATGGCTATATGGGAAGTTCATGTTGAAAGGCAGTTTGCCACTGAGTACCAGCTGCAGGAGAGCCATGGCAGGAGAGAGCTGTTCCCTTCAGTTCCTAATTCTGGGCTTTCTGAAGGTATCTGGCTGGTGGTCACTGTGGGAAGCGAGAGGCTGGACTAGATAGACCTTTGGTCTAATCCAATAGAGTTCTCCTTAAATTCTGATGGGAAGCTAGTTTTGGATGCATAGGGATTTTTTGTTTTAAATTTGTGAAAGCATTGAAACATCAGATCCTCACACACACACACACACACACACACACACACACACACACACACACAGAGAGAGAGAGAGAGAGAGAGAGAGAGAGAGAGAGAGAGAGAGAGAGAGAGAGAGAGAGAGAGAGAGAGCCTGCAATGGTATAGTCGAGCAACAGATAAACCCGGAAGAGCTGCTTGGTTTCAAGACCTCCTTTATGCCCTATTTTCCAACCATGCCTTTGCGAGTCCTCCCAAGTCTCTCTGTTCAGAACCGTCTCCCACTTCCTGTTCTTCAGCACCTGCTTCAGAGCTGACTTCTTTCATGTGCTTCCCTACAGCACATTGATCTCCCGAGTCGATCTGAAACTCTTTCTGGCAGGGGTGTCCTCTTTTATGCGCTTCTAAAGACTTGCTTACACCTACCGTGCTTTATGAATAATGACAATGGGTGAGCGCATAATGCGCAAAGGAGAATAATTAATTCAAGAGGAGGGCTTTTTGAAGCTTCTTCTTTCCTTCCTCCCCCTGCTCTCCAATCTTTCTGTTCACAAGTTGTCCATGGAAAGATACCAAAAATTCTCATATTTATTCATTATTCAAAATTATTCACTAATCTCATCTTTGAATAATTGCAACAATAAATCTTACATACATTGAGCATCCAGTGACTATTAACACCACATGCAAAATGTACAAATCTGTGTGGCAACTTGTGTAATTAACAGCGCAATCCTATGTAAGGATCCGCCGGCGGCCCATGGCCGCCTGCCGGATCATAAGCCACGGCGGCTGTTCAGCGGCCAGGACGGAGGTCTACTTAGGGAAAGGGACGCTCGTCCCCTTCCCCGGGTGTAAATTCCGGCCAGCCCGATAGGCCAGATTTCTGCCAGCTAAATAGCTGGCGAAAGTAGAGGAGGCTGTGTAATGGCCTAGCCGACCTGGTGGGGACAGCGATATGGCCAATGCCACCCCCTGTCCCCTCCTGGGCCGGCTAGGCCAATGGCCCCCTCCCTCACCTGCCGAACCACCCCCGCCGGATCCTGACTTACCTCGTCTGGCGGATGCACGGGCACTCCAGTGATGGAGCAAGGGAGGCCGTCCTCTGCG
Source organism: Plestiodon gilberti rubricaudatus (assembly GCA_026170595.1). Taxonomy (NCBI): domain Eukaryota; kingdom Metazoa; phylum Chordata; class Lepidosauria; order Squamata; family Scincidae; genus Plestiodon; species Plestiodon gilberti. The sequence goes on from JANXHW010000007.1 coordinate 7,159,283, forward strand.
CCGGCCCCCCTTGCTCTAGAGTAGTTGCAAACATGCTTTTCGGCACGTTTGCGACTGCTGCCGGCGACGGAACGCTGGTTCCATCGCCAGCTTTTTTTTTTACAGGATTGTAAAAAGATACATAACTAACCGGCACTGAATGTATTTCAAAACTGTACAGACGACTGTGGGTTATTAGCAATTCAGATATTGGCCGCTCGGTTGAGTGACATGGAATACTTTGGCTGACAGATATGGAAGGGTCACACGAGGTCTATCAGAAAGCACTGCAACTAATGTGTGGGGCTATGACATTCTCTTTCAATGAGGTTTTAAATCTGCGAGCCAGATACAAAACCTATTATGAAGAACTTGAAAGGGTGCAATCCCCAGACCAATTTCACTCACTCATCGCAGTTGGAGGATCTGGTGTTCAAATTAAAACTTGATGACGTTCATAATGCTGTCATGTCTTAAAACATTTTTTGGTATCATGGTGATGCATGTATGTGAGCACAACTTGTTTAGCATTCAGTGTCACACTAGAAACCCATTATGTGCTGACGGGGAGCTTCTAATTCGTCTGTTTTAGTGGCAGCTACTCTTCCGAGCGTCCATGGTTCTCTTCAGATGTTTGGGGAGTGGTGAACACATGTTGGGCTGCAGAAGAGCCAGCCACCACAGTTGTGCCCCCCAACGCCATACACACAGACAAGTGTCCATCTTCTTTGCTCCCCGTTTTCCGTATCTGGGGGTGTCCCCTGAACTCTCACAATTACTTTGAAACATTGAAACTTGAGTTAGGAAGTGTGTGTGTGTGTGTGTGTGTGTGTGTGTGTGTGTGTGTGTGTGTGTGTGTGTGTGTGTGAGAGAGAGAGAGAGAGAGAGAGAGAGAGAGAGAGAGAGAGAGAGAGTTATATAAGGTCTATCCTCACTATAAACATTGTTGTTGTTCAGTCGTTAAGTCATGTCCGACCCTTCGTGATCCCATGAACCACATCCCGCCAGGCCTTCCTGTCCTCCACTATCTTCCTGAGTTCGCTCATTTTCATGTTCGTTGCATCGGTGATGCTGTCTAACCATCTCATCCTTTGCCTTCCCCTTCTCCTTTTGCCTTCAATCTTTCCCAGCATCAGAGTCTTCTCCAGAGAGTCCTCTCTTCGCATTAGGTGGCCAAAATATTTGAGTTTCAGCCTCAGTACCTGTCCTTCCAGGGAGCAGTCAGGGTTGATTTCATTTAGGATTGACTGATTTGATCTCCTAGCAGTCCAAGGGACTCTCAGGAGTCTTCTCCAGCACCACAGTTCGAAAGCATCTATTCTTCGGCGCTCTACTATTCTACTATAAACATATCTAGCTAAAATTCCCGTATCAAAAGACTTGCTTTTAAAAACATCGATTTTTAAGGCTTCCTGCCATGGAAATCATGAGAGTTCAATGTCTTGACCTACAGTACCTAATGCTTAAAGAGCCATAGTACTAGACACTCATCTATACTAATTAATGATGATGATGATGATGATGATGTTTGTGCAAACAATGGGGTAGCTAATGTGCTTTGACAGCACTGGACTTGTGGGGGGATGGGACAGGTTGGACTTCCAAGAAGAAGAAAAGAAGCTTTACAGTTATTGACAGGAGTCAAATCATTGGGGAGGGGAACACAGGAGGAGTATAAATCTGCCAAGTAAATAGTAGTTCAGTCTTAAGAGCACCAGCTTTGCATGCAGATGGTCCCAGCTTTGAAGCACCTCCAGGGTGCTTGGGAAAGACCGGAACCCTGGAGAGCCACAGCCAATCAGATGAGACAATACTGAGCTAGCTGGACCAATGATCTGACTCTGTGGAAGGTAACTTCATTAGTTAAGCACTCTTAAATTCCAGTGTGTTTAATGTTTCAGGTGAAATCAATGGAATTTAACAGCGTTTAGCTCTTGCTGGAGCTACACCCATTAAATAGCTTCATTGATTCCCCCCCCCCAAACGGCTCTAGCAGCAATACAGTGAGGTCTTGTCAGTGCAGCATGATGTGAAATGGGATCTGTTCCCCAACTTACTGGAATGATCCAGAACCTATTGGAAAATAGTGGGGGGGGAGAGTAAGGAGGAGAGAGCACGGACGTCTTGGCAAGGATGGAAGAGAAAAGGGAATAAGAGAGGAGAAAGGAAAACTTTCTGGTGAGTATATTTTCTTTTCCACCCACCAGCTCCCCTCCTTCAACTCCCCCCCCCCGGGCCTGAGTCCCAGGCTGCCAAAACACTTCAGCTGCAACATTAATTCAATACCACACATTTAATTACACATTATTTGGAAGCAAATTTATTTGAGTGGAGGAAAGGAGTCTTTGGAGAGTGGCTGCTTCCCCCAGTCTCCTGTGCCTGGCAGGAGCGGGGGGGGGGGGGGGAGGTGATGTTTTGAATGAAGTCAAAGAGAAGAGCTGTTTGTTTTACATCAGCTGCAATTGCCATTCAGTTCACTCTCACCAGAAGGGAACATTTGTTGTGGGGAGAAATACAGTTGCACTTCACAGGAAACCTTTGCAGGCTGAGGTATGTTTTGTCCCAGCCAGTTTGGAGTCTCCCACTCCACGACCCCCAAGCCCCTTCTCCCACTTTTCTCTCCTTGATTGAAAAATGCTGTGGCAGACAGATTCCGTTTGCAATCTTTCTTTTTCCGTTTTTGGACTGAAAAGCAACTTGAGTGGAAGTGTGCGGAGGGGTTACAGTCCCTGCTGGGGCCCATGCAGTAGTCAGATTTCAGACTTCAGTGGTTTAACAATGCAGAAATCAGACACTTAACAGCATCTTATTGGCAAGATGGATAATCCTGATAAAGCTCAGAGCTGAGAGGTTTGAGAGCTTTTAAGCAGCAGGCTCCAAGCTTAAGGGCCGGCCTTCTCTCTCCAGGAATTGGCACCAAGAGCAGCTCACTTAATTGACACATTGCAGCATGAACTTTGGGTGTATGCAAATCCATAAGAGCAACCCTGCTGTACCAGACCAGTGGTCTGTCTAGTTTAGCATCTTGAATGGCCAACCAGCTGCTTCCAGGATGCCCACAGGCAGAGGAGGATGGCAGGACATCCTCCTCTAGCCCTGGGCTTCCCAGCAACTGGCATTCAGTGGCAAACGTCCCCATCCATGGAGTTTCTCTTTAATGATCTTGCCTAATACCGGTAGCTATCGGTCGACCCATCTTCTATGAATTTGGCTAAAGCCCTTTTAAAGTAATCAAGGCCTGTGATCAACACCAAATGTCTTGTGGCAGTTAATTTGAAAGTTGAAGGGGGAAAAAACCCTCAATTATAGCCCAATCTTATCGTTTTCCCCCTCTGCCGACACAGAGGTGCCAAAATGGCTACCGCTGCATCCTGTGGTGGTGGTGGTGGGGCAGTTGCAGTAACATCCCGCTGGTTAAGGGAACAATTGTAAGCCTCCACTGGGGGTAAGTGGGGGTAAGCCTCCGCAGCACGGGAGGTCTACTCGGACCTGCGCTAGCTAAATAGCTGGTGCAGGTCTGTGTGGACCCGTGCTGCGGTACTGGGTCCAGAAAGGGGTCTAGGATTCAGCTGCCGTGGAACTCACCCCCTTCCCAGACCCGATCTGCCCATCCCCCACCACGGCCCTATTCCACCCTCCTCTGCCCCGCCGTCGCCTCGTTTCATCCTCCCCGCCCCCATTATGCCCTCCCGCCACGCCTCCCACATCCCCCGTCATCTTACCTGCTCCAGTGAGTGGTGGGAAAAGCGACGACATGGGCAGGAAGGTGCAGGCCTTCCTGCCAGCATATCTGGCAGCGCACTGAGTAGCGCACTGTCGGAGCACCTTTTACAACTGGCGCTGATTACTTTATGGCAGTCAGCACTAGCGGACGATCCTGACCAATGATGGCCAGTAAATATAGGATTGGGTTCTTATATTAGTTAGGTAAATTGTAAATTACTGTATATAAGCCGCACTTTTCATAGTTTATTCTTATATATTCAAGAGGAGAGTGCACTGATTCCAGTTATCAGATGCTATACTTTGTGCTTTTTAATCAATGTCGATAATTTGTTTTTATTGTTTCTTTTATGACTGCTGAACATAATGGCTGGAACAATAGACACCACTAACGTAATTACTGTATGTGTTGTGTGACAAAGTACTTTCTTTTGTCTGTATTGGATCATCTACCGATTAATTTCATTAGGTGACCCTGAGTTCCACTATTATGGGGAAAGAGAGAGAAATCTCCTTGTCTGCTGAGTGGTACGGAAAGCCAAGTACCTATACAACATCTTTTTGGGTGTTACCTAGAGCAGAGGTCTTTAACAGATGGGTCTGGGCCCCGAAGTGGGTCACCACCTGACCTCCAGGTGGCTGGCCCAGTGGTGCCACTGCCACTTTGCTTTGAGGCCCAGCCCTAGTTTGGATTGTAGCCAGGATTAGGGGTTCTGGTAAATCCCGGAGACTTTAGCTTTAGAGGGGCCAAGTCCCTCAGTCTCCAGCATGGCCCTTCAGTCTCCCACCCATGTGTCTGCTCTCTACCGGCCTCCTCTTTCTTTCTTTCTTTCTTTCTTTCTTTCTTTCTTTCTTTCTTTCTTTCTTTCTTTCTTTCTTTCTTTCTTTCTTTCTTTCTTTCCTTCCTTCCTTCCTTCCACCTTTCAAAACTACATGAGTGTTTCAATGCTACTCTCTGTCCCTCCTCTCCTCCCAATTGGACTGGAAGGGGGAAAGGGGCAGAACCTCACATCGGTAGTGCTGCATAGGCATCGTCGAGCACAAAAAGGAGAATGATGAACCACGACACAATGGTTGCTTGCTTAGTCACTCCCCCTCCCCTTGCCTGCTAGCTCTTGAAGGTGGTTTTCATGTGGCAGGTTGAGATTTGAGGAGGGTCCCAGCTCTTGGCAATTTGAAGACCATTGTCCTAGAGACCAACTGTCTCCTCCCATATGGTCCTGCCCATTCACTTAGATAAGTGGGGGAATTCCTCTTGTGTATCTCACCCCCAGGGCTGGCCCTGCCACGTAGCAACATGGAACGGTTGTGTGGAGTAATACCCTTGGAGGGATGGTGAACAGACGAACCCACAGCCCACCCTCGCCAGCCTGCCACGCCACCGGGGGCTCTGATCCTCTTCCGACTTGTTGAGAGCAAGTTAGAAGAGGATTGCGGCAGTGGCAGCTTCCCTCTCCCTCAAAGAGAAGGGGGGAAAGGCTGTGGAGGCTCCAAACGGCTTCTCCCTGCCCACCCAAGTGCTTATGAAGCACCACGTAGGCTGGGAGAAGTGATCAAAACTACATGAGTGTTTTTGGTTTGTGGAGCGTATAATTGGTTTGTGGAACTCCTTGCCACAGGAGGTGGTGATGGCACCTGGCCTGGATGCCTTTAAAAGGGGATTGGACAGATTTATGGAGGAAAAGACCATCACAGGTTACAAGCCATGATGGGGATAAGCAACCTCCTGGTTGTAGGAGTAGGTTTTCTTTCTGCCAGGTGCAAGGGAGTGGCAACAGGATACAGGTATCGTGTTGTCTTGTGCTCCCTGAGGCATCTGGTGGGGCCACTGTGTGATACAGGAAGCTGGACTAGATGGGCCTTTGGCCTGATCCAGCAAGGCTCTTCTTATGTTCTTATGAGGAACCCACTTTTTAAAAAAATGTCTTTGTCTCAGCAAGCCTAAGGTCTGATAGTTTGGTTCTATCTGGCTCCGTTCCTGTTTACTTACCTTTAACTCTTGTTTGTTGTTTTGCTTGCTTGTTGTAAAACAGACACGTCTGTGTTTTTTTTTTTAAAAAAAAAGATCGCACTTTTATTTCTATTGGTAGCCACCTTGAGTGATCCCATTTTTAGAACCAAAAAGCATGGTAAACACCCTTATAGATACATTCAAAAATAAATTATAAGCAATACCATGTCTTATCTACCCATGACAGTTTTAATAAAACCTCCAGATTCAGAAGTAATGTACCCCTGACTAATAGATACTGGAGACAAACAGGTTGTTTTTTTTTTACACTGTTCTCTGCATAGGTCACCCAAATTCTTCAACAAGAAGATTTTGAGTCTCTTCCATTTATGGTGGGCGGGTTAAACATATCAAGAGATACTGGGAAAGAATTACTTGGAAATCTGGGATGTATTATAGGATAATAGTGGGATAGCAACCAAAGGAAATGAAAGATTGAAATCTGAGCCTGGCTTACCTTGCCATTTCAAGTTCAGAATGTTCAAACACAGAAATAAGGTGCACGTGCGTGTGCGCGCACACGCACGCACACACACATGAGAGAGAGAGAGAGAGAGAGAGAGAGAGAGAGAGATGATGGATCTACTGGAGAGATGATGGATCTACTGGATGTTACAAATGGCCCTTAACTCTGGTTTTGGAAACACCAAGAATGAATGGATGGTAAGTTTGGAAATCAATGGAATTAGTAAAATAGGGATATTTTGCAAGAATGAGAGGACAACTGATAAAATAAAATAAAAAAAATCAAATACATGGATAGACACAGTTTTGTAGCTTTTGGCATATTAATACTGAACAAATCATTTTGAAGAAAAGGACATACTTTGTTTTAAGATGGTGCATCAATTTGTTCACATCAGGTATCGTCTTAGAAGAGATATTCTCTCTTATGTGAGAGTGAGGGGGGAATGCCACTTCTAAGAGGACTTCTTCCATTTGCAATTTATATAAAATATTACACTGAAAAGCAAGTAACACTAACAATATTTGTTGTCTAATTAATTAGGAATGTCTTTTCAGTCAGTTTAAATCAATTCATCTGAAAATCAATGATTGGTGGTAGCCTTATTTTAAATTATTAAAAAGAGTGGAAAATTAAACCGTGAGCAGCGAGGGGGAAAGAATGCCAGGGGAATCAAGATGTATGTGTGAGGAAGAAACACAGTCAAAGCAAATGGTCTGGCGGTCCACTGTATATGTACCTAGTGATTGCTACATACTGGGAAAAAATATTCTCTCTGAAATTAAGACCTGGCAGCAAAGCACTGCCTGAAATGGATATCAAATCCAAGCTTTTTTTGAAAGATAAATATCTAAGTACCCTGGCTAATTAAATTGTTAAAAGTTTATTTTATTTTCTGTACTCCCTCCACATGTTCTGGTTTCTGTCGGATATGGAAGTGCCAAAAACACCATGAGAAAAGGTTGTTCTTGCAATTTTTGGCCCAGTCAAGGACAGGAAGTGGTGTAAAAGGCAGCACAAGAGCTCACTCTCTGGTCCAACCTGGTTCCTGGGGGGGGGGGTTGACCCATTGCTTAAAGATGAGGTCAAGCCTCAGTGGACCCTCATGCATCCTTTCCCCCCACCATTAGAAGCAGCCTTGATCTGCTTCCTCGTCTCCCTCCCCCTTTCCTTTCCTCAGCAGGCAGCATTGGAGGACTGGTTTTCACCACCACCCTGCAGCCAAGAAGGTTCCAGAGGTAAAGCCAGACAGTGTGAAAACAGGAGGTGCTGAAAGGTGATTTTCAGCTTGCGTTATGACTTTATGACCATGTTTTTGCCCAATTGTCCTAAATTTCCGACTTTCGCTGCTCTTCCCACAAAGCCCACCACAGCCCCTCACCACAATCCTTAAACAGCTTCCTCTCCTTGCTCCTCTATCTCATAGCTTCACAACGTGTTGTTTCAGACTTACCGTTTTCTAATACCGCAACTGGGCCTTTCTCCTCCTTTGCCTCCAGTTCTCTTGTTCTTCTCCCTGCTGGCATCCTCTGCATACCCTCCTCTCTTTCATCTCTCCACCACCGCTGGCGAAAAGAAGCCCCCAAAGGCTGAGTAACCTGAGCAAACTCCTCCAGTCTCTCCAATGCTCAGCTCTAAAGTTACTGTGGTTTGGCTGCTTTGGGGAACATGAGCTACAAATTGCAGCGGGAAGGGCAGGAAGGGAGGACGAAGTTCTTCGACGAAAGAGCGAGCTGATCCAATGACTTTAGCAGCTGCTCCCCATTAAATGAATGGAGATGGATGCTTCTTCATAGCTGGACAGCACTTGTATGATTTGGAGTGGCAGGACATGAGGTCCATCACTGAGCCTAGAAGTCCTGTATCTGTGAGCTCCTTTTTGACAGAGATCCATTTTGGTTTTTTTTTTTAACCATTCCTTTTGCTATGTAAATTCCTTGATTAACTGTTGTTGTCAATGAAAAGGAGTACATAAATGTTCCTAATGTTAATCACAAAACATCCTCAGGAATACCTCTTAAAGCACCTCTTAAAGCATGTTTGCAAGGTCAGGCTGCAATCTAGCTGAGGCATTCCTCAATGAAGGATCTGCTCAAGAAACCACAGTCAGCCTGCTATTCCAAAGTTGGAACCCCCTTGCTCTCAAGCAGGTTCTGACCAGCAGTTTTTTTCCTGGGGACTTTGACTATTGTGGCTTTTCCTTCCAAAGGCTGAACTTGACTAGAGAAGATGCTTCTGGCTTTGTCTGCCCAATTCTACAAGCTTGAGCAAACAATACTGGAAATGCCTGCCTTGTAGCTGTTGACTACGTTTTCCAAAGATTCATGTAGGCGTACCAAGATTCTGGTAGGCGTACCAGATCTGCAACCGAGACAGAGTGCTAGACCTTTAAGAGCAGAAATGTGGGCAGGTGTAGCTTGTTAAAACTTAGAACACAATCCTAGGCATGTCTATTCAGAAGCAAGCCCCATGTATGCCTAGGATTGTGCTCTAAGGTTTAACAAGCTACACCTGCCCACATTCCTGCTCCTAAAGGTCTAGCACTCTGTCTTGGTTGCAGATTTGGAAAGCCTAATCTTAGGTGAACAGAGAAAGCTACCTCTGTAGGCTTTCTATGTTGTAAGTTGGACTATTGGTCCAAACATTTCAGTGGTATCTACTATTGGCAGTGTAGCATTGTCCACAAAGCTCTCCAGAGTTTTGGACAAGGGCTTCTCCCAGTCCTACCTGGAGATGCTGAGGACTGAACTGGAAACTTTCTTCATGCAAAACCAGTGCTGGTCTACGGCTCAGTTTCCCACCACTATACAAGGCTGGAGAAGACTGCAGTGCATCCTTGGCAGAGACTACACCTACACCCAGCCTTCCTAACAAAAAGACACTTCATTAAGGAAAACTAATGTTAGCATTAAAGCTGCTTAAAGAGCCACCCCCATCAATCTTACAACTGTCTATTCCCTCCACCTACTGATTTATCAGACGCAACAGAGAAAATTACCCTGCTATCAGTTGTATTTGTCTCCTTTGCATTCCAAAACTTAATCAAAATGTGCCAATTACCATGGCTAATATTTTACTGAACCATTCCCTTAATCTCAAAGAATTTATGAGTTTCATCATAGAAGCACCGTCCCAAGCCCTCTGTAGCCATTCCAATACCGTTGGGGTTTTTATGTTTTTTCCAATAATGAGAAATTACTATTCTAGCTGCTGTAAGCAAATTAAAGTCTACCCTTGTATATTGACTCCTTTTGATACCAGATTCTATAGACTTTGGAACTTTTAACTAGATGCATCTTATGATCCGCTACTCCCTCATCATCTGAATTTGTTGTTTGGCCTTAGATGCCAACTGGCATCTCTGTCACGTCCACCTCCATTTATTTTCATAGCCTTATTTGCCTGTGGCCTGCTTTTTCAACCACCAGGTCCTCAAAGTCGAATAAAACATTTTCATGTACAATGTTGACTACGCTCCTCTGGTAGATATATAAATAATTAACTGAATTAATAAATAATGCATTTATCATCTATTTATTTAAGTGCTCAACCAAAATACTGTGCTGCAACTTAATCCACCTATTTACAGGAGGCAACGTTTGGGGGTCATTTTGATGATTGGAAGAGGCAAACCGTAGTGTAAATTTCTCAGCAGTAGTGATTCTGCTCCTGTTTGCACCAGTTTCTTTTACCTCACAATGCTCCAAGCATGGCCTTCACATCTTATTGCCTCATGGCAACATCACACAATCAAAGGGATGTTTTTTGCCCTCACTCGGGACCCTTATGGGTTGAAAAATGGTGCCCACCAGCCAGGACTCCTGTGATTGTGATTGCCACCACCACCACCACTCCAACCCCCCCCCCCCCAAGAGGTGAAGTTGGCAGGAAGAAAAGGTAGTCTAATTCTAGAATATACCACTTCAGATTGCAAGTCAGCGTGGTTTTTAACAATCCCTAAGTTTAAATGCTCCCTATATGTAGTAAACTAACATACCAGGGAGAGAGCTACACTAACCACTTTCTTCCACAGTTTTTCCCCTGTTTTCCTTCTAGTTTTTGCTAGTTCTTCCCATTATATGTAGCACCCAAACTTCAGTTTGCAGTGGTACTGCTGAGAATTCTACCACCCTCTTCCTGCACAATGAGGAAATTGACACAAAGAGGGGTTTTTTATGATCTCTGGGGGATGTTTCAAATGACTAGGGTGATGCTGTGATCGCGACAATTAAGCTGTGACAAATTGCAGTTGTGCATATCTATTCACTCAGTATTCACTTAAGAATACTGTAACCAGTTCCTTCCCTCTAGTTTTCCCTAATTCACTGAAGCCATTATTAATGTAATTTCTTCCCCTCTCTTCTCTATTCCCCCCCCCCAAATAGAGTCTATTCTTAGTCTATCCTTAGAGATTTTTAGCCTCCCATCCGTCATCGCCAGTGATTAGACTCACCTTAGGGGTGAATTGGGCCTCGAGCTATTTATTTTCGGAGAGAAACGTGAATGCAGATTATGAACAATGGAGGACTTTTAAAGGTACCCAGGAGGCCTTCTGCTCTCGACCTCTTCCCAACTACACTGTCTGTTTCCAGCCAAGCCTCCATGGTTGTCAGCTGTTTCCATATATCTGTCTCTACTTCCCTGCCCCCCTCTCCACTTTCATATATTTGTCTTCAAATCCAACTCCAAAATTCTTGGCCATTAATCTCCCAAAGTGAAGACTTGTCAAATGCTTGTTGACAATCTAAATAGACTCTATATTCACTAACTGACTGGATGCACTGCAGCAGTTGGGTCCTCCGACGATACGAGCAGAAATTCCCAGAGCCTCAATCTGGCCAGGTCTTCCCCGAGGCTTGCTCGGCCAGCTGTGCACCTCGCTCTCGGCTTCCTTTCAGAGCATGATCCAAAACAGATGTCAAGTCTGCTGGCTCTGGGGAAACTCCCAGGTCTCATTCACAAAAGCAGGGAAGGAGGTGGCAACGCTGTCACTGGACTGTAACGCTTCAGATTTCAGGCAGAAGAACTTGGTTGAATTCTCCCCCATGAAAAAAACAAAACAAACGTTTTCTGTGCATATTATATGGACGGCCCTGTTCTATGAACCTTTTACAACAGCGGGACTATCTGGCCAGGAGGAGGGCGGGGGGAGGGGTAACTGGATGGGGAGGTGGAGGAACTGCGGGTCACGTTGAGGACAGGAGGAGGTGGATCCGGCAGCAGCAACTTTCACCAGATCTTATCCCCAGTTTTGCAAGGCAAGGCTCTTCTTACGTTCTTATGGGTATGCTAGCTCTGCTGTGGCATTAAGTTTGGGAGGTGTTACCATTTTGCAAGCTGCCTTGTGTGCAGCTCATCACCAGGTGGATCCAGCAGTTTCCACGAGGCCACACGTGCCTCGCCTTTGTGGCCATTTGGGGCGTCCTGAGGCTGCCACTTGCTATAGAGCAACAGCCGCCCCAGGACACAATTTAGAGCCACCCCCTTGTCTCTTCCATAGACACACTCCAGTGCCAGCTTCTTGGATCTCATTTTACATTCCTACAAGGTCTCTTATCCTAAAGGTCAGCATTTTTGGTATGAAAGGGTGCCCTTTATACAGATCCTCTCCAAAGTTTCAAACTGGAGAAGAATATTTCATGCAGCAAGACAAAGATGACCTTTTTTGCCAGCCTTCTGCTGAGTCTGGAGTTTGCTCAAGATACTTTGTTGATGAGCAGCACTGAGGCTTAGAAGAACCTTGCTTAAATGCAAACTGATGGGTGGTGTCTAGTAACTACCGGGCACACTCCACCTCCTTGGAAGGGGACTGGAGAGAATCAAATGCAGCCAACAGGGGCAGAACCCGTACTTGCTGCATCTAGCAGGCAAGAAGGAGCCTGCTGTGGTCCTCAAGAGCATGTTGCTGCTTTGTGGTGGTGGTGATGGGGCTGCTGCTGCTTTAAGACCAGCACTATCTGCCTGAGTGTTTGCCTGTTCCCACATGAACACCATCAATAAACAAACAGATATTAAGAAAACACTGTACATCTCCAGCGGGAAGTTTTGAAACAAAAGGAAACATAATTGAATGGGGTCTTTTGATTTGCTTCCTATTCACTCCAAAATAAATGTGACATTGAGCAAATGAGTATGAATGGAATTCGTTTTCAGAACCACATCCATTACTCACTCATTTTTCAATTTTTTTAAAAAAATAATTATTATGAAAATGGGGGGGGGGGGATGAATTGATGTCCTTTGGATGCTACATAGGCCTAATGTATCTCTAACATAACAAGAGCTGGGGCATAACTCCCATGTTTTTAGAAGCCAGTCAAAGACCAGGCAACGTCTGAGCATGAAATATAACTGAATAATTGGTGGTGCTTTGAAAAAAGATTTAATATTTTCCTTTGGCAAATCCAACACTAGATTATTCTGCTTTTGTAATTCCATTGCTCAAGTGTGGGATGTGACGCTGGGACAGAACTGATCACTCTGAAAATCACAGTGTTCACAGTTCCAAAAGGGGAAAAAAAGAAATCAAGTTCCTAGTCCTTATGCCTATGATTTACTATTTACTTTTTTACTATTTACTTTACAAACGTTATTGGATCTGTTGGGGGATTTTTTTTGGTTGTTTGTTTATGTTTGTTTGATGTGTTTATGCCAATAAAGGTATCTATCTATCTATCTATCTATCTATCTATCTATCTATCTATCTATCTATCTATCTATCTATCTATCTATCTATCTATCTATCTATCTATCTATCTATTTATTAAAAATCTACTTCTTATGAATTGGCCCAGAGTGAAAGACAACACATGCCCCTCCCCAATAAATGGGGTTCAAAGCGAAAAATTTTATCAGCACATGCTGCACATCCCTAGTTTCTGGTGTCCTGTCCTCACAAGAAAACTGGCACTACAAATTGTCTGGAATTTCCGATCTCTCGGAAAAGTGGTGATCATGAAACAAAACTTTCATCCATCTCCCAAAGCATTTCTTGTAGCTGTGGGGTATTATATTTTCTTTTTGTGGTTCTCCATTCCTAAAGTTCACCTCCACCCTTTCTCAATTGCTGCAGTGTTGCAAGTTGAAGGCAGCTTTCACTTTTAGCCAGTGGCTGCCTGTTCCCAAACTGCGTCCTGTTCCGATGTTGCAACAGCCTTTTACAATCGCATTAACACTGCATAACGTGTGTAGCATCTGAAACAAACGCACGAGGTAGGCTGTAATCAAACCGTGACAATCTGGGGAAACCACCTAGGAATCAGTGCGGGCTTTGCAAACCTCGGCCTTGTAGACATGCATACAAAGTGAATCAGCAAGCATGTTTGGAAGCAAATTATGGTGGTAGGAAGGAAAAATGCGGCAGCTGAGTAAGGCTTAAGGGACGAGTAAGGGATGCTTTCAAAATTCTCCCCATCTACATTTCTCTCTAGATTTTGGAGAGTTACAATCTAACTGGTTCTGCTTCCAAAATGGAACCAATGTGTAAAAAGTTCTCTGAACATCCCATTTTTTCCCCCTGAACTACACTGAGCATGTGTGGTTAAGCTTTCAATACTTTCCAATCATTTCACCTCTTCTATCCTTCCATATTAACTATACACACATGCAGCTGATGACAAACAACACTGCAGAAAAGCAATCTTGCTGTGATTGTACACACAGATGCAGCAGGATTCTTTTTGTGTGGTGTTTTGCTGTTGCACATGCAGACATCATGTTGTACATGCTGCTGTACATGCAGACATCAACAAAACACTGAAAGTACCGTATTGTCCCGAGTATAAGATGCACCTGATTATAAGACGCACCCTTAACGTTTGGTGCTATTAAAAAAAATTTAATTAAATCACTGGCATTAAATTGCAACAGCCTGATTATAAGACGCACCCCTAGTTTAAAAACTTAAATTAGGAGACAAAAGTGAGTCTTATACTCAGACCAATACGGTAAACCAAAAGAAGAGAAATTTGGGGTGCTCTGTGCATGCTCTTATTCCAGATTCAATATTAGAAATGCTCCCAGTTAAAATCAGGAATGCAGGAACTCATCCCTGCCTCATCCCAAACTCATAGAACAATGAAGAATGCATCATCTTAGGTAGATCCAATGTGATCCTTCTGTACAGAAAGGACCTACCTGTGTATCAGGGGATGCAGATAAAGTACTGGAATGTTTAACTATCATATGAGAGCTGGACCATTATAATATCTAAGGTTTAGACATTTCAGAAAGAAACAAAAAAGGTACTGTATTTTCAGAAAGTTGGAGGCAATGTTTAATTGTTCAGAAAAAATGTACTGGAGCTCAGTTCTTGACGGGATCCCTCCTGTGTATCCTGGAAAGAAGCCCTGTTCCTAAGTCTATAAGCACACAGGCTGCAAATGCTCAATGGTGAGGGAAAGGAATCTTCAGAAGTACTTGGTCCAAAATGGGAACCTGGTGGTGGTGCTAAATGGGTGCAGTTAAAGGAAGAGAGGGGGTCCACAAAATCAACAATACCTTTGAGACAGTCCCTCTAGTTACATCACTGAGTGCCAATGATGTGTCGATCACCGGTGTATAAACTCTCCAATAACTATGAGCCAGTACAGAAGTAAATTCTTTTCATATGGTAGAGTTACTTTTTAAAGCTTTGCTGGGACAAATGGCCGCCATTACTAAGGGTCTCTTGGATGCAACATCACTCATCAGAATTAGTTCAGTTTGCCGTAAGGGAGCTGATCAGACACATCAGATAGCTGATCAGCTACAGGGTGATCTAACACCATTTGGATGCCGTGCAAACAGGAAAACCTGAGCACCACCAGAGACGACACAACACAAGACCTCGGTGAACAGGCACTCTTCCCGCTCCCAGATATCCCCTCCATGTGTTAAGTGGTGAGTACCCTCACATATGTGCACACATTTAACTGGAGTCTCCATAAGTGAAAAGCAATGACACAAACAAACAAGGGCAGCTTGCATAAGCTGGGAAATCCTTGAGTACATTGGAATTAGCCGGGCTTGTTAAACCTCTTAATAAACAACAGAGGGTATGTGATACTATTAGCCTAAATACACTCAAAGGCCACCTTTAATGCCAGCAAGTCTCTATCTGAAAAGAAGGAAACCTGGTTCCACGAAGTAGTCAGGGTGAGACATATTGAGTTTGGCGCTATCACTATAAATTATCTCCATCTGTCCAAACCCTGCTGTCCAGAGAGGAGATAAGAACCTAAGAAGAGCGCTATTCAGATATGGTATCAGGCAGAGGGTGTTTCCCAACCTCATGACCAGAATCCTTAACCTGGAGATGGCGGAGTTGAACCCACTGTCTCCTCTACAGGCACACACAAATGTCCCATCACTGACCTCAACCCCTCTTCTCCCAGAGGTTGCAACTCTTCACTTCAGCTGGTCACACAAGGTCTTCCCCCTAACTCTGCCATTTCCTTGTCACCCTTTTCAAAGCCATCATAGTCAAGTTCACCCATTTACCCCGAGTGTCGCACAAACCTCACAGAGGGAACGCAATTGGCTTGACTGAGGCCAACCTGCCAGGGAACACGCTTCAGGCAAGTGAAGCAGCCGATTAGCTCCAGCCTTTATGAAAAGAAATACAATTATCTACAGGAAACGGACAGCACATCAGAACACATTATCTCCGAGAGCGCGAGAGAGCTTGCGAACGGAAAAGGTTAAGGGTGTGAAGAAAAAGTTCTTCCAGTCAAAATCCTGCACCATAAATAATGAAACGTTCCGTGCCTTAGACCCTCAGCTTTCTCTCCAGCTCTGACATCTAGTTTCATCTTTTTGGCTATAAAAGATTCATGGGCTCCCTTTTTTATTTTATTTTTTTATCTCTCCTTCTTGCTTTGCTCTTAGAAAACAGCATGCGCTAAGTCAGAACTTTCCATTGGGTGAATGTGAAGTGGGCACCCACCCTGCTTCTCCTTCAGCCTAGACCAGGCTGTCCCAGGGGGAATGGCCCCCTCAGGCTCTAACATTTATTTTCTGACATTTCAGACTATTTGTCCGGGAGAGCTGCTTTCCTGAGATCAAAGACGGAAAAGCTCACTGCTTGGGACTCTTGCTTCCTTCCGTTTTTCTGTGGCCAAAAAAAAGGGGGGGGGGAAATCAGCTAACTGTCCATCTTGATGGTTCTTTATGCTCCCTTACCTCCATATTAGCCACAACAGCAAAATGACTTGCAGTTTTCTGTGAGTTGGAATGTCTGTCAGAATCTGCAGCATCAGTCCTGATGCATCCTGTGGGGCTTCTCAGATGTTCTACAACACCCTTGCAAAGGTATTCTCTGTTTTCTAGCAGCAGCAGCAGCAGCAGCAGCCGAGTTCTCATGGAGGTGCTAAAACTGTGTCTGGGGCGGGCGGTACTACTCCTTACTTCTTGTAAGCACTCAAGACCAAAAACGTCTCCATAACAACCCACCCAACACATACATAAAATGTGCCTCCACAAAGGCAACGAGTGCATCAGAGAAAAGCCTGGCATGCTAATTTCTTACATGCAGGGAAGGGCTGATTCTTGGTCTAGAGGTGCATTTCATTCTGTGAGCCCTTACCTGCCACCTGAAACCCAGATACAGACTGACTATCTCAGTGAAAGCTAGCAGGAGTCTGGTGGTTGCTGGAGATAGAGCACTGTCACCCTAACAGCACAGAGGGCTTTGTTGGGATGTTTGTTTCCCTAATGCATATTCCACAGAAGCAGAACAGTTTACGAAGTGTACAGTGTGTTATATATATAAACATTTATTACATGTTTATTCTCCAAAACGTTCAGGGTGGGATGGCTTCCACCACCACCACCGACACTGAGAGAGGGTTACTTACTGGCCACCCAGTGAGTTTCATGGCTACGTGGAGATTTGAACCCTGAAACATGAGTATTGCACACACTTTGATTCACACACCTTTTGCTGTCCTTGCCCCAAACAGGAACCTTCAATAATGCAGCTCTTCCCACTCCAGGTTCCAGAAATCCCAGCTCTCCAGAAATTTATTTATTTATTTATTTTATTTTCACATTTTTATACCGCCCTTCCTCCAAGGAGCTCAGAGTGGTGTACATATTTCCTCCCCTCCTTTTTTTGTCCTCACAACAACCCTGTGAGGTAGGTGGGGCTGAGAGATAGTGACTGGCCCAAGGTCACCCAGGAAGCTTCGTGGCTGAGTGGGGATTTGAACCTGGATCGTCCAGGTCTAAGTCCGACTCCCAAACCACTACACCATCACTACACCATCATGATGCCCCTTCCTTCCAAGGATGTTGGTGACACTTAACTGCAAGTGACTCACACGTAGGTACTCAACTTACCTGTGCCTTGATGGAGTATTTTTGCTCAACTGTGTGAGTCACTAGGCAGAATAGTATGAAAGTTTTATTGGAATTTACCCTGAGCACACTATCTGGGCTTGAACATTTGCCGGCACACAGAAACTAGTCAACAGACCAAGGAGGAGGTGTGACACCCCAGGAGGAACAAGGTAGCACTGCATTTGGGTCTTGATTTGGCACGCCTTTGTCATAGTAAACCCGTAGAAAGCTGAGATGGTAGTTTCTCAAAGCTTTCCCCACATTATTTTCTCTGCCAAGCAAGCCCATGCTTATCTTCCATGGAATCTCTGATTATTCTGGGGCACATTTCCAATATATGTGGGGCAGCAGCCAGGCTTGCTAGGCTTTGCTATTGTCCCACGTGAACTAATATAGTGTCCTGCTGCCATCATTGGTGCCAATGCAGCCACGCTGGTGGAGCATGTGCTGAATCTAATCAGACAGCTGGCAGGAAGTTACTCCCCACCCCCACCCCAGTAGGCTGCTCGACTACCTATGGGTCTCCTTGGACATACACCAGCCATTTTGTGCCACTGTAAAAGACTTTGCGCTGCTGGAATGCTAGCTTGCAAGAGAGGAGGAATAAACTGTCTTTTAGGGAAGACTGTCAGCCATGATTGAGCTGCTCACTAACAAGCTTCTGAGGAACCCCAGGCCTCTTAGGAACACAGTTTGAAAACTCAGGCTTAGACAAATACAGTACATGGCTAGCTGAACAAGTCCCCATGTTGTTGCTGAGAGAGAGAGAGAGAGAGAGAGAGAGAGAGAGAGAGAGAGAGAGAGAGAGAGAGAGAGAGATATGCATTCTTCAGGCCAAGAGTCTGGTGTTGCCTTTGAAATCTGGATTTCACTCCACTTTCCTTCCCTGTTTATGAGCCAGCACCTCAAATACTGCCTTGTAATTCAGATTAACTTTGGATGTGTGTGCGTGCGCATGCGTACATACAAACTGAGGTCCTCTCTCATTCTTCTCAATTAATCCCTTAGAGATTAGCAAGAAAAATGTAATGCAGTTTCTGGATAAACATATTCATTATTTATCTTCAGTAACAAGAAGAATGTAATTACGACTACAGCAGTTCTGCACTTTTTAACCATCATTGCTATTTTCCGGAACAAGTCTTAGAACAGCTATAAGAATCAAAAGGTGAAACCAGTAGATGCAAACACACTCTACACACTATCCGTGTGATAGATCTCTTGCTGAACTGTAGTATTTCATCCCACAGGTAGAGGACTGTCTGTCTGAATGCTCCCCCATTTAAAATGCTAGTTGAAAACTGGGAGGTCCTGGCATGATCAGAAGCAAACGCTGAAAAAGACGCGACATTCACACCAAGCCTTGTTGTTTTCTTTCCCCACTATTGGGGAATCAAAAGGAAGCTTAAGATTCTTTCTTCACGTGTTACATGAGTTACACACTTGACCACATTCGCAGCAAAATCCAGCGCAAGGACCTGGCAGGCGGTCCACGGCTGATGGCTGTTCTGCCACCGGGCTGGATGTCTACTCGGTCAAGGTGATGCTCGTCCCCTTCCCCAGGTGTAAAGCCAGGCCAGCCCGATTGGCCTCCTCGGATTTCCGCCAGCTAAATAGCTGGCGGAAGTAGAGGAAGCCGTGTAATGGCCTAGCCGGCCCGGCGGGAATGAGGATATCCGAGGCCATCCCCTGCCCCCTCCTGGGCCGGCTAAGCCAATGGCCCCCCTCCCTCGCCCGCCGAAACGCCCCCGCCAGACCCCGACTTACCTCATCCGGTGGCCGCATGGGCGCTCCGGCAATGGAGCAAGGGAGGCCAGCATCTGCGCCGGCCTTCCTTGCTCCCGAGTCTTCGTGAACATGCTTTACGGCACATTCGCGATGTCTCCCGGCGACAGAACGCTCGTTCTGTCGCCGGCTTTTCGTTCAGGATTGCTCACTTAGAAACATGCCCTGAACAGTCTGTGGCTTAAGCTGGCCATCTGTATTAAATCCAAAATTAATACTCAAAACAAACCTAAGCCATTCATTGCTGATCCCAAACTCACACAGCACTCAAAATCAACTTTGGAATTGTGCAATGACGCTTCATTGCCTTGTTGTTTGCCAGTCATCATTTGCAAATTTATAATGCCCTATTTGCCATCCATTATTTCAATATTTAAGTAATGCAGGGCTGACAGTCATAAGGTACGCAACTAGTTTGTTAAATATTAAAATAATGGCTTGGGAAGTCATGAATTATTGCAGAGCCACAAAATACGGCTCACAAATTGTGAATTTACAAGCCTGGGGCTGCCGATGGGTCTCTAAGCTGATTTAACAACAGTCCCTTCAAAACTCATTTAGGTTTGACTCAATATTCTGGAACGTGAGGGGAAGAAAAAAACCCACCGGCTTGCCATTACTACTTCTGCAGGCCAACACGCACTGTTGCTCTGCTCATGGCAATTCTATTTTGTAAAGCGCTAGGCGTCTCAAACTGGTGACTGGCAATCGTCTTTGAAACACCTTAATTTCTGTGCCACCACAACAGCTTGTCAGAAGAGCGAGATGCTGGTCTGCTCTCTGCTGTATTGAGGTACAAACCAAGCAGCTGGACGGAAGGAGGTGCGACAATGTAAGGGACTATTAGGTCAATTTCATGCAGCCCTGTAAAGCCACAGAATATGACCTGGCTACATGGTCTGAGCAGTTCATCTCTTGAGTGCAAAACGACAGCTGGAACCAACATTTATAAAAAGTGAAATCAAAGTAATTTCATCTCACTGTTGCTAACTTTGAACGATGCTCAACAAGGTCTCAGGAAGAAGGATTTCCCAACACTGCCATGAGAATACTTTTTTTTTTCCCAGCTGGAGATGCTGGGCATTGAATCTGGGACTTTGCACAAATAAAACATGTGCTCAGCCACTGAGATTTGAGCCCACTGTACGTAATAGCCCACCTGCGTTTAAAAGAGCGGTGGCAATCAGCAATCACCTTCAATCAGAGCTTCTTGCACTGTGTCCTAAGGTCAGGTCTTACTCTCTGAAGGATGAAGCTACTCTGGGGCAGTGATGTAGACTTGAATCTATTGACTCGGACTCGGGTCAGATTCAAGTCGCATCAATGACTCGACTCGGACCTGACTCGGTGATTGTGACTCGAAAGACTCGACTCGAGACTTGGAGCCTTTTATGACAAGTCAAATTTTCTTCAGGTTTAAATCCATTTTTTCCCATTAAATAGATAGGGACTTGCAACCAAAGACTCGGGACTTGGGGGCAAAGACTTGGGACTTGACTCGAGACTTGGAGTCAGAGACTTGATCCACATCCCTGCTCTGGGGCTCCTGTTTACACATGCCTGGAATGAGATGAGAAGGTCCCAGGTTCATTCCCTGCCAGGGCTGGGATGTAGCCAGATCAGGACCCCTGTCTGCAATACTGGATAACTGTGGTCATTTCTGTGAAGACAATAACATTGAGCTAGCTGTACTAATGGTCTGCCTTGGTAGAAAGCAGCTTCATATGGTCAATCAAAGGCAGAGCTTGGTGGAATTTGTTAGGTCCAGGGCAAATATAGGATTTCAAATGGGAGTGAGTGAGAGTTCCGCTGGCCAACCCCCTCCCTGTTGTTGTCAATTCCACCTGTTGTACACAGGATGGAACAACAGGAAGAAACAGCTTGGTCAAAGGTACAAAACAGGCAAAGGTGCTGTCATATATCGACATCATAAAAATCATGTGAACTTATGCAACGCTTTCAGAAGCATGCATGGCACCTTGCTCAGCAGTTTAGTGAGGGCAGATGGGGAAGTGAAATGGAAACATGACAGCATCTTACTGGCTCTTTGCCAGCAGTCAGGCAGTGTGACACATATTCACCTGCTGAAAACAGCTGGCAGAGGAAGGAGAAAATCAGAGACCTGCAACACGAGCTTCCAAGCAGGAAAGTCTATCTGAACATGGAATTGAAGCAGCAGGACTCTTCTGGATTTGCCAGTGTCCCTGGTAGAGGGAGGAAGAACTAACAGCCTGCTTTGGGGTGCAAAAAGGACTCGCCCCTGCACTGTCCACTGCACCCACTCACAGTAGCGTCACTAGGACGCGCGTCACCCTGGGGCAGGGGGCGCGCGTCACCCTAGTGATGCTATGACATCGCGGCGTGGAGGGGTGACCCGGCTCCCCCCTAGCATCGCCCTCTGGACGCTCCGAGGCCGGCCCGGGAGCCGGCCTCGGAGCGTCCGACCCCGTCGACCCCATATAGCACGTTCATCCGGGTATTTTTTGAATTTTTGCGCATGCGCAGACCGTTTTGAGGGCAAAAGGCCCTCAAAACAGTCTCTGTGCATGCGCAAACATTCAAAAGCGCCGACGGGGTCGGATTCTCCAAGGCTGGCTCCCGGGCCGGCCTCGGAGCGTCTGGAGGGTGTCGCGCGTCGCGGGGGTGCGCGCGTCACCCCGTGGCGCGCGTCACCCCCTGGCGGCCCGCCCCCCCCTGCCACACTCCAGTGACACCAGTGCCCACTCACCAGGCACCGAGGAAAACCTAATTAGATATTGAACAGAAGGAGAGAAAAACATCTGTTCTGGGTATCAGCGGGATGTACTGTATGCTATTTGAAAGCCAGCTTTGGACATCAAAGGGACAAACCACTTCCCGAGAGTGGTGTCTTTCTGCTTGCTCATTAGGGACTACCGTGAGACCATCAAAACCTTCTTTTCCCCCAGGACAGCTTGGCAAAACCACTTGAGCAACATCTACTGATGTCAGTTCAAACAGTTCCCATCCTGAAGATCCCTCTGAAGTTCTCATGCAGTCTCACGGACAGTAGGAGGTTGGCGTGATAATAAGGAGATGGAGATGTTGTATACCACGGCTGCCATTGAGCCTTACATAGCCAATGGGCAAGGCCTTTCCAGTGCGGCATGATGACTGACAGACCAGAGGAAACCTTCCGTTTCAGCCTGGAGGCTCCTCAGGACCTTTTCAATTCCAAAGAAGCAAAGAGGTCAAGGCCAGGTGACATGCATTTATCTTTATCTATGAGCTACTTTTCCATTCATATTTGTTGGTTCAACAGAACTGTCCTCGATCATGACAGAGTCTTCCAGGGACTTGTGTACATCTCAAAGCTCTAACAAGGCCTCCAGGGAAAGCGAAACCACCAGCAGGAACATTCCAAACATCCTTCAGTAAGCAAGATACAGAGAGCTGAAGACAGCTTCAGACTTCTGATTGAACACATAAACATGCACAACACAAAAACCCACTCAACTTTGTTGCCAGCATGAAAGGGCATGTCCTAATATGCCCTTAAGGATTCTCTGCACCCTCTGCTTACTCTCTGTGGATGGCTTCACACGGCCAATTCCTGACATGCCAGAACATAAAGCAGCCACAGAAATTTCAACCAGAAGACACACAAGGCAAAGATGATGGTTCTTCCTCACAAGAAATGTCACAGGAATTTTGAAAGAGGGCCACACAAGAGTTTCAGTAAGACTAGTAACGTTTCTCAAGGACATTCTGTGCATCCAAAGATGGTGATCAGATTTTGCCTCCCTGGAATTGCGACACGTGGGCAATTTTTGACCTACAATGTGATATTGGTGTTTCTGCTTGCCACCAAAATTTCATTCATAGTGAAATGGTGCTGGCTCCTTTGCAGGCAAAACGTTGGGAAATTGAGAGAACCTAAAAGATAGTTTCAGTAAGATCTGCATGATCTTTCAAATGGAATTCTGTGTATGCCAAGATTGTTACCAGATTACAGGTATACTCAGGTATACTCAGAGTATACTCTGAGTATACCTGAGTATACCAGTATACTACAGGTATACTCAGAGCTAATTTAGGAGTTTCTCCTTGAGCTTCTGAGCAGTTTCTAGGGAAGTCAGAAAAATTAAATTACACAATGAAATTTCTAGACGGACTGATTCGGAATGAATGGATTTACAGAAGTAGGCCATGCGGAGAGAGTACCTAGATGTCACACAAGACAACCTATTATCCACCACTATAATCTCTAGTGATCCCTTCTGAATTTAGTAAACATCAACAATACATTTATAATGTACGGATCTATTGCATACTGCAGCTTTCATCCATTACAGAACTCAAGTATTCTTCTAAGGATTCTCCCATCCAGGCACTGACCAAATCCAGATCTGCTTAGCTTCTGCAAGGTAGATGCATCAGATCACAGGCCTCTTAAAAGCTTGAAGAACTTTTGATCACAGTCAAGAGGACTAGAACGATGATTCTTTTTAAAGGAAACCTGGGATACAATATTTCAGCATCAGCAAATGTCATGGTAGAACATCTGTCGTTATGTTATTGATTACTAGACCTCACTAGTCATGTATCTCTGTAGTGCATGCAATCTGCCCACTACTGGTATCCCCAAACCAATCT
Source organism: Plestiodon gilberti rubricaudatus (assembly GCA_026170595.1). Classification (NCBI taxonomy): domain Eukaryota; kingdom Metazoa; phylum Chordata; class Lepidosauria; order Squamata; family Scincidae; genus Plestiodon; species Plestiodon gilberti. The sequence goes on from JANXHW010000007.1 coordinate 7,183,180, forward strand.
GATCAACAAACATGTGGACTAAGAAATGGTTTACACACGAATGCACATGACTTGTTGATCACCTTGCAACAATTTGAAACATCATCACAAATTAAAGCCTACAGATAGAAATTTTGGTACCGGTACCCATTGCCAGCCTGCTTGCCACAATGCCTGAACTAAGTTTCAGCCATTTTAGGTAGGAGCAAGACTCCAGCTTGTCAGAGATGCATTAGCACAGCAGATGCTGCACCTACCTGTGTGGAAACAAGAAGACAGAGGGACAAGGTCTCCATAGCATGAAGAAATTGCATCAGTAGGAAATAGAGACCGAGGAGCCCATAAACTTGGAGGTCCTCCTAACATGCTCACATATTCTCATTATGTCTTAATCAGAACCTACTCAAATTAGGACATAGGTTATGACGAGTTTCTTCCCAATACAATTGGCTTATCATTGTTGCTGGAGAAGGAAAAAAAGGCTAAAGGCTGCTTTTCCCCAAAGAGAGGGCATCCATACAAGATGTTTGGCCTATATCATTCACCAACTTCAAAGACACCACGGGAATATCTCCAGAGGGCTTCCTGTGCCTAGCCAACAAGGAAACTCTTTGGAAAACTCACCAGCTACATTGACTTGAATCTTTGTGAACTCTCTCAATAAATGATATTTTATTTTCATATTCATATGATCGGAATTTGTTGGGGATCAGTTATAGCTCTGCTTCACCCTGCTCAACGACAGTCTCCCTTCACATCACCTCAAACACAGGGATAGAGTCAGTTCACACATTTGGCTGCCAGTTATCAAGTGTTGAGTCACCACCTGGTGTATACATGTATGTGTGAACCTCCTCAAAGTTGAGTAGTTTTTCACCCTATGTCAGAAAACTCCACCTCTTCCTACAAAGTGCACGTCACACGTGGTGTTTGGATTTCACAACACCCCCAAAAGTAAAGGAGACGTTGTTGGGAGTTTTATTGATTTTTGCTTTCAAAAGAAGAGACGCAGTGCAGCAGTTTAATTAGAAAATAAAGTGTTTATTAAGAAACTAGACATCAAAGACCCCTAGAGTCTCTGTGAAAGGGGACGTTCCCATTTTCATAGCACAAGATGATAGACATGGCAAGAGGGGAAAAAATGATCAGAGAGATGAAGGAGTCTTGATGGAAAATGAGGTAATGATTTACAATAATCCAAACTGGAAACAAACAAACAAAAAAATCCATAGACTCACTACTTAAAGCCACCAATTGCAAATGCCCAAGGCCTGGCTTTCTTTCCTTTTCAGCATTAAGGAACCACTGGAGACTTTTCAACTGCTTAAGTCAGTCATTCCCAAGCCGTGTCCTGTGAGAGAACTGCTAGCGTACCGTGATAAAGAAATGCAATGATTCAAGGCTCCTGTGAGTCCAGCATACCTACTCACAGATAAGGCCACCTTCTGCATTGTGAATAATCCAGTGTTAGGCCTTCCAATAGCCTCCATGGGGGGGGGGGAGGAATTCTGCTCTGTCTCTGCGGCAGATGTGTTTAGATCATTCCATCATTTCTGGTACAGAAACACAGCAGAATTAACTGTGCCCCCCCCCCCCCGGAGCCTGAATATGGAGTCTCTGCGTGAATTACTGCTCTGGGTATACCTTTGATGGCTGCCCGATCAGAGGCACCCCCCAAACGGAAACTCGAGAAGTGAGGACTGGTGATGTCACAAAGTGGAGGTATGGTGATGTCACAAGACTTTCAACGGATTGACCAAAAAAAAAAGTTTTGATTGACCCCAAACAGATCTGCTTCCTCATCTCCTTTCAGGCCAATTGGAGGAGGTGGAATAATATTCCAGCAGCACATAATCAATTTTGAATGGAGGGGAGGAGGGAAGAGGCAGTAGATGTGGTGGATGCCTGGAGATTGCACTACTGGGTCAGACAGCCAAATGCAGCCCTCCAGAGCTTTAGACTCAAGCCAAAAGACAGAGACTTAGCAACCCTAATGCCTCCATCCATTCAAGAATGCACATCTAGAATGAGACTCATGCAGAAACACTGGATGGGTGGGGTAGGTTTATTTGCAAGAGGGTAGGTTTTATCCTTAATCGTTTGGGGTTCACCTTGAAAACCTGAATGTAAGTAGAACATCTCTGAATAATTTCTGCTAGTTTTGTGCAGCAGAAAACCCTAAATTCAAATTGTGCGAATCAGTCATGTACGAAATTGTCTGGGGCAAGCCTACGACAATTGCAGCCTAACCGACCTCATAGAGCTGTTGTAAGGTTGCACTGAGTTTCTTGGAAGAACAGTGGGGAGCAAAAATAGCAAATATATAGAGGAAACCTCCAAACATTAAGAGGAAACGTTGTTGGGTAGCAGAGTGAGGTGTGCGTCTGACTGTAACCACAGCTGCCAGAAGCTTGGGAAATACTGGCTGAAGTTGATCACAGTGGGGAGAACTGTATGGCATTGTATGACTAACATAAACACCAAAACAGGGCATTTGGCCCTAAACTGGCCTTAGATCTGGGTTGCAAAACAAGCAAGACAATGGTCATGTGAATGTAACCCACGCTGGAAATCAAGCTCACTCATGCTCACTTTCCCAGCATGCCCTGTTTTGACAAAGAGCCTCTCAAAATTACACTTTGGTTAATATTTTGGTTTTCGGTCCTCACTGAATCCCAAATGACTCAGCCCCCTGGTCGTGATGTGGTGAGGCATCCTCACGTGTACATTGTTGTTTGCATTAGAATGGCTGGTCTTTATACTCAGTTCATCTGGTTATCTGAGTGAACTGGCCAAATAAGAAATAAAATGATGGATGGCTCCCAGAGGTCTCCCTTGCAGAAATCTGATCAAGGAACATTCCGACAGATTCCTGGAACTTGCATGAAAGGGCACACCCAATGCCAGTAAAATGTCTTGTTCTTGAAACTCTGTTCTGTTCTGGTACCCCTCTCCCTGTTCCTCGAGAAGTAATCAATGAAAATGAGCACTTCTGAAAATTGCCTAGAGTGGCGAGGACATTTTATGATGTCCATGGTTCAACTGGAGATGACTGGTGAAGGGTTCATGTTTCTCGGCCTCATGTCAAACAACTTACAATGTCCTAGCTCTGTGCAAGCTTTAAAAAAAAACCTGTCCAAATTAATGGGTTTATGTAAGCAAACCTTACTATAAGTATGTTTGACTCAGAATCTATAGGGGTGAAAAAAGAACTAAATATATATATTAAAAAAAATATATATATTGATCCAAGGCCAGAATCAATATGTGTGTTTATGCCAGAGAATAAGCAACAGAATTCTTATTCAGATCCCCCTTTGCTTAGTTTGTATGCCTTGAGCCAATCATTCGGTGTGCATGACTGAATTATAATACAGCTCTAACTTGGTGAGAAAGAAATGGGAGGTGATGGTGGTGGAATAAGGAGCTGGGAAGGCAGCAGAGATTGTTGGTTCACAGATGTTGAGATGAAAAGACTCTTGAATGCCTTCTGCGCTTCTCTCGCTGTCCTACACCTGTTGACATCTCGCCGCCCTACAACACCACCCATCGTCCGTATAGGTGTGGAGTCCAGAGCTCACCGCCTCCCCCCGCACCTCCCATCCCCAGATAAAGGCATTATACAAGCAGCAGGGAAGAGGCTGATGTACAAAAATGGAACACTGAGATAGCTGAAGAGCGGCTCTAACGCACAAAACACACGCACACACAAACAGAAAATCCTCCTAGGACATTTGTATTTGAAACAAAGCCACTGATATCTTTTCCTCTGAGTAGAGTAGCACAAATTCCCCATCGTCGATCTTAACATTGTTTTCTGTGCAACAGCTTGAGATTAGGCAGAGGGGGGGTTGGGGACAGAAGTGGGGTGGAGGGGGGGCTGCCTGTTGTTCTTACCGAGGGTCTTCACTCTGTTAAAGCATCTTCCGTCCTCCCCATCTCCTCTTGCTTTAGGGCATCTTCCATGACCTGGCCCCAGTAAGCGATTGATGGCAAGTGGCCTTAACACAACGTTGTGATGTCACAAGAAGGACTCAAGGCAAGGAAGACCACAGCGAAAGTTGCTGGATTCCAATTGGCCTGTTTGGTTCTTTTGAAAGCAAAGTGCAACTACTCAGATGATTCCGTCAAGGTGCTTGATCTTCTTTTTAGAAAGAAAAAAAAACACTTCCATTTGTTGCTCTGCTTTGCTCTTGTTGTGCCTTGCAGGAACACCGTGACCAACAGAGGAAAAGAACACAGTGACCAAGAGAGGAAAAGAACAACCCTGTGATCTGGTGACAGGAAAAAAAAAATAACCCCTTGGTTTTTACAGCATGGTGCAGACTGAGGTCCAGACGCACAAGGCGGGTGGCTTTGATCCGTATACAGACCAGGCTTTCCCACTGTGTCCCGCAATTCTCAAAGGGCACAGCCAACACGCTTGACCTCAGAACAAGGACCCTTTCAAGGAGGTTTGTGATTTGATTTTTTTTGTCTTTCGCCTGTTTTTTGTTTTTTTGCACAGTTGTTTGCATTTTTAAAAGCCATGACGTCCTTTGCTGAAATAAACACTGACATCCTCAACATAAATGCCATGGTGGTTAAGAGGGTGAGAATGTCCAGGGAGGGCTATTGGATTCAACATAATTTCTCTGAAACCTAAAGCAAGGAGGAGGGTTGGGGGGGAACAAAGGAAACAAAAACAGAAGAGAGAAAAAAGAAAGGGAAAAAAGGGGAAAAAATAAAGTAACCTCACAAAACAAAGGTCAAAACTATAACAGAACAGAGAGATAGTGACATACATATAATTACTGAAAAATCACCAAAGGGGTAACCCAGCAGATTGCCTACAGTTGGTACATCTTCATGCTGTCTCCTCAACTGATACCTTTTCCATGCATCAGATCTTTTTTTTTTAAGCTTGCATTGGGAAAACACATTATTAGTTGTTTAGGCATTTGAGAACACAATCTGGGTGAATGGATTTATGATGCTCATATAGAAGTTGGGAGCAGGTATTTAGTTGTTCCGTTTATATCAGCCTGTGGGGGAGCAGCCTTTGGGGTTAACAAGAAGAGATCATTGCAACTCACATCAGCGGTGGGATAGAGGAAGGTGGCGAGAGACTCAAGATGAAGCGCACCCCGAATCTGCCACCCCCTTGGGCCCCTCGCAATCCACCGCTGATGCAATCCTGTTCACCTTGCCTCATGGTTGGGCCGGCAGTGAGTTGCCTTATGAAGACTGAGACGAAGTCTGGGATGAGAACCATCTGGTTCTACATATTCTTACTTTTTAAAATTGTCCCTAATTCAGAGTCTTTAGGGGATGAATAAAGTCCTCTGCCTCATTAAAAAAAAATACATTGACATTTCCTGCTTTTTGCACAGTTCCTTAGGCTGAATTTCTCTTAGATGAATGAGCGCACCAAACCTATGAGAATCTAGGGGTGCATAAGCTAGTGAATGTATCAGCAGGGTGGCATGGCTAAGCAGCTTACTCCTGCTCCTACATTCCCCACGTTTAATAAATAGGGAGTCATAATATCTAAATATAGCTTGTGTGTGTGTGTGTGTGTGTGTGTGTGTGTGTGTGTGTGTGTGTGTGTGTGTGTGTGTGTGTGCGTGCGTGCGTGCGTGTGTGTGTACATAAGAACATAAGAAGAGCCCTGCTGGATCAGGCCAAAAGCCCATCTAGTCCAGCTTCCTGTATCACATAGTGGCCCCACCAGATGCCTCAGGGAGCACAAGACAACAAGATAACCTGTTTCCTGTTGCCACTCCCTTGCACCTGGCACAGAGAAAACCCACTTCTAAAACCAGGAGGTTGCTTATGGCTTGTAACCTGTGATGGTCTTTTCCTCCATGAATCTGTCCAAACCCCTTTTAAATGCATCTAGGCCAGGTGCCATCACCACATCCTGTGGCAAGGAGTTCCACAGATGAATTACATGCTGGGTAAAGAAATATTTTATTTTGTCCATTCTAACTCTCCCTCCACTCAATTTTAGTGCATGTCCCGTGGTTCTGGTGTTGTGCAAGAGGGAGAAGAATTTCCCTCTATCCACTCTCTCCATCCCATGGATAATTTTATAAGTCTCAATCATGTCCCCCCTCAGGTGCCTTTTTTCTAGGCTGAAAAGCCCCAGATGCTGTATGACGTGTGTGTGTGTGTGTGTGTGTGTGTGTGTGTGTGTGTGTGCGCGCGCGCACGCGCACGTGTGTGTGTTTTAATTAGTATTTACTGTATACAATACTTTTCCTAAGAGCTTAGAGCCCTTCACTTATATCATTTCTGTAACTTTTACAACAATCTTGTAAGCTATTTTTTTTCCTTTTTCAGAAACTGTGGTGGAGTAGCTGAAGCTAAAGAGATAATGGATTGCCTGCGACCATCTGGTGGTTCCATTCAGATGACCCTTCAAACCATTATTTGAAGGATCAAAGAGGCAAATACGCCCCTCCTGCACTCTTACGTGCAGCTTCACTGTCATTTTCTTCTTGAACACTAACCAGAGTTTGCCATAATATCTGGGTTGGCAAATGATGGGTTGTGTTTGCCCTCCAACCCAGAACGGGAAACCCACAACTGTGAGTTGGAGAAATTCTCTGGACTGAGCCAGTGATTTCATGGCTGAGATGAGATCTGAAACAGACCTTACCACTCCTGCACATATTCATATCCACGACAACACCTCGGCTTTCTACATCCTGCAAAATGAAGCCAATCCAATTTCCTTTGTCCCAGATCGTATCCATGAGTTGTACCTATTTAACAGGCACAGCACTCTCTTCCTTATCTAGCATTTGGGTTTTTTTTGTGCATATTAAATCTCTGTTTAATCCTGGAGATTACCTTCCCAGTATAGCTGACTGGCACAGGTCTAGAGCTCAGTGCACTGAATTTTGGAATTCTGAATGTTTTACTGACTGAGGAGAAGCATTAAATTCTTATAAAAGATGAACAGCTTTACGGCACCTCAACTGGCAACCTAAATGGGAAATATGGCCTTGGGGTTAAGCAAAACATTGATATTAATAGCTCAGAAATTAAATTCTACGATGGGGCATGCTGCTAGATCTCCATGGAAATGGCCTGCCCATTCGGCCTGCCCTCTTCCATGCCATGAACTCTTTTTGAATGTAATGTAAAATATATGTAGGTATTTGACCCTATTTGAAAAGTTGGAAGCTATGTCAGAATGTGCAGAAAGCTTCAGCCTTTCCTTACCCCAAAGCCTGCATCAGGTAAGGCTGGCAAATGCTTTCAGTGAGGGATATCTGAAAAGCACTCACTAGGAGCTAGTAGAAAACTGTATAAACCCAGTAATAGCTGATTCAACCAGCTTCTGAAAGGGCAGCCAAAATGGAACCTTAAGGAATGCAAATTATTGCCGAGTCAAAAATTCTCACAAGAATTTTCTCGGTATTGAATTTGAGCAAAACAGGGAGTGAAGGAAGAAGCTGGGGTCATTTCCAGGGGAGCCTAAAGAAATCTGAGAAAGTCTACAGAAGAAGGTTGCTTGTTCATGGCGTGGTATGTGTGTAATTTTTTTATCTTTTTTTTTTTTTTGCACGAAGGCAGCAGCAAGCAGCAGTACTGACTTGTTCTCAGAAGTCTGCTCTCACTGGCAGCCATGAATTTACCCCCCAGAATTCAGCACAAATAATGGCTACATTATGACATAGAGTCATTTCAAGGAGGCACCTGAGGAAAAAATGGTAGCTGCCAGTGGGCTGAGAAATTTCAAAGAATTGATCAGCACCTCCTGAAAATTGGCCTCCCAGTTTTGCTGCATTTTGGATCAGGTTAATTTGACTGTTGCAGTGGGGTGTGATTCTAGGATGAGGAATTGAGAGCTAGGGTGGAGGGGAATCTACATTATATTCAACATTAAAAACAGCCTATCAAAATTTTGTCAATAGTTCCTAATAGACTGACATCCCCTTGAGAGTGGAAAACTGCAGAATCTTTCTGACGATGCTTAGAGCATTTTCACACAGTCAGTTTACACACTTCTTACATTTGTAACACAAGCGTAAAATTTACATGGTCTAGAGGGAGCAGCGATTTTCAACATTTTTCTTCTCATGGCACACTGACCTCTATGGTCTTCTTTATGGTCTTCACCTCTTGTGATGTCACTTCCAGCTTCCAGGACTCTCCTGGGTTCTGCAGTTCTGTTTCTAAGGCAACTGCCTGTCTCTCTTCCTCTGCAGACTCCTTAGACAATTCGTTACTACAGACAGTCACCCTAGAAACAGAACCACAGAAACCGGAAGAGTTCTTCAGCAATTTTCAACCGCTGTGCTCCAAACTCCCGCGGCACACTTGCGGACCTTTCACAGCACACCGGTTGAAAATTGCTGGTCTAAAGGGTTGAGATACATTTTCTCCCTCGCTCATAATACCAGAGGTGAAGGGTTTGGAATTAACTGGCAATAGAGTGCTTTATCATTATATATGGAATTTGTTACAGGGGGTGAGACCATTGGTTTACAAAGGACTACACCAATTCTTGGAGGGTGGTCTATCAATGGCTGTCAGTTAATTAGCTAAATGCACTTCAATGTTGAGAAGCAATAGGACACTGAATACCAGCTGCTGAATGGCAAACCGAATGGAAGGGCTGTTGCTATCTTGCTTTTCTTTTCTGCCCTGCATTAAAAACAAACAAACAAACAAAAAACCCAAACCTGCAAATGCACATAACCAGGATGAGAGGGGTCATGTGTGAAAATGCTCTAGCAGTTCCTTCAAAAAAACTATTGCTCCCATGGGCTTCTTGTCCTACACCCCGTTATGTTTCGTATGGATCAGAAACCAAGATGGCTCTTGCTAGGGTTATGTCCTTGTTGTCATATGTGTGAGAGAAAATGTCATCAGTAAGCCAGAGTTTGGTAAAGAAATCTTGGCAGGTCTTCTGAAGAGAGTCACTTCTCTGTTGCCTACATATCTAGTACCTGGACATCTAAGTTTAAGAGAGTCTTGGGATGCAACTAGACGAGACAGCAGAAGATTTGGAATGAGATCTGCTGGCTTTTTTTTAATGAGTAAATACAGCCATGGGTCCCCAATTTGTATTGGCGCTAAGGGAGGAGGGATTCATCCTTCATAGCAGTTACCTGATCTGAGGCTCCAGAGGGAGAATTGCAACAGGAAACTGGGATTGGAAGACAGAGTTAACCATCCCCGGGCCTTTGGTCTCAATCCATGCCCCTCTGGCTTCACTTATCCTTTAAAATATACTATAGGAAATCCAACCACAAATCTCTAGATGTTACACCTAGGTTGGCCCTTAATTTGCAAAACATTCTTGAGAACAAAGCTGCTTGTTGGTCATGATTTTATTAGCATTTGTTTCAGAGGGGAGGGTGGGCGTCGCCATGCCGTGTCTAAAAGATAAGGCCCAAACCTATCCAAACCATAATGAAAATTTGACGAAGAAAATGGGCAAGCATGTTGAGTAAGGAGGCTATTTGTCCTCCTCCTTTGCCCGTTGTGGGCAATGACATTCTTGATAAACATGAAATAGAGAAGAAGCATGAATATGGGAAGACTTTGACAGTTGCTGATGAATACAAGGGTTTCTGGCTGGGTGTAGGTTGGTTCACACATCATGATACAATCCTAAGCAATGGTAAGGCAGTGGCTGGAAGGGAGAAGCTGAAAAGATAGGTGAAAATGACACTTCTTGTCACAGGGTGTTGTCTTCACTAATCTCCTTGTCCGAGCTATTCATCTTCTTATCAGTCATCATGATACCTCCCTTCTCTGCCCGCTCCCCACTTTTTCCATCTGGCTTTCCAATCTCCCACACCATATCCTCACCTGTAAGGAAAGCTACATTTATCCATTTGTTATGTTTGAAGTCCTGTCTTTTTTCCATCGTGGAACTTGAGGTGGAGTTCCTAGGTGGTCACCCAAGCAGGCGCTGATCAGACCTAGCTAGACCTGCTTAGCTTCAGCAAGGTGACTGCACCATGTGCCCTTAGATCATGCTCCAGGACTTGTTCTCTAGACACCCTACACCTGTCTTTAACAACACGGTGACCACATCCTCTATGGCTGCTCCCATGCTACTGGAGGTACACCCAGCTTTCCAGCCACATGATTTTTCTCTGGGCATTATTTTTGTGATATGCTTAACACAGCCTCAGATAAATCACATGGACAGAAGACTGTAGGCATTCCTCTAGCGGCACGGAGATAGCCAGGGAAGCAGCAGAAACCACACAACTGGAGGTACACGGAAAGGGCATCTGAGTGTATGTGTCACACACATTCATTTGCCACTTGCCCTCCTCAAGTCAAGCATCCATCCAGGGCCTTCATTCCAGGGCATTTGGTCTTCTCCAAACACCCTTCCATCTTAGCATTAAATGGAGGATAGTGAGGTTGGAGGGGAAAGTACACAGAAGAGAGACTCAGAAGCAAAAAGCACAAAACCTAACCCAGGAACCACGAAAAATGCTACATGCAGGGCTGCTAGACTCTTGCAATTGCTGCTAACAATTATCTCTAACATTTTGTGAATATGCTTAATGCAACATGGAGAGCAATCATATCAAATTCCAATTGCATTTCCAAGAAATGTGGGTACTTGATTTGAATTGCTTGGTAAACATGCCATTTCCTGGTTTGGTGGCCGTAAAGGTGCATATTAGGAGTTACTGGTCACCATTTTTATGTATTTATTTCACCAGAGAGAAAACCCAACAACTGGGCTCTCTTCTTTTCCTAGGAAGGGTATATGGCTTCTTCCACACTAGGAAATGATAGGTGTTTAATTTCTGCAAGCATGTGATGGTTAATATCTGAACAGGAATAGCAGGGAGTGATAGGACAGCATCAGGCATACAGGGAAAAAGAATCTCCCCAGTGAGCCAGGGGCTGTGACTGAAGAAGACTGAATGAAAGGGCTGCAAGTCACTACGTTTGCTCCCATCAGTAGAAAGGGGGCCACCACCATGTTCTCACATTTGGGAGCCAACTGTGAGGAATCACGAGGGACAAACAGTTACATACATACATACATACATACATACATACATACATACATACATACATACATACATACACACACACACACACACCACTTGTGTTTTTTTACCAGATGAGTATTCAACACATGCAGCAAAATGAAGTGGTAGAATCCTGACATGGGTCACGTGGAACATGCCACTGCAGACGGGGAGATGCCATTTTTGTACGCTCCCTGCATAAAACTCCAAGCAGCCCAGAGAGAAAGATCCTAATCCAGCCTGTTCCCTGCAGTGCTCATGTTCTACTTGCAGCAAACAGTTCACAGAAGGAGCTTTCAAACGCCATGGTTCCCCTGCAGCCTGAAGTGCTCCAGCCCGTTCTACCACCTGGTTCTGCTGCTTGGGTAGGCCAGGCTGGAAGACTCATAGGCGAATGTGTGAACTGACTCCACTAAAAAGCCTTGCAGCTAAGCAATCTAGATAGAAGGTATTTGACCCAAGGTGACTCATTCACACACACATGTCATCATAGTCACTGAGTGATGAAACATGCATGTTACAACCGCTCTGAGACAACCCTCCTTTGGCCAGTGCTGATTTATCACTTGTTTAAATGCACAGGAAGGGAGATAAATGGAAGAAAACAAAGATACAAAGAGGTCAACAGAGCTTCCACACGAAGGCCGTGGGATCTTTGAGACTTCCATGTTGGAATCATTAAACTTCTGCTAAGAAGCCTTTCCTGCACCTATTGGATCCCTGCCGTTTCCCTGTTACATATGAGGCATTTCTTTATTAGCTGGGATCACACGTTTGTTTTCTCTGGAACCTTTGACAGATGGAGCAGCTCCAAAATACTAAACGCCGCAGTCTGATGGACTGAAGGGGGGGGGGGGCACAGATCCAAGAATTCTCAAAACACTTCCCCTGCCACTGCCCTGTGTAAGGACCCAGAGCAAAAGAGAGGGGGGGGACGCATTTAGCAGAGCAAGAGGAAAAATAATTTCAGGAGAGAAAATGAATCCAGACCCCCATTCAGCCGAGCTGCAGCGGTGCCAAGCTGGCAGCTCTCTGCTCAGCCATTACGACCCTGACATGTTCTTCTGAGAGGGCAAGAGGGAGGTTTCTTCCCACAAGGCACTGAGGCCTCCACTCGAAGGCTCAGGAAGGACTGCCAAATCTGTGAGGCTTTTCCTGCTTTGTTTTTACTAGAGTCGAGGCAGGGCGGTGTAGGTGCAGCCTGAAGGAGGATCCCTCCTCTCTCTCTCTCTCTCTCTCTCTCTCTCTCTCTCTCTCTCTCTCACACACACACACACACACACACACACACACACACACACACACACACACACACACACACACACACACACACAGCCGGCCCATTCACGCAGTGACTAGAAGGCACTGCATTGAGCAGCAGATTCTGATGGGTCCAAGGAGACGGTGAATTCGGGATGCCTTTCACCCCGAGTCTGCCGCCTTCAAAGAGCAGCCATGTCTGTCAAAGGGGAAGGTTGGGATCACACATGCTTGGCTTCTGTACATTTGTCATATAAGGTCTGATGGAGCCCCTATGTGCACAACTGCACGTGTGGAGGGCTCACTCCACAGGATTGAAGAACCTGAGTGAACAAGGTTGTACCTTACAATAAAACTGCAAAGGCATGCAAAAGTCATCTCCCCTTCCCATATATTCAAATGTCACCTGAAAGGGGCTAATATGTATGTGCAGAAGTGCAGACTCGCACACATTTGCAGATGAGTGATGTGCATGAGTGAGAGTCACCCTGTTTCACACGAACCACATGTACATGTATTTACACATGTATTTACACAATTCATATGCTATACTGTCAGACACGACCAGATCTGGTTTCCCTCTCATGATTTGAACATGATCCTATCTGCCTTGCCCCACAAAAATTGCCAGTCTCCCCATCCCTCAAGCATCCTCCCCACCAGCTTCCCCCCAAATGCACCCTTTATTTACCCCAGTGGGGGCTACTTTCTTCTCAGCTCATTGCTCGTTATGCAGCATGGCCAGATTAAAGCAAGAAGAAATGCAAAGAGGCTAATGGGAGTTACCGTCTTTGTGAGGGCTGCAGAAGCCCTTGATAATCCCACAACTCGAATCAGCCACTTTAACTTCCTTCCTGTTTGGAAAGAAGAAGAAAACCTCACGCAGCACGCGCTACTCTTGCTGTGCTGCATCCAGAGCAATAAGCAGGAAAGAAGAGAATTAGTCCTTTTGGAAGTTTATCCCACCAAGGGGGAAGGGGCAGTTTAGAATTTCCAAAATTCATTTCCAAACCCAAAACTAGGGAACTTTGGAGACACCTCTACAACAGAGCCTGACATGGTCATCACAACGAAAATCAACTTTCACTTGGTTAAGTGCCTAGTCCTCATAAAAGCAAAGAGTTGCACATGTTGTGTTAACAAAATGTCTTGCCAGGTAATATTTACAAAATCTGAGTCAACCATAGGGCCAATCAGTGCCTCACATGTGTGCTCACCCTAGAACAAGAACCAGGATCATCTGCAATGTGCAAGGCTTGTATGGCAGATGTTCATGTGTTCCTTGACAGACAATTCAAGACAGAAGTTGTTCTCCCAAGGCAGAATATTGGGGGGGGAGCCTTCATTTTAGATGTTGTTAAAAGTACCTGCAGCACTAGGTAGAGGGACACACAGGTAAGACAGCAGTAATTTCTTGATGAACCAAGAATTAAAGCAATGGTATGACGAAGCCCTCCTAAGTGTGGTTGAACTTGGAATCTTGAACTTGAATACTATGGAATCTTTGCTATCACTTCCCATCGAGGACATGACAGCTTTTACGCAGAAGTCTTGCTAAATTACCGGACACGGAAATGTTCTGGGAACCGTTAGTCATTACTCTGGGAGCTACTGAACAAGCCATGATTACCCTACTTAGAGGCACCTGAAAGATCTGGACTCCCACTGCCAAATGGTCTTCACTTTGCCAGCACTAATCTGCTAACTACCTTGTCACTTCAGCTTTGGGAATGGTTGCCCTAATGGAGCCAAAAGAGCCAGAGGACTGCTCTAATAGCTAACATTACACGCGTTCTCACAAACACTAAGCCTAGGAAACAGGAAGATTTGGCATGATGCATTGGACAACAGTAGGATGGTTGACAATGACAAACAGATAGCGGCCAAACTAGAATTGCAACAGAATTTTGCCCAAAGCAAATTGGGAGGGTTGACACATCCAGAGGCATTTCAAGTGAAGTCAAAAAATATTGATCAGATCAGCAACATTTCTCACGTGCATTTTCTTTTTTAGTCTCCCAACCTTTCTGTTGTCAGAGTAGCTTTTCCACATGAACCACTCTGCTTAGGAAATTTTGCAAGGTGCTGAGGACCAGGAGCTGCATAAACCTTGCCATTATCCTGTGTGAGCTATGTCCAAAAACACACCACCACTTCCCTGGAGCTGAGTATTGCAGGGGAAGATGGGTAGTGTTAAGTAAATTCACAACTTAGATTGTGAGACCTTTTGGGACAGGGAGCCATTTCATCATTTGATTTTGTCTGTAAACCGCTTTGTGAACTGTTTGTTGAAAAGCAATATATAAATACTGTTAATAATAATTAATAATAATAAACTACCTCTCAGGATTGTCTACCATTGTTGAGAACCCCCTGTTGCAGTTCCAGGGAACTTAAGGGTCCCTTGGAGCATAGTTTGGAAACTATGCTCTTTGGCTAAATCCAGCTAAAGATGGCTGTTGTCTGGCTGCCAATGTCCACACATTACTGCTGCCCATTGGGATGAAAAGCCTCACATTTGTTACAGTCAAGAGGGAGGTCAAGTTGAGGGGAAACTGGAGGATAGCAAATGTTCACGGGTATTGGGTTTCCTGGTCAAGCTTCTTATTTACCCCTTCTGCAGTAGTATTCTGTGGGCCTTGGAAATGTAACCTGTCTCCTTCATTTCCAAATTCAATCTCAGCTGTTCAGTGTGCGTGAGTGCGCACGCACGCACACACGCACGCACGCACGCTCGCACACACACACATATTTCCAAACCAGTGTGTTCAAGACCTACAAGGGAAAAGGAATGTGCAATATCAGGCCATGTGATTGGCAGGCAGTATGACTGGCCAGGCCTGAGATAACTACTGAGAGCCTGGCCTCCTGTCCTTGCATGGCCAACGGAGCAATACCTCCACCTGCAACATTTCAGGCTCCAGCTTCCAACAGCTAACTTGAGGATCTTGGCTCTGAGACAGGCTTTCTTTCTTTTCCAAATTAGATCAGCATTTCTACCAAAGTCCTGGACAGAAGCTGTTTTGCAAGCAGCCAAGAGATGGATGGATGAACAAGCAAGGCACCGTGTGAGTGAGTTATGTGGAGGATGTAGGACAGCGGGATGCTAACAAACCAGATGCTAACACAGAATTGTCACCAAGCAACAGCTTTCTGTTCAAAAATAAATAAATAAAACCCAAGCCCAACAGTGGTGTGTTTTGTTAATCAGCTGTTCCATTATCACTGGGCAGACAGCTCTGTAATGGACACCCACTGGGTTGTAGCCTGTGCAACCCGTGTGCCGCTCCTTTGATTGATTTGCCCACAAGATCATCAAGTAAATGAAGGAGGATGTAATGTTTCTTCAGGAAACGTTCAGCGGCGGATACACTGATTGTTGCACTTAGCGGCCTGCTGCATGAAAAACCTCAACTTGACATTATTTCACAATGCCTGAATCCGCTTCATTGATTGAGGAGCCTTTCAGCTGCTCTACCGCGGTAGGTCTTCCGGCATGAAGGATCTTCAATCCAGTCAACGTTCCATCTGGAGAGGTCCCATATGCTCAGCGGTAGAGCACATGCGATGTGTGAGTTTCATTCCCTGGCAGTTTCATTCCCTGGCAGCTCCAGTTCGTAAAACAAGTACAGTATTTCTTGTCACAGCGCTAGGGAAGTTTTCAAGCTGAAATTTTGGAGAATCATTTGGAGCAGGCAGAGCTGGCTTAAATGGACCAAGGGTCTGATTCAGTATGCTTCCTATATTCTAGCCCTTAAACCTATCATTACAAACTACTTTGGTTGCCCATTGTTCCATCTATGCATGCAGGTTCGGTCAGAATTTCCCCTTCTGCCCAACTGGAGTTTCCAAACTAGTGTCACAAGCTACGATTTCAGGTTCAGCTAACCAAACTAAAGTGTGTGTGTGTGTGTGTGTGTGTGTGTGTGTGTGTGTGTGTGTGTGTGTGTGTGCGCGCGTTCCACCCATATTCCAGAGTTACCAAATTTTCAGGATCACTCACCATTGGATAAAAGAGAAACCAAGAGCCTATGATTTTCCCAGGGGTTCTTGACTCACAATTCAATCAACCTCCGTTTTGCTCCTTGAACATGCAAACACATCAGATGCTAATCACGTGATAACTGATTATATAAACAGACACCATTCAAATGATTCCACCCTTTATCCCTTGCTACCCCTTATGCCTTTAACCACCTCCTATAACACAGAAGATCTTCTTGTCTTCCTTCAAATTCCTTCTCAAAACCTACCCTTTCTACAGAGCCATTGGCAGAGAACCCTTCAGTCCTCATCCCTTACTGAGAGCCTCAGCATGTGTAACAGACCTGATCGTATATTTCCCTGTACTCTCTCCATCACTTTTCTCCCCTCCTTCCATTCCCCCCCCTGGCCTCAAAGCACATTGATGGCCCTATACAAATTAAAACAGTGTAGAGAGATACCATCTACTGACTGAATCAGGGCCACCCTCTTGTCTGGTTCTGTAAGACAGACATAAAGAGTCTAGGAGCCCTCGTCCACCAGGTATGGCATCCAGAAATGTAAGGTGCAGGAACTATCCATCTAGGCACTTGGCATGAGCTATGGTTGTGCACTCATGAATGTGCCACAAGGTCTTCCTGGGAGGGAAGTTAATTTGTCCCAAGGATTTACATTTGCTAGATTAACAACTGAACTGAACCAGCAGGTGCCATGGCTCCCATGAATCCATCTGGGAATACTGGAGAACTAAAGGGGTGCAGGATTCTCTGTACCACCACATCTCCTTCAGATTAAGAGATAACACAAGGAAACAGGTGCAGACAGATACCCCATTCTTCTTCATTCCTATACTCCTTCCCTCCTTGGAATTATCTCAATCACTGCTATATACTGTCATTGTTGCCGTTATCGCTGGACAGCGACTGCAAACCATGTGTTGTCATGACTGTAGAACACCATAACTGGGGAGGGACCAGGTGGACACATGATCTGCATGCAAAGTTTCTCAGATAGCAGGTTATGACAAAGACCTCAACCTAAGACCCTGGAGAGCAGCCGCCAATCAAAGCAGAAAATAGTGGATTAGATGGGCCCTATGACTCTGGTTGGTCTCTCACGTTTGTTTCCTGCTCACAGAAGACTGTGTAGTTTTCAAATGTTCAGAGCAACTTAAGAAAGCATAATTTGTCACAAAGAACAAAGCTAAACCCTGCAGGTCTTCCATAACTGCTTCATTTCATTCTTCCTCAGACCCCCTCCACCTCCCCCTATTCTTTCTTGCTTTTCAAAATGAAGTTTGTATTGATTGACAAGAAAACCAGACAGCGGTACACAGAACGTTATCCTCGGTAATTGAATTAGACCATTATGACCCCATGGTGGACATACAGAGTGTCGACGCAGAAGGAGCAAAGAACACAGCAGGAGAAGGGGAGGGAGAGGGAGAAGAGAGAATGAGCAGACACAGCAGGAAACCAAAGACCACCTCTCCTGCAGACACTGAACTTCAACATGGCTCTTTGGGGAGCAGACTACTCAACTCAGGACTACCGATCCTGTTCCATCCCAAAACGAAGCAGGTGGGAGTTCAGATTCGAAGACAGATAAATCAGATCCTGTCTCCTGCCATGAAGCTGGACCGTATGTAGAGAGTCTGCTGGCTGAGAAGCAAAGAAACATGGGCCCGGGCCAGAGGTGTTTGGACCAGCAGAGGAGCAAGAGTCTACTACAGCAGTCAATGAACACATGGGAGGAGGGACCACTGGGATTGCACTAGTTGTCCTTCCTTCTGGCCTCCATGGATTCATCCAAGGGTCTGAACAAAGCCTATGTGCATACAGTCTGGTGCACAATCAGGGATCTTGCCTTTATATCCAATCTTTACTCCTTCATGGAACTTAAGGCAACGTATGCAGGGTTCCCAAGTGGTCACCCATCCAGGTACTGGGCCAGACCAACACCTTCTTAGCTTCAGCAAGGTGGCTGAACCGTATCTTGTCAGGCCAGACCCTGGGATCGTGAAACAGAGTGGGCTTACCAGCAGCAACACTTCTCTGGGCAGCTGGCAGCTAACAGTTTTTCACGGGGCTATGGAAAATAAATCTCTCTCTCTCTCTCTCTCTCTCTCTCTCTCTCTCTCTCACACACACACACACACACACACACACACACACACACACACACACACACACACACACACACACACACACACACACACCACGGGCAGGAAAAGCACCACCATGAAACTGGCAGAGGGGATGAGCTTGGGGAAACATGTTGAGATAACTTTGTCTACCCTGCACTCTATACACCACAAAGTTTTTCAAAGAACCTTCAGCTGAGAACATTAGCCAACATCCATCTTGGAAAGAGAAAGTGAGCAATATCGAGCTCTCAAAGCTCATTTCTAATCTTAAGCCTGGCAAACTTCACCAACATCTCTAATATTGATTTGAAGTTATGCATAGTAGTCTCAGAATTATTTTTGTGTGGTGTTCCTCCTTGGAAACAAACAAATTTGGAATCTCACAATCCAACTATGGAAAAGGAGAAGTTCAGAACCATCCCCACACTATGTTTAAAAAAACATCCCTTCCCCTAGAAAGGAGCCTCATGTTGGGTCATAATGAGAAGATCTAATTTCCATCTACTCAGGAACTATTAGACCATATTAGATATTTTTCCTGAATTAATGATGTTAGAGATCAATAATGTGTTAATGAGGAGCTAGTAATTGTGTGGTTCAGGAACATTTGAAGCCAAGCAGCCTCCTCCTGCCTGGTGTGGTGAGACACGGTTATCAAACTTGCTTTTTCTGTCGCTTTCTTGGCACTGGCGTCTCCAACAGAATTTAGAGCTTATCATTTTCTGAGTGGGCGGCAATTCTCTTCTCCCCAGTTCCCATCCCGAGGGAGACCGGAGAGGAAGAAGCAAAAAGTACACAAGGCAGGAACATGGCTGAGGAACAAAAGACTAACATGAGAGATTTACAACCCAAGTCACGGCTTGAGTTGCAATGTCCGGAGGAAAAAAATGGTGGAAGGGGATAAAAACACACCAAAAAAGCATCCATAACATTCCAAGGCAGCTCCATTAATTTTAAGAGGCCTTGCTGCACTGCAGTTGGGATGAGAACAGACAGAATACATTAAGCAGTAGAGGGATACCTCAGGAGCACTAACCAGTAGGCTTTCCAATCTGTTTATCAGTAAAACACAACACCAAAATAATCTTGGTGCAATCATACATACAATCACATCAAAATCACACTGCCTTCTTTCTTTTTTCTTGCATCCATAACACAGAGGTGGGAAAAGATATAAATGGACAGAATAAATTGAAATCTGATGCAAACTGTGCATGCTGCAATTCCAGAATTAATTTTAGAAATTTTCCTAGTTAAACTGGAATTCAGAAGGAGTGGACATAGGACAGAGTGAACCCATGGAACAACTGAGGAGCAGAACATGGAGCACATGTTCTTTATTTTATTTTTTATTTATTTTTCACATTTTTATACCGCCCTTCCTCCAAGGAGCTTAGAGTGGTGTACATATTTCCTCCCCTTCTTTTGTCCTCTCAACAACCCTGAGAGGTAGGTGGGGCTGAGAGATAGTGACTGGCCCAAGGTCACCCAGGAAGCTTTGTGGCTGAGCGGGGATTTTAACCTGGATCTTCCAGGTCTAAGTCTGACTCCCAAACCACTACACCATCCTGGCCATTCCATTCACACGGTTTTGTATAACCAGGGTATGTAGAGGGAGTGAATAAAAATTACGGCCCAATCCTATTGGGCCTAGCAGCCAATGGATTGCGTATTCTGATGGTAGTGACTGCCATAATGCAGTTGTAAAAGCTGCTCCGGCAGCACACAGAGTAGTGCGCTGCAGGAGCGCCGTTGGGAAGGCTGGAGCCTTCCCGCATGCGTCAGTGGATCCCAGAGGAAACGGGACGCGTTGGGGGAGGGCAGAACAGGGGCGGGGAGGGAAAAACAAGGCGGAGATAGGGCAGGGGAAGGATGGATCAGATCTGGGAAGGGGGTGGGTTTGGTGGGAGCGGCGGCCACCAAATCCTAGCCCACATCCCGGACACAATTCCATGGTGCGGGTCCACGCAGACCTGTGCCAGCGAATTCACTAGTACAGGATTGGGCTATTAATCTGCTATGAATATGAGATAGTCACAAATACCCTTCAATCCACCCATTTTATATGGGTGTTGCCTTCCCCAAGACCTACAGATGGAGTAGGCTAGAAACAGCTAAAATTTCAATCGTTCAGCAATAAATGAGTTCTCTCACTCACTCACTCACTCACTCACTCACTCACTCACTCACTGTGTGTGTGTGTGTGTGTGTGTGTGTGTGTGTGTGTGTGTGTGTGTGTGTGTGTGTGTGTGTGTGCACAAATGCACACTCCCTTTCCCTGCTAATGAAGGTTGCAATTTCTGTAGTGTATGCCAGAAATTGACCTCAACAGTACATGAGATAATTTAATCCTTACATCCTCATAGAGGTGGTATAATGAAAGATCTTCTATGATCTTGTCAATACCAGCCGTATATTTTGATTAACATTTTCAGCACTACCCTAAAATGTATCACCCCTTTTGCCAACTCCTTGCAAAATACGTTTATGGACATTCTCCTTATTGATATCACATAGCTAAATGTGATTGGCTACATAGTGTTGTGAGATGATCACCGATTGGGGAGGATCTATGAAGTGACTAACCTAGGAAAGAGGATTCAGGGTAAAATGGCACTGAAGCAACAGCAGTAGCTAGGGGAATGGATGGCACCAAATGGGATCAGACAGAGTTAACATCCAACAGTCCAAATATTTGTTAAAGAAAAATGTCTATCCCCCCAAATGTCCACTATCTATACCATAATCAGAACATAATCAGCACAGATACATAGCCTCAGTTCCTAAGGTGTGGCTTTCCAGTGTGTGTGTGTGTGTGTGTGTGTGTGTGTGTGTGTGTGTGTGTGTGTGTGTGTGTGTGTGTGTGTGTGTGTGTGTGTGTGTGTGTGTGTGTGTGTGTGTGTGTGTGTTCCCAGCCATTTCAGCAGGATTGACTGTGGTGGAGGACAAAAAGTATCCCAAAATGCTTAAATAGAATTAACACATCAGTCATGAGTCTGCCTAAACGTGAAACGGGTTAAGTGGTTGCCTGGAACTGCACCCTATTTCAGAAGACCCAAGGAGGGCAGGAAAAAAAATAGCAAAGTGCAAATGATACCTTCTTCCCAGTGGAAACTTCCTAGAGCGGGCTGAGTGATTGAGTAGTGCATTAGTGTTATTTCTCTCCCCCGATGTATCCCTTTCCCCATCCCCAAACGCATCAAATCCTTCCATCCCTGGAGCCTGTAATTGCCCTCAGCAGAGGAAGAGCTAGGGAAGATCATTAATAGTCCTTGACACTGGAGATCTGACGTTTCAGAAAAGCACTGCAATTACTTAGATACAGGTCTCTGTATTATTCATAAGGCCCGTATCTATTAAGACGGTATTATTTATGCTACAATAGGGAAATGTAATAAATAACACGATACGTTCTTCTCCCCTGTAGGCAGAAACAAAACAAGGAGCTCAGAACATCCCTTTGGATTGGTCAGCAACTTGGGGGTCACTGTGGTTCATCCTCTCAAGGAAAACAGCAGGGCTGAGAAACGGGCATCCCAATCCAACCTAAATCCCCATGTGGCAATGGCGCAGTGCCAGCATGGCTTCTGTTGCATCCTGCGGGGGAGTTTTGGCCAGAAGTGCAGCTGGGCAAGGGGCGGGGGGCCCTGGTGGCAGTGTCGGGCTCCGGACGGCAGGCGGGCGGGGGTGTCAAAGTGGGCAGCGGTGACACAAATTGGGCCATTTTGGCGGCACGAGCGGGAAGCGGCGGCGACGGGTTTGGCCCTTCCGGCCGCCCTGCACCTCTGTTGGATGGAAAAACGGCGGCAGAGGTGACATCACTTTCGGCACAAGGGGGCGGTCAGAGTGCCACCACTGCTTTTGGCTGCTGGAGGTCTCCTCGGGGCAAGGGGACATTTGTCCTCTTACCCCAGGGTAAGTCCCAACAGCTGATATAGGGCAACTCAGACCTGTGCCAGTGATATTGCTGACGCATGTCCACGTTTGACCCGTGCAGGCGGATCAGGACAGGGAAGGGGCTCAGGATTCAGCGTGCGCCACCACCGATCCCACCTCCTCCCAGCCGCCTAACTCAACCACCCCAGTCGGACTCAGCTAGCCTTTGCTCTCTGTTCTCCACATTGTCACGTATTATGAATCACAACAGTTGCACTATGTGCTGCCTACGTATAATAGACGTCTGCACAGGGACAGCCTCTGCTGATTTTCATGCTTCCTCCTCCCCACCCTCACCCAAGCTCCAGAAGATGTAGGTAATAACCATTAAAGCAGCTTTTTAAAAAGGGCTGGACAAATTCATGGAGGACAGATCAATCCACAGTTGTTAGCCATGGCAGCTCCTATGTACCGAGGAATTATCAACATCAGATGCTGGAGACAAACAAAAAGGCCATCACCTTCATTCACTGCTTGTGAGCATCTGTCCAGGTGCTGATGAAACAGTCAGCGAAAGGAGTTGGATCTGGGACTAACCCAGCTATGCAAATCTTAGGTTCTGTGCCTGAATGAGAAGTTGCTCAGATAGAGGAGCCAGACCCAAATCAGCGGCTTTATCAGACCAGGTGAAACTATAATTGTTCCTTGTATCGCATGACTCCTGTTGAGTTGGAGCTGCAGTACCGCCCTTTGACCATATGCAGTGGTGGTGCTGAAGTGCTTCAGAGAGCCAACCAGAGGCTCTCTCTTTGGGCAAAGCACCACAGTGGTGCAGAGAGGAAAACACCTGGTCCCCATGGCTAGAATCTCTAGTTCGGGATCCCAGGTCCTTTACAGAGGCAATCACATGACCGTTTTCTCCTGGGGTAACCATTCCAAGAAGCACTGATCCCTGCACCAAAAAGATTCACAGTGAGGAAATCTGCTCCTCTCTCCCTTTCCTTGCTAAGGTAGCGCTTGTCCTGTCCACTGGGATGTTCCATCCAGCTCTTGATAGTCCACATAAATTACATGGCAGTGATGTAAAATGATGGATACTTTTAATACAAGGGAGCTGTCATTTATTTATTAACTGGCAACAGGCTCTGGAGGCTAAGACGGATGCATTATAAATCAACCACATTCCCAGCTATTAAAAATTCATCCAAATTCATAATGTAGGATGCTAGTAATTTCTTTATTAGTCGTGAGCGTCAAAGCTCCCCCCCCACACACACACACTTGGCTACATTTTCCTCTTCAGCTTTGCTTATCTGGGGGGTAAGGATCAGATACATCCTGTGAGACTCAGTAAAAGGGAGGTGCCTAACTCTGATGATGCACGAACTTTAGAAAAACAAATGGATTATTGTAATGGTTTTCAATCTTAAAAAAAAAACCCACAAAAAACCTTTAGGGAACTCTAATACAACAACTTACAACAATACAATACAAAAAGGTCAGTGAGTGGCGCAGTGGGTTAAACTGCTGAACCATGAACTGTCGATCGAAAGGTCAGCAGTTCGAATCCGCAACGGGGTGAGCTCTCGTTGCTTGGCCAGCTCCTGCCAACCTAGCAGTTCCAAAGCATGTTAATGTGAGTAGATAAATAGGTACCGCTTGCAGGAAGGTAAACAGCGCTCCGTGTTCCAGCGGCATGCTATGCGCTGCGGCAAGGAGAGTCATGCCGGCCACATGACCACGGAGGCGTCTTCGGACAACGCTGGCTCTTTGGCTTGGAAATGGGGATGAGCACCACACCCTAGAGTCGGACACGACTGGACTTAATTGTCAGGGGTCACCTTCACCTTTTCCCTAATACAACAACTTGCCTTTTTGTACTGGTTTAATTGCCAAGATTTACCCCATCCCAGTGCCCCCAAATCCTGGATATTGTAGTTTGGTATAGGTGCTAAGCAATTTTTTTTTGCAGAGGTTTATACCTCACATACAGAATTACAATTTGCAGACCTTTAGGGAACTCTAAAGTCCCCAGAAAGGAGGAATGACTGCTAAACTCAAGAAAGAGAAGGAGACAATCAGTAAGATGAAAGAAAGGGGCACGTACATTAAAAGCAAACAGGGCCCCATGTTGCAGCAGGTTTGAAAAGGTGAAAGATTATTGAGACCCAGTGTAGTGTAGTGGTTAGAGGACCTGACTAGGTGCAGGAAGACGTATATTCCAATCTTTGTTCAGCCAGGAAACTCACTGGATGACTTTGGAGCAGCTAATCTCTCTCAGCCTCATTTCCTTCACAGAGTTACCATGAGGTTAAAAAGAGGGAAGCACCAACTCAGAATTCCTTTGAGAAAGGATGGGATAATATTGTCATAAACCTGTGGTTGTAGGACACAGAGACCACACACTCAGCTCACCAGGAGGACTAAACTATTCCCATTGAGTCACACTGTTGTCTGAGAGAGGAAGGGGCTTGTCTACCATCAGCAACCTTCTCATTGAGTAAATCTTCATAGTTTCCCCCAAAATCCCAGGGTTCCCAAGAACCACGTTTGCTCCTTCTCCGAGCCTACTTGGTCATTGGGAGTGGATGCTGGTGGCGAATGTCAGCTGACCTCGATATTTCGTCCTCTGGCTAGTGCTACTTCCTCACTTGACAGGTCGTAGCAGCCTCAGCATAAGGGAGCTTCAGCTAATTGAGTGGTTTGTTTTAAATGGAATCAGATTCTCTGTACCCAGGAGCCTGGTTGATCCCTGCTGCAGCATCACCAGACGCTGCAATGCTGTCAACTTTAGTTCTATTTGAATTTGCGTTCGGCGTCCTTTCATCTGTATTGTTGATATACCGGTAAATGCTTGCAACAAATACTTATTAAAGAGAAACAGGAGCCAGGAACACAGGACGTCAGATCTCAGCCTCTCTCCTTTAGGCAGCACGTAACTCACCTGTGTGTTAAAGAGATGAGGCTGGCAGTTCATTGGAGACCCTGAGAGAAGGACAAGAGATGTGGGCCTACGACCCGCTCGCCCTTGGGACCACTAACGTGACTGCAACTCTCAACACCAAGCAATGTCCCCACACGCTAGTCCAGCTGGTATCATAACAGGAAGCTGACGTGCCAGATACTGAATCTACTAAAGTATCTTTATGAAACAAAACGTGATTTTTCCCCCCACTAAAGTACTTTTTTTTTTTTGGTGTGGATTACCATGTATTTACAATTTTATGTAATTATATTTAATTACTCGATTAGTCTGAATATGTGTAATTACTAACTTGGAATATGCAATTATGCTGGGGCAAAACATAATAAATGAGGTCGTAAAAATGTTCTTTGGAAGTACGCCTGCTCCACCCATGTGGCGAACCTCGCTCTGCGACGGAGGCTGAGGGTGTGCCAACAATGCCAGCGCCAGCAATGGCAGAAGCGCTAAACCGAAGGCACATGATCCGGTGGAGTCGCTGGCACACAAACATACACAAACAACTTGCCAACAGCCCCATTCCCCACTGCCGTGCCAAAGCTGGAGCAGTTGATGCTGAGTAATAAGCTTCTCACCTGCAAAACAAGAACAGTGGTCTACCCTGCAGGGTTACTGTGAAGACGAACCTAAGAGAAGAGTTTCCAAAATGTCGACCTTCATGCTACTTTTTCCACACTGAAGTCAGCTGAAGAACCTGTGAGCATCAGCCACAGAATGCGTGTGCTACACAGCAGAGTATTCCAAAGACGTATTTGAAGATGGAAGATGCTCAGTTCACTAGGCACACATAGGCCAGGCCTCTCAGGGCCTTATTGTTACTCCACATGCACTGAGACTATGACTTAGATAAAACAAATGTGATAAAACCATTGCGACCATTTTTTGCACATTTCCTCCAAGAGGCACAAAGTGGCACACCAATTACAACCCCCCCACACACACACACTTTTTATCCTCACAGCAATCCTGTAAGGGAAATTATTCGGAGAGACTGAATCTGGCCCAAACCCGGCAGGTTTAGTGGCTGAGTGGAGGTTTGAACCCAGGACTCCACAGTCTTATCGTCTAATCTCCACACATTGACTTCCTCAGAGTACATCTAGATCTCATAAGAACATAAGAAGAGCCCTGCTGGATCAGGCCAAAGGCCCATCTAGTCCAGCTTCCTGTATCACACAGTGGCCCCACCAGATGCCTCAGGGAGCACACAAGACAACAAGAGACCTGTATCCTGTCGCCACTCCCTTGCACCTGGCACAGAGAAAACCTACTCCTACAACCAGGAGGTTGCTTATCCCCATCATGGTAAGCTGTGATGGACCTTTCCTCCATAAATCTGTCCAATCCCCTTTTAAAGGCATCGAGGCCAGGTGCCATCAGCACATCCTGTGGCAAGGAGTTCCACAAACCAATTACATGCTGGACAAACCAATTACATCTCCCCTGTGACTGTACAGCGTAGGGAAAAGTTGGTGGTGGAGGGTCTTTCAAGAAAGCTTGACTGACATCACCAACCTTCTCATGGAGGTCTCCCTTGACAGGCTCCTGAGAAACCCCAGGATTCCCTGGAAGGAAGGAAGGTCTATTAAAAGCCACAGAGATAAGAAAACATACTTTCCCATGCTATGCCAAGAGGTTGACGGTGACAAATTGTATAGCTTTAAACGAGGGAAAGCCAGATTCTGTGTTCTTAGCCTTCTTCAGGAAGCATTTCAAGGACCAAAGAGAGTCAACTCCATAACACACTCAGCAGTAAGGTCCTTGCATCTATGGACCATGGCGTGACCTCTGGAGAGAGGACCAGCCCTTGCTTCCAGCAGCCTCAGCTCTCAGACAGAAAGGGGCTGGCTCATCCTTCGCCTCCCTTTGTGTGCTCCAACCTCCTGACTGTACCGGGAGCCACAGCGTACTCTTCTTTGGCCTTTGCTTGCCTCCCTTCAAATAGCTTCCAGGAAATCTCGCATCTTCCCAAATCCTGCCCTGCCTCCCCTGTAATTTCCCGCTGAGGCATAGCCAGGAGACACATGCCCATCGCCATGGTAATGTGGTCAAGCTGCTCCCTCCTCCTGGCTTCCTCTCAGCCTGCCAATCATCCTCACTGGCATGACTCATGCAAATGCAAAAGTTCTCTTTTGAGAAGTGCTGACTTGAAATTTTGTTGGGACAAAATGGGAGCAAAAATGCTTACCATTTTTGGACCTCACCTCCTCCCAGGGCCCACCATTTTTTTTCCGAGAAAGCTGTGGAACAAGGCTGTGTATTAACATAGCATGGTTCTGCAGAGGCTTGGGGGGGGAGGGAGTGGCTATAGAGCCACTACTGGCAAGCCCCCATTCCCCACCCTTTTGGTTCCCTCAAAAAACCCACAAAGATCCTCCCCACATCTTGCTGCCCCGATATTCCAGGAAAGTTGCCAGCTGTTTTGGACAGAGGCTCCGTTCCCTGGGGGAGGCTAGGCTCAAGACTAAGGCAGAGTACGTGCGCTCAATCCTGACATTATACACACGTATGTACATTTATATGTTACCTGTATGTAATATATAAAATCCAAAAGAGAGAGAAAATAAAGAAACGTGAATATCTGTAATTTCCACAGTTTGCACTGCATTCTCTTTCTTCCAGACTGAACCCGTAGACAAAGCTTTTACCGTATCTTAATTAAAATGCAATAGGACAGGGGTCTAGATAAAGTTGCTTTGGGGACAGAATCTTGCCTATAGGATTGCCAGTTGGCTACCTCTAATTCAAACAATCCAGTTGTCATGAAACAAAATACATAATAAGTTACTCTGGAATAATCCTATTTACAGTCAGCAATTAATTGGGTTTTGGACTGTAGCTGCTCTTATTTCAACAGGCAATTTAAAACCTGCTTGGATCCTTTCTTGGCAACGCTGCGCACCACACCCAATGAAGCCCTTGCCGAATTCTAGGGCGGAAATTGAATGTGAAGTTTGGCACAAATTCCGAATGGGAATTTGAAACAGAAACCAATGCAAAAGGCATCTTCTTTCAGCCATATCCAGAACGGTGCCTCTCTCCTTGCAAAGACTTCATGAACTCAAATGCAGCAGAAATAACAGCATGTTGCTGCATAAGAACATAAGAAGAGCCTTGCTGGATCAGGCCAAAGGCCCATCTAGTCCAGCTTCCTATATCTCACTGTGTATCTCACAGTGTATCCTGTATCTCCTCACACCAGATGCCTCCGAGAGCACACAGACAACAAGATAACCTGTTTCCTCATTAAAGATAAAGTCTCATTAAAGATAAAATCTTAAAACACATAGAAGAACAAGCTCTGCTGAGGGAGAGTCAGCATGGCTTCTGCAAGGGGAAGTCTTGCCTCACAAACCTGTTAGAATTTTTTGAAAAGGTCAACAGGCATGTGGATGCGAGCGAACCCGTGGATATTACATATCTGGATTTTCAGAAAGCGTTTGACACGGTCCCTCATGAAAGGCTACTGAGAAAACTCCACAGTCAGGGGCCACTGTGTGATACAGGAAGCTGGACTAGATGGGCCTTTGGCCTGATCCAGCAGGGCTCTTCTTATGCTCTTATGTTCCTGTTGTCACCAGAGGCGTCTCTCCGGTAGGGGCGGGGCTGTAAGTATCGCTGCGGTCATAGTCTCTTTACCGAGCGAGGAGGAGGCAGCCCCGCCCCCTCACTGTCCGAGCCAGTCCCCTGCGGAGAAACCGGCAGGGAAGAGACCCTGCCTGCTGCTTTCTCCGTAGGGGACTGGCTCGGACAGTGAGGGGGCGGGGCTGCCTCCTCCTCGCTCGGTAAAGAGACTATGACTGCAGCGATACTTACAGCCCCGCCCCTACCGGAGCGACGCTAGTGGTTGTCACTCCCTTGCACCTGGCACAGAGAAAACCTACTTCTAAAGCCAGGAGGTTGCTTATGTAACCTTATGCATGTTGCTGCATGCAAGGCAAGGAGTACCCCAGCTCTGGTTGCCCCAGGAAGCCACCTTCCCCATTTCACCAGCCATTCCATTACAGTGAACTAAGTGACTTGGAAGAACCATCCGTCATTTCCCCCTCCCTTCTCCTCGCAAAGTGATAAGCGATGTTTGTTAGTATAGAAGGTGACAGAAATCTATATCACGCCAATGTACTATTAATAGTGCATTAAGCATATAGAGTTCTCTGTCCTCATTTTAGCTCAGTAACCTGTATCGGCATGTCCTTCACACAGAAAAGAATCCACAGGGGAAGACTAACCAATCGCCTGATGGAGTCAGAGAAGGAAGAAGGGGAGCAGATATCAAGAGAAGCAGAGAACTCGACTTGACCTGGGTGGACCTTGAATGAGAAGCTTCAATACTGCTCTTTGCTGTGTGCTATGGGCTGGCAGGGAACAGGATTGGGCCCTAAGCCCATGGACTATTTCAATCCAACACCCAAGTAGTGCTGCGTAGGATTCCTGGCAATCCAATACCCTCTTCCTGGCCTGCAGGGGCCTTTCCAACGCACGGCAAACTGTAATCCACTGAGTCAACCAATGTCATTCCCGTAAGCAAAGCAGCTGGCATACTTGAAAAATGCCACAGATGACAGCCAGAGAAAATACCAAGCCATCACGGTTCAGAAAGCACTCTATAAACGGTGCATTCTAGGAATACAAACAAACGGGGGGGGATTTCGACCTAGAAAAGGGCGGAAAAAACAAAGCTTCCCTCGCTGCAGTTTCTCCTTGGCTTTCGCTGTCTAGTCAGAACCACCCACCTCCTCGGTACGAACAGACCAGAAAGGAATGCATGATAATCAATGTCAGAGCTGAGTGCAATTAAGTGGACACGGCCCATTGCTCCGGTGACAGAAGCATCGCTACAGCCTGATGCGCTCCCGCCCGATTACCAGCCGCGGCTCCTTCTCCCAGCTCTGGCGCCGCCTGTAAAGCACAGAGCCAATCCCAAGGGGGAAAGTCCGTCATGGGAGGAACGGATGGTGCTCACAACCGCCATTACTCCACGTTAACAAGCCGTTAATTCTCCCTTTGATGCTTGCTCTGTTCACACTAAGGAAGGAGCTGAACCTTTTTCTTTCTGCAAGCGCCACCTTTTCAGAGTGCCACCTTTGAA
Organism: Plestiodon gilberti rubricaudatus; assembly: GCA_026170595.1. NCBI lineage: Eukaryota > Metazoa > Chordata > Lepidosauria > Squamata > Scincidae > Plestiodon > Plestiodon gilberti. The sequence continues at coordinate 7,213,503 of JANXHW010000007.1, forward strand.
GGCACCACTTTTGTGAGTGCCGATGGCCACAGACCTGGGCAGCCTGGCCCACAGATGCTCCACCAGTGAGGGAGAGCTACTCCAGAGTCCAGCGGCGGTGGCTGCCTCCTCCCGATTGCTCCTCCCCTCTGCCTCCTCCTCTGCCCTTTGCGCAAGCCACGCCTCCTTTGAAGGGCCAGGTTGCGGCACAGTCGCACCTTGCTGCCAGTGCACCGGAGTTCCAGCCATCAGCACATCCGGGGGTGTCGGGCCAGGTAGAGCGGTGTTAGGCATGCAGCCCTCTCGATAGTGGGGGGGGGGAGGGAAGTACCAGCCGCCATATCGTGAAGTGCCACCAGTGGTCCTCATATCACTGGCTGAAAAGCAAGCAACTAAACTGTGGAGGCTAGAAATCACTTTAAAGAGGTCCTGCTGGACAGCGGCTCGACTCAGTTTTGGCTCAGTTTTGGCCGGTGCAGCCGAGCCGGAAGACAACAAAATGATTTTCCCCAAAGATCTGGAAAATAGCTCCATTTTTCTGAGTCTAGTTCAGATTCTGGGATCCTGAATCATCAGGAGTGCAAATGGGGTTTAAGCCCCTCAACACTACTCCCACTGCCCCCTGCTCTCCACTATCTGACAGCAGCAGAAGGGGTGATCTGGAGACCCCTCTCCCCACTCCTCTCTTTCTAGCACCTGTAAGGTTAGCATCCCAGGCATCAGGGAGGAAGCAGGCTGGAAGAAGCGCTCTAGATTTCCCTCTCTGCATCCACTGTCGCCCCATTTGAACTCTTTGTGCAAATGTTACCAGAGTAGGGTCATTCCATCATTTCCCAAGATGCTCCTGTTGAACGCTTGCAGGAGGACCACTCACTCCCCCTATAGAAAGCAGAGGACTCTGGCACATGCTTAACAAACTACAGGCCTATCTCCTTGCAAGAGGAGGGGGAAAAAAGGACATCCATCGTATATAACCAGGGTGTGAACATATAGAAGTAAGGTACTTGTCAATGAATAATCCCTTCTGGAAGAGCCCAACAACGTTTGTCATTGGTAACCAGCAAGAATTTAGTGCAAGGATTCCTAACTATGCCTCTGGAGTGGAGGAAACTATTGAACATGCATAGTATCTTCTTTCTTAGGCCCAATTTATACATCCAATAGAATCAAGTGGGGAAGTTCTTCCTAAAGCATGAACTTTAGGCTGCAGGTGTGAAAGCTGGTCTGTTGTAATGCAGCTTTCTACATAAAATCAAAACAATGCCCATGACTCCCTGCATCTAGAAAGTTAGTGTGTCAGGGGCAAGGATTCAAGCTTAGCCTCCTCCCCAGTGTGTTGGGTTTCTAGGAGTCTATGTGCATGGAGAGCATTCAGACATGAAAGTCCCAGGCTGAAGTTGTACAGTCCAGGAAACATTATATCACTGGATTTTGCTGAATGTACAAATTAGCCCTCAGTTTCTAAATGGGAACAAAGTGGTAAGTGGTAGACTCTTATGGGGTGACTTGTTTGCACACATAGGTTTGCAGAGTTAGAAAGACATTGCTCAGTGGTACGCGAATGTAAAACGTAGGGCTGTCAAGGTTTTTTTTTATTTGATTAAAAAACAGACCATCAATTTAAATAAATCTGCATATTACCAGATGTCTAAAAACCAGTGACTTTTTAGAGATTCTGAAGCAAGTGAGATAGAACTTGCAATTAAATAAAGAAAAACCACCACGCAGAAGGAAAGGCCATCTGGTAGATTTTCTTTTTCATTCCTAGCACAGTGTACAGCTAGAACCAAAATAGCCTCAAAACTTTAAATAAGCATGCACTTAACTTTCAGGCCCACTGATTGAAATTGGCCCCCCCAATTACAATCAGGGCTGAGCTGAAACTACCCCCTATCTTTTGCCAACAGTTGCAGCAACTCTAACCCCCCCCCCAGCTACGACCGTCTCTTTTTGGGGTGATTTCTTTTGGCACTCTTGTAAACATTCACTTCTTTTTTAAATTACCTCCACTCGCCCTCTGTGATGTCATCCCACATCCAAATTTGATTGTCTAGTCTCCCCTTTTACTGGCTGGGTGGAATCACCCATACAACTAATTCAGAAAAGAGGAAGATGGAGAAAATGGCACCTCAGTAACAGGGTTCAGGGGGAATAGGGTTCAGGGTCACCAAACAGGATTGAACAAAAGGTAAGTGTACAGAATTGCTGCTTTTGCCCTGAAACATCCAAAATGGTGAATACTCAGAGTAGCCCTAAAATCAACCAAATCTCTAGCTGATTCTGGTTAATCTACTGATTCAACCGACTACAGTTTCCAACCCAGCTTAAAAATTCTGAAACCACTGGCCTAATAGATAAGATTCTGGGTTTCTAAAAATTAACTGGGTTTCAAGGTACAGTCTCTCCAAAGCTTTAACAGAGCCATGAACATGGGTTTGACAATTCATTGATAGTGGGCTCTCCCCCTTAGGACTTCTGATCGACCCCCACCTCTAGGAGCATGGCAACGACAACAGCTCATTTGTTTTCATGGTCCTGACTAGATGCAGGAAACACAGACAATGCATAGCGCATGAATGGAAAGCATATGAGACAGGTGGAGAAAAGGTGGTGGGATCTTTCATATGGTTTGGTTTGGAGCCATTCTGGAAAAACTACAAAGCTGAGGGTATGTGGTGGAGCAACATTTACGTGTGCTACATAATTACATGCTCAATTGCTGTGAATTACGAGGGCCCCTGCATAACTGGAAAGGATGACTTCTCGCCCAGTGAAGACGTTATTGACTCGAATGGGAGGAATTCAGCTGTTCACACACTCATCTTCTGCACAGTGATATTTTTAAAAGGAGGTTATCCCTCAAGAATGAAACGGCAAGAAATGAACCACTGGAGAAAACGATCCAAGTAAGGAAAAATTGTCCCATGAGGGTTAGCTGGCTTAACAACAATGGGCCTATTGTTTTGAAAATGGGAGAATATCACTTTGTTGTGTTTAGAAAAATTATACTAGTATCAAGTTCCTTATTCCAGATTAGCCACGTGGCCTTAGACCTTATGAAACAGAGAGGTCAGAGTGGTGCGAGGGAAGCAGGAACACAGACTTAATTCTATGAAGGACATTCAGAATAGCTGGACATTTACAGGCCTTTTGCGCTCTGCAAAAGTTTTTTTCCCCTACAATCTTCAGAGTTAGAGCCCTTGCCTCTTGCAAACGGTGATTCAGGAAACAGTTCTCTGGGACTGTCGAATTCCAGGCAATGTTAACATAATATGAAGTTCGACACCCTGGTCGTGTGTGTGCATGCGTATGTGTGTGTTCTGTTATCCCGAGTGGTTCATTTCTTGTCTCTTGTATCTCGGTGTGCAACCATAGCAGAGAAAATGGACACATTGTTTTAGTGCCATCCTCCAGGTGCCCTTTGGTTGCAGGGTTGTTGAGCAATCACCCTTGCTGGTGTTTGCTGTTTAAGATGACAACCCTGGTGCTACGAATGTAGGGGAGGGGAATCCCAGGAAGACAAAGGTGGACCTCTTGTTGAGCCTCACATCAAGGCTTTTGCAATCCCTTCAACTCACCTCCCTAGGATTCTCTCTCTCTCTTGCTGGGGTCTCCTGTGCAAAGCTGAAGGCAAGTAAGAATCTAGGAAGCTGGTGCCACAATCAAAGGAAGTGGCGAAGCTAAGAAGCCATTGTTTGAAGCCACGACTTGTATGTTGTGATTTTGGGGACACAAGATTCAGTTCTGGTTTCTGGACCATACAAGACCCATTCTCCTCCTTCTCCAACCCTATTCTTTCTTGACTCCAGATTCCTCAACCCACTGCTTCCAGCCTACCTTCCCTTTCTTCATCCTGAGACACGGACGTAAAACAGAAAGAAACACTTACACGTGTCCGGCTTGTGGCAGTTGTGACCTTGTCGGAAGTACTGTGGGTTCTCAATCACAGGGATACGGGTCATGCCGATCACCACGGTGTCAGGGCCGGCATCCAGCGACGAAGGTGTGGTGATACCATGATTAATATGATGAAGAGGGCTGGCAGAATCTTCTTCCCCACTGATCACAGCCACAGGACCTAGAAGCAAACAGAGAAAGCGATGAAGAGACAAGCAATCCGGGGGCCCATTCATTGGTCACACTTTCACCTCACCAAGTTTCACCTTGGAGCCAGTCTAGAATGGGGAACTGTATCCCTGTGATGGAGTTTTCTATAACTCATCACGTCAAGGTTATCATGATAAGACTTTGCCCACCTAGGGTCCATCCATATTACTGGCATTTGAAATTCACAAAGCAATGGCGGCCCTGTCTTACATAGAAAGCTGTTTGCCAGAGTGATGCCAATTTCCTTGGTAGCTGTAACACCTTGACTGTAACGTTCCCCAGTTTATCCCAACCTCCATTTCCCTTCCCTTCCTCTGCTGTTTCCCTTGGGTCAAGCTTTGATTGTGCTCCCTTTAGAGCAAGGACCTGCCTGCTACAACATTCTAAAAGTGCCATGTACACAGAGGGTGCTGTATAAATAATAACAGCACACTACATTTCATCTTCCTCACAACAGCACGCATGGTTCCCTCACACCCTCAGATTAACCTCAAAACAATCTGAAGAATTCATGATCCTATCCCTCACAAAAATCTTGGCAGGTTAGATAGGGACAGTAACCGACTGACCCCAAAATACCCAGCAGATCTCATAGCTGAGTAGGGATTTGAACCCAAGACTCTTGTGTCCAAGTCCACTAGACTACACTGTTGATGATAAGGAAATATGGTGACCAGTGGGGCACCCAACCTGTGAACTGGTAAATCCCTGGGATAACCGAGTATCACTAGAATGCACCTAACATGGATTGACCCTACTTTCCAGAGGGATGAGTCACCATTCTTTGAAATTTGCAAGAACGTTGTGAGGCAGAAAGAGACACCCACCCACCCACCCCCTTCATCTACTACCAATAAACCCTTCCTTTTTGAACAAACCCTAAGAGCCAAACTAGATGAAGGTCACCCTTCATACATGTGCCCCGCTCACATTTAAACAGGGTGTCGGTGTCTTCACTTTAACAGTAAACAAGGAGTGTGGGGGAGAGGGGTGCCGATCTCCCCCCCATCCTTACCTCCCTCTAGGCTACAATCCTATAGACACTTTCCTGGAGGGAATTCCATTGAACACAATGGGACTTACTTCTGAGTAGACATGCATAGGTTGTTCTTCCATGCACTTTTCTCCCTTCCTGGCTCCAAAATTGGAAGTGAATGGAGAAAAGCAGCTACAGCAATGGTTACGACTGGGGGGGGGGAGGGGGGAAGTTGGCAATGACAGTTCAGCATAAGTCAAAAGTTCTCAAGTGGGGGGGTTGAAAAGAGCCCCTCACTTTCCTTTATTTGGTGCAATCACATTGCTCGGCTTGGAGGAGGTTGTGGGGGAAAAACATGGCAACCACTAGCTGGTGGCAACCAGGAAGACCGCTGCCAACTGTAAATTTCTCATACCCCCAATTTCATGCTCAACCCTGCCCTGAAAGATTGTCAAAATGCCCTAACATTTTGGCCACCTACAAACGGGGCAGTGAAAAGGAAGGGGTGAGAATGCTGCCACTACTTAGTTGAGCATCCTTTTCCCACACGCTCCTTTTACCACTTAATTCCCCCATGCCCTGCTTTACACGTGCCCAGGGTGGATACAGGGAAAGCAACCCGTGTTCACCACTAAGTGTTGCCTCTCCGTTCCATAGCTGCTGGCACGCCCCGATCCTGCCGGACTGCTGAGCAGCGAGTCACTGGCGGGAGCTAAAGAATCCATCTCTGAGCTCAGAGGAGGGGTGGTGGTGGAAATCGACACACTCCTCAGAGCCCTAATCAAACAGCTGCAATTTATTCATACAACAGAGAGAAGAAAAATCTACGCTTGGAGAAGTTTCTCTTCTGCTTTGTCGAAGCTGCCAGGGGCTAACAGAAGGTCAATGCGAGATGAGGAAGAGCTGCTGCATTCACCCTTCAAACGCATTCACCAGGCCTGTCTTTTACCTGAGCCAAGGAGCGGGGAGGGGGGGGGAGAGAATCTCTCTTCTGTCGCTAATCTATTTCTAATTGCACAATGACTTTATTATGGAGCACAAGTAACAAAGAGGAGACTCTTCAAGACATTTTCTGATAACATCCAGAAAATGCGGGTTCCAAATGCATTAATCTATTGTCAAGAAAGAAAATAAAAAAGAAAATTAAAAGCATGCTCATTTTTCAAGACTTCAAGTGTTGTCTGTTCTTCCAAGTGGGACATAATAAAGTTGTTGTGCAATTAGCAGGACTCCTGGCAGCCATGACAGGTGTTTCACTTATAAAGAAGAAACCCTTTTTCCACCCCCTTATTGGAAACGCAGTTTGGCAGGTTTTTGTTCCTGACAGCCTAAGCGACTGTCGACATCAACAACATTAAAGACAGGAGACATGGAGAGGAGCTCAGCCCTGCGGATGATTCTCAGGATGCCTCTATTTCTCCAGTAGCAAAGTGGACACAAGCTGTTTCAAATCAAACCGACTTTTCTTACAGACTAGCAAAATGCCGGTCATTATGACAGGCCGGTGGCACGGGGAGGGCTAAGTGTGCATTGCCTTTGTCACTAGAGATGTCACCAAGATTTGTAGTCCCTTGTTTCAAAACAAGAACATCCGCCCACCGCCACACACAGTGCTTGCCTCAAATACAACGTAGACATTACGATGTGTGCACCCAAAGTCCTTTTCTAGCTCATACGTTGATCTAAGCTGGAAAAGAGCCCAAATCCTCCCTATTACAGCCTCACTAGTCTCCCTCGCCCCTCCCAACCTCCTTACCTGGTCACTTCCGGTGCCCCAGTGGCAGAAGGAAGGAATGGAACTCTGCCCCCCTTGCCCCAACTTCTGGCTCCTGGTCTGCTGCCATAGCATTGCCAGAACCAGGAACTGGGGCAAGGAGAGGGAGAGTTCATTTCCTCTTCTCCTCCTTTCTGCTGCAGCAATGATAGTGGTCAAGATCATGGACAGGTCAGGTGGGAGGAGATTTGGAGGAGGGATTGTACCCCGACAGAATCCCATTGCAGCCAGATTGGCTCAGAATACACCAAGCTACTTCTCATGCCAAATGCTGCCCCTCTTTACCCAATATGTGCCAGTATCTGCTCCTTCCACTCTCCAATGTCTTAGTTCAGCACTCTCCTCCCCGTCTTTTCTTCTTTGTCCCCCTCTTCCTTTTCCAATCCAGGGAGTGGAAAGAGAAGGAGGAGCAGGGGAGGCAAGAAGATGGAGAGAGAAGAGCACCCCCCCCCTTCAATCTGCAGCCTGATGCAACAGCTTCAGTTGGCCTCATGGAGGGGCCAGCCCTGGATTTGTCCCCTCTCAATTGTTTCCCAGATCGATACTTTGCCTGAATGGGAGCCACGGATGAGGAAGCCTGCCCCAACATCCCTAGTAGCCCTCTTCTGTACTGTTGCTCGGTCAAGGTAGGGTATGACAGAATGTTGGGGATTAGGGGAGGCAGAGCTATAGAAAGACAGACCAACCAACAGGAAACCTCAAGCAAGAACCAAAGACAGTCATCACGAGATTCTTCCTTGTGCAAGCACAGTGTACAACATATCTCATCACAGCGGGATGTGAACTGAATGCAGAACGACAGTGCCGCAGCAGGAAGGGCAATCGAAAACAGGCCGTGGTCTCCAAGGCAGGCCCATCAAACCACCAGCTCCCAACAAAACCATCCAGGACAGAGCATAACATAGCAGATGCAACACTGCCCAATGCCTGCAGAGCAGATACTTCCAGGTGACATAGGCAGGGCAGTTAAACCAGAAACTGTACAGGGGAAGGGGGGGGGAAGGATCACTGCAGACTCTTCTTTTTTCCCCTCCAATGGCATTTTTTTGCTTTGCATACAATTAAAAGCATTTAAATATCAAAATGAGCAACGTCCCTGCTGTCTGCGGTCCTCTGGCCTCCTCAACCTTGAGACTAGGACACAAGGCATTTGTAAACCCGCATTCATTTAGCTATGCTGGCATACATAAATAAGCAACAGCATCATTAAGATCGATACAACATCGATCCTTTAGAGCTGAAATCTAAGGGGAGAGAGAGAGAGAGAGAGAGAGAGAGAGAGAGAGAGAGAGAGAGAGAGAGAGAGAGAGAGAGGCTCTTCCGTGCTACACAGTTTCACAGCAAAGCAAAGCTCTTTGAAAATGGACACGTTGGCTTGCCAAAGCATTCCTACAGCTAATAATGGTTCTGGGTTGACTCAATCTATTCAGACTAAACTGGCTAGGGTATGAGTGGAGGTTCAACAGGATTGGAGGAGGGTCTTTTGAATGCTTCCATTTGTGGGGGGTGGGGCGGATGCCAGTTACTCCTGGCATGAAGGTAAGTCTGCAATGAAACGTTTTGCTCTCGAGGTTGTACAGATTCCAAGGCTGAATGTATCTTCTGTACCTACCCTCTGTGCATACATCAGCAGTCTGGTACACATTTCTATACTCCTCGATAACCAGACAACTGGTGGGCAGCAGAAGGGAAGGGCTATCACAAGCAGCTTATATCGGGCTGTTTCTCGGTGCCAGAGTTTCCAGAGCTGTCAGTCACTGTGACAGGTAAAGTCACTCTCTGTCTTAGCTTTTGACACCTACCAACTGCAAATCTGGGTGATCCACACAGCTGGAAACCTCTTGGGAGCACATGTTTCTGAAGGCCCCCTGCTTACCCCCTCCCCACATGCCTCAAGCTCTCTGACAATCTCCCTGTCTCACTCCCTTACCAAGAGGCAGTGATGTAGACTTGAGTCTATTGACTCGGACTCGAGTAAGACTCAAGTCCCGTCAATGACTTGACTCGGACTTGACTTGGAGATTGTAAAAGACTTGGAAGACTCTACTTGAGATTTGGAGCCTTTTACGACAAGTCCAGTTTTATTCAGGTTTAAACCCGGGTTCCCCATTAAATAGATAGGGACTTGCAACTCGCAACCAAAGACTCGGGACTTGGGGGCAAAGACTTGGGACTTGACTCGAGACTTGGACCCAGAAACTTGATCCACATCCCTGCCAAGAGGCATCTCCATGCATTCCCATTACTTAGATGCCTCTCCACCAGCTTCCTTGTCACAAAGGAACTTTCACCGGTGCTCCGGAACATCACTTACCATTCCCATCTCTCATCGCACCAGTTTATTTTTAGTATCTTTCATCCATCCAGAGGCAGATCTGGCAGCTGTCTCACTGCATAAATGAGGCCAACTCACACAGAGGTCACTGTACTGTTAATATGACTTTTTGTGTCTCAGAATGGGACAGCCCATTAATTACTGACGTGAATCCACCCGATTTTTCTACCCTATGCTCTCAAGATGGCTTACAACATAAGATAAACCATCACAAAACAATAAGACTACAATTCTATGCCTGATTTCCTGGGAGGAAGCGCCAATGAACGTCACAGGATTTACTTCTGCGTAAACATGCATAAGTTTGCACTGCACTCCAATGAAGAAAGTCCAAACAAAGTCAAAAACAGCAGCAAAGACTACTCTGCAGTAGCCAGGATAGCAGAGAGCTATGACTCTATTTTAGGCCAGCGGGTGGCACAGTGGGTTAAACCGCTGAACCATGAGCTGTCGATCGAAAGGTCGGCAGTTCGAATCCGCGACAGGGTTTGCTCTTGCTGCTTGGCCAGCTCCTGCCAACCTAGCAGTTCCAAAGCATGTTAATGCAAGTAGATAAATAGGTACCGCTTGCAGGAAGGTAAACAGTGCTCTGTGTTCCAGCTGCATGCTACGCGCTGCGGCAAGGAGAGTCATGCCGGCCACATGACCAAGGAGGCGTCTTCGGACAACGCTGGCTCTTCGGCTTTGAAATGGGGATGAGCACTACACCCTAGAGTCGGACACGACTGGACTTAATTGTCAGGGGTCACCTTTACCTTTATGCCTCTATTTAAGCAAAAGCCAAAGAAAACATAACATAAATGTGGTACCGAAATGACAACATTTGAGAATAGTGTTCCAATTAGAGAAGTTTCCACTGCAGAAAAGGCCCTGTCTGCAGTTGCCACCCATCTAAGGTCAATTAACATGGGATTGCTACCCAAAACAACAGTCAATTCCTCCCACCCCGTGTGTAGTATAGCTTGTAAAACCTGACATCATAGCCTGACATCATGATGCTGTCCATTTCGTCCCCTGCTCTACATCATTGGCTGATGCGGTAGTAAAAATGCTGGAGAACCAGGATGGTGTAGTGGTTTGGGAGTTGGACTTAGACCTGGAAGATCCAGGTTCAAATCCCTGCTCAGCCACGAAGCTTCCTGGGTGACCTTGGGCCAGTCATTATCTATCAGCCCCACCTACCTCACAGGGTTGTTGTGAGGACAAAAAGGAGGGGAGGAAATATGTACACCACTCTGAGCTCCTTGGAGGAAGGGCGGTATAAAAAAAAATGTGTGAAACACACCAAGACACAAGATACACGGAATTACAGGTTGCTTGGAGAGGAGATGATGAGCGCTTTCAAGGAGGCCCATCGGGGCCCATGGCACTTACACTGGGGGAAGGTGACGAATGTCCCCTTCCCCCAAGGTGAGCCTGGCGCGGCCTGCAATTGGCCTAGGATGCCGTGGCCAGCCCTTTAGGCCGGCTGCCACAGGCAGGATCGGGCTGTTAGTTCAACATCTTAATCAACCAAAAGTGCACTTCTGTGGAAGTGTTGGTAACATCTTAACATGTTTGCTTGTAATTGACTAATTCATGTATTAATTAGTTAAAAGGCGAATGGAATGATTTATCATCTCGATGCTCTGGAATCAGTAGACAGCCCTACTTAAATCTCAATCTTTTGCTGATCTGAAACCAAGTGCTCACTCATTCCTCAGGGGCGAGTTCTGAGCCAGCAAGGATAGAAACTGCAACTCATAAAACAGAGTAAGTGAAAGCACAACAAATACAATTAAAAATCTGGCTGTGCTCAGAGATGGATTGCATTTACTGTCTCGTAAAAAGAGCCTTCATCCTGTCAGGCAAACATAGGGAAATCAATTTCTTAATTTTTATTGGCAGATATGGGCTGGGAGCCAAGCCTGCACTTGCTGCTCTGAGAGTCAGTGACCTGACTGGAAGAAGACTGTCAAAGACTCCTTTGTCCCTCCTTCCTGAACTAAAGGACACCACACCGACCTTCTGCACCTCCAGAAAACTGTGGTTCTACTCTGTCAATTCTGCTGTGATACCTCCTGCAAGAGGTGAGGGTGGTTGAAAGGCTTGCTGCTGTGAGTACTTCTCATGCGCTCTTCACTGTCATTTTGTTCCCTTTTACAAAACCCCTATGAAGTAGGTCTGTATTGGGGTCATTTTCCAGATGAAACAAGAAGACTGAGAGAGTGCCAGCCGTCCAAAGTCCCAACTACTAAGGCTGCAATCCTATACACACTTTCCTGGGAGGAAGCCCCATTGAACTCAATGGAACTTACTTCTAAGAAGTCATCATGCCTACATTTGGACTGTAAGGTTGGGTGAAACATCTTCCCATTCATGCTTGAGAAAAAAAAAATCAAAGCAACCAGATTCATGTCTCACACACTTTCTGGTCACCTAGGAAAACTCTGGATTGACTTGTAAGGCTCTGGTGTGTGACAATTAAATCACGGTTTCACGTTGGGCCTGACGTATGCTAGGACTTCATTGCCACAAGTATATTTCAGCACACAAACATTTTCCGTTCTTCATTGTAGCATAGGACCTTAGAAGTGTCTTCCATCAATATTATAATATTAGTCTTCTAATGACACAAGAAGGGGCAGAAGATGCCTTCATGGTAAGATCTACCGAAAATCGCCATTCCACGGCAATCTGAATATCGGGGAGACCTGCAGAGGGTTGTGCAGGCCTCCATGACCCCCCCCCATACGTTAAAAAAATAATAATTTTCAGGTGCTTTTTGGCGGCGGCAATCCCTGGGATGCTGCCGCCATGCTGTCCGCACCTCTTAAGGGGGTAGGAGACAATTATTGGTTCCAATGATGGGTCGCAACCCACCACTTTGAGAACCACTGGTGTAGTCAATAAAACGGCCCAGTTTATAACATCTTGTCTCATGTCACCTGTGGCAGGTGCTCTTGCAATGAAATTGGCTTCATTACCTCTCAACTTAAATCCATTTTTCATCCCTCAAAGTCTAAATTGTGCTTCTTTCCTACATCCTCTGCCATCCAGCATCACCTCCTGGGTTCCTTGACCTTTTATCTCACAGGAAGTCTACAAAGCCAAGACCTCCAATGTTCAGCTTGTTGCCAGGGGCATCGACAAGGGGAAGTGCGTGGGGCGGGCCGCCCGGGGGTGATGCGCGAACAAGGGTGATGCGCGTCCCCCCGGTACTTACATTTCGATGTGGAAGTTGGGCCCGCCCGCCCGCCCTCGCATTCGTTTGGCTCCAAAATGAGCCGAAAATGGCACCAGGGGGTGCTCTGCTCCTGCGCGTGATGTCACGCGCGAGGGTGGAGCCGCTCCCTTAAAGGTGACGTGCGCCCCCACTCTGGGGTGACACGTGTCCTAGCGACACGACTGCTTGTTGCCCTTTTCCTCCTCCCAGCCTGAATTCAGCATTCTGCTTCTCTAGCCAAACTGTCCCCAAACTGTCGCCTTGAGGGCACCTTGAACTCTAGAAATGTGCACTTTACGATGCCAGAGATGGGCAGTTATTGGGTAAAGACCTCGGTGGTGCCCATTAATCTCTCGTCTCGCTCATCTCTATCAGAGACACACTGTAAAAATGATATAAACATTTCATTCAAGTGGCACTGCAGAGGGAGTGGGACGAGAGCATGGGGCCGATTGATTTCCAGTGTGTCTGCTCTTTACCTTCAGGTATAAATACAACCACAAAATCAATCGGAATAACACCATATCAGCTTTCTAATCTCTTCTGGTCATAAGGTGTGTTTTATATACTGCAGCTTTCACTCCTCATTGTGCCTGTGCATAGCAGAGTGCTCACTTCTCCGAGGCATGCTCAAACACAGACACATTCCCCTTTCCCTCCCCTATGCATGCACACGCAGTAAACACAGAGTATTATGGATCATGCTTTTGAATGGGTGGAAGGATGTGATCATCTTGAAAAATGTTTTTTTCTTCATATTTGTTGTTTTTAATTTTGCAAATACTCTCCCAGAACAAACACAAAAGTGGCCACCAAGCAAAACGACAGCAAAAGCTGGCATGGAAAGTAAAATCCTTGGGCTATGCTAATCCTGCTATGCTAATCCAGACCCCGCTGCTCCTTGGCACAAAGGCACTCTGTGCTAATGCCCATGTCTGATCTATGCTCATTTGCTAACCCTCATGCATATTCAGGCAGATTCATTTGTCGGTGAGCAGACGACTGGACACTTCAACTCTCGGTCTCGCTGAGTAGCTCTGGACAAGTAACTGTTTCTCAGTCACAGTTCTTAGCAGTCAACACAAACAGTGACAACAGTCCTCATGAAATAGTTACAAGGATATATTAGAGGTGGCTGATTCCTCTTAATCGAATGATTTCCTGGCTAAGAGCATGTGGCTGAGAGGAGTCTATTTATTGGGTTACAGGAAGAAGGTGGTATGGGTAAATTAGCCATGTATTAGAAGTACAAAATACAGAGAACTCCAAAAACCACGTAAATTTTTTTTTCAAAGAAGCCACTAGTAAAAGCAGGCAACGAAAAAGTGGCTTTACTAGTGGCTTCTTGGAAAAAAAATTTTACGTGGTTTTTGGAGTTCTCTGTATTTTGTACTTCTAATACATGGCTAATTTACCCATACCACCTTCTTCCTGTAACATAGTAGCTGGCCATGATAGCTTTCGTGCCAGTCTATTTATTGTTTGAAGGGCCTGGAGTGGCCAGTTGTGGTGGTGGCACAGTGTATAAGGAGCTGGTGCCCAGGCCAGCTCCCAATTTGAGCCCCATGGCACTTGACAACTGCATTCAGGTATGTTTGCGCATGCGCAAACCCTATAAAAACCAGCGACGCGTTCGGCTTCTTCATAAAGCTCTCGACCGCCGAACGGGGCGGTCGCTTTAAGGAGGGCTTATCCCCAGCCTTCGGAGCGCAGCCTCCGCAGGCCAGGGATGCACGGAGTGGGCGCTCAGCCCCGAGCCCGGCTACTTGGGGGGGCGCTCCAACCCCGCCCCCCCAGGTGCCGGGAGGGCTGGGAACGCCACTGGATACGTGCTTTAACCAAGCCCCATCCCTTCTGATCACACAGCAAACTGAGCTGGAGCAGAGGTTGCTCGGTGCACACATTTCAACTCCAGCAATGCTGCGTCAGGAGCTTTGGTTAATGCTGGGATGCCAAGTGCCCTTGCCCCCGAGTTGGGAATAACGCTATCGTCTAGTTATAAATTAGATTCTGCATGCAAGTTAAACCAAAGCTAGAATTAAACATGATGCAAAGTGTGCGACAGAGCAGGGCCCTACGCCAAGTGGTGAAGGCCCTCCTGTGGTGTAATTGATCAGAATCCGCTTCTGTGGCAGGTGGGTCTTATCTGACTTGTGCAGGAATCACAGCTGAGAACAGGGGAGATGTTCCTCACCACAAGAGAGCAGTTAACCTCCTCCCAGTCATGTCGAGGGAATTTAAAATTCTGAGAGGACTCCAGGTACGGAGGACAGAATTACCATGATAGATTTGAGGTATAAAAATAGCTGGATATAGAAAGGGATGGACAGAAGGCAGATCATGGGTGACCGGTGGCCTGTTGGTTGATTTCGGGTGGACAACCTACATTCTGCTGCTTTCCAGGATTCTCAGAAAGAATGCTGAGCTCGGTGGAGCTCGGTCTGATCATGAGGCTTGTCAGCTTGCCCCAAACGACCCTGCTTCTCCAGCTTTTTGCTTTCTTCTCAGGTGGATCTCTAAGGCTTTGAGACTTTATTCTTGGGCTTTGCCTGTTTGGGGCTCTAGCCAAGGAGAAGATGCCCCCCCCATTTTTCAAGGGTTGACAGCTTCATGGCATTACCAGGCTCCATCTTGTAACATCAGCGGACACCCATCTTCTGATCACCAGGCCTTGATCACCAGCTAAGGTTTGGGATACATCCAACGTGCCAGTCCAAGGGGCAATATGAGAAGGATGTGCATTACCAGTTGGAAGAGAACTGTTAGGGCAAGGTGAGCTCCCCCCCCCCCCCCGAGTTATCAGTGAAAGCTTGCAGACTGAGCCAACTCCAAATTAGTTGAGTGGAATTTGCACATAATCGGCAACAAAACTAGGCTGCTGCTTCCTTTCAGTTTCTCGGGGAAAAATGGGAGCAAATCCCCCCCTTGTCTTCCTCCCCATAAAATGTCCTCATGCTGAGAGAAATATCATCAATCCGTGAAGCCCCTTCCCTTCTTTGGTGGCCCCTCCCCTCTGCCTGGCCATGGAACATCTGCTCACCAGCCATTTCCATCGACGTGGAAGTCGTAACTGCCATGGGAGTAAATCACTCGTCCTCTGGCTCCAATGTCTTACCGAAATTAGTGCCAATGGAAGTGTCAGTATCAATTTCATAATGTTATTGGATGAAGGCAAAACTGGGCCAAGTCCCATATTCCTGACGGGCCGTCAAAGTGATGGGGTTTGTGGGTAAGGAGACAGGCAGTCCTGACAGGAAAGGCAATGACTCAAGATCCATTACCCTGACAAGGCTATCTTTAAGCCTCATCGCTTCATGCTGACACCAGCGTGCTCTTTCCAAGGAGAGACGCCCACATGCCCAAGTCGCACCTCCTCGAACTGTAACGGGAAACTGTTACAGTCCTCCGAGACAGGCCTTTTCTCCCCCAAAGTTGTGTGATTTATGAGACTCTGAAGACAGCTGAGGATTCGGCCATCGTTACCAGGCATTCATTTGCAAGCCCCCATAGTTTTCTATCAAGATTACAAGTGAAAAGTCATGCCCGGAAAAGGGGTGGGTGGGGTGGAACTCATTATGCTCCCCATACATTTCCCCCTCCCTTTTGCTTCTCCCAAGAGCAGACAGAAATCACAGGAAGATTTCAAGAAAAGCATTCAAAAACCTAGTTTATAGTCTTATCCAGCATTTGAAAACTGTAATTTAAGAGACAATATGCCCATCTGCTGCTTCTACATCCACAAAAGTCAGCTTTCTCAGTCAAATTCCACCCCAATTCCAGTTAAAAGCTACCTTTCACACACACACACACACACACACACACACACACACACACACACACACACACACACAGAGAGAGAGAGAGAGAGAGAGAGAGAGAGAGAGAGAGAGAGAGAGTGGAGAGAAATTTATAACTCTTTACAACTTCTTTCAGATCCATTAAATTCAGTACAAGAGCAAACAGATGTAGGTTTGCAAGATAATCTAATATTTCAAGCAAAGGCAGTTAAATTATTGCTGATGCACCTTAACTTGCCATTCACACACACAGTTACAAGAATTTTGTACGCAAACACAATACATCCATCTATCAATCATGTGTCTCTGTGCACTCCAGGATTCCTTCTTTATGCTTCTACATAGGCTTAGCAGATCTCCAACTGGGACAGAGTGCTAGACCTTTAGGAGAAGGAATGTGGGCAGGTGTAGCTTGTTAAGCCTTAGAGCACAATCCTAGACATGTCTACTCAGAAGCAAGCCCCACTGAACATAATGGTTGGAGATCATTGTCCCGGTTGTCCCAGTTGGAGATCTGGTAAGCCTACTTCTACAAGAAAACTTTGGAGCACTCAACACAAACCTGGCTTCTCGTTCAAGTATGAAAGGCAGTTGGATGGGGCTTAGCATCAAAATTCTGCATCACGCCCACCTGCAGGAACACCTTTTCACCTTGTCCCAAATCTTTTTTTGGGAGAAAGATGCCCATGTATTCCAGAGCTTCACAGATGGTGTTGAGCCTTGAATCTGTGACCTCAGGGCACAACTACTCCACCATGCAAGACAAGTCATGCTGCACATGCCGTAAAGCACCACTGCCTCTTGGTAGCAGGAGGTCTGGCTTAGTTGGTAGAGCGATCGTCTCAAATATGCCTGAAGATCTGAAGGACGGCAGTTCAAGACAGCCGGAAGTGTCTGCGTCTGTCGGAGAGCTGCCGGCGAGCTGCCGGCACGCCGAGCTGATAAGTTGCAGAGCCTCTGTGGGGGAGTGGAACTGCAGCTGCAGCACTTGAGTGGCAGTTAAGGTTGCCTGTCAACTGAAGCGTGGCGAGGCGAATGCCAGAGAGAGAGAGAGAGAGAGAGAGAGAGAGAGAGAGAGAGAGAGAGAGCAATCCTATGCACACTTCTCTGGGAGTCAAGGTTGCCTGTCAGCTGAAGCGTGGTGAGGCGAACGCCAGAGAGAGAGAGAGAGAGAGAGAGAGAGAGAGAGAGAGAGAGAGAGAGAGAGAGAGAGAGAGAGCGAGAGCTGGACTGTGAAAGCAACATCTAGAATGAAGTGTTCTACGAAAGATTAGAACGTCGTTGTATTGTAAAAAACCCTTGGGGTTTAGAAAGCCTGCCCATGTACACCGCCTTGAATTAAAGTTGGAGGAGAAATCCAATGACCAAGAAAGGCAGTATATAAATACTGTATATTATATATAACAATAACAACAATAACAATAACAATAACAATAAGGTTTGAGCCGGTGCCCTGCCTGAAGAAGCTAAGCAGGGTCGACCTCAGTTCCCGCTTGGATGGGAGACGGAAGCTGCTGATGAACCTCGCAGTGACACTGAGAAGGCATCGTGAGAGGGTGGAATGTGGAGGAGTCAGCTAGAGAGAGAACATCTAAGACAACCGTCCGAGGGTGAACTGCGGTGAACTGTGAAGCTTGGAAGTGCAAAGCACAAGCCAGAAGGGGGGCTGCACTCGGAAGGGAAATCATCTCGAGCATGGAAGGTTCTATATAGGAATAGAACAATATTGTAAAGACCCTTATCAGGTCTAAAAATAGCCTGCCTATGTAAACCGCCTTGAATAAATCTGGTGAGAAATCTGATGATGAGAAAGGGGGTATATAAATACAGAAAATAAAATAAAATAAAAATTATTATTATTGTGGGTACAGAGAAATAGCTCCAGTTGGTGCCTGCTTTACACGCTCCAGTGCGATTTCTCCATCACTTGTTCTCCCTTTGCTCCCATTTCCTTCCTACTTCTCTTCCTTCCTCGTCCTACTAGCTGTCAAAATAAGAAGAGTGTAAAGATGGCTTCCACCAAACGACTTAGAAACTAAGTGCTACCAGGGAACTAATTGCTAATCTGAAAACGAGCTCTGAACTCTCCAAGTGTTTGGCTTCTTGATTGGGCGCTGACATAAATTTCTGAGAGAGCCATTTCCCCTCCCTTTCTCTTCCCCCTCACAACACCTCCTACATCAGCTTTGTGAGATGAAATCAAATGCGGAAAGGAGCAAAGGGTAAGGTACTTGGAGGGGCAGTGGAAAAATCAGCTGCTTCTCCAAGAAGTTGATGCAGTGCTGATACCTCCAGCCTATATAACCCCTTTAATAAATTAGAGAGCTATTCATTTAAATGGATTCCACCGTGTCACCGCTACCAGTTAATCTGTAATTCAGATACATCGGTCGGAAGGCAAGAATCCAGAATATGAAATGATTGATTCCCCCAGGGGCCTCGGATTTCACGTTCTAAAACAATTTGGCGTGCTCTCATTCTCGCAGGTGTGTAGGCATGTGGCTCCCAGTTGAGATCAGGAGGAAATGCTGTCTCCATTTACGTAACGGCAGCGGTAGGTGCTGGGGGATGCCAAAAGCTGGGACAGCTCCATTCTATCCTTTGGTTGTGACTATTGCTCAGGGCAGGGTAGCGAACTGGCAGCCCATGGAGGAAGAGCCATAGCTCAGCAGTACAGCACATGCTTTGTATACAGAAAGTCCCAGGTTCAGTCCCTGGTATCTTCAGGTAGGGCTGGGAAAGACCCCTGAGACCCAAACCCTGGAGAGCTTTTCTGGAGAGCCTCCCAAAAGGACCAACAGTCTAACTCAGTAGAAAAAAAAAAGCTTCTTGTGTACATTAGGGGGGCAGCAATCATCTTGCCCAGCTTCTTCCACACTTTTTGCACAATGGAAATGATGTTTTATGGATCAGTTGTATTGCCTAACACATGCGCATAGTTCTGGATGCACATTAGGGTACATGCCAAGGGAGCATCAAGCTCACAAGCCTCTTGCAAAGGCTAAATTTGCGAGAAACATCCAACAACAAAATTGGTGAAACATCCACCCCACTTCTGGTTTGAAGAAGCCTCTAAGAAAATTTCACAAGTCGCTGTGTCTTGTTCTGCCATTCTATTCAAACCTGCCCAAAAAAAGTGTTGCAGCCCTGGGAACTTCCTGACTTTAAGAGAAACATGACAATTTGTGACCACAAAAGGGAGCATCTCAGACCCCTGGCTTCCCTTCACCAGTTTCACGGACCACTCAGTTGTGCTGTCACACAGGTCTCATGAGCAATCAAGAAGCACACAGACCATGGCGCAACAGAAAACGGCTGGTGCGCCAGCTGCGACTGTACTTGGATCGTGCAGACCTGGCCACAGTGACCCATGCCCTAGTGACATCTAGAGTAGATTACTGCAATGTGCTCTACGTGGGGCTGCCTTTGAAGACTGTTCGGAAACTGCAACTAGTGCAGAATGCGGCGGCCCGGGTGGTTGCCGGGGCCTGTTGGTTTGACTCAGTCGGACCGTTGCTTCAGCGGCTACACTGGCTGCCGGTTCGTTTCTGGGCACAATTCAAAGTGCTAGTTTTGGCTTTTAAAGCCCTTAATGGCTTGGTTCCAGGGTATTTGAGGGACCGCCTCCTTCCTTATAATCCGATCCGTACTCTGAGGTCATCAGGGGGGGCCCCTGTTAACCGTGCCACCACTGACAGTGGTGAGGGGGATGGCGGCGCGGAACAGGGCCTTCTCGGCAGTGGCGCCCCAACTGTGGAATTCCCTCCCTCTGGAATTGAGAACGGCTCCCTCCTTAGAGACCTTTCGGCGGGGCCTTAAGACATTTTTATTTAGATCAGCTTTTGATGTCTGACATGGCGGGCGGGCTTTTTAACAGATCGCTTTTTAACAGATGGCTTTTAACATGTAAATGTGGATGACCCACTGGGGTTGTTTGTTTTAATTGTTTTAACTGTTTTAATTCTTTTTAAATGTATATATGTATTTTAATGTTTTATTGTAAGCTGCCTTGGTTGCCCTCGTGGGAGAAAGGTGGGGTAGAAATTCAATAAATAATAATAATAATAATAATAATAATAATAATAATAATAATAATAATAATAATAATAAAAGGGCCACCTCCACCAGGGATGGGTGACAGGAACCCATCACAGGCCATCTCCAAGCAATAGTCCAGGGTGAACTCATCCCACAAGAGACATTGTTAGCTTATGGCCAAAAACATGCTAGGGAGGCTGGCCATAGACCCCCAAAGTGTGCATTCCCCCCCCATCTACCCTTAGTGTGTCTGAGAATTGGCCTGCTGTGCCATGCACCAGTCTCTCATCAAGCCAATCCAAAACCTCCATGCCAACCTTGGCACCTAGGAAGGTAATTTGCCTCCCCCCCCTAAACCTTTTGCTTCCCCTTCTCCTTTCTTTCTTCCTGGCCAAGCCACCACTCAGCGCCTGTTGGGCAGCTTCGCAAACCCTCACTGCCTTCCCCCAGAAAGCGCTTCGGCTTCTTTGCCCCCCCCCCCATGTCTCCTTGCATAGTCATGCGACTGCATATTTATGGTATTTTAACATGGGCCAGCGGGTGGTGCAGTGGGTTAAACCGCTGAACCATGAGCTGTCGATCGAAAGGTTGGCAGTTCGAATCCGCGACAGGGTTTGCTCTCCTTGCTTGGCCAGCTGCTGCCAACCTAGCAGTTCCAAAGCATGTTAATGCGAGTAGATAAATAGGTACCGCTTGTGGGAAGGTAAACAGCTACGTGCTGAGGCAAGGAGAGTCATGCCGGCCACATGACCACGGAGGCGTCTTCGGACAACGCTGGCTCTTCGGCTTTGAAATGGGGATGAGCACCACACCCTAGAGTCGGACACGACTGGACTTAATTGTCAGGGGTCACCTTTACCTTTACATTAAACAGCAACTATGGGGGGGGAGCATTTAACAGCATGCAGGGAGGAATGTTTAGCCCTTCCCCACTGCACAGATGTCTTGACAAAAATCACGCCCTGGAAACTGCTACTAATCCCAGGAGGGAAGTTCCTATTGGCTTCCCCTGGAAGGTCCAAGGTTCGGAATCATGTGGATGAAGGTCCCCCTGGGTTCAATGCTGCCCTTCTCAGACAACTGCTGAGCCCCTCAATGCCTGGGGAGGGAGTGGCAAGCTACGGAGCATGGTAGCATGGAGATGGAGCTAGCTGGCACGCTTCTGCTCCCCTCCCCCATATCCAGGTACGCTGTGCCCAGTTTCAGAATGCCAGAGGAAGGCTTGGATTGTGTGCTGTAGTTGTGTCCGCGTCTGTGCTCAGAAGACTCTCTTTTGGGTTATGGGCTTTGGTTTTCCTGCCTGATAACTTGTTTCACTTTCCAGTTTCATAACTTTACAATATTGATTGGGTTCTTGCAATTGTATATGCTTTTATTGTCCTATTTTTTTGTTGCTTTTAGCCACCTTGAACTGAAATGGGGGTGTAGTTGAAAAATACTACTACTAATAAAACAATTATCATCAGATCTGGTGAGGGAAAAAAAAAAACCACTGACAGCTAGGAAGACTGAAGAACAGATAGGAATTTGACATTTACACCTTCATGATTAATTAAGAGAAATACAAAGGAATAGCATCTGCTATTCGGAATGAGCCAAGCAGCCTTGCATGTGTTGACTTCACCCGCCCCACACCAACTTTTACTGAAGCACAGCAACATTAGTCGATTTCGTGTAACTCATCGTGGAATGTACCCTGGACATGTGGCGAGGCCATACGTCCCTGCCATATGCTCCATCTGCAGGAGCAGGAAGTCAGAAGAGAGAGAGTCCAATCAACAGAATCCACACGCACAAGCATCCCTGAAGCGGAGCGTGTTGGCAAACCAATGGGGGCTGCGGCTTCCTGCCTTAAATTCCCAGCAGCACGGTCGTCCCTCTGCTGTCCTTGGAGCCCCTATGAAAGATGGAAGAGCTTCCTGAAGTCATGAGAAGGGGGGGCTCGCTGCTGAATGTTACCTGCCCAAGTGCTGCTTTCCCAAATCAGCCAGCTGAATGCTAAGCCTAAGACACATTTTCCCAGGAGTAAATCCCATTGGGTACAATAGAACTTACTTCTGAGTAGACATGCATTAGATTGTGCTGCCAGAGGCTCTGTTCCAGGTTTCAGCAGCACCAGCGGTGCAGTGGGTAGGGAGACCCCTTTTCCATGGTGTCACCTCTTTTGTGAAATGTCCTCCCTAGGGCATTTCAGCTGCAATGAGTCGGTTTTCATTTCATCCACAAGTGTAAAGCTGTTTACTTTCAGCATACAGTATCTGTTTTACAACTCCTTGGACTGCTAGGAGATCAAATCAGTCAATTCTAAATGAAATCAACCCTGACTGTTCCCTGGAAGGACAGGTACTGAGGCTGAAGCTCAAATATTTTGGCCACCTAATGCGAAGAGAGGACTCTCTGGAGAAGACTCTGATGCTGGGAAAGATTGAAGGCAAAAGGAGAAGGGGAAGGCAAAGGATGAGATGGTTAGACAGCATCACCGATGCAACGAACATGAAAATGAGCGAACTCAGGAAGATAGTGGAGGATAGGAAGGCCTGGCAGGATGTGGTTCATGGGATCACGAAGGGTCGGACACGATTTAACGACTAAACAAAACTGGAGAAAGAGGCACCTTTATAGAGGAAGGAGGGGGACAAACACTATCTCTATTAATATCAGTTTAGTGGAGAGAGAGAGAGAGAGAGAGAGAGAGAGAGAGAGAGAGTTTTAGATTGTGAGCCCATCTGGGACAAGAAATCATCTTCTTGTTGCTTTTTCCTTCGTGAGCCACTTTAGGAACTTCTTTTGTTGAAAAGTGGTCTGTAAATATTCTCAATACATTTACTGGCCATATTGGTTTTTATGCTGCTGCATTTGTCCTCATTGCTCTTTCGTTGCCCTTTTTTGGGGATTGGGGCTGTTGATGGTTGTTCCTAGTTTCTGTCTCAAGGGTGGAATAGAAATATTCTGAATAAACAAACAAACAAAACTAGAATAGAGGGTGCCTCCCTGAATTTGTTATGGATTGGACACCAGACCATCTAGGCATTGGGCCAAACCAAAAGGCATTCATTTAGAACCCCTTTGATGCCTCCAGGCCTTGCTCTCTGCCCGCCATCACACTGCATTACTTGCTGAAGAAGGGGGGAGCGTGAAAGATCCCATTTCTCATTAACCTGGACACTGTTGTGCATGCTCATAGCCAGGGACAGTGGGAACTATGGGAAATGTAGTTCCTTGTTGTTCCAGGTATTAATCTGATTACTCCCGATTCATTCGGCAGAAGACAGGATGATTCCACTTCCAGACTGGAAACGGAAAAGGGAGATAGAGCCGAAGAGGAAGTCTGATGCTCTAACTGACCATTCTCCTCTCCTCCACACTTCCTCGCCTGCTCTGTTCCCTTCTTCCTCTTCCAGTCCAGGGAACAACGGAAGGAGGTGAGTGGGTGGGTGGAGATGGGCACCCCCTAGAAATCTGCTACCTGAGGTGACTGCTTTCATCAGCCTTATGGATGACCTGGCCCCAGATACCAGCATCTAAACTTGGGGTCTTCTGCTTGAAAAGCATGCCCTCTACTCCTCCTGCTACAGTATATTTAACCCTAGTTTATTGAACTGCTAAAGTATATTTAACCCTCCCCAGTATATTTCTGGACGGCAGAAGATGCTTTCCAAAACGGATGCAGAAGAACATGGGTGGCCATGAATCCAAGTCACCGACTGAGTTTTCTTATGTTTGCTGATCAGAAGAAAGCACAGCTGCCATCAATATCTCACAGACAACATGAGAGTGTATCCACAGCTTGTTTACAGTCAGCCTTTTGAGACTGCAGTGATTTTACAGATATGAGCTGGAGTTTATTTGCAGGTCAGATGGGCGAGTTTATCTTGAAAGATCAGATGGCAATCAGAAAACAAGATGAAGAACAAAGTAACAACCCGCCCTCCCGATAGCAGTACTTTAAACAGTGCCTGTTCCACCAGGACCTCTACCTGTTCCTCATTAAGAAGAGCATCCTGTGTGTATTTTTAAATTGTTTTTAAGTCGGTTATGTCCTATCCCTCCAGTCACAAGGACGCTTGTCAACAAAATAAAAGCCAACAATAAATAATCACCATTAAAACACAACAATTAATTGTGTGTTGAAGACAGATGTTGAAAAAATGAATCTCCTGGGGCACGGGTTCCACATCTGGGGGATCACCATGAGAAATGTGGTTGGGGAATTAACACTTGTCTTCTAAGCACATGTTTAAGATCATCCGTTACATGGCCTGCTCTACTTCCACCTGCTTTAAATCTTTTCCGGGCTATTTTGTCCAACTGTGAAGAGGACAGATGTTGTTGGTACGCAGGCCATGTACGTCCACGCGCTCCCAGCACTTCCTTTCACTCCTTTCCCGCTATCTTTCGAAAGGAAGGTAAAGGTGACCCCTGACAATTAAGTCCAGTCATGTCCGACTCTAGGGTGTGGTGCTCATCCCCATTTCATAGCCGAAGAGCCAGCGTTGTCCGAAGAAGCCTCTGTAGTCATGTGGCCGGCATGACTCTCCTTGCCGCAGCGTGTAGCATGCGGCTGGAACACGGAGCGCTGTTTACCTTCCCGCAAGCGGTACCTATTTATCTACTCGCATTAACGTGCTTTGGAACTGCTAGGTTGGCAGGAAAGGTTCGAAAGGAAAGGGGAATACAAATATGAATTCAGAGTGCATGCAGGTGAAAAGGGGGGGGGGGAAATGATGAGCATAGGCTTTTTCTAGGCTGTAAAAGGACCAAATCATATCAGGCCACATCATATCATAGAGGAGCCAATGTCTCTACTATATTTCCACCATCCATTTGTAGTTTGCACACACTCCTTCAAACTCTGTTCCAAGACTCTTGAAAGCACTCTGGATAGAATGTTGTGTTCTCAGTAAACAATTAACATTCCAGTGGGAGAGATGAGGCTAGCGAGTGGAGGAGGAGGAGGAAGAATCCAAATTTAATTAAGGAAGTTTACTCCAGGGTCTGAAAAAAGTGTCATCACATAAATCTCGTACTAAATGCCCAGAGAAACTGTCATGTCGGGCCACCTGATACCACCAAGGCATGCATAAACGCACAACCAAACATTAGCTGGCTTCCATCACCAATGACTGAACCCCACAATGTCACATAGTCTAGATTAGAAGACCCATGGAGAAGAGTGTGTCAGCTGTGTTTACAACCAGAAACCATTCACCTCTGCATGTTTCCTCCTCTCATCTACTAGAATATATCAGGTCACCCCCTGATGCGAGCTGACAGTGGGTTCAAGACAGACAACATTCACACAATGCACGATTCATTCATGGAATTGCTGGGCCATCTGTAGTGAACGACACGGACTTAGAGGACTTCTCAAAAATGGATTAAATAAGGCTATCAATCAATAGCTAAATAATAACTACATGGATCCACTATGAGCAGAAGCAGTGCGCACCTGAATGCCAAACCCCGCCAGCCCATAGCATGCAGCGCCACCAACGGAGCACACTCTGGATGCTATACTTACCTCTCTGTAGGCCACATAACAGTCAATGGGTCTCTTCAAACTCATGCCAATTCTTTTGCTGGCATAAGTCCAAGGAGAGTCAGAGGGCAGGTCTAGGCTGGGGAAGGGGGATAAGATCTGGTGTGTACTGCTGCCACCGAGATCCACCCACTCCAATTCCTGAACTGCCCATGACCTTACCTTCTGCGGTGCGGCCTGCGTGGGCTGTTGTCGGTCGTGCAGAGCCCCGGCTGTTTGCCCCAATGGCTCTGGAGCTCCTAACAGCAGTGCACCTTTTGTACCACTGTAGCTGGACTTACGGCAGCAGATTGTGAGATCCGCTGCCATAGGCCCAGGATAGGATTGGCCATATGCGCACCTCTGGTTCTAAAGAAGCATTCATATAGGTGCAAACGTATGGGACTCCTTGTGCAATGACTCTGAATGCAGGTGCAACTTGGTTCACTCCTCTAGCATCGACACTGAGGTGCTGTGCAACACAGCCAGGGGGCGAGGCTGAAGATCATTTCCCATGCTTCTGCAGTTCCCATAGCAGAACTTATGAGCTGCCTTCTCCTGACTCAGACCATGGGTCCCTCTAGCTTAGTACGGTCTATGCTGACTGCCAGCAACTCTTCAGGTTTTCAGGCAGGGGTCTCCCCAAATCCTACCTGGAGATGCTGCCAAAGACTGAACCGGGAACCTGCTATAGGCAAATTTTCTGCTGCATCCCTGAACTACAGTATAGTCCCATCCCTTTGCATGGAGTTGAAACGTCGGGTCAATCCCATGTCACGTCGCGCCTGCATGAAGAGGTGCAAAAACTCCATGATCTTTGACTCTTACTTTCTGCTGATTTTAAGTAATGTCAGGAAGAAAATATAGATACTCTTTTTGAAGGTATTTACGAGCAAGAAAGGAAGAAATGTGTGCCAGGAGAACACAAGTCATAGAGTTGCTTTCAAAACAGACGCCTAGAAAGGGGAGGGATGGGGAGCATGGGCCAGTATGACAAATGTGCATGCATACAATGTGATACCTCTGCAATGTGGAGGGATGCCATGGTGTGTGTGTGTGTGTGTGTGTGTGTGTGTGTGTGTGTGTGTGTGTGTGTGTGTGTGTGTGTGTGTGTGTGTGTGTGTGTGTGTGTGTTTCCAGTTAATGACAAATAACTAGGAATTCGCAGTGGGGGCTGTGTGCAGTCCATTTCCTTCCTTGCCAAAATCTGCATAAGGGGAAGGTGTGAAGACAGTATCTGCCTCTCAGCAGCACCGGAACAAACTGTTTTACAGCATTTGTGCCACTCATTTGATTGGGGACGACTTCCAAGTGATGTGGAGGAGTCCCACATTAGTAAACATATTTCAGCAGAAACCGGATGACTACAGTATTTGGAATGTAAAAGGCTGTTAACCAGATGGTGCTTGGGAGCATCCAACTCTCCCATTGTGATGGTCAGGCAGAAGACTGTTTTTGGCGCACCATGCTCTATTGTAGGATTTGCGTGTGAAGTTATCTTACCCCTATGGACAGGTGCAGAACTTATTCCCCGTGGCTCAGTGGATTCTTGGGATTAACAAAGAAAACCTTGAGTAGCTCCTTCGGTGCAGAAAATGTACTAGATGGAAACCCACAAACTCATTCTGTACTGAACAGCAGGCACACAGAGTGTGGAACAAAGAAACTCCAATTCAAGGCAAAACCCAATATTTTTACAAGAATTCTAGGGCTATTTTCTGCTTCTGCTTCTTCTTCTTCTTTTTTTTAATCAACCTGGATTTATGTTCTGTTTTTCCTGAATAAATGTTACTTTTGTTTAACTAGATTCTTCATTTTGCTCATTGGTTGTTCAGAGCCTTTGCACCACCACCAACAACAAAAAAAGCAACCACAACTGAGCGATTCTTGATAAAACACAGACGAGAGGGTGTTTGGACAACCACCCAAATGAGATTAAAAATGTACGCACCATACAGGCATTACAGTGGATGACAGGTTCAGCAGGCTTGCTGTAAACTCACTAGCATTAGATGCAACAACACAATTCAGTTATAACCTCCCATCTATTCAACAAAGACTATGGAAGAAAACGTGGGTTTCTAGCTTCCACCAGTAATGAGCGAACTCAGGAAGAATAGTGGAGGACAGGAAGGCCTGGCGGGATATGGTTCATGGGATCACAAAGGGTCAGACACGACTTAACGACTGAACAACAACAACAACAAGCTTCCACCAGTAGCATAATCAACTGAAGCAGGGGTTCCCAACCCCTTCCCGGCCGAGTATCACCTCCGGCGACACTCTTTCTGAGTAGCACCGGAAGTGACTGGTGATGATGTCATCAACAGTTACTTCTGGGTTTTCAGAGGCCAAAAAACGCAAGGAGAAGGCTCTGGGCAGCTGGGAAGGCCCTTCTCAGCATTCCTGAGAGGCTCGGCCAAAGGCAGGAGCTTCTTGGGAGCAAAACGGCGCCACCAAAAGCGCCGCGTTGGAGTGGGGTTACAGTGGTCCAGCGGTCCAAGTACCACCAGCAGTCGGCCGAAGTACCACTGGTGGTACTAGTACCACAGGTTGGGAACCCTTGAACTAAAGTTTTAGTTGATTCATCCATAGGTGGTGATTTTAATTGGTGGGACTGCAAGTCTGAGAGAGAGAGGGGGGGGAGTTTTCTTCTTAGAAAGAGTGGCAGTTTTGAGGAGTTATGTAATTTCTATAAAAGCATTCACCGGACGGGTAGTGGTGGAGGTAATTAGATCAGGACCACAGAACCAGGAGAAGGGAGATTTATTTCACCCTTTCTTCCACGCTATTTTCCTGATAAGAATCCAGAAAGCTTCTGTTGATTTCATTGTGGAAAACATAATTGTACCCATACACTTTCCACCTCCACTGAGGCTTTCTTCTGAGCTGAGAAGATATGCGTAGGATTACACTGTTAAGGACCTGGAAGATCCAGTCATGGACCTCCAACACCTCACTTGGTCTGGCCCTTTGCACTCCCTTAAGGCACTTATGGTTAGATTTTGCTGATGAGCCAATTTACTATAATTGAACCAATTAGTTAAAATACAACTAAAAATGCTTGAATACGTTGATAGCTCCATTGAAGTGCCAAAGGAGAGTTATGGGGAAACCCATTTTGAGGATAACAAAACATACACTGGCACTCGAGGTCTATCTGCTCTAAATTTCACACAAAGGAAGCTGTCCCAGAGAGCTGGAGTTAATGAAGATCAGCCTTTTCAAGGAGGAGAACAGAGGCATATCGCTACAGCCTTGTCTCCCTGCTCCAGCACACCATCATTATTCCTCTCTATTTACTGGTCTAAGCAGCCATCTATCTACATAATTATCTACAGTATCTGTCTAAGTGTTTACATGTAGCACCCATTTATCTAATCAGAGTGACTTCTTGTCTATTTATCTTTCTCTTGCTGTAGCCACTTACATTTGTCTCTATTTTAGCACAATGCTGGCTGCTTTGCTTTTTACTTTTTTACAACCTCGGAAGTAGAACATAGATCTCCAAAGGCACACAAAATTTCCAAGATATAGCCGTTGTTTTAACACTTTCTGCAAATCAGACTTCCCCCACCTCCTCACAGGACAAGAGGGGAATTCCAAGCATTTACACCTTTCTTTGAGCATCTATCAGATATGGTGTGGAAATGCAAATTCAGATTAGGGATGGTTACACAATTCTTCTCTTGGCAAAATTCAGGATGGAATGCATGGTTCCAGACCTTTCCTTAGTGGATCAGATTTTATAAAATACAGAGTTTTCAGTGGATTATTATGTGCATTCACTCAGTTACAATTAGCCTACATGGAATCTCCATGCAGAGAGGGAGCAGGGGATGGCATCACTGGACAACTGTTCAGAGCCCTCAGAATGGTCCCCACAATCACCTCTGTGCCCATAGCCTTGGTCCAATGGTGGTGAAATGATGCTTTGAGAAAGGAGCGTTGCTTTTTTTGCTGCACCCTCCCTCCCATGGCATTTGCCAAGGTAAGCCCCATCACAAAACTTAAAGAAGCCTAGGTAGGAGGGTCCTCATGGAGGTTACTTTGCACCCAAAGCTGGAGTTAGCCCTGAGGGCAAGCACACCTCTGAGGGACAACCAACGGGGGCAACTAGTACCATCATGCCCTGCTTGGGAGCTTTCAGAAGTAACTTGACTACACACTGCTGGAAAGTAAAGGCTGACTCTCAAAGTTATTTTGACATTTTCATCTTATAACCATACCTCCTGAATCAGGCTCTGGGCAAGAAGACCCTTAAGAACATCAGAACATCAGAAGAGCCCTGCAGCTGGATCAGGCCAAAGGCCCATCTAGTCCAGCTTCCTGTATCTCACAGTGGCCCGCCAGATGCCTCAGGGAGCA
This sequence comes from Plestiodon gilberti rubricaudatus, assembly GCA_026170595.1. Lineage (NCBI taxonomy): Eukaryota > Metazoa > Chordata > Lepidosauria > Squamata > Scincidae > Plestiodon > Plestiodon gilberti. The sequence continues at coordinate 7,243,600 of JANXHW010000007.1, forward strand.
CTCAAGACAGCAAGATACCTGTATCCTGTTGCAATTCCCTTGCATCTGGCATTAAGAGATAGCCTGTTACTAAACCCAGGAAGTTGCTTATCCCCATCACGGCTTGTAACCTGACGAACTTTTCCTCCATAAATCTGTCCAATCCCCTTTTAGAGGCATCCAGGCCAGGTGCCATTACCACATCATGTGACAAGGAGTTCCACAGAGTAATTACACGCTGGGTTAAAAAAAAAATTCTTTTCTCTGTTCTAATTCTCCCGCCACCCTTAGAAAGAGACAAAGAACACTCCTTCACCCCCCCCCAACCCAAAACAGGCACTCAGATAGGGAAAGAGGCATCACTATAGCCAACAAGACACACGACAAGAGTGTGACTGAATGGTGGGAACTGAAAGAGAGTTTGCCTTCTCTCCTCCAAAGAGATTTTTCTCACCTCACAGCAGGGAACAAATAAATAAATAAATATCTATTACAAAATAAATGTCAAGGTGCCAACAGAGGTAGAAGCCTTGGATTGGAAATTATTCTCCCTGCCTCAGCAGTGTAATGATCTGATTAGGGTTCAATCCTCATGCATCCTTCATGTGCTAAGTCATCTTTAGTGAGTTTAAGCTGCCAGGGGGAGACGGATGTAGGAGTAAGCGCAGAGTGTGCGAGAGCCTGATACTCCACAATATTGAAAGGATATTGTGTTCGCCCTCCGGCCACCTGCTAAAATGAGAAATTTCCTTCAGCATTAAAGGCTCTTTTTTTCTGGCATGTTTTCAGCAATGTCTTAAAAAAAAAAAACGTATCATGTCAGCTTCCAAAGGTGATATTCACAGGATCAACGGCAGCAGCTGGAAATCCAAGAGTCTGATCCTATAAGATCCACTGCATGGGCAAATTAGTATGTAGAACTCGAGGAGGGCCCATATCCCAGTGAGTGAGAGATCACATGTTTTGCACACAGGACCCCAGCATGTTCAGGGCTAAATCCCTCACATCAACATTACCAACACACACACACCTCCCAAAAAAAACCACCTTGCAATCATATCACGTTTTTATGCTGTGATCCAATCAATGTGCCACATATTGGTGCAGACTAATAAGCTGTAAAGGACAACAAACATGCACAGAAACATAAAGCTGAACATGCACAGTGGTCTGAGCCGGGGAAGCTGGATCCTGACCCAGATATTGGATCCTGACCCAGATATTGATGCCCCTCTTTCCTGGATATGCTTAACAGGTAAGAACTCAAAACCTTAGAATCCAATATTCTACCAGAGGTATACTGTATTTCTAGAATTTTGCAAATCAGTTGAGGATGGATTCCTGCTCCTTTTTTATTTTTCTAGTCAAAACCTCACCAAAAGTAAATAAATTACTTATTTCTATGCTCTTTTGCCTAGAGCTTTCAGAGCGTGCAAAACACTTGCGTGTATTCTTGATGCAATCCTTGTAAGAACCCTGTAAGGTAATTAAGTAGTATTATCCCCATATTGCAGCTGGGGAAGACTGAGGCTGAGAGAGAGAGCATCTTTCCTTAGGCCAACTAGTGAATTTGTGACAAAGAAAAGATTTGGACCAGGATCTTTGCTCTCTGTAGCTCAGGGCACAATCCTGTAAAAAACGCCGGCGACGGAGCAAGCGTTCCGTCACCGGAAGACGTTGCGAACGTGCCGTAAAGCACATTCGTGACGCCTTGGGAGTAAGGGAGGCTTGTGCAAGACCGGCCTCCCTCACTACAGCGCTGGATCTCCACATGGACGGCGGTGGAAGGTAAGTGCTCCGTCGCCGGCCGCATGGGCGGTCCGGCTGGGCAAGGGGGCCACTGGCCTAGCTTCCCCGAGTAGACCTCCGGCCTGCTGGTCAATGAACAGCCCGTGCACAGGATCCGGCGCCCTGGGTCGCTGGCTGGTTCCTTAGTCAGGATTGCGCTGTCAGTCTCTTAGCTACACTGTCAACACTATGAACAAAGGTCCCGTTTTAAGCAGTCCTGGAGTCATCGAGTCCAAGTAGCAGCCCAACGATGCACGTGACCCAAAATACAATATCAAACAATGCTGCTAATCTCGTCTCCCGACCTCTGAAGTCACTCTTCTTAAGCATAGTCGCTTCATAGCTCAAGGTGCTCTGTTGTATCTCTTAACTAAGCTGCAGCACACTCTGCAGTGTAATTATCTGAATCCAAAGGTCCTCTTTCATAACCTAAAGCTATTAAGGTATCTCTTAATAAACGTTTAACCATCTCTAGATCCTCCGATCCAGCTCTAGATCTTAAATAAATAAAAAAAGTCTGACCAATTGATCTAACAGAAAATCTTAGCCCATCATATCTTGTTCGATATTCTTAGGTCTTGCAAGGCAATCTTTCCAGAGATGCCTAGTTTGTTTACAGTCTAGTCCTGCATACACTTACTAAGAAGTAACTTTCCGTGGGGCTTACTTCCAGGTAAACAAATATAGGGTTGCACTGCCAGTATTTGAAAACAGGGCATAAGATTTTAATCTACCATCCAAGAGCGACAATTATGAAACACTGAAATATGCAGTTTTCCTTCCCTGTATAATAATTTAAGATTCTGAACTTAGCAAACTGTTCTAGGCAGCAGTGACAGAAAGACTGTATAAGATGGACAGGGGAGAAGACTGACAAGAGCTGCCTTTTGTCTAACTTGATTTTATTCTGCTAGGCGACATCAGATTGACAGCCCTGGACAGCAATAACCTCTCTTGACCTACAAAACAGACACGGCATGAGATAGCTGCAGACTAGAACTCCCTCGCCCTGTTTTGACGTAGTGCCTCTGCTGTCTATCCACTGTTGCAATCAAGGAGGGGCAAATAGGAGGGCAATTTCTCCTTCCAGCCTCTGATCAATATTCAGGAAGAGTTTACATGTTGAGGAAATCACTGCACTGAAGCCACAGACAAAATTATGCACCCTCTCTCCCCTACTTCACTGTTCTGATAAAACGTAGACCCCCCCCCGGTGCCACAGTAAAGTAAAAAAAAAAAATAACATCAAAAATAATAGCAGCATCTCCCATAACACACCTAGATGTTAGGTTCCACCTAACATCTAGGTGTGTTATGGGGGGGGGGGTTCCACGAGAGACGGTGGGATTAAAACAAATATATTCATCATCACCTGAACTACCTTGTAGTCTTCCTGGAAAAATAAGATAAGCAATTATTACTGAATCTGTTATTATTCTGGCCCTGTGATGTAGCCCCTTCCTAGGGCACACCTAAAAACATTGTGCATGAAACGGCTGGGAGATCCCAACATAGAGCAAAAAGTAGACTGTCCAGAAAGAACAGGTGCTAGATTTTGGATACAGGAAGACTACATCCCCCCTTTACTTCAGCACAGACCGTAACCTGAGGTTTGTACAATAACCACCATAGCTGTGCCAATGGTGTGCAGAAGTCACACGTACTGTTCCTTGTGGGGTTTTTTCCACTTCTATCCTTAAACATGTTTATTGTTTAACCAAGAGCCAGCTTTATTTGTAAACGAGGGTGAGGAAGAAGAAACATGACAGCGCTTTATAAAATAATGAGGATGAGTACAAAGAGACTCGCCGGATGCCTCTGGAAAGAGAGGACGTTTGGCATTCAGAGACAACGTATCTGAAAAGACGAAAAGGGCAGAATTACCAAGATCATTTTGTTTGTCCTTGGTACAGGGACCGTGCTTACTAAGGCTACAATCCTAAACACACTTACTAGGGAGTAAGCACCACCGACCTCTGTAGGACTTTTTTTAAGTAGACGTGTACCAGGATCTACACTGCAAAAGTACCTCTGTGCTAAATTACCTGAAGCAGATGCATTAGGAATTCTCTACTCTTCCATTTTTTTTAAATTTCTTAAAGTTGTCCACATGAACTGAGCATGCAAGTGTGCTAGAGCTTTCTATTTCTTCCCTTCATTCATATCTCTTCCACATCTACATTACTGGTGCACATCTGTGCACTGGTGAAACACTGCAAACCTCTGGATGTGACTGTATATTATCACTGCATCAAGATTTCTTTCCTGTGATATTTTACCAATGGTCAGGTACACAGCAGGGTCACTAGGGCGCGCGCGTCACCCTAATGACCCCCCACACCCAGCCCTAAATGTTAATTTGGCGCGGCCGCCAGGCCCCTCCACAATTTTTTGGGGGCGACCCAACGGGACGCTGCCCCGGGTGCCCCCCGACTCTGCCCCCCCTTCCACTCGTTGCAGCCGGCTCCGGGGACGTCTTCCCCGGTCGGCTGTCCTGGGCCTTCTGACGAAGGCCCACTGCGTCAAAACGTAATTTATAATGTTTTTCGCGCATGCGCAGACCGTTCCTGAGGGAAAAGGGCAGCCCTTTTCCCTCAGGAACGGTCTGTGCATGCGTGAAAAACATTATAAATTACGTTTTGACGCAGTGGGCCTTCATCAGAAGGCCCACGAGTGCCGGCCTGGGAGGACGCTCCGAGGCCTTCTCCCAGACTCAGAGCTTCCGGAGGGCGGCGCACGCAGCAGAGGGCGACGCGCATGGGTGCGCGCGTCACCCTCTGGCGGTCCGCCCCCCCGCAAAGCTCCAGCAACGTGGCTGCAGGTACACACCTGTGCATCAATAAAACACTGCAAAAAAGAATCCTGATACGACCAAGTTGGGGCAGGGGTTGTTTGTTTTTCACAGTAGTTTGTTTATGTGCATGTTCACTCTGGCAAGGTGGGGTGGGGAAAGGCACATAATGTAAGCCAGAAGTTCTCAACCTGTGGTACGCGTACCCCCAGGGGTACGCGGACCGCAGGTTGGGGATACACGGGATGGTCCCCGTTATCAGCTGCTGCGATCAGCAGCTGATAATGGGGACCGGAAAACCGCGAAATTGCCCCGTTAGCTTCCCTTACCTTGCTTTCTGGTCGCCTCTATGTTGAAACTCGCGAAAATCTCGCGAGATTCAAGATGGCGGTGGCCAAATCACGTAAGGGCACATGAGGCAATCTCATACCCTTACGAGATTTGGCCGCCACCATCTTGAATCTCGTGAGATTTTCGCGAGTTTCAACATGGAGGCGACCAGGAAACAAGATAAGGGAAGCTAATGGGGCAATTTCGCGGTTTTTCGTGGGCTGCAGTGCGTCCGGGCGGCTTCTACCGATCGCTCCGCACCACGGAGGGTGAAGCTACAGCCCTGCCTTCACCCTTCAGGGTGTGGAGCAATCGGGAGAAGCTGCCCGGACGCGCTGCAGCCCGCGAAAAATGGGGGATTTTTAATTTTTCCCGGGCTGCGACCAGAGGCGTCGCTCCGGTAGGGGCGGGGCTGTAAGTATCGCTGCGGTTACAGTCGCTTTACCGAGCGAGGAGGAGGCAGCCCCGCCCCCTCACTGTCCGAGCCTTTCCCGTGCGGAGAAAGTAGCAGGCAAGAGACCCTGCCTGCTGCTTTCTCCGTAGGCGAATGGCTCGGACAGTGAGGGGGCGGGGCTGCCTCCTCCTCGCTCGGTAAAGCGACTGTAACCGCAGCGATACTTACAGCCCCGCCCCTACCGGAGCGACGCTTCTGGCTGCGACTGTGGCGGGAGCAGAATTTGGTGAGTTTTATACGTGGGGATTATGTTTTTTACATGGGAAAAGTGCTTTTGGGGGTGGTGGAGTTGGGAGAGGGATTTGGTGAGTTTTATACATGGGATTATGTTTTTTACTTGGGAAAAGTGCTTTTTTGGGGTGGGGGGAGTTGGGAGAGGGATTTGGTGAGTTTTATACATGGGGATTATGTTTTTTACGTGGGAAAAGTGCTTTTTGGGGGGAGGGAGTTGGGAGAGGAATTTGTGGTGTTGTTGTTTTTTTAAGAGATCCTGGCATTTTTGTGCATTTTGTGCATGTGTCTTATTGCTGTGTGTTTTTTAAAAGAGATCCTAGCATTTTTGTGATTTTTTGTCCAATTTATGCAAATTAGCTAATTGATTATGCTAATTATCTGGGGGTACTCGAGCAATTTTGACCTTCATTGGGAGTACCTGGACCCCAAAAGGTTAAGAAACCCTGATGTAAGCTATGGCAAACAGAAATCGGTTTTAGGAATTCACTAGTTTACCTGGAATTCAGAGAGAACAGAACATAGGAAAGAACAAGGCACAGAATCAGGGGGAGCGGTTCTGGTCACCCCTAATTGCGCTTTTAGGAATGCCATCAATCACAAATGCTCTGACCCTCAACTTAACTCTAGACCAGGGGTTCTCCACCAGTGGTACTTCGGCTGACTGCTGGTGGTACTCGGACCGCCAGAACCCCGCTCCGATGAGGCGTTTTTGGCGCCGAATTTTTGCTCCCGAGAGGCTCCTGCCTTTGTCCGAGCTTCTTGGGAACACTGAGAAGGACCTCCCCACCCACCCAGAGCCTCCAGTCCTACCTGCATTTTCTGGCCTCCAAAAACCTGAAAACCCAGAAGTAACTGGCAATGATGTCATCGCCAGTCACGTCCGGTGGTACGTAGCAGGAGGTGGTACTCTGCTGGGAAGGGGTTGAGAAGCCCTGCTCTAGACCCAGGCAATTATTCCTGCAGAACCTCTGTATGGGGCAATGTATTTTCACTGGCATCAAAACACATGCAGCCAATGGGTTCCAGGTGAGCACCATACGGGGGATATAAATGTGCGTCTTCATTTACTATGCATGTGCGCACACACGGACTTTCACATGCAAATCTTCCTTGCTGCTACGCTGGGTGGGAAACACACAAAAGGAAGCTTTCTCCAAACAAGCAGAACAAGGCCCTTTGTGCTACCTCACTCATGGATGCAGACCCCCTAAGATAGGTACTCCCCAAGAGTTTATTTGTGTGTGTGTGTGTGTGTGTGTGTGTGTGTGTGTGTGTGTTTTAATCCATGTCATGATCTCTAAGCTCATACGGATGCACAAGGAAGAATTTCCTGTACAGCAGAAGTTTGCATGGGGTGCAAGTCCTATTACCCTTCCCTTCACCCTGTCCTGTTGTAAAACAGATGCATGGTAAAATGCACAATGAACAAAGCCCAGAGGGTCCTTTAAAGCTGAATTAATAATAAAGCTAAACAGATCTGCACATCGGGATCCGTTAAACAAACAACAGGGATGAAGAAGGATGACGTGGATCCCTCTTAGCAGCCATCGCATGCTGCTAGAGGAAGAAGAGGGTCAGAGTCCGCAGGATACCTCCCTCCCTGGGTGGGAAAACGGTGGATGGGGCAAAGCGCACAGAGTGGACCCATTAGGAACTTGTAGCTGGGTTCTCTTTCACCCCGAGATGTTTATTCATGCATTCAAATACTGGCTTATCGCCCAAGTTTGCATTGCTCGAAGTAGCTGCTGCCATATAAATCCAATACAAAAAGCTCCAAATAAAAAAAGGTTCATCACCAGTGACTTATATACAGCATCAACTTCGCATTGAGGAACCCCTGGTAGGTTTTTAAAGGAACTCCCCTGATTCCTCAGAACACAATCTGAAAGCTGGTACCCTGAGGTATGCTTGAGGTCCAAGTTAACTTGGCTTGAAATATCCAAACCACCATATGGGGTTTGTTCCCAGAAATGAATCGAAATCCTCTGAAGTCCTTTGTCTCTTCACTCCTGGGTCAGAGTTAAGGCTGATTCACACTACACAAATTCAGGCGCGTTACAGAGATGCGCGGAGCTCTTTGACAGCATTTCGGATGCAAGCGGAGCAGCTGCGAGCTCCGCAATGCAGAAGCTGGAAAAATGGCTTCCCCTCATCTTTTGAGGGGGCGGGCTTTGCAGAGCTGGGCGGGTTCGCGGAGTTACTGCAGCCTACCAATCGGATGAGAGGGGGGAGAGTGACTGCATGCCAATCAGAACTACCTCCAATCACCTTCATAAGAAGGCAGGACAGCAGGAGGGCTTCCGGCCAGCTCTGCGCGCTGGGGCAGGGGCATCCGCGCCTGGAAAAGTGTAGTGTGAATCACCCTTTAGGCTGTGGCAAGGATGCTCACCAGCCCGTCACTCCCCACTGAGTTCTCACATGTCACTGATCCAAGGTGTTCCTGGCTGCTTCTGATGCCTCTGGACCCAGGAGCACCCCGAACATTGTACCTGAGCTTGTGGGGGCACAAAGGCACTCATCCTCTGGAACTAACTATTGCCGTGCATCATATCTGTGTTGTTTAATGAAGACACCATGTGAAGAGATTCCCCTCAGCTACCACATGCATGCTTGTATCCATGGAAAATGCAACTCTCAGATCCATTCTTGTTATATTTTTTAACAACATTTTCAGTTATGATAAAAAGCTCTCAAAACAGTTGACACAGCACAAGGTATGAGCAGATGGTGCCCCCCCCCCTGCCAAAGGGGCTTCCAGGCTTTGAAAAGACACATCAGCAACAACCACTGAGCAGGTGTCACGCTGGGGAGAGAGGAAGGACAGTGACTCTCCCCCTGCTAAACATAAGAGAGCAGCCGCTTTAAAAGAAATATTTGTCCAGTTATCCGGGATAAAGAGAGTGAAGTTAGCAAGGTCTCAGAGAGCGCATCTCAGCATTATCATCGAGGAGCTTTTCAAAACCAAGGGCTGTGCTAGGGGAGAGACGGAAACCTCCCGGGGGTCGGACTGAGCTCCCAAGACATCGGCTGCATATTCCTACTGCCCTGCATGTTACGAGTACGCCTATGTCTTGTCCAAAGTCAGTGCTGTTCTTTCAAATACGCAACAATGCAATTACTCAGGGCCTAAAATTACATGCATTACATACATTTTAGCTGGCAGAATGCTGTTACCAATTTGTCATACACCAGCATGAGCAAAGTTGGCACAAACAAGAATGATCTGTCAAAGGGGGCAGCTCCGGGAGGGGGGGGGATGCAGAAGCCCCTCTCCCCGATGCCTGGCAGCATGAGCCTCCCTCACTCCAGCCTGCCTCCGCCCATCTCCGAGCAGGCTGTACCCTGAGTAATCTTTCAGCATCGCACTCAACGCTGTGTGTAAGAGAACAGCACATTCCCGGCGTATGGTTCAATCTGTTTTATCAGCCAGAGCGATTTGTTTCCTGCGGGGACAAAGCAACACGGCACATCTAAAGGGCAATTTAAATATCATAACCAGAGTAGCTAGAGGAGAACTGTACAGCCATCCTTAGATGCCGGCTATCGCAACGGGACCAGGAGCCCCAAAGCGCAGCGCATCTGCAACGCTTCAAATCTCTCCTTTTATAGCCAGCCACTAAAAGCCATTAATCGACCTCCTCCTTGCCAGCCACACAGTTCATCTTCTTTATTTGTTTTCTCCATTTTTGAAGTTCAAGTGCCAACCCAGAAGAAATGCACTGCATGAAGGTCGACGTTTGGATCATGCCGGACAAGGTACGTGAGTGTGCAGAAACACAGAGATTGATCAGTGAACGAATTCACATGATTCACCGGCACACGGACAGGGATGAAGGAAGACCGACATTTCCAAAATGTGGCTTGGGTTGCCAGCATCCAGGGTTGCCAGCCTCACCAGCAGGAGAGCAGAGGCGATCAGGCAGAGGATAGTGGGCACTGCCATCCCACCTGCTGCTGGGCACCACTGAGAGCACCTCCCCCCCCCACCTGCTGCACCAGTGCCACCATCACTGCGCATGGAACACAGGCTGACTTACAGAGCCAGACTACTGGCCCACCATCCTCAATATTGCTGAAACTGACTGGCAGCAACTCTCCAAGGTTTCAGAAAGGATTTTTTTCCTCTGCCCTACCTAGCAACATGATCAGGCATTTGCCAGGGTCCCGATCCCCTGGCAGCATCCCTAAGGAGGTCAGATAATGCTCAGTTTGCACATCACGCCTCCACCAGGTGAAGGAGGTTCCCTGAGGCCGTCTTGCCTATCCCCAAATTCTGGAGCCATCATGATTCATGATGGTTGGTTCACTTCCAACCTGAGCGCTGCTGGGGTCATTTCCCACTTTCTCCTCTGTTCACATATTTAGAACATAGTGAGAGAAGTACAACACAAGACAGTACTCCCAAGAAGGATTTCAGCTGTGAAGTTTGGGAGAACAGGAATGCACTGCCAAGCATGGCTGGAGCATGCCGGCAAAACCATTCTGGGAAGTCGACCAAACACCTGTGCCCAGCAGTCTCAACAGCCCCCCCCCCTTTCTCGAAAGGCACTGAAAGCTGGCTTAGGAGTTGAGAAGCTCACTTTAACGAGGATGCACAGAAACATTGCCGCCTAATGTTTCCAAACAGAGCTGGCAACAACGCTTCCCTCCTCCTCCTCCTGCCTCTCCGTAAATTACTAAGATCTCATCACTAATTATCAGACTCAACAAGTGAAGTCAAGCAAATTGTTACAGACACGCCAGTGAACCGGCGCACAAAGCAGGGTTGCAACGAGAGGAAGCGAAGTGAGCACTGGAAGAACCCTACTGAGAATTTGCAAGGGAAGACAAGAGAAAAGCTCGATCAGTGGAGGGGGGTTTCCATTCCAACTGGGAAGAGGGGTGTGTCTGTGTTTCTAGTATCTTGCTGTTATTTGATTTCCCCCCACCCACCCAATGTTTACTTCAAGCCTTGCGCTGAGAGGGTTTACAAAGAGGATTAAGCGGTGAGGCGGTCTTGCCGACTTTGAGGCAATTAATCAAGAAGGAAATCAGAATGGAATTTAATCAGAAGAGTTAATTAATAAGCCCCTGGTAGGAGAGAGCCATCAGTCCTCCATCGTTCTGGCTGTACCCCATGGGCCAAACATGGCAGCCATGCAGGGACGGAGGCAGTAGTCCAAACGAGAGCAAGAAGTCAAGCGGCAGATTCTCTCCTGCGCTGCTTTTCGAAGATAAAAGAGTTGCAGAGGCCACCACTATGGGAAACAGACTGTTGAACTAGATGGGCCCTCGGCCTGATCCAGCTGGAGTCTTCTTAGGTTCTTAATCCAAAGGGTGACTGCGGTCTTCCCATTTAAAAATATTCCCAGTGTTTGGGAACAAGTGAGCACATTTGTTTGCCTCCCCCTCGCCTGACTGCAAGCAGAAAAGGGCTCAGAAAGCTGAGAGAGGAGGACATAGAAAAGATTAGCCATCCAATGCATGTGCACTCAGAAGTGCATCCCACATTGCTCATCGTGTGCATAGGACTGTAACCTATGTTCAGCTGGCCTGCATCTTTAACTGGGGACACAGCCCCCTAATGTGTCAGCGAAGGAGGAAAAATGGCAAGAAACGGATCTCTCAATGCATGGTTAAGGGCGACTGTGACACTGGCAGCCAATTGATCTCTCTGCCACTTTCCTCGTCGACCTTGTTGGAAAAGCAGCTTTCCTAACAAGTTGCCCAAAGCAGTAAAATTTGCAAGACAAAAGGACAAACAAATGAGCTCAAAACAGCAGCAGCAAAGGAAGCCACAATATACGGTATAGTAGCATGTCAGAGGAAAAAAAGTGTGTGTGTGTGCGCGCGCGCGCGCACACACACACACACACACACACACACACACACACACACACACACAATTACAAAATTTCAGTGAACTCAGTGGCAGAAGGCACAGAAAGGGTGAATTCACATATGGAGAAGCTGCCTTGTATGGAGCGAGACAATTGGTCAGCTGGGCACTAGTACTACTCTTGACTGGGAGAAGCTCTTCAAGGCCTCAGGCAGAGGTCTGAGGAATATGAACATGCAAGGCATGTGTCTCCCTTGAGTCTGCTTCCAAATTATAAGCTCATTGGGAAAGAGACCTGCTCTCTTATTCTTTGTAAGCAAAACAGACACTGCACGATAGCCACGTCACAATTGTCATGCAGACTGAACCAGTAGTCCACTACTTGTCATCAACAGCTCTCCAAAGCCACCTGAAGTGTTTCCCAGAACCTTTACCTGAAACTGTCTGTTTTGAGTTTTTGCACATCAAGCACGTGTTCTACCACTGAGCCAGGGTTGTTGTTGTTGTTCAGTCGTGTCCGACCCTTCGTGATCCTATGAACCATATCCCGCCAGGCCTTCCTGTCCTCCACGATCTTCCTGAGTTCGCTCATTTTCATGTTCGTTGCATCGGTGATGCTGTCTAACCATCTCATCCTTTGCCTTCCCCTTCTCCTTTTGCCTTCAATCTTTCCCAGCATCAGAGTCTTCTCCAGAGAGTCCTCTCTTCGCATTAGGTGGCCAAAATATTTGAGCTTCAGCCTTAGTACCTGTCCTTCCAGGGAACAGTCAGGGTTGATTTCATTTAGGATTGACTGATTTGATCTCCTAGCAGTCCAAGGGACTCTCAGGAGTCTTCTCCAGCACCACAGTTCGAAAGCATCTATTTTTCGGCGCTCAGCCTTCCTTATATCATACATCACAACATATTGAATATCATACATCACAACATATTCTCAGGCAGCAAAAATTGGGGGCTGAGAAATGTCTTGGTTCACTGGTGGCTGTCATTCCCCCTCCCCGAAACTCCTTGGGAATGACACTGGGGGGGGGAGATAAATGGCGGAGAGCAGCCAAGAAGAGTCTCACAGCACTGCCACTTCCAAAGAGGCAGGGGGGGAATAAAAGGGGAGGAAAGACAGCCCTTTGCCACCAATCAGCGATAATAAACCACCCCTGAAACATTTCCAAAATTTATCTGGGCTGCACTGGGAATTACCCTGGTTTCTCCCCAGTTGGCACAACGTTTTCCAATCACCCCAAGTCAAGGCTGAAAATACTCCAATGAGAGTTCTTGGCTCATCACTATCCGAAGCATATTCATCCTCTCATCTACCGCCAAGTCTTTGACTTGTCCAGTTCCAAACTCTAGACGTGTCAAAAATTCTGTAGCAGAGTTTATTCTACACTTGGAAACGGTAAAGTCCTCTTGCGCCTCCATTTCAGTTGTTCCTTGCTTCATTTCATCTCCTTAAACTTCCAACGGAAATCCCCTGTGGTGGCCCAAACCATTACTCCTCCATCTTCCCCCTGAGTGCACTTTTTAGATATGTGCAGCTAGAGATCACCCTCCTTCGCCGTTGTCTCAGTCAAGCTGTACGTACATGTTCCCTCCTCCCTTGTAATCTTCCTTTGCAAGTCAGTCCCAGCTGCACACATCCATTTGTCCAAGCTTCTTTTCTTGCTGCTCCTCGAAGAATCCTTCCCCAGAAAGGAGGCGGTTAAACTGATTTTAATAAGGCTGATTTCATTCTTACCAGGCTGGGTTTTGACTCAAGTCAATTTCCCCTGGGACAAGAAATATTGCCACCTCGGATGGCAGTTTCTCACTTCATTAAAACAGTCACGCAGCGAAAGGGAAGAGTTCCGCAATACAAAAGATACCGTCGCTTTCTTCAGGCTTTACTGACCCCAAACTTCCAAAAAGCTAGACTGCTTTTTGAGGACATCTGATTCCTCATTAACTTCACCATTAATATTCCATTGTTTCTTTTTCATTTGCTAGCAGACGTGTTAGAGAGCAGCACCTATTGTAACTGTTTACAGCCTGCAAATGAGTATTCTCTCCTGACATGCCTTGTCTCTAGTAGTTGTGTGGCAAGTGCAATGCCAAACAAACCTGTGAAAAGAGGGTTTACTTTAGATTGTAAACTCCTCGGGGCAGGAATCTGTCTTGTGGATGAGGATGAGGATGAGGATGAGGATGGTGATGATGATGATGATACTAAGCATCTGTGTAGCACTTTGGAATTTTCAAAGCCCTGAATATACTGTATATTGTCTTGCTGTCAGGGATGACCCAACACTTCCACTGCCGGAAGCAGCATGCCAAATATAGTCGTCGTCATCGTCGTCGTCGTCCCTTACCTGGTGGCTGGCTGGCCTCTGCTCGGCAAGAGCAGTGCAGCGGCAAGAGGGACGGCGGCAAAGTGGCGGCAACGAGGGACAGCAGCGGCAAGAGGACGGCAGCAATGGCGGCAATGGCGATGGGGACAGAGACGAGGAACAGCGATGCAGCGACAAGAGGATGGCAGCAAGACGACGGCGGCAATGGTGGCGGAACAGGTAAGTGGCGGCGGCGGCAAAACGGCCATTTTCATGGCCAAAAATAAATAAATAAATAAAAGTTTTGCGCCCCAAAATTAATCAATTTATTTTAATTAATTACTTAATTACTTAATTGATTGATTGGGGGGTGTCCCAGTTTGAAACTGGGAAAATCTGCTAAGCCTACCTAAGAGCTCCTAATGAGTTCATGGCCAAGCCAAGATTCAAACTGGGGACTTCCCAATTCCTAGTTCAGTCTTTTAACATCAGCTCTCAGAGTGAATTGCTATATACACGTGGATGGCACAATCAAAAAGAAATGATGATACAGGAAAAATAAATTGGTTTTTTTTTTTTAAGTTTCAGTGTGGATTGTGAGGGATATTTTGGAAGTCCTGCAAATGCAGGCATTCAGAAAATACTACTGTAGCTCACGGAATTGGGAGAATATCAGGAGAAAGGAGCAAACTGAGTTTATCTGGCCTGTCTCTTCAGTCTGCGCAATCTGTCCCTTGAATGAAAACCAAGCTGCTATCAGATTGCCTGTACCTGCATAGACGCCAACTGTCCCTGTTTTATCAGTGACAATTCATATTTTCCAGCACATATTCTTGGGTAAAACACTGTTCCTAGTTTGTCTCCAGTCATCCATTTGGGGGAGATGTTGGGTTTGCTGTAGCTGAATCTGCAACTTGAGACCTGATGCACAAGCATGCAGGGTGGGGTTGGCACTAACATTTCCAGGGTCCCACCCAAAGAAAACACATCTGAGAATGTCCAAGGCGGGGGAAGTCAATAAGTTTCTATAACTCAAATGGAACATCTCAGGAGGGTTGTACACTTCCCTAAAATAAATGTTCGTGCCGGAAAACACAGAGCTAAAGCCCTGGTATATCTTCTCTCCTGAGCACACCCTACAAAGACTTATCTGGACAGTAAGAGCAGTTGTTCTAGAAGTACATCAAGATCCATGATGAGATAAGACATTCTGTGAAACGTACCAAAAAATAATGTGGAACTAGTATGGCCAGTTTAACATAAAGCAAGTGGAGAAAGGCCTTACTCCTTGGAAGGAAAGCTATGGCAAACTTAGACAGCATAATAAAAAGCAGAGATATCACCATGCCAACAAAAGTTCGTATAGTCAGGGCGATGGTGTTCCCAGTAGCAATGTATGGTTGCGAGAGTTGGACCATAAGGAAGGCTGAGCGCCGAAGAATAGATGCTTTTGAACTGTGGTGCTGGAGAAGACTCCTGAGAGTCCCTTGGACTGCTAGGAGATCAAATCAGTCAATCCTAAATGAAATCAACCCTGACTGTTCCCTGGAAGGACAGGTACTGAGGCTGAAACTCAAATATTTTGGCCACCTAATGCAAAGAGAGGACTCTCTGGAGAAGACTCTGATGCTGGGAAAGATTGATGCAACAACAAAGGGGGCCGGTGTGAACTCAGGCAGCAAACAGAAAGATACTAGGGAGGGTCTGAATTCTCATGTGAGAACTTTCACCTCAATTTTGTTTGAAACCTCTGTCAATTTTCATAGGTGAAGGGGGTGTGTGTGACATTCAGAGCACAAAATCTTCATGATACAAACAGGTGTGGCTGGATATATCATTAGCCAGAGCAGAGAACAATTCAGTCTGCTTTGGGAAATGGGTACAAGGCAGGGGTAAGGAGCTCAGTCCCTTTGTTAGAACACACCACGCCATGCAGGGAGGGGCCACAGCGCAGCGGCACAGCATATAGAAGAGAACATATGTTGCATGCAAAAGATGCCAGCTGCAATCCTCAGGATGTCCACGTAAGGTTGGGAAAGACCCCAAGCCTGGAGAGCCACTGCTTGAAGACAATCCTGAGCAACATGTCCTGACTCGGCAGAAGGCAGCTTCCTATGTTGCATCCTTCTGGAGAGCGTCTGGGCAGAAATGGCAGCTAGGAGGAAGAGTGCTGGAGGCAGTTTCACCCATCCACACTGCAACATTTGCCCCACGCTCCTGGAAAACTGCTGAATAGGGATTAGGGGCCATGGTGGCTGTTTTCATCTGGAAAGGTTGGGAGGGCAGGTGGCTGCTTGCTAGCTCCTCAACACACCTGCTTGCCTGCATGGAACCTGCCTCCTCTAGCCTTCTGCCTCCCCCACTCCGAATGTAGGAAGCTGCCTTCCACAAGGTCTGGCTGTTTGTTCCATTGAGTTCCAGACTGTCTAACAGCTACTGTTGTCCAGGGTCTTTCCCAGTCCTACTCAGAGATGGCAGGGACTCAACCTGGGGCCTTTGGAAAGCAGGGCAGGTGTCCTCCCACCCAGCCGTTGTCCTCATCTCCCACAGACACTGCTGTGCTTCCAGACCACCAGCCATGGTGCCCAATTATGAGGACAGGGGGCCTTTCTTCCTGCAGGGTTTCCAGCTCAGGTAGATCTCTCAAGTTACTGTTTGCTGTCTGTGCCTCAGAGCCACACAGACTAAAATACCATAACAACCGGCTTCTCTTCTCATTTTGGTATCCCGGCAGAGGGTTTTGAATTAAACTCCTTACCCCTGCCGTTTATCAATTTCCAAAACCAAGCTGAATTGTTCTCTTTATGTGCCAGTTCTATATCCAGTCACGCTTGTTTATGAAATGCTGAATTGGTTGTTAAAAGAGGATTGAGGCTCGAAGAGAATGGACCAATGTATTGGTGATCTGGGAAGCCATGGGGCTTTTATCACGCTAATGGGGATTTGTCCTAACCCTCAGAATTCAGTGTCATTCCCATAATTGCATCAATTACATACTCAACAGAGGAGCAGGAATCCACACTGTAGCTATGATAATTTCAAAGAAAATGTACTTTCAGGTTTGCTCGGCAACAGCAGAGACTGACAATACCACCTATCGGCCGGCATGATTGTGGCTTCATTGTTCGGTGCCTCCAGCTACTGGGAGCTGCCTGCTGCTCATGCAAACCCCCCCCCCCCGAGACGCCGGGGACGCGGCTGTGCCCTCCTCGAGGTCATCCCGCGAGGGAGCGCTAGGTCTACTGCCGCCAGATAAGGCATCAGGGAGAGAGAAAGGGGGCAAATAACAGTCAGGCTGCCAGGCATTGCTAACAAGGGGGTTTATTTAACTGTAACAAAATACGGGGGGAAGGAGGGATCCACAGACATGAGGTTGCTTTACTATCCTGTTCAGATCCGGCTTCAACAAACAGTTACGGCACCAGTTCGGGAGGCAGGAGGGGGTGTCCCGTGGGGGAGTCTCAGATGACCATTTCAGAATAACCTGCTCGGATGGAGATGTCCGGTGTACTGTGACTCTGACCTGCCCTACTGCCTTCCCACCACGTCCAACTGGAGCTGCCCACTCTCGTTTTATGGACCTCTACGCATTCCGGACAAACACCCCTTCCCAGGCACCATGGTCCTGGATCGTATACACAAACATGCACCTGCTGCATTTGTCATCTATGACACATGTTATTACTGTTTGCAAAAATGTTGCAGATGTGAGCAAAAAACAAGCAGCATTTTTCTGTCCACCAATTATTTGCAAATACAGGACATAATGCCGTTAAAGTGAAACACTTTTAAAGGCCATTCATTTCAAGGGGAGACTTTAGCGCTCTCTCATTGGTATAAATAAGACTTTCAAGGGCTTAACCTTGGCTGGACCCAGTGTACTCTATGCCCCTCTTTCGCACAAAGCTTCACACGTTGCGTTCATCCCAGAGCAAGGGATACATGGAGCTGCATCTTTGTGTAACCTTGCCTCCCAGTCTTGATGGCTGGCTGCATAATTTTACCATAAATGCATGCAAATATGTTGTCCAGTCAAGAAGCTCTTTGAATAAGTGGCAGTAAACATGCTATTTTAATGCACGCATTCTCGGGGGGGGGGGGGGGTAAAGACCCACACTGCTTCCACATATGAAATACAAATCTCTGTCGGCACAATGGAAGATACTGAAAGTAAAACATGCCACGGAACCAACCAGATGATGTTGGGTGGTAAAAAGGGGGAAATATCTCTCTCTCCCCCCCCTCCCCACTCTAGGCATCAAGGGTAAAATAAGTACAAGCTATGCAGCACCAACAGCCCGCACCCTGGGAAGAATGTGTCTGCACGGCTCGTTTCAGGCACCGGAGATGCAGCTCGCTGTTTATGTTAAAGAGCATTAACTAATTCCCAAGACAAGCGACAAGGTCATGAAAAAGGAAAGCCAGCCTATCTCGCTGCATAATGCCAACAGGAGGGGAAACATCACCCATGGAAGCATAAGCCCAACTGCTAGTTGCTGTAGCTTATCTAAATAATGCCGTTCTGGAAACAGGGAATAAGCAGATCAGCAGCGTCCCACATTTGAAGGGGGAGCGTTCCTCGGAATGCAATTGTGGACTTACAAAACAGTCGGCTGCAGGAACGAGCCGGGGCTGCTGCTGCTGCCACAACAGATTTCTGAGAGGATCCTGTAGGGAACAGTCGCAGCATGCCCCAAAACGGCACTTTGACGTGTTTATACGAAGCAGCCTGACTCCTGTGGAATCCAGGTGTGTGGCACTTCCAGAAGGACAACTGCCTGCCACGCTGGCGGCCCTCTGGACACTCCACACGAGGGCAGCAGACAGAGGGAGCCTGCCTGGCTGGAGGCTGACCGAAGTATAAGTGGCTAGCCTGCTGGTGATGTCAGCCGGGGGGGGGCGGGTAGGAAGAGCAAGCCAATTCATTTTCCCCATCATTCGGGTACATGCAGAGCATATTTCTGACAGAGTGGTTTTGCCTTGTTGGAAACTATGATAACAAAGATATCTTGAACTGGTAACTTTTCTGGCCTATTCCTGCTTTCAATTGCATTTCTGCTCAAAGAAAAGCATCAACCAGCAAGGGTTTCATTTCTGCCCCCCGCCCTCCACACCCACAAATCTGACAGATACTCTTTTTCCTCCTTTTGGAAATGTACTTTTGGTAAAAAAAAATAAAATAAAATTCTACATTCTTATATATGCCAGTCATAGGAAATGAGAAAGTCTAGCTTCAATATCGCTGTGTGTGGGGGGAAGCTTCTATTAAGAGGATATGTTATTTAAGTGCATTAAGGAAAGCAGAGCCAAGAGAAAAATAAGTACGGCAAAGGAGGGGATCATGTTTACAAAGAACTAATCATACCAGTGTAAAACTCAATTTGGTGGGGTTTCTTTGGGCTTTTTGTCAGAATTACAAAATCAGTCAATGAAGGGTATATGTGGCAGTTGTAATATATATATATATATATATATATATATATATATATATATATATATATATATATATATATATATATATATATATATATATATATATATATATATATATATATATATATATATATTGGTTCGGATAGCATTTGACACAGCACACTGGAAGGAAAATATATTTCTTGAAAAATTAATTCAAATTGGCTCGGCTCAGAGAGCTGTCACATATTGTATTAATAAAAAATAATAATAAATTATATTTATGCAGCTTTTATCTACCAGCGCCATTCTGGGGTATTTATGGAGAAAGGGGAAAAAGGACACAACCAATTCCGTTCGCAGAGTGACACAACTGAAAAGGAAGAGTTGGTTCATGCACACAGGGTTATCACCTGGTAGCTGCACAAGTGTAACATTGCAGGCAGAACTTTTGTATCATCTCAGAAATGCGTGTTGTTGTTTTTTCTAGAGCATACATTTGCCAGCATGTGAACCAGGACTTGATGAGGGGCTACACACAGGGAAAAACTCAAGGGGGGGGTGTACTTAAAGGGGAAGACTGTATACCTTCTGGTAGGGTTTCCTAGGTGAAAACATCTTGAGGATGGACACATCTTCAGCTCACTGGAAAAGTTCATTATTTGTACCTAGAAAGTCCCAGATTCAATCCCTGACCTTTCCAGGTAGGGTTGAATCCTCCTCTGTTTGAAACCATGGAGAGCCACCTCAGGACCGTTTTGAAATAGATGGACTAACGGTCAGGTGCAATATAAGATGGCTTCTAATGCTATTCGTACTCCCAAGTTGCCAGTTTTTCATGGATGTAAAAGCCAGAAAGGAGTGTATGTTTTGCTAAAGATATACTAGAAAAGCATAATCTTCCTACAATCAGTTTTGAACCATTCAAACCATAACCTAGCAACAGCAGTCTAGGAAATAGCAGGATGTGGCTGCATGACGCCTTAGCGCTCATTGACATGCAAGGGTGCGCTTGAATCCAGTCCCCGCTCTGAGAGTAAACTGCTAGCTATCATGGGGTGGCTGCTGAACTCTGAAGAATGACAACTCTTGGAACCCACACAAACGGCTACTACAGAGCCCATTACGACAGCGGACGTGACGTGAGTTCTGCTGTCGTAAAATGGCTGCCGATGGAGGACAAAGCTTTCCGTTGGTGGCCATTTTTTTAGCGCTGTTGTAAAAGGCAGCAGTGCCGCAACTCCGCTGCTGGAACCTGCCACGCCCATCGGAATAGGTAAGGTAGCGGTGGGGGCAGGGGTGGGTTGGGAGGGGACGAAACTGGGTGCGGAGGCAGCGAGAGGGGGGGATCAGGCGGCAATGTCATGTGCCAGATCCTATCCGCTCTTTTTAAAACTTCCCCGCCCTTTTCTTCTCCTTGGACTTGTGCCAGGTACAGAGCTGGCACAGGTCCAAGGAGTCCCATTGTGGAGTTGGAGAGTTATGGAGGGGTAAGGGAAAATAATTCCCCTTTCCCCTCCCAAGCCTCCCTATCTCCCCCCCCCCCCGCGCGTGCTGATCACAGCACACGCCTTTTTGGTGCAGTTGCATTGTCGTGGTGACGAAAGGACAGGATTGGGCTCTTTAAAAAAAACTCACAAGGCCAGGCCATAGATAACAAATCATGCCCAAAGATTGGGGGGGGGGGGGAGAGGAAATGATTTACCAAGGACAGGGATCAGAAAGCAGCAACTCTCACTGGTAAATAGAGCATCTGCGACCATCCCCATGAGCAACCTTACATCTGTCCAGTGGACTGGGTGCTTGAAGGTTGCAATTGAAGGGGCTTCTTGACAATGAAGAAGAAGACAAGGACTGAGCAAACACTTCTTCATGGTATGGGGGGGAAGGGCCCCCTGGAACCACCATCCTGAGGATGCTAACCAAACAAAATAGATGCTTTACAGGCAAGAGGGGGTCTAAGCCACTGGATCTATCTAGCAAGTGTGGCATGCCATGCCAAGAAGCAGCCAAGCCAATAAACAAAAACGGGACATCAATGAGTTAAAATCTGTGCTTTTAAAAGTGCCCACAGAATGCCAAGAACATGAAGAGGAATGAAGTGAAAGTAAAGATGAAACATGCAGGACAGCCAAAGGATGAACACACTTAAAAGTTAATAACAAAATCTTAAACGGGATTACTGAAATAAGAGGGAAACCAATGAAGAGAAAGTAATAAAGGGGTAAATGATCGTATTTCTGAGCAGAGAAAATGTCAAGCAGTCAAATGAAAAGCTAAAATAAAAGGCGTAAGGGAGGCATAGGTAAAACGTTATAGCAATCCAAATTGGATCATACTAAATAGCCAAAGAAAGGATGAGCTCAATCCACAGAAAGAAAAGAATGTGATTGAGAGAGATAAAGAAATTGACAACTCGCTTTTCGGAAATATAAGAAATGCGAGGAGAGGAGGAAAGAGAAGAATCAAACAATGTCCCTAGATTCTAAGCAGCAGCACAATCTGGAATCGAGAGGCCAGCGATGGATAGAAGAAACACAGATGGATGGATGGATAGAAACAAGACAGCGATGGATAGAAACAAAGTCAGAGGAGAACCAGGTGGGAAAATAAGCAGCTCACTGTTAGCCAAACCAAGCTTAAGGAAATAATTCAGTGACCTGAAGGAAATAGACAACCAACAAACAGAAATATTAGAAAATCAGAGAAGGATCAAGAATGGGAGATGTACAATTGGATATCACCTGCACTGCTTGCAGCAAAGTACATTCAAGCAAATGTAGCCTGTGCTGCACTCACATACTCCAGAGGGCTCTTGTTTTGGAAGCCAGAAGGAGAGGGTGCATTGTTACTGCTGTAGGTGGAAACAGGGCTGCTCCCAGGAAAGACCCAAGGCTTAGTGGTTAGAGCACGTGCTTTTTAGGCATAGGTTCTCCAGGTTGAGCTCCATCGTCTCAGTTTCTAAGTCTCAGTTTCTAAGGGAACGAGCATCTGACGAGCGTCCCCTTCCCAGAGTAGATTTTCCGCCAGGCGGGAGCCTGACCGCAGCGGAGCGTGGGATCCAGCGGGTGGCCTGGGCCGCCCGGCAGATCCTTAGGCAGAATTGGGCTGCCCATTTTATAAAAAAGACAAAATACGCGTTAAAAAAAATCAGTGGGTACCACCTACTCCTCCCCAGATAGTCAAGTACAAATCTCTTCTTCTTCTTTGCAAGGAACATAAAAAGTACCATAGATAAGACATGAATAGCCAGAGCCTGACACAGAAGCAGAATTACTGAAGAAAAAGAACTTATATGTTCATTTCCCATTATTGTAGACGAGTGCAGGGTGCATGTGTGTGAGTGATATTTACTTCTTTTTACAAAAAACACTTTTTGCCAACCTCTCAGCTCAGCGGTAAGAAATCATGTCGCCATTTTAAAGCATGCAAATTCTCATTTTATTTATTTATTTTAAGGACAATAAATAAGAGGGAGGGAGACTCGCTCCAGCAACCTTTCACGATGCTTGCTTGCTCTCTCTCTCTCTCTCTCTCTCTCTCTCTCGCTCTCGCTCTCGCTCTCGCTCTCGCTCTCTTTGTAAACCCAGCTGCTTCCCACAGCCTACTAAATATCACTGTGCTAGCCATTTTTTCTAAATTAATCGTAGGGGTTCCAAACTAACAATCAAATGAAAATAAAGCCTTTGTTAAGGGAATGTGTGTGCATTGGGAGGGAAATAAATCCCTGAGTTGGGTCAACTTCTCTGAAGGGCTCATCACATGTTACATTGTATGCACATGTAGGTGTCTCTACTTTGCAAATATGTTTTCATGCAAATTACCATGCATGCATTCATAGAGTCAACAGGGGAACTGTAGTCGTTGAAAGTGTAAGGTACAGTCATTGTCCTCTACAATATTCCATGCCCTTTGGCCATAACTCAGTGGTAGAGCACCTATTTTGCATGTAGAAGGTCCCAGGTTGGTTCCGCTAGGGTTGAGAAAAGATCTTTGTGGGCCCGAGTAAATTTGAAGAACAACAATGGCGAGGAGCAGGGAGACCTGCTCAGCCCTAGGTATTATTGCCATCATAACAACTGTGCTTTCAGAAGTTCTTCTCTGTACTGTGTCAGCTGTGTAGTGTTAACGACTGCCATATCATCTCCCCCCTCAACTGACTCACATAAGTAATTGACATCAATTAACTTCAGGGGGGAAAAAAAAGCTCTCAAACACATGCAGCCGCAGACACAAAACCTAGACTCCGATTGATAGATGGCAGCCGTTTCTCTGGCTCCTCCACTGGGAGCCATCATGCCGTACTTAATCTCTCTGTTAAACAAACAGAGCCATACCCTGAGACAGAACAGGTGGCAGAGAGGCAACAAGGGGGACCCCTGACAAGAGGTGGGCAGGTTGGATTGTTAAATACTACAGGTGCCACAAGCAGCCCAGTCACCAACCACAACAGCACATTATGGTGTTATGTGTACATAACGGCACATAATGTGTTATGTGGCGTTATGTGTACATAACGGCACAGGCCAAAAGCAGGAAATGAAGAAATGGAACGAGAGGAGGAAGGATGAGCCTTAGCCAGTGGAAACATTCAGCGGAAGAGGAGAGAGACTGTTGTGGCCAGCTAGATGCAGGAAGAACCATATTGTAGCTGATCAAAGGTCCACCAAGCCTAACATTCTGTTTCAGAAAGTGGCCAACCAGATGGTTCTGGCAAACCAACAACAAGTAGGAGATGAAGGCAAGAGTCTTTTCCCACTGTCGATATTCAATGACTGGTATTCAGTGGGACGCTGAAGCTGAAGATGGAATTTGTTCATCATGATGAATAGCCATTGATAGCTTAGCCTCCATGAATGCATCTAACCACTTTCGTAGACAACTAAAGCTAGTGTCTACCACCACATAGCCCAAGGCTGCAAATTCCCTAAACTGATCGCAAGTCCCTGTGTCTTTAGTCTCTTAAGGAGAGTAGTAGCTGGGGGGGGGGGGGGACTGCGAGTGAACAAACAGTTAGAAAGAAAGAAAAAAGCTACACACAGTTCCTTGTAACCTCTCCTTTAGCTTCACAGTGTTTTTGGTCACCTGTTCAAGCCAACGGTCATTCTGCAGCACATCACCACGGCTGTACTAGCTGCATAGTTATGACAACCACTCCTGGAAAAACCACAGTGTGTTATATAGATCTCCCAATCTGTTCCTGCCGTTTTCAGGCCCAGTTCTCCAATGGCTGAAGGCAATGCAATTATGGCAAATGAAATAAAAAAAAACATGGTGCAAATCATCATTTAATTTTAAAAAATCATTGTTTGGAACCGATTATAGGGTATGGATTATCAATGGCCTCACATTTTGTCCTCAAGAATACATACAGAAGGAACACCATGGATATGTATAGAATATCCTAAACCACTAAAAAAATATTCGTAACAAGTAAGTGGAGAGTCTGTGATCCTCCACTTGTAAAATATGGTCTACTGAATCACGGAGGGCTGCTAAGATGGCAACATTGACTGAATTTATTTGGTTAAGGGGAACCAGGGAAGAGAGGGAGGGGACAACACAGACCCATTTCAAACTGCCAGGGCTCCATTTATAAACTTTCTGAACATTTGATACATTTAAGCTTTGGGGGTCTTTCCTCCGTTCAGTAAATATTTTATTCATGTTTTATAGTCAGATAATTGTATACTATCAATATTTTCTTTTCCTTTCCCCTGTCTTCTTTTATCTTTGTTCCTCTCTCTGCATTTATTACATTTGTCTGTGCTGTACCTTGTTATTTCAATATCAATATTGCATGATGCCTCTTATATTTGATGTTGTCATTTTGTATTTTGCATAGAAAATAACACGGAGTAGGTTCTGCAGCAGCCGAGAGGGAGGTGGAGGCCTCAAGTGGCTTTTGCTGGGAACAGTCCCACAGACGTTGTTTTTAAATACCGTATCTTCAAGAAGCACAGATAGAGCAGTCAGCTGAATCCAGTCCTGCCTTTCTGCCTGCATAGCGTCTGACCATTCGTCATGCTTGAGAGCCTGGAAAGAGGGTCAGCTTTAGACTGGGAAGACATCAGTGCAAATGTCCCCTTAGGCACAAAGCTCACTCAGGGGTTTCTCAGTCAACCTTAATGGAGACTGCAATCCTACGCACACTTACCTGGAGTAAGCTCCATCAAACTCTTACTTCTTACTTCTGAGTGGATATGCATAGGGTTGTGCCATCAGAAGGCGAAAATAGGATAACCTTATGTTTGCCAATGCGAGCTCATTGGAGGAAGGACGAGTGAGACAAAATATCGATACTCTCCATATAAAATACAGGTGGGCCCCCATATCCACTGATTCGCTATCCACGGTTTCAGTTATCCACGGATCGTGGGGACCCCCCAGGTTTTACTTTTTCCCAGTAAGCTTCATTTCTTCCTTAAACAAACAGGAGAATCAGCCTCTGGCTGCTTATTGCAGGCAAGTAGAACAAGACTAAGTCCTAGAGAGGCTCTGCAAGGTTAACAGAAACCTTGCAGAGCCTCTAGGACTTAGTCTCGTTCTACTTGCCTGCAATGGAGGCTGCTTCTCTGTTTGTTTTAAGGAAGAAACAAAGCTTGCTGAAAGAAAAATAAGAGCTGGGGGGGGGGACAAGCATGCCTGCCTGCAGGGGAGGCAGGGTGGGGGGGGCTCAGGAAACCATGGAGGGGGTGTTCGCTCTTATCCATGGTTTCAAGTATCCACGGAGGGGCCTGGAACATATCCCCAGCGGATATGGGGGCCCACCTGTAGACAGTATCCAACATTCCCACTCACCCTAAAGCAGGGGTCACCAACCTTTTTGAGCAAAGGGCCAGATGCTTGGTGATGACATCATAGTCATCACGCAGCGTTGCCATTCCCTGACTGGCCTATGGGAAATTGGGCGGGAGGCTCTGCCTCCCAAGCCAAGCTCTGTGCGGGCCGGATGACTTTGGGTGGCAGGCCGGATCCAGCCCGCGGGCCGTAGGTTGCCAATCCTGCTCTAGAGCCTGGGAGAGAAACAGAAGTTGTGGGTCTGGCTTCAGGAAGACAGAAAAGGGCTACCATGGCTGTAGCTCCACCTAATCCAACAGGATGAAGGCCAGAAGCAGGCAAAGCAAGCGCTGGCGGCAACCTGTTCGCATCCAAACCAAAGCCGAACTTTCAAATTCCTCCAGAAAGCAGGTTAGGCTGATGCGATTTCCCTCCAAGCTGCCTCCTCCTCCTCCTCCTCCTCCTCCTCCTGCTCCAGTCGTGGTCTGAAGTAGGAAGAGCCTCCAGCCAGGGACAGCTACTCACCTGCTCCTGCCGTGACGGCTCCACTTAGTGTAATGATTATTAAGTCCTGTCAGCAGATATGAGAACTGCTGGATGCAGCTCCACAGGCAGGCGCTCCGAAAGCCGCCGAGACGCCCCGGCTTACAGGTTTTCATTATCCATCTGGAAAATTGCGGATGTCACGAGAGCTTTTAGGGGATCAGATGGAAATTGTCTTGTCAGCAACAAAAGGGACAGCTTCTTTGCCCCCAATTCCAGCAGCTGTCTTAGCGCTTCAGGCCTTTGTGCGCATGGCAGAAGCTGAGCTATCTCAGACAGAGTTCCCGCTCGGTGCGGAGAGCCAGCTTTGGCCTCCTGGCTTAATCCCCGGCCACTTTGTAGAGACAAGGTGGGGACTGCAAATTAGGCTTCGGCCTCTTCTGCACTCCACCCCTCACTCCTTTCTGGATCGCCGCCTGGGCAGAATGAGTTCATGGAGTCTGCAGAAGGCAGAATGGGGTGAAGGTTCCAGACCCACTGAGTGGGGGGAGCAGCATGCAAGGGAGGTTCCGTGGGATGATTACAGAAGGACGGAGGACGCACACACACAACACCCGTTTTCCACTGCAAAATGGCCCCTGCCCGAGGCTGTTTTGTAAACAAGAAGCAGCCATCGGGCCAATGGTACACGTGGCTAGAATGCAATCTGTAGCTTAGTCCAAAATCTGCTAACAGGAAGGAGAAGTATATCTAGGAAGGACAGGGACCAGTCACAGGAAAGAGTTGGCCAGGCATGAGCTGGTGAAGCAACTTGGGTCCCGGGAGGCTTCTAGCTTTCCACAGTGATGCAGAAGCGGAAGGCGCACCGCTCCAGCCCCTCTCCTGGAAGCCCTGCAGCCTGAATCTGCCCGTGGCCTCGGCAGATCTGGGCTTCTCGGCTGCACAGCAGACAGAAATGAAAACACTTCCGGCCCCTCCAGTACAGCAGAGAGTGACGAACACAGCTGAGAGCGACCAGCAGCCTCCTCAAAGCACAATTTTATCACTGCTAAATGGCCTGGCAGCATCGTTCGAGAAGAAAAGGCAGAGAGCAGCAGAAGAAACAGATCCCAATTAAAACATTAATTAAAGCCGACGGGGGAAGGAAAAGCCAGGGTTGCTGCCCCCTGCGCCACTCTCCGTTCTACCTTGCCGAGTGATTTGCTTCCTCGCTCTGCTTTCATGCTGATAAAGACAGGGAACGAATCACATCCAACAGTCTATTTGCAAACCCTGCAAGGATGATAAAGAACCCGTGTCATGCATGGCCATTCTAGCTCCCGCCGAGCTTCTCTGCGGTCCCCATATCCCCTTATCCTGCTCCTCCTTCCCCAACATGCTTAGCGCTCTATGGCTTCTTAATCGACAGTGGCTTCACAATGGAAGCCATTATTGCCACTGAGTGCTGTTTTCAAATAATAAAGAGGAACCTGGTAGGCAAAGGAATACAGGCATATGCTCAAGAGGGGATGGACATAACAGGGAGAGACCGTGAGTGAGAACTCTTGGCTTGCACATTCCCCCTTTCCAGGTGAAGGAAGCTCCCTGAAGGTGCCCTGCAAGATTCTCCCCAAAATTCTGGAGCCAACATTGGGCAACATCATTAAGGCTGATCTACACCTACCCCTGTTGTGTTGCACTTGCGTTGGGAGGTGCGTGAGCGTAGGGGACAGGACGCCCTGCCCGAAACGCTGCCCCGGGCTCCACCAGTTTCTTCAATGCAAATAGTCCCTCCTGATTGTCCCACCTTCTAATAAATCTCAACGGTGATTGGCTGAAACACAAGTGTGCTCCGATTGGCTGAAACTCCCTCTCATCCCATTGGCCAAACAATTAGCTCCACGTCCTGCCCACTCAAAATCATGAGCACGGTCCACGGCTGATCGCAACGGAACTCGGGAGAGCGCAGTTCTCCTGCATTCCGATGTGATCTGATAAAATGGAAGCCATACAGCTCTGCACTCTCTGCACGTGCCCGGGACACGCGTCCTGGGACAGCCTTTACTCTCATCCACACTGCTACCATGACCCTCTGCCAAAACACCGCCTGTCAAGAAAATGGGTGTGGCATTTCCAAGGGTTGTCCAGAAAAACACTTAATCCTTTTTTGTTGCTGTTGTTCAGGAAGCACAATGCAATCTCTCCTTTGAAGTGTGTCAGCAGAACTCCAGACACATCCATAGGGGAGACTAGAATAGCATTTGTTTCCGAGGAGGCCTGCCTCGGAGAGACGAGATTCACTCAAGCAGCTCACAGTGACTAACTTTGCATGATTCGCTTCTTTGAAGAAAGAAAGTGAGAAGGGAAGAGACAGAAGGAAGCAATCCCCTCGGAAACCAACCCGGTCAATTCCGCCCTGTATCTCCGGCTCTTGGCAGCTTCAGCAGAAAGGCGAAGGGAGGGGCTGAGGAGGGACCAACCTCTTCTCTCCGTCCCATTGGACCCTGCTTGGCTGAGCCTATTCGAGAAGTCGGGAAATAGTGTCTGATTGCTATGTATGGAACATGCTCCATAGATAAAGACCGTCTATCTCCAGGGAAGTCAAATCAGTGAAGTTTTAATGATTTCCTGTCATTGGAAAACTGTTAATTATCCTTAAATACAACAACAGCTGGAAGGGCAACTGGCAGCAAGTGAAGAGGTGCTTTTCGCCAAAGAAACAAAAACGCGACCTGGGTAATGACATTTGGACATCTTTCCTTAAGTGTTTGAATTGGAAGCCATCGACTTTAATTGGAAGACTTTCTCCCACCCTATCCTTGTCTCTTCCCTGCACACCCCATTTCCTACACCTACTATTTCTGCTATTTATATTTGTCCTTTATATGTCTGTTCTTGACCTTATTAACAACAAAAAGGAAACGTATTAAAATTGAGAAACTGCTCCAAGGGGGGGGGTTGCTTTGGTGATGTTACATGTGCTACTCAATCAGTCCCATCCACAGCCAGCTTCTGCTGCAAAACCTGTTTCCCCCCAAAAAACAAATTGTTTATGTATTAAAAACATTAGTCACCTTCATAGCCCTCAAGTGGTAGACTGTAACAAATCAAAAACAAATTCAACAAGCCAACAAAGGTCAGAACAGTCACACCACCAAGGACAACCAAACCAGCTGGCTGAACTAAAGGCCAAATAGAAGAGATGCATTTTGCATCCCCTCTGGAAGGCTAAGATAGTGGGGAAATCTGCAACCTCAGAAAACAGCAGACCGTCATTCTACAGCTTTGGGGCCACTTCTGTACGGGCCCTGCTCCTGGCTGTGCCAGATCGTACTTTGCAAAGAGCTGGAACTCGATGGAGGGTCTGAGATGATTGAAACACTTGTCCTGAACTCTGTGAGGCTACTTCCAGCCAGCTCCTCTACAACTCTTACATTAGTGTTCACCCTAGAACTTATATGGGGGTAGGGTGGACAGGGTGGGATTCTGGTGATTTGCTCACTGGAATAACGACCTTAATGCTTCAGCAACATCATCATCTGTGCCTGTTACAAAGCAACCATGTTTAGATGAAAAGTTTGCTTAAGAAAAAGCTGGAAAAGAAACTTTGGGGGGGGGGAGAAAGAGAGCACGCAAAAATCCTAGTGACAGTCCTAAGTTGGAACCGAAAAGTCCAGATGAGCAAAACAATGTCATGGGTAGGATGGGAGAAGAGACGTTTTGAGGGTAATCAGAACCTCAAGGGAAAGCGGAGGACAGACAAACAGTGCAGGGTTTTGGGAGCGGCAAAGCTGAAACACCGCAGCAAAGGACATCCAACTGCTGTGTGACTTGGCCACTGCCCAATTTGCCATGAGTGAAGGAGGGGGCCTTCTCAGCTCCTTCACCCTGACTCAGCCTTAGCCTCCCCTTCCCGCAGGCCTCGACAACAGCTGTAAAGGTTTGAGGCTTTGCACGATGCTAGCGCTACTCTGCCAGTCACCGGCCTCCTACCGTTCCTCATTAACCTAATGCCCCCCAAAGCCTCGTTGCTTCCAGCTTGCTCCCTCCTATTGATGCCATGCCAGGCAAAGTGGTGGAAATCTGCAATGGGCCCAGGGCTGAGGTTCTGCCTGGGGTTTTAGAATCCCGTCAATGTATTCTCAGCCATCCTGGGCTGCATCCCAGTTCGGCTGCAAACGTCTTTAGGAGCCGTGGATGTGTAGGATGCTGGGGAAAGAGAAACCAGATGGGGGACACTCAAAAGTTCTGACTTTAAAAGCAAACACAAAAGAAACACACACACAACTCTAAACTACGCTGTTGCAGGGAACAAGGACAACAAGGTCACTTGTATAGCCCCCCCCCCCATGCTAATTAGCAATCAAAGTCAAACCAATTTGGATGTATTTACCAATTCAATTATAGTGGGCCCTTCGTATCCGCGGAGGAAATCCACGGATGCTCAAGTCTGCGATGAGGAGGTGGGGCAGCACCACAGTACCTTAATTAACAGCCACGCAGGCCCACTGAAGGCTTCTAATCTCTCGTGGCACTTTTTTTATCTTGTAGAATACCTGTAAAAAGGGAAGCATCCCACACGTTGGGTCTAACCCTAGGAGAACCCAGTCGTCTGTAGACTCCACCTCAGTCATACAGTGAGAGACGCCTTTGTTCACAGCCCATAACTTTGGCAGATTCCTAGGGACGGCAACTGAGATGTTGAGAAAGTGAAATACATTATGAAGCAGAGCTCCTCCCAAGGAGAAAGATTTGAGATTTGCATAAGGACATATATGGCTGCCCTATACAGAATATATGAGCATTGGTCCATCTAGCTGTCTGTGCGGCTCTCTGAAGTTCCCAAAAAAGGGGTCATTCCCATTCCTACCTGAAGATGCCAGTCATTGAACCAGAGACCTTCTGCATGCAAAGCAGAAGCTACAGCTTCTCTCCAAGGTCAAGGCAAACATGTTTGTACAAGACATATGACATTTCTAAGGCAAATTCCGCACAATCCTAGTTGAATTGTGTATTCAAATACTACGAAAACACAGGAGAGCAAACAGGTTTCTTTTGAGATAGTCCATTTCTTCTTCCTTTTTTTGCTATGGGGTGTAACAAAAAAGTTGCACAAAAGTTATTCTGGGTTATTGCTTTTTCTTTTCTTTTTTATGACCCACGATTGTGTTTTCTTTAATGGATGGCAGGGCCCCTGAAAACAGGAACCAGATCAGTTTTATGATGCTGATATATATATATCTGATGATGCTGATAAGATATATATATCTTCAATTTGGCAAGAGATAAAGCACTTATGGCTGCAAGTCCCGCAGAAACCACTTCTCAGGTTCAAAGGCAGGTGAAAAGAAGCCATGTTGAGCACAGGGAGAGGATGCAGAGGCTTTTAAAACCCAATAAAAACAAAGAGACAAACACAGAAAGGTCATCACCCTGACAAATTCAGAATGCCCTGAAGCTCAGCGGACTTGAGAAGAAAAACCTCAGCACTCAGCAAGTTGCACGGTCCAGGTAAGAGTTAGCAACTGAAGAGCATCACATTTGCTAACTCTCCAGCTGCATCAGGGACCAAGGATGAAGCTACACAGTGTACTGGCAAAGGAGGGATGTGCACACGTATATCCCCACCCTGAGAAATGTCACTTGTCCTGGAAGAAATGTGCTTGCTTTTCCTTGAAAACAGTGGCGTCGCTATGTGGCCCCCATGACATCACTACCAGAAGCAACGTCACCGCCGCTGCTGCAGCACATCCCGATGGTGACGCAGGGCGGGAGGGTGGGCAAAACCCATTGCCGCTGCTCCCGCCGCCGAACTTCAAATCCCTTATCTAAAGCCAAACAACTAATAGGCAAGATCTTGGATGTTTAGCGCTGGGGCTTTAAGCACAGCACTAAACTTCAAAGCACAGCAAGACCCACTTAATGATGGTTTCACTTCACAACGGGAATTTCAGAAAGTATGGATGGTACTATATCAGCAACAATATTAAATTAATATGTTCAGGCCTCAGAGCAGGAGGGATTAGGGTTGTGCAGCATTAACCCCCCCCCCACACACACACACACACTATTGGCGGGCAGCATGAAACCTCTAGATTGGCCAAACCTAGTAGTAGGGTTCTTAGTTTGCCTAAAGTGACCCAGATTCTCCAGCGCTTTTTATTAAGAGTATTTATATACCACTTTTCAGCAACAAAAAGTTTGCAAAGCTGTTTACAGAGCGAATCAAAGGGCTCCCTATCCCAAAAGAGCTCACCATCTAAAAAGATACAGAAGAGACAGCAGCAAACAGCCACTAGGAAAATCACTGTGCTGAGCGGGGGGGAAATAAGGACAGTTACTCTCTACCTGCTAAATATAAGAGGAGCACCACTTGAAGAAGTGCCTCTTTCCCCAGTTAGCAGCGTAAGCATTGGATCTTGCTCCCTTACTGCTGGGCTCCACCCCAGTACTAGACACCCCCCCCCCCATTTTTCAAGGATTAGCATCATTGTGACATCATTAGCCCCGCCTTCCAATCTCAGGTTTGAGGATGCATTTGACCTGGCAACATTACCTTTGCCCGGTCAATGGAGCAGCATCCTCTCCTTCTAGCACCCAGCACAAGCCACTGACCTTGGGGGCCCTGAGCCGAAGAACACGCACGCCCTCCAAGTCTTGATTTGGGACAGCCACCTGCGGCCTTGGCCGCCACCTCTCTGTGCTTCCCGAATTACTTTGCAAGAGCTGGTCCCTTTGTAATCAGAACACAGGCATTGTTGGGCTATCAATTCATAGGACAGTCACCATATGTTTATGGAGAACAGTGTTAAGGGCCCCCAATCATAATCAGATAGGCAGCCACTTGGCTTTAAGTGCCTATTAACTGATTCTAAATTACAATGGAACGGCTCTGCAAGTACTTTTGACATCCACATTCATAGAGCTGTTCTGATCAGAGCTATTAGAACTGAACTGCAAATGAGCCAATGATAATATAATTCCTAAAACATCACAGAATGTGTTGCAAGCATTCATTGATTATTCTCTGTTTTTTTTCCCTCCCACTCCTTTTCCTTGTTTTTTGTTTTTGTTCTTCCTTTCATCTCAGGAGCTTAAGGTTTTTTAAGTCTCAGTCTACAGCACGGCCACAAAGTCCCTATGTAGGCTTAAATGGCTTCAACCTCAAATCCACACAATCTCATGCATAGGAACCAGGGAATTGGATCAAGTCTCTGACTCCAAGTCTCAAGTCAAGTCCCAAGTCTCTGGGTTCGAGTCTCAAGTCAATTCCCAAGTCTTTGCCCCCAAGTCCCAAGTCTTTGGTTACAAGTCCCTATCTATTTAATGGGGAAAACGGGTTTGAACCTGAATAAAATTGGACTTGTCGTAAAAGGCTCCAAGTCTCGAGTCGAGTCTTTTACAATCGCCGAGTCAAGTCCGAGTCGAGTCATTGACGCGACTTGAGTCCGACTAGAGTCCGAGTCAATAGACTCGAGTCAAAATGCCATGGGGACCCAATAGACAAATGATTGTGGCCATGCTGTAGAATATTTATTTATTTATTTATTTTATTTACAATATTTTTACCCCGCCTTTCTCCCCGAAGGGACCCAAGGCAGCTTTCAACATGGGATACAAATACACAAATACAACAAATAATCACATTTAAAACAATAAAAACAACCCACAAAAGCTAGTAAAAACATCATCTAAAATTAATAAAAACACATCAAATTACAATTAAAACAGAAGCATAAAAAAGCATTAAAAAGCAGCAGCACTCCACCTGTGCAGGATGTTAAAAAAGGCAAGGACTCAGAGGCCTCCTTAAACAGGAGTTTTCAGGCCTCGCTGGAAGGTCTCCAGGGAGGGAGCAGTACGTAAATCAAGAGGGAGGGAATTCCATAGGGTTGGTGCCACTACTGAGAAGGCCCTATTTCTGGCCGCCGGCCCTCGCACCTCCCTGGGCGACGGTACCCTCAAAAGGGCCTTCTCTGATGACCTAAGGAGACGAGCTGGAATATATGGAAGTAGGCGGTCTCTCAGATATCCTGGCCCCAGGCCGTATAGGGCTTTAAAGGTCAAAAACAGCACCTTGAATTGGGCCCGGAAACGAATTGGCAGCCAATGCAGCCGCTGAAGAAGCGGCCCGACAGAGTCGAACCGCCTACCCCCAGTAACCACACGGGCCGCCACATTCTGCACTAATTGCAGTTTCCGAACCGTCTTCAAGGGCAGCCCCACGTAGAGCACGTTACAATAATCTAATCGCGATGTCACCGTGGCATGGATCACTGTGGTCAGGTCTGCACGATCCAAGTACGGTCGCAGCTGGCGCACCAGCCGAAGCTGGGCAAAGGCCCCCCTGGCCACAGCCGCCACCTGGGAATCCAGGAGCAGCTGCGGATCCAGGCGGACCCCCAAGCTGCGGACCTGCTCCTTTAGAGGGAGTGCAACCCCCTTCAGAGCAGGACGATACTCTAGCACCTGCATCGTGGGTTTCCGGACCAGGAGAACCTCTGTCTTGTCCGGGTTTAGTTTCAGCTTATTAGCCCTCATCCAGGTCCCCACTGCCTCCAGGCACCGCTCCAGAACCTCAACAGCCACCCTGGAATCAGGTGGAAAGGAGTGATAGAGCTGGGTGTCATCAGCATATTGATAGCACCCCACTCCAAATCCCCGGATGACCTCTCCCAGCGGTTTCATGTAGATGTTAAATAGCATGGGGGACAAGATGGAACCCTGTGGCACCCCACACCTCAAGGGCCAGGGTGCCGAACAGGCGTCCCCCAGCACCACCATCTGGGACCTATCTGCCAAGTAGGAGCGGAACCACCGCAGAACGGTGCCCCCGACCCCCAGCTCGGTCAATCGGCCCAGAAGGACACCATGGTCAATGGTGTCGAAAGCCGCTGAGAGGTCCAGCAGAACCAACAGGGACGCGCTCCCCCTGTCCAGTCCTCGGCGTAGATCATCCACCAAGGCGACCATGGCCATTTCCGTCCCAAAGCCCGGCCTGAAACCAGATTGAAAGGGGTCTAGATAATCAGCTTCATCCAGGACCCTCTGGAGTTGAGACGCCACCACCCGCTCAATTACCTTGCCCAAAAATGGGAGGTTTGAAACTGGCCGGTAGTTGTCCATTACTGTGGAGTCAAGGGAGGGCTTCTTCAGAAGGGGTCAAACCACTGCCCGCCTCAAAGCGAGCGGCAGCACCCCCTCCGCCAACGAAAAGTTGACCACCCTCCCCGTCCACTCGGCCAGTCCCTCCCGGGCAGATCTAATTAGCCAAGCTGGGCAAGGGTCAAGCATGCAGGAAGCCGGCCTCACACTCCAAAGGAGCCTGTCCACATCCTCAGGCTATACAAGCTGAAAAGAGTCCCACAACACTGGACAAGCAGATGCCAAGGGGACATCCTCAGATATTGTCAATGAGGAATCCAAGTCATGGCGAATCCGATCGATTTTATCTGCAAAATGTTTAGCAAACATGTCGCAGCGGGATAAGGGAACAATAAGGGAACAATCATGCAGGTTAACTGGTCACTGACCTTTGATTTAAACAAACAAAAGTAAATCAGTTACAATGTCTTGTCTAAGTCACACCCTTAACTATTAAATCCACCTCCATGCTAAAAAAAACCCACAAAACCATAACATTTAACATGCATCTCTCTCCTTGAGCTTCTAGTTTTATTTTAAATTGTCTATTCTGCTTTTCCATCACATTGGACCATCACAGCAACTAACAACTCAATTTTAAAACAATATAAAGCACCACAAATAGCAATTAAAACAATGCAAAGCTGAAAACACTAAGTACCTGAAATATTGGAGATAACTAAGCAGATCAATCCATAAGGAAGGCTGAGCGCCGAAGAATAGATGCTTTTGAACTGTGGTGCTGGAGAAGACTCCTGAGAGTCCCTTGGACTGCTAGGAGATCAAATCAGTCAATTCTAAATGAAATCAACCCTGACTGCTCCCTGGAAGGACAGGTACTGAGGCTGAAACTCAAATATTTTGGCCACCTAATGCGAAGAGAGGACTCTCTGGAGAAGACTCTGATGCTGGGAAAGATTGAAGGCAAAAGGAGAAGGGGAAGGCCAAGGATGAGATGGTTAGACAAACATGAAAATGAGTGAACTCAGGAAGATAGTGGAGGACAGGAAGGCCTGGCGAGATATGGTTCATGGGATCACAAAGGGTCGGACACGACTTAACGACTGAACAACAACAACAAGCAGATCAATAAAGCTGGTGCAACACAATGGCTAAGAGACCGGCTGCCCAATCCTACCTAACCTCCCCCCCCCCGGTGGCAATGCAACAGTACCGCCGCGGCCTCCGCTGCATCCCACGGGGGAGTTTTGGCTGCTGGAGGTCTCCTTGGGATGAGGGGATATTTGTCCCCTTGCCCCAGGGGTAGTTCGGATCTGCGCCAACGATATCACTTGTGCATGTCTGCGTTGACCCATGCAGGCGAATCAGGCCCACAAAGGGGGGTTGGATTTGGCAAGCACTGCCGCCAAACTCATTCCCCTTCTGGGCCTGAACTGCCCATCCCCCGCCCCATCTCCTCCTCATTCCCTCTGTCACATCCGCAGCGACTGCGGCCCACTTCCAATTTCGGATGAAAACCAGGTCGCAATCACTGCAGAGAACCAATCAGAAGTGTGGGGAGGCCCACAGAGGGGGTCGTGGGCCATCCCACACCCCCTGGGAGGGCCAGCGCAACCATTGCAAGTTAAAAATAGCCCCTTTTATCACCAGTGGCGGCACGATCCTGGAAGCACCACCATGATCCCGGGCACACCGCTGCCTCCCCGTCCCCACAGCTACTCACGGTTTTCCCTGAACCCCTGACTTAGGTCATTATATGCCAGCATCTTGACCTGCCTGGAAACAAACTGGGAACGAATGAAGATCTGTATGTATTGGTGGAATGTGTTCCTGGATAATAAACTGGTTGAGGTATTTCAGAGCAGCTGAAGTTTCTAAATGCCTTCCAAAGGCAGCCGTCCATATAGCACAGTGCATTACCAACACTTGGCCTGCAGAGGATAGAGCATTGTCATCTGCCTCACTCAGCCTGACAAATCAAGATGCGCGTTGCTGCGCAATTAAACCAATGTATGATTCAAATGGGTATTAACTCAATACTAATGAATCAGGAGTGATGCACAATTAAACGAAATTGTGCATGCAACATGCAATGACAATTTGAGAATGAGTGGGCTTCCCATCAATTTGAAAAATCACACATCTGCTTTTGTGGATAAGTGCCCTGATCATAAAGGGTCAGAGCTTGGGGAAGACAGAAATACCTACAGCGCTAAAATAGAAAGGTTTTGCCCATTCCTAGTGCTCATGTAGAGCAACTGACTAGATAAATCAGAGAACTAGGAAGCAGCCACCCTAGATTCGAGGCACATTCATGTACTGCGGATTCTGCTTAACAGCCTTACCGATTTTAAAAAAAACCTTAAAAAAAGAAAAAGAATTAACTCTGCAGAGGGACATTTATGTCTATGATTTATGAGAGAAGTAATAGAAACTACAACTTGGTACAGGAGCTTATCAAAGGGAGAACAGTTTTTTCCGTGTTAAAAGAATACTTCCCACACATCAAAAGGGGATCATGCAATACTTTGGCAGTTCTCGCTCCTTCTGGGGGACTTGAATTGTCGTTCGTTGCCGTTCATACCAACGGCTCTGCGTGTGGGCGTGGGCATGTGCGTGTGCGTCGTGCTCGTGAAAGTGAAGGAGAGAAAAGTAACTGTGTACATTTCTCAGTCTGCTTATTTATTCCATTATGAGCCGATGCTGCAGTTACCTTGACACTTGTCTAGTTCTCCTGGTGCTCTGAAAAGATGTTCTGTTTAGTGATGGAGTCAGACTTTGAATGGGGGGTGGAGGAGGCAGGAGAGGGATGGGCATTCACCTCTGCTTGAAAAGCCTTGGCACATTCACTAGACATAGGAAATGCCTTGGGGACCCATCCGTAGCTGGATATGGTGCTCCTGAGCATGCATGGGGGCATCATGTCCACTGGCGTCACTGCAGGGAGGCGGAGCTCCAAGTTCCGCCATCGGCCGGAATGGCTCCAAAGGCGAGGGGGAGGGGCCGCCTTCTCCCGTCGTGTAACGGAGGGTCAGAGCCCGGCAGAACTTGGAGCTCCGCCCCCCCCTGCAGTGACGCTAGTGATCATGTCTTGATCACAGAATGGGTGGTTTGGCACAGAAACCATATCCCATGATCCGTAGTGTGTGTGGGGGGGAAGAGAGATGCTTGCTCTGACTTCGTTTTAAGAAGTTTGGCAGCATTTCATATTATTTTATTATTGGAGGTGGGGGAGAACTATCGAAACATTTTCATTGACCTGTGAACCACCTTTACAGCCCAATCCTAACCAACTTTCCAGAGCTGATGCAGCCACAATGCAGCCCCAAGGTAATGGAGCAAATGTTCCCTTACCTAGAAGAGGCCTCTGTGACTGCCCATACCACCACAGAATGCAGCTTACACCCCTTTGGCACAGCTGCTTGGGCGCTGGAAAGTTGATTAGGATTGGGCTGTTAGCAACATCTTTTTCCTGCTCATCCTGCATTTCCTCTTAAAATCTTAAAAGTAGGTGCACGTACAAAGACCAGAAATCAATCAATCAGTATAGCAATAAAACAGCTGCCAAGGTCTTCAGTACTGGCCCTATAACATCCTACATAAGTGATAGCAATAGACAGACAGACAGACAGACAGACAGACAGACAGACAGACAGACAGACAGGTGAGCCAAGTAGAGAAGCCAGAGGTCATATACGGCGCTGGTGGATCACCTGGGAATGGAACCCACGGATCAAAACTCTAATTTCCTCCCCCCACATTCCAGTCCCTACGCTCTGAATATCCAAGCAGATGGTCTTCGTCACTGGGCGCAAGGAACAAAAGTTGCTAAGTTAGTTTTTAAATATAGCCTCATTTTTTCCTTTTCAGGAAAAGATGAGAGAAGGCTCCTTCCAGCCAGGAACCCATCTGGAGCTTCCCAGCAAAATCCTTTAGCAAAGCTCCTACGAGAAGCAAGAACAAGCACAGCGCCTCTCCCTCAGTTACACTTCAGATATGGACCACCGTGCAGCAGAGAAACCCAAGTATCTGTCCAAAGTTCATAAAAAGCCTGTGGAAATCCAAAAACGATAC
This sequence comes from Plestiodon gilberti rubricaudatus, assembly GCA_026170595.1. Classification (NCBI taxonomy): domain Eukaryota; kingdom Metazoa; phylum Chordata; class Lepidosauria; order Squamata; family Scincidae; genus Plestiodon; species Plestiodon gilberti. The sequence continues at coordinate 7,283,130 of JANXHW010000007.1, forward strand.
ATCCAAGAATAGATTGCCTAAGGCACAATAGCACTGGAAGAGGCTAGCATTGTTGGTTTTTTAATGTTCCAAGGTTTGGATTGAAATGAACACCAGAGGCACCAGGACAATGCCTGCAGCCTTCCGTAAATCCCTTGGCATAAACCCCAGGAGCCTAGTGACTGGCAGCCCCTGGGCCTCAATCCAGCACAGCGCTTGATCCAAGGAACGTTCCTCCCACAACTTCGACAATCAATCCTTCCCGTCATACATCATTAAACCTCAAGAACGAAGTCGCCCACAATTTCACTGTGCCATTGCAACGAACACTGTTCACTTCGAAGCACCATTAAGGACTGGAGCCCATCAAAGAGCAAGTTGTGAACACATCATTAGCACGGCGGTCACTTGCAGCATGCAAGCCATCCATCTTTTCTGTAGTCTGCCTGGATCACAGTACAGTGCTTGAGAGACCTCCCTGGTTGAAATCCACTTAGCATTAGGATTCTTCTTTCCAACACCCATTTGCACTTCCAACAACAGGAACACACTTGCCAACCCAGAAACAATACCCATGTAGACACAAAGAGGGTGCAAAAATAATGCCCCAGACCTCTCCCATGGAGGAACAAAACTCCTTAGGGAATTAGGGGGGGGGGAGGATTGGCATGTACCTTTCATTCCAAACTTGGACCGCCGACCGTACTTGTTGATCATAATAAAGAGGACCACCAGGAGGACACAGGCAAAGGCCGCAAGTCCAACAGCTATGGACACCTGCAAAGGACACCCAGGCGTTAGACACTCATAGAGTAATGATGTTGCGATTATTTAAAATTCAAGCGACATATTTCAGTTTATAACACTTAACAACAACTTGCGCTCAATAATATTTGCATTCAACGAGCACTGAAACAATTCACACCCCACAACTGGGTATCGATAAGGGGTCTGGTGGGATGGGATACAAGTCATTTTTTTTATAAATAAAGTTAGTTCAGTCCTATATGTTGCATCTTGTACACCTTGAACCTCCTTCTGCATGCTGTACAGAGATGCCTGGCGTTGAGATCTGCTCCGGGAATCTCAAACCGGTGGCGATCCAGGCTCAGATACCGCCTCGTATTTGGGAATCCCACCATCATGGGGACTGTACAATCCAGCCTTAGTTGGGACAAGGCCATCGGGGTGGAACTGCACATTACTGCACATTACAATCATTACTGTGCCAGATCCTCTTCCTTTCTACCCCATAATATCTAGCAGAGGCTCAAGGCATCAGTAACACCACGTTTTGACAATGCATTTGCTTACCTCGTTTATTTGTTTGTTTAGCAAATGTACAGGGATTGCAGGGTGGCATACATATTAAATACAACACAAACAGCCCAATCCTATCCCCCCTTCCTCCCCCCCCCCCACAGATGCAGCCACACCAAGGAGACTTGCACTGCATCCTGAGAGGGAGGAGGGAAGATCGGCAGGCTTGAGAGAGGTAAGGGATTTTCCCTTACCTCCCCGTAAGCCGCCCACTCACCAATGGGTCTCCTTGGACCTGCACCAGCTCCTTAGCCGGCTCAAGCCTGAGGAGAGAAAGGGGGCATGCCTTAGAAGGGATAGCATTAGGTGCACGTGCCACCCCTCCCCCCTCCATCATGCCCCCACCCTCCCCCATTCCGCCCTGTTCCACCCTCCCACCGCCCCATTTCATCCACCTGATTCACATGCAAAGGGTTCCATGCTTAGTCCTTGGCAGCATCTCTAGGTAGAGCTGGGAGAGATCCCTGCCTGAACCCCTGGAGAGCCACTGCCAGTCCATGTAAGCAGTAGCGAGCTAAATGGCTCCGTGGTCTGACTAAGATAGCTTGTTAGGATACCTGGGTTTTCAGCCACGTAACATGTGGGATGGCCTCAGTAAGAGCATCAGGAGAAACAACGTGAGCTAGAAATGGCAATCATGCCTCCTGGAAAATACTTGTGGGTGGGTGCGCGCGCGTGCATGTGCACATGAACCCCCACAGATGAAAAGGCAAATGAGAGAAGAGAGCAGGGGGCTCTTTCCAAAGAGAAAGCTTTGCTGGAGGCATCAAGAGCTCCTTCTGCACATATTGACAGAATATTTATTTCTGGCTTTTCGGTACAGAGACAGCTTTTCTCTCAGGGGTTCTTCCCTCTGCATTTGGGAAAATATTCATTCTGTTGCGTGCAACTTGTTTGCTTGTAAAAACCCCTTTCTTTAAAAATGAAATACATATCACATAAAACAAAGAGATGTTTTCTTCCTTCCAGGCTGGTGCCTCATCTAGTCTTGGATTATCCTCATGCTTTTATTCATACATGTTGCATTTTTATCAAATCTGCCTCGACATTTCTCTGCATTTCTTCCTGAGTACAGGAAGCAGGTGGGGGGGATTGGAGTGCTTGTTACAGTGCTGCCCTATGAAAAGAGATCCTGCGTATTAAAAACAACCAAACCCAGCATCATTTTCTCTCACACACGTTTCATGCTATTTCCAAACTGGGGTGGTTCCTGGATTCCACGTCCCTATTCCAAGGTATCCAAACCTCCAGGATTTCATTCATTCATTATAAAAACCTTTGTGGTTTTTGAGTTAAGCGTATCTCCACTTTGGCACTCAAAGACTACAGCTGTAAAGGAGCAACCACAGTAAATAGCATTCCTTTGGGATCTCAAGAAACAAGGCTTGCAGTTAACATAAAGCCACCACCCCCCAATTTACCCCCCCCCCCAGTCAGTTCTTACCCCAAATGTGTCTTCCTCTGGCTTATGTGTCACTGTGATAAGAGGAGTGGGACTCGGACTATACTCAACTGAAAACAAAAGGCATAAAGAAGAACATTCGTGTTGAGAGCCCAGGAAAAAAAAATGCAGACATCCCAAATCAAACCATTTTATACTTCCCCCAAATATAGAATTTAAAACTCCAAAATATTTTTCTGAAAACATTACCCTTACTTTCATTCTCTCCCCCCTCCCCCCTTAGACTTCCCTCATAGCCTGGTATATTCCTGCCCATTTTATTCATAGACTCTGCCTTTATATTCTGTATTTATGTAAAATACTGACATGCTGCCCCTCAGGGTTTTTTGTTTTTTAAATCTGGGATGGCCTTTCAGATAAATTTGAGGCTGGTTCCATGGCAAAGGGGCAGAAATGCAAGGACCCCTCTCACATTAGTTTGCTGGTTCCCTCTTTGTTATGCAGCAGTAGCCGCAACAGCAATGATGGCAGCCAAGGCTGATGGGTGCCATTTTTCCCCTCCAAGAATGCCCCTCAGAACTACGCCAGGACTGCACAAAAAGGGTTTCTGAAGAGAAATGGCAGCTGCCATTTGCCCCTAGAATGTTCCTCAGAATAATACGACATGATGACATAGTGTTGCTTAGAGAGGACGGTTCTGGAGTAAGAACATGACTTTCACTAGCCAGCTGTTGCTGGGAGGCATATTCACTTGGCACTAGTAAGTTCTCCCCCTCAAGAAAAATAACCAAAATGGTCCCCTTCATCTTTTGTCACCCATGAAAGGGGCAATGAAAAGAGGGAAGTCACTTCACCATGGACCTAGCTCAGGGTCGGCCCAAATGCTGCCCCCCTTACCCGATTATGTGTGAGCCTCTAGCTCCTCCCACTCTCCAGTGTTTCGGTAGTGTTTCGGCAGTGTTTCGGCAGGGCTGCAGCCTTTCCCTCCAGCTTGCAACGCAAGCCGGATGACCTGCTCAGCCATGCCGCAGGTCGGAAAAATGGGTAAAATGGTACTTCCCCCCCATTTTCCGCTGCCTGTTATCAGCTGCTGATCGCAACAGCTGATAACGGGGAGCATCTCACATACCCCCAACCTGTGGTCCGCGTACCCCTGGGGGTACGCATACCACAGGTTGAGAACCGCTGGTTTAGCCTGTTCTCAAAGGCGGCCATGCTTTCTTCGTGCGCCGTTTGCTTTTTGCTGATTTATGATACTCTTTCCATCTATCATGGAACTGTATCATTGTGCATAACATTTCAGGTTACGGGCCTGGGTGGCAGAGAGGATTAGACCGATCAAAGAGGCAAAGAGACACTTACATGTGACAACGCTATCTGGAATGCCTGCAAGACAAAAAGAAGCAAGATGGTTACCAGCATGATTACAAGACTGCAACATCCATATTAAACGCACACTTCATGGCACATATTTCGCCCATCATTTTTCCAGGTTCTTCCCAACCTGCACTTTGACTCTTGCAATTAACTCAGGTTGGATACTCATGCAAGGAGACATGCAAAAAGGAAAATCAAACAAATCAGGATGTCATAAAGCAGAGCAGTGGCTACAGCTCGGTCTTGGACCAACAGCCCTGGATTCAAATCCTCACAAAGCTTTCAAAGCAACGTCGAGCCAATCATTCCCCCTTTATCCACACAACAACTCTGCGAGGTAGGATAGGGAGAAGGAGAGATCGTGGATTCCACCCTGAGCTGTTTGAAGGAGGGTGGGATTAAAAAAAAGTAACGAATCTCTATTAGTATTATTATTAAATATATATTCAACCTTTCTACAAGGAATTCAAGGAAGCTAACCATCATGGCAGTTTAAAATACCAGTTTCTAATAACAATATTAAAGGCAGGGGGGAGAAAAGTAAAATGAAACGTCAAAACCAAACAGCAGCAACAATGCTCCTTAACTTCTACAAAAGACAGATGGGGAAGCCAGTTGAAACAAAACAGTCCTTACTGCCTTTCTATAAGCTGGCAGTGATTCTTTCTATAAGAGGTATTCTCTCTTGAAGGCTGTTCCAAATTCCTGATGAAAAGGACCTCTCCAGAGCACCCACCCGCTGGTGGCTGGGGGAGCACCCACCTAATGGCTGGGGGAGACCAAAGGGGGGGTCTGATATTCAGAGTAATTCTCAGACAGAATGGGGGAGGCCTTTCTTGGAACATTCCAATCCTAGACTATTTAGGGCTTTAAGGGTTAAGGGCCAGCACACCCTGAGCTGAGTCCAGATGCAAACTGGCAGCCAATGAAGTCAGTGGAGGATCAATGTAACATAACCTGATCGATCAGCACTGGTCAGAACCCTGGTAGCTGCATTTTGAACCGCAGGGCATTTCTTCATCATAACCCAACTAGATTCCTGGATATACACTTTAACGCCTCTGAGTGACACTTGGCTTACACACGGTATAGGCCAGAGAGCCAGCTTATCATTTACCTGCTAGTGCTGCAAGCTAAGACCTTGTACAAAAAGAGGACTTGACACAGCTTTCAAGACTGAGGATCCCCGGGATGATTTTTTGGGTGCTATCTGTCAAAAGCGGTATCTGGAACGCAATGCGAAGCGTAGAACAGTACAACCCCCAGGGAGAGTGGAGAGCTGAGCTGAATTGAAAACGTCATCGACAAAGAGGGATTTGGTTCTGCTGAGCCACCACCCGCCAGATCAGCACTTCCTGAACCCGATGTAGGTCACTGCAAAGCTTGTCTTGAGGGAGCCGGTTGTTTGTTTGTTTGGGCAGAATCCAAACTTGCCTTTAGAACCCAGGTCAGCAACGTGTTTTCCTGGGGGGACACTGTGACAACTGTGGAGGGCTGGTGACTCAGCCACCCTCCCCAAACCCTCTCCTGCCAACCACTTCTGTTGCTGTAGTTACCACAGGGGTCACAACAAGACCTCTCTCTCATGTTCAGTCAACACAAAGAGGCACATTTGGGGGACATTTTGGCATTTTCCAACCGTTTTCCACATCCCCTTGCAGAAAGGTGTGAAACTGTTGGAAGGTAGCTGGTGTTAAGGGGGGGGGGTGCATCCCTGTTGCCAAGGAAACGGCCAATAATCTCTCCCCTAATCCAGTCATGTTCAGCTGACGCGTTTGGCAGAACTTGGATGGGGATTGTACAGTCGGATGTGAATATCACTTATCCACATTGCATTATTTTCAGCGGAGTGTGAAGCTCCATCCACTTTCTGCCCCATCTAGTCACATGTTTCACATGTTGCTACATCATAGTTGGAGCAGGACTGGGGTAGAAGACTTGCAGCACTCGAAGACAGCATGGTGCCTTTATGTCCTTATTAATGTAGATTGTGCCATCTTTACTCATGGTGTTTGATGAAGCACAAGAGAATAAAGCTCTGCCCCAAGGAGCTTACACTATAATATTCCATATGGAGAGGCAACTGACAAAGAGAAGTGGAGGCTTTCAGAAAGTTTGTGGGGAGTGAAACATAGGGCCCCACCAAATGCCAATGGTGCTCCACTGAGCGGTTGGTGGATGCCATCCGCCCCCCAAATCCCTTGGACTGGCACTATGTGATACAGTTCTCAGGGAACTGACAGGAAATATAAACGGTGTCCTCAAGATGCCTAGAGGCTCGCCATCATTGCTACCAATGGGAGGAGCACCACTCCTACAAAACTAGCTACAGCAATTAAAGGCAAATTTCAGGGCAGTTTTTGCTCTCCTTCCTACTGCACTCCCTCCCTCCAATTTCTCAGCAGAAGTTATCACAAGAAACGTTCCAACTCAGCTCTTATGAGGAACAGCAGATGCTGTAACTTACCAGGCTTTTAAAAGGCCTTCTGCATTCCCTAAATGACAAATCGCTGCCCCCCCCCCATTATGTACATGTTTGTTCTCTTACAATGGCTACATTTTTCCCCAGTGCCAAAGCAGGGACACAGCTTGCAAGGAGTGATAATACTCCCCTGGCCCACTGGGGAAAGGTACCCTTTAGCTCCTGGAGGAAGCAGAGGTGAACCATGAGGGAAGCTACTCCATAGGGGTCCTAACTCCATGCATGGTTTTAGGGCACATCTGCACTGCAGACTGTTTATTAGTCCTCCCCTCTCCATAGGGAGTCCTGAGAACTGTAGTTCTGTAAGAATAGCAAAGGATCGCAAAACATCCTCCCCAAACTACAGTTCCCAAGTTCCTTTGTGAAACTCAAGACCATTTAACTGGTATAAAATGGATGTAGGTTTGTAACACAAATACACCATGGCTGAAGTCTTTCAACATACATTTCTGATTAAGGTGTACAGATGACAGCTTCGGTTCGACTTAAGATTCAGCATAAATAATTGCACTGTGTTGTATGTGTATAGGACATTCTTACTAACTAAACTTCTGTGTAACAAGACATCAACAACTGTGTGCAATGAGTTATGTTAAATACGTCTGAATGGTCCATATAGAAGTAGGATTTCAAGACATAGTTGAGCATCAGCTTATCCTTGCAGTACAATAGGATGAGACTTTAAGCTCTGATCTGCAAAAGGCTTACCTGTGTGCTAAATGCTATCTAATCCACAGGAAAATGTATGAACCTACATGCTAGCTTTAAGTTAAATGCCTCTTTTCATCTAGTGAGGAGTGGCACACAGAGAGTTGGATAGGAGGCTCCCACATCATCACGTGGCTTGAAGGTATCTCTGTTTTGAAGTGAAGGGGAAGTGCGGGTGGGAGGGCAGAAAGAACAAGATTTAACAGAGTGAGCGTGTGGCTCTACGTGCAACCTCCACCAAAGCATTGTACATTTCCTGATTCCAGGCGGCCTTCCTGTCATAGCCTTTGTTCTTGAGGACTCAGAGGACAGGGAAGACTGGTGGCCCGAAGCATGTCCCTGGAAATACCTGCTCTGTCAGAGGTTCCCATGGGAGAACAGACTCAGAAGCCAACCTTACTAACATCTGCTTCACCTGAGGAGGTGGATATAGCCTTACCACATCCCGAAATTGAGGCTGGCTTCGGCCTAGAGCGGACCCGAGTTGCTCCCAAGTGTGCACCGCGGCTGCCCAATGGGGTTCCTGCTTCTGTCGCGTCATTGACCGGAAGTTCCGGAAGCCGGAACCCCATTGGGCAGCCGCGGTGCATGCTTGGGAGCGGCTCAGGTCTGCTCTAGGCCGAAGCCAGCCTTGATTCCGGGACACTAGTAAGGCTAGGTGGATAGGACAGTTTACCTGCCTTCCTCCTCTGACTCCAAGGATTCCTTCTCCACAGTGAGGGAGGAACCCTGTCTCTACCACTCTACAGCTAGGGGCAGCAGGAGGCTCCCTAGCCTTGAGGAGCCAACACCTCAAGACCAGGCTATGGCGGCCATTTTAGTTGCAGCAGCTTTCCTCAGAGGGGGGCAAAGCTAAAGGCCAGGCCCTGAGTATAGGACTATTAAAGTTCACAGTGGGCTCCAGATGATTGCAGGATCAATGTTCTTAGTTGCTTTGCAGCAAGCTCCACTGGGAGCTAACCAGGCTTTGCTTCTCCTTCACCTATCCTGGCATCTCCTAGTACCAATGTGGGGGTCCGGTCGGGAACAGAACACTAAGGCTGCCATCCTAGGCATACTTGATGGGGAGTGTGTCCCACTGATCATAGTGTAACTTACTTTTGCATAAATCTCCATAGGGATTGTGCTGCAACTGGTTCAGTTTGTACAAAAACAACAGATGAGATGATAAAACTGTTGGCGGACTGGGCCACATTAGATCACAGGCATAGGGGAATTGCGTAATTGAAAGCTACTCCATGATAATAAAAGCCTTGCCTAATTATAAAATCTCCGCACACAGAAAGCTAGTATATTAAGGGGAAAGTGTTCTCACTTAGCTGTTTTCCTGATGAGCCAATATGATACATGGAGGGGATTTTTTTTTCCTCCCACAGATTCAAACATTCAGTGTCTCACCTGCAGTTTGAAGATACCGTCTAGGAGAAATTTTACCATCTCATTTGTTGTTTGCCTGAGCCCAAATAGATTTTTTCTGCTCTCATCTAAATTAACTGTGTAGAGAAAATTCCTCCCCCCCCCCTAGTTTTTTTTCTCCTTTATTTTGGACCATTCTCTGACCTCAGAGGCTCCTGTGATACCTCAGCATCCTCAAGAGACTGCTGACTCATGCTGACTCACCCGCCCTGTTTCTTTTCCCCAACTGACCAGTAAACCAGGTGGCTTTGAGCCATTTCACTGGACGGTGAAACCCACTTGACTCCCAAGAGTGGGAAACTTAAGGGGTTCAGGTGACCCTGAGTGACCAGTTCAACAGGTAAAAACTGGCTAAAGCCCACAGGTTATCAAAAGCAAGGTCACTCCCCCTTTGCTCAGTTATCCTGGCCTCTCATTTGGTGTGCTGGCTGCATTGATGAGAACATTAGCCCACTTGCCCAGCTAGGTGTGAATGTGAGGACCAAGATCCTGGACTAGCATGAATACTTGGGGCCAGAAAAGTACCCAATTAGCATATTGCTTTATTTTCAGCTCTCACAGGAGGGCATTGGTTGCCCCCCTCTTCCCAGACTACCAGATGTTGCTAGTATCGAGCTCTGGGGGCCGGCTCCCCATGCTTCTAGGAGGGAGGTTTCCCTTTTCCCCAGGACTTGGGTGATGAAACAGCAGTGTACCATCTCAGTTAAACCCAATTTCAGAACAAAAGAGGCGGGTGCCGGTTGCAAAGGGGCTGCGCCCAGCACCCACCCATCTAACCACCACAGGCTGGGGAAGTGGATAGATAAACAGCTCTCTGAGGAACAGATACCCGTTTTAATGGGCTACATCTGATCTGCAGAGAAGGTTCCACGTATAGTGAGGTATAAATAATGCATTTCAATACCATTGCTATCACGCTCTCTATATATAGCGAAATGTCCTACTTTGCTGTGGGATACGGGCTGTGGGAGACAGCAAAGGGCAGGCCTGTTTCTCACAACGTTCCAGATGGCAACAAGCATGCCTAAGCCTGCAGAATTTAACTCTACAGGGGCCTACTTGAGCCAAAATTGGAAGGGAACACAAGAACCATCTTACTCTTTTCACCGGATTGCAGAAGCATGAAATTACTTGTTGTGTCGCCTTGTGGATAAAGCAAGACAGACATGGCCCCTTGTATACATCTTTCCTGACATGGCGGTTGCTGTCTCTGCTTTCATTCCCATGTGAGAGCAGCTCTGCTGAACAGGACAAAAGAGCCATCTTAACCCAGCACCCTGTTTCCACAGTAGCCAGGCAGATGCCTTTGACAAGTCCAGAAGCAGGTACGTGGACACACAGCCTCTGAACATGTAGAGAAATGACAACCATGCAACCACCGTCAAACGTCATTGGCAGGCCTATGCTCCTTTCATGTGCCTAATGTCTTTTTAAGGCCCACAAAGAGAAAGGTCATCATCTCATCTTGTGGCAGCCAGTTCCACAAGTTAATAATGCACTGTGTGAATACTTCTTTTTTGTTGTTCCAAAAAGGGGAAAGGTGTCTGTCTACGCAGTCTGTTTTCCTGATGTGTTTGTCTAACACGTGACACCTTGGGAGAGGAGTTGCTTGTGCATGATGAGGAAGACAAACCATGCAGGTGGAAGCCTTGGCAAACAGCCCACCTGGCAGAAGAACCACTAAAACGTCAGCAGTAGCCAAGCCCATAAAGGTCAACAGAGTCTCGGACTGGAAGATTTGATTGTGACGACATGGACTGCCAGAAGCATCAACCCCTAACTGGGAGTGAGACTCCTTAGCGCAGAACTACACGTTACCTTGGAAAAGGTGTTCCAAACTCATCTTTGCTGAGGTACCGGGAATAAAGGGTTGGTGGGGACATTTGGAGGGGAGAACTGGTAGACAATGGAGGTGCTTAACTGCAACCACAGATTCCCACCTGCAGATACCACCACCACCACCACCACCCACCCACCCACATTTTTCTCCAGCCAGATTTACTGGTGGTTTCAGAATCCACCTGGAGCATAAATAATCTAAATGGTTTGGTGGCATTTGTAGGGGAGAATCTGCCCACAGGGAAAAGCATTCAGTACTATTTCCTGTACACTGATTTCCCCAGAAGTTAATGTTGAGACTAAAGTTCTCTAAAAAGAAGAGGCCTCATTTCTTTTGCTCGCCAGCCACACCAGTTTGCAGAGATGGACTCCCCGGTGCTCACTGGCTTGCAGCCTCCCCCACCGCCCCCCCTCGCCAAATGTCCCCTGGCATGACACTACAGCATCATGTTGTGTTGTACTGAAGGCCACTGAGAGTAAAAAAAAAAAAAAGGCAGATGTCACTGAAAAACAGTGGTCCCCATTGTCTTTAAACCACCAGTCACCACAAGGCAATGCTAGACAATGTGGTAGCATCATTCACAGGGGCACTGTGGGTGGAAAAAAAAATGCCCTCCACTGATTATGGAAGGGGCTGCAAAAAATTGAGAGGGCATTGAGACCTACAAAAAAGCACCCCAAACACGTTTGCCTTACCAAGGAGCCCCATGTATCCATCCTAATATGTACTTCAACCCTCTATGAGATCTTATTTTTGAGGAGGAGGACCAAGAAGGATGGGAAAGAGAAGCTACAAAAGAATGGCAAGCTGTCAATCTCTCACTTGGAAAGGGTTTCTCCAGGAAATGCCCTCTGACAGTCTGGTTGGCTGTTCCTAGGTAGTTGGTGGCCACGATGGTGTAGTTGCCATTGTTGTAGTGGGTTGGATGGTTGAAGAGCAAGCAGCCGTCGGATACCTCCCCCTCCTGGTACAAGTCCATGCGGATAAACTCTGTCTCCCTGAGAACGTGGCCATTGTGTAGCCAATGGATCTGTGGCGGTGGATTCCCACGGACTGAAAACTCAATGCAATGTTCCATGTGCCGTATGGGCTCCAACAGATGGGTGATACGTGGGGCATCTGAGCAAGGGAAGAGAAATGCAAAATTAATATCAGGGCCTAATAACACCGGGGTGGTGGTGGTTTGCAGTTGAAGTGTTTCTTGTTCTACTTTGATTAGTTCTGAGTTGCCGTAGACACAATTCTGTGGAAATTAAGCACATAAATTGATTGACTAATTCATTCATTCACTTATTCATTCACTGAATCTGGGCAGCCTCACCTTCCTGGAGGCTATATTGGGAGGCGCTTTTGAATCCTGGCACCCTTGAGTAGTCATCAGACAGCCACGAGAAACATTCTCTAGAGTAGACCACTTACTATGAGTCGGACATCTCAGTTTGCTTCCTGTTCCCCTCAAAGACCCCTAAAATGACGGTATTTGACACTGAAGTGTCACTCTGATGAGGCTTCTGGGTTAAAAAAAGGGGGGCAACCAGTGCTGGGGGCAACCATTTATCAGGTCTTTACGTAGCCATCCCTTTCAGAGTAACCCTATATCAGCTGGCAGCACTGTTCAAGGGAACTTTGGGGAAACAAATGGCGGAAAGCAGGAGGAAAGCCATACTGGGCCAGTGAGTTTTGAGCCCATTCCCTCGAAATACCCCAAATCCTTGAAATGCCTCCCACTTCACTGGTTGCAAATGGGGTTGCACCATTTGAAGGGGACAGAGGACCAATTAAAAAATATTGTCCTCAGTAATCATGAGCCTCACAATGATCCCTGCTATGATGATTCACACAGAAGTAATCATGCAAAACCACATGACCACACATGCATCTTCATCAATATGCATGGTACCTTCCATAAACTTTGGGATATGCTTCCCAGTGGGAAATATAATGCAGCCCATATCTAATATTTACGGGCATCACAGAGGCAGAGGACTGTTTGTTCCCCTTTCAATACGTCACTGCTGACTATTTTGTGACATACGGATGGGATCGCACCCTGCCACTGCTCTGCAAGGAACACTGGAGCATGTGTGCATGTGTGGGTAGGTTGGAATGGAAGGTAGCGTTCTCATTCATAAGCCTCAGGAGGGGGAAGTACATGCCCACATATTAGCCAAGATTCCCAACGTATTGACTCATGGGAAAATGTTTACAGATGTAGGAATGTACAATAAAGCATCCGTCTCTGGAGCAGCAAATCCCCAAACTATGCACCGTGAGAGAACAGCTAGTCTGCTGCGAGAAATAAACTAACTAAAACATTTCGGTCTCTGGTGAGTCCAAAGTGTCCACCCCCGGGGAGTGTGCCTGCTCCGTCTCTGCATGATTTATTGCTCTGCTCTAGCCTCCTTCCTTCCAGACAGAGTCTCCTGGGGCAGGTCCACTGGGGCTCTGCATTGGCTGTGGCTGGATCACTCTCCAGGCAGAGATGCAGCAGAACTAATTGCCCTAAGAAGAGGCATTCCTAGAACAGTGACTCATGGAGGAATACAGGGCTTGTCAGGGAAAACAGGCAGTTCTTGTGCGCTGTAAGGGTCAAACTGGGTGTGATGTGGGAGCTCCATCTCTGGAACTCCTGATGTCTTTTATTTTTTACTCCAAAGCAGCTGTGAGCATGGGGGAAAGAGTAATCCGAATTACAGCTTCCGGGGTGGGGGGCTAATCTTTTGTCCCTGAACCACGGGCCCTCATGGAGACTTACAGCAGGGGCCATTAAAATAGGGCTGATCTGGAGCCCCACAACTTCCACTGCTCCCCCAAATAGCAGCAAAAATGTGAGGTCCTATGTTGTTTGTAGGGCAGCCCACAAAAATCATCCAGGGGGGGGAGAGTGGAGGGTGGTTGAAGGTTCTTCTTCATCTTCTGAGTTCTACATCTTCTATGAGGGCAGCAGCACCAGCAGTAAACAGCCACATGTCTTCCTGCTGCCCGGCTCCTGCCACCTGCCATTTTATCTCCTAGAATGCATGCTACTCTGTTTCCCCGAAAATAAGACCGGGTCTTAATATTAATTTTGGCTCAAAAAAACAACGCGGCAGGTCTTATTTTCAGGGTAGGTCTTATTTTTGGGGAAACGGTAGGAGATAAAAATTGAGGCTGTAGAAATAGAGGCGAAGGGTTACCCCACCTCCCCTTTGCACTGCATCCCTGATCTAAACCACTCCTGCAGCTGCTTGTGAAGGATAAATAACAATATACTGGGAGGTCTTAAGGGAACGCAGAGCTCCCACGTCATGGCCCATTTGGTCCTGACACTCTCAGCCACCTCCTCTTCCTAAACAGGTCCAACCACAATTCCCCCAAGAGAACTCTGGGCGTGGTGCCCTACCATTGCCTCAGTCCCCACAAGCCATCCACACAGAGTCCTCTGGATCCCGGCCATAGTAGATAGCAAAGGGTTAGGCGGACTCCCATTCAAGCAGCTCCTGATCTCCAAATAGGATTCATTTAGTTAGATTGATAGCCTGCCCCATCCCAAAGGCCTAAGGCAAAGGCTATGAAAAGCAAGCCACTGTCACTACAGAAGGACCACACAAAATATAAATCACACGCACTGGGATGTTCTCATCCATCCCCAGCTGAACCCAAACCGTTCGGTCTGAACAACGCTTTCGGGGAAAATGCTCAGGCCTGGACTTCGGCAAGTCTGCAGTGGGAGGGATTTCAATAATGTGAGGACAGCCACATCTCTTCTCATGCCTTTGCTCCCTGAACTTGACACAAAGATGTTATAATTAAGAGGAGGAGAGATGCCGCCGAAGTCCTCTGGGACCAGGTTCGGAAACAAATTTGGAGAGTACAACGAGAGGCAAACACATCCCCTACAATGAGAGGCAAACACCCAAAACTCGTCTTCGGAAGCAGAGCTCAAAGAATCTCGGTCCTGCCTCACCAGCCCTGCCCTCCTCAACAGCCTCCCACTTCCACACATCCTTTATTTACTCAGTGACAGAGAGGTCCTCCTTTCTCCCCCCCCCCACCTTCTCGGCAGAGGCAACACAGCAAGGTTCAACTGCATCATGGGGAAGGCCCATCTGTTTCTTCTAAACATGAAGAAAGGCCAGTGAAGGGTCTTCTGGGAGTGGTAGTCTTTGCAAGGGTGACTTCCATTGCAGTCGCTTCCACAAAGACTACAAGCCCATACATTTCTTTGCCTTTCTTCCTGCTTGGATTAAAGGGGGGGGGGTCCATGCTGCCCAGTAACTGCTGCCTCTTTCAATGAGGGGAAGAAAGGGGCTTTTCAGCTGCCACTGGGGCGTTTTCAAGGAGGTGGAAGGCAGGTGGGGAGGGTGCTGAAGGATGGGAGAGCTGGCAAAGGAGTGGCAATGCTGTAAAGGAGTCAATAAATGATCCTCCCCCCCCCCTTGATTTTTTGACGAAAAGACTGGATCATTTTTTAATCACTTAGATGTGAATCTCAACCCGCTTGTCTAATTAAGAGGGTACCTTCACTGGCTCTCAGAGAGCCTAACAGAAGACATGGGAGGAGCCAGTCTTTAGGATGTATTATTAGGCATAAACGATATATTGATTGAGATAGTGAGCTCCTCTGCAACACCAAATCAGGTTTGCAGTAACTCAACTTCCACCCCCAAAAACCATGACAGTTAAACATTGTTTATGTTTTCAGTGCAAACGTGTCCTGCATCGAGGGCCAGGATGTTCAGCGCAAACTATGTCATACGGATCGGTCCCATTGCCCTGCCCCTCTCACTCCCCTTGACCCCATAATCAGCCCCCTTCCCAATCAACTTACAAGAGACAGTGAGGAGCACACTGGCATTTGACATGCCCACCACATTCTCAGCAATGCACGTCAGCAAAAAGCCATTATCCTCGCTGGTGACATTCACGAGGGTCAGATTGATGGAATGAACGTTGGTCCAGTTGGCATTTGTCTGGAAATCAGCATCACAGAAAAAGATGATAAATACAAAAAGCCCCACAAAGAGCTGCTGCTCCTCTCTTGCCTGTTAGAGACAAACAGGACAACAGGATCCCACATCTTCTTGCCCATAGTAGTACCAAGGTGCGTGTCTTTAACATACACGACAGATGCGGAAGGCTGCTTAAACTCACCTGCGGAGAGAAGCTGAACTGTCCTATCCTCCGTATTTGCAGACGGGTTATTTCACACACAGGTGAAATGGAAACGCATTTGGACTTGGGCTCCTACCTGATGAGTATTGATCGAGTGCAGATTGACCACCATCCAGTCGACATCAGGCAGAGGCGAGCCGGAGCCATTGCAGGTGATGACGGCGTTTTCCCCCTCACACACATTCAGGTTCACGTGGCTGATACTGATCTCCGGTAGATCTAGAGGAGCCCAACGAACAGCAAGGCATCCTGATCAAGATGGTCTCTCACCACGACAAGCTATGACAAGCACGGAGGTTCGACCCTCCTCCTCCTCCTAATCTAGTTTAGAACGGCTTCAGATAATGGTGCTTTTAGCAAGAGAACAGGAAGCAAAAGTACGTTGCGCTTCCTGTTTCTCCTCAAGGCCACCATGACTGACAATTCAGCGGCATCGGCCTCTTCCACTGAGAGCCCCAGGGGCCACTGATGCCAGCTGCCTGTTGAGGTTCGCAGGACTCAAGGAATGCCCTTAGTCAAAGAAGAGGGAGGTCAAATTGTAGTGAAAACATTTAGATTCTTTAAGGTGTTAAATGCTGCTCAGTGTCATTCTGCAGACCACACTTTGCACAGATCACTGCATTAGACAAGTCACACCAGCCTCTTGGACTGCACATGCCAAGCCTCGGTGGGAAATTCTCTGCATCGCTTTCATGTTTGGTCACTTGCACATGTAGGATGAGTTTCCATTATGGGAGGAAAAGATCTCAGTGGGGACAGCGCTCACCTGTTGCAACAGGGAGCCCTGTGGGGGCGGGGAGGTCAGGGAAGCTGCTCACCCCATAAGCCCAGGAAATTAATGTACATAAATCCAGCCTCAGCTCATAGCAGGAGAGGTCTTAGCTACCCACTCCTTTGCTTGCTAAGGATTTTCTAATCCATGAAGATTACTCCTCCAATTTGTTGAGGAATTTCCAGTTGTCTCCCAGATCCCATTAGTTCACCTACACACAGTTATTCCGGCCCATTTCCAACATTTAATAAAATGAGAGAGGAAAGGACACCACTGACATGGGAGAGGGGATGCTGTAACCCCTATGATTCCTAAAAGTTCAAAAAGGGGTGGGGAGGGGGCGAAAGAGAAACTCTGTACTCATTCTTCTTGCTAATTCCCCTACACAATCGTGTCACACAACTCAACGACAGAGCCTTTTGTCCATGGGATGGGAGACCTTACCAGTAGGTCCTTTGGACATGCAAAGGATGGAGCAGGATGAGATGGGCAAACCAAGTGAGCGACCAAGAGTGCCCTGCCCAGATTACTCAGGCAAGTGAGCCAATCTGTATGCTGAATATAATATTGCTCTGGCAGAGGCGTCGCTCCGGTAGGGGCGGGGCTGTAAGTATCGCTGCGGTTACAGTCGCTTTACCGAGCGAGGAGAAGGCAGCCCCGCCCCCTCACTGTCCGAGCCATTCGCCTACGGAGAAAGCAGCAGGCAGGGTCTCTTGCCTGCTGCTTTCTCCGTAGGCGAATGGCTCGGACAGTGAACCCTGCCTGCTGCTTTCTCCGTAGGCGAATGGCTCGGACAGTGAGGGGGCGGGGCTGCCTCCTCCTCGCTCGGTAAAGCGACTGTAACCGCAGCAATACTTACAGCCCCGCCCCTACCGGAGCGACGCTTCTGTGCTCTGGATCTCTAGATGCAAATCTTCAGCTGCTTTCAAGCAGAGACTGAAGACCTTCCTCTTCTGTAAAGCTTCTTACAGTGCAAGCCCATGCATGCCTACTCAGAAGTAAGCTCCACTGAGTTCAAGGGAACGTACTCCCAGATGAGTGTATCTAGGATTGTATACGGGAAGAAAATAAGTTTTTTAATCAGCTGCATAATGTTTTGGGTTTTATCTGATGCTTTTCTTTAATTTTCTGTCATTTTAAATATATGCAGAAGGTCCCAGGTTCAATTCCTAGTACCTCCAGGTGAGTCACAGATGGGTCAATTGGCTGACTCAGTCACACGTAGCTTCCGACATGCCAGCGGCCTTTTGATTATTTGATTGTTCAAAGAAATAGGATATACATGTTCTAGGAAAAGGTAAAGGTGACCCCTGACAATTAAGTCCAGTCGTGTCCGACTCTAGGGTGTGGTGCTCATCCCCATTTCAAAGCCGAAGAGCCAGCGTTGTCCGAAGATGCCTCCGTGGTCATGTGGCCGGCATGACTCTCCTTGCCGCAGCACGTAGCATGCGGCTGGAACACGGAGCGCTGTTTACCTTCCCGCAAGCGGTACCTATTTATCTACTCGCATTGACATGCTTTGGAACTGCTAGGTTGGCAGGAGCTGGCCAAGCAACAAGAGCTCACCCCGTCGCGGATTCGAACTGCCGACCTTTCGATCGACAGCTCATGGTTCAGCGGTTTAACCCACTGCGCCACCCACTGGTGCCATGTAAAAATTGGAAAAAAACTAGTGGATACGTTTAAAAACATGTTTAAAACACATTAAAACATATTTAAAAAAACACGCTCAAACCATACAAAAACACGTTAAAAGCATGTACAAAACTAGGATTTAAAACAATCAAAAGTTAAAACCATGACGTTTCGTCCCCTTCTGTGGACGTCTTCTGGTGAGCAACAGCAGCGAGCTGTCAAGATGTAATTACCATAGAGTGGCAGAGCAGGCATTTAAAAAGATAAAAAAGCGCCTGAAAATCATGCAAAGACTCACGTATCTACTAATTTTATTTCAATTTTTACATGGCACTAGAACCTGTATATCCTATTTCTTTGAACATTGTATCTGGCCATGAAAGCTTTCACTCTTTACTGATTATTTGATTATTTGATCACAAGAAATGCAGTACTGCCCCCCCCATATCCGCTGGGGATATGTTCCAGACCCCTCCTTGGATACTTGAAACCGTGGATAGGAGCGAATACCCCCTCCATGGTTTCCTGAGGGCCCCCCCACCCTGCCTCCCCTGCAGGCAGGCATGATTGCCCCCCCCCCCCCGCTCTTATTTTTCTTTCAGCAAGCTTTGTTTCTTCCTTAAAACAAACAGAGAAGCAGCCTCCATTGCAGGCAAGTAGAACGAGACTGAGTCCTAGAGAGGCTCTGCAAGGTTTCTGTTAACCTTGCAGAGGGCTTAGTCTCATTCTACTTGCCTGCAATAAGCAGCCAGAGGCTGCTTATCCAGTTTAAGGAAGAAATGAAGCTTAGTGGGAAAAAGTAAAAGCCTGGGGGGGGGGGTTTCCCCACGATCCGTGGATAACTGAAACCGTGGATAGCGAATCCGTGGATATGGGGGCCCACCTGTATATAAATCCATGAACGAACAAGCCATCATAACAAATACTTGAGAAGAGCCTCTGGACACTTCTCCTCTATACAGCCAGGGCTCCATGAAGGCTGTTTTTGGTCCTCTTACCACACTGGCTGATGTTCATCTCCTGCATGGATATATGGCTGGCCTCCAGGGTCATACAGCGCAGGTCCTGCTCCTGTAAACGCGCTTCCCCTTTCTCCTGCCAAAGCTGGATCCAACGAATCTCACAGCTGCAGTTGAAAAGATTGCGCTCTAATTTCCTGCGCGGAAAGGGAGAGCGAGACAACGAGAAAGAAAAGGTGAAAAGAAGGTAAAAGCACAAAAGGATTACTGTGCGCAGGGGTGGGGGGAGTGGAGGTGGAAAACAAAAAAAGCCAACCACTGCCAGACAATAGAGAAGATTTGCTGTTATTTGTTTACTTAAAATATTTACACCCCACCTTTCTAACAACAATATTAAAACTATCTATTACTATAAAACCTGAAGATTTTGAAAAGATTTTGAAAAGAAAGCAAAGCCAGAATCATATATGGCTGCAAATTATGCACATTTACCTGGGAGTAAATTTCACTGAAATCAATAGGGATTGTATGTTTTTAGGTTTTCGCGGTCGGCATAGATAATCGAGTTAAAAAGGTTCGGGTTTTCTGACCGTTTATTAAAAGAATAAAATCACGACAGAGTCGCGTCTCCTTCCGAAGTTTCGTTGGCGAGTATCCCCAACATTGTCAAGGTAACGATTGAACAGCAAAGAGCATGTCTGGCTCACTCCCTGTCTGTAATATATAGTCCGTGGCTAATATATAGTCAATAGAGCTTGTTTCCGAGTATATACAGTATGCATGTCTACTAAAAATGCTTCTCTCTCTCTCTCTCTCTCTCTCTCTCTCTCTCTCTCTCTCTCTCTCTCACACACACACACACACACACACAGTTATTTCACTGTCTCAAAATGACAAAGTATGTTGCACTTTCTGTTGACATCAGCAACTACCTAATTTTTTATTACCTGTTTTTTAACCAATATATTGCAATCAATTTGCAGTTCACCCCAAAGCCCTGGAGACAGGTGTCTTTCTCAAAGATAGAAACTACAAACTAGCAGCCCAATCCTATCCCCTGCCAGCCCAGACCATGTAGCGCCGCTTGCTGGGGGGGGGGCAACAAGATGGCCCAGGAGAGGTAGAGGTAAGTAAAAATATATTTTACTTATCTCTCCATAGGTCGCCTGGCCTCCAGTGGATCTCGTTGAACCTATACCAGCTCTTCTGCTGGTGTAAGTCTGAGGAGACTCCTGGGGGAGGTTTAGGGGCAGGAAAGGGGGACAGGATCTTGGTGGGCGTGGCTGCTGCTGAGATCCTCCCCCTCCCGCCCCTGAACTGCTGCTGGCCTGGCCCACTCCCTGGCTCAATCCATCTATGATCCTAGGATCACACTAAGCCAAAAACAGCATCAAAAGCAAAAGTGCCCCTAAGTCACAACCCTGACAATTAATCAACTAACGCTTTAGTTGATTAACATACTAGATTAAGCCAAATGACGTCTGCAAGCTTTTCTAGCTACAATATAGAGGAGTGCAATAGTACAGGAGGAGAGATCAGGATTCATTGCCTCTTGTTAAATGTAGGTTCTGCTACTCTCCATCAAAGAAATGCATCTTTTATTCGGTGTTGCTCGACAATGTTGGCATTTGTGGGGGCCAAGCAAGGATCCTGTGTAGAGATTTCATTCAGTTTCTTCCCCTGCCCCCACCTCTCTCTGCCCAGACTTGCTCAATAAAGTCAAAGCTCTATCCATAATACTCGGTCTTAACACACTGACTCAGAGCTCCTGCTGCTCGGGGACATGAGACAACCTGCAACCCATCATGCATTTTAATTGAATGAAGAAGCTTGCTTTGTATACTCCAACCCCATTGACCTGGCTGGGCAGGACAGATGGGAATCCTGCTTTTTAATGTACTCCATTTGAAAGACACTTACATGTATTTTATATACTGATAATTTTTATTATTATTGATTTTTTTCTAAACTATTAGCCATGTTGCTTTTTTTTCTTTTTCTTCCAGAGGACTGCGAGTTCCTTATATACTACAAAGCAGATACTGTAGATCCCTGGAGGAAATATTTAACACCCAAGTAGACTGTGCAGATACCGAAACAGGCAAAGGTAAGAAACAGAGAACTACTAAAAAGAGTCGCCCAGCAAAGAGCCAAGGAAGGGACCCCAGAAGCAGTGAGAGTGAGATCGTAGCTTTTTAATTCCTCTGCTCCATTTCTCCCTTCTGATTTCCTTTTCTATTCTTCTGTCTCTGCCTCCCTCTTTCATTTGGAGTATAGAGCATTAAAGACGATGTTAGCTCAAGAGGGGGGCTTCCCAGAGGGGGGCATGCAGTGGCATCCTATCATGGGGGGAGCTGGTGTGCTCCACCCCAGGCGCCGAGCTTCCGGGGGGCGCGGCAGCCGGGCTCGGGGCTGCGCAGCGCAGCACGGCACCGGAGCCCAGCTGGCGCGCCCCTCGGAAGCATCACCGGCTTCCGGAGGCTCCGCTCCGAAGCCGGGACAAGCCCTCCTCCGAGCGGCCGCCCAGTTCGGCGGTCAGGGCCTTCTGAGAAGGTCCAGCGCGTCAAAGCGCCTTTTATTCCTTTTCATGCATGCGCAGAACCTTTCTGAGGGCAAACGGGCAGCCTTCGGAGCGGAGCCTCCGGAAGCCGGTGACGCGCCGAGTGGGCGCGCTGCTTCCGGGGGCTCCGGTCCGGTGCCGCGCTGCTCAACCCCGAGACCGGCTGCTTGGGGGGGGCACGGAGCAATGGGGGCGCTCCAACCCCCCCAGGCACCGGGAGGGCTGGGTACGCCACTGGGGGCATGTGCTGGGGCCCCATGGGTGGCCATTAGTGCTGAGATGCAAATCTGCAGTTCAGAACTTTCAGTGAAAATATGTGAGGTTGTGTATGGGGCCAAAATTTGGGCCGAACTCACTCCCAACTCCCCATTTTTCACTGCTGCCACATCTCCAGGTGGCTGCCATCTTTTCCCAAAACCCCTTTCCGAGTGATGCTACCTAATGAGGTATTGTCATATAGGTAGAGATTCTGGTGAAATAAATGGGCGATGGGAGAAGCACTGCTACAGTCAACTAGGACAGGTTCCATTCCCTCACCCAATTCTATCCAAAAACATTGCTGCCTTTTTGCTACCATATAATGGGACCACTTTCAGCACAGCCCTAAAATGTAATTTCCTCTGCAGTCACCTGTCTTCCACCCGCTGAAAACCCAAGCGTGTGTTTGTTCTTTTGGTGAGAGATATACTAGAAAAAAAACAGTTTTCCTACAGTACTGTATATGTTTTCAACCGTTCAAATATATGTCGGCAGTAGCGGTGTGTGAAGTGAGAGACTGCGCACTGCAGGGTACTGTAGGAATTGTATGCATGCATTGACACTAGAAACATCCTGTCCATTCCCAACTCTGAATATTTAACCTCTAGACATTTGATTTTGTCTGTAAACCGCTTTGTGAACTTTTTGTTGAAAAGCAGTATATAAATACTGTTAATAATAATTAATAATAATAGACACTTTACAGCACAATCCTATGCTCGCTGCCCGATGGTGGCGTGCCTCCCACCCTGGCGCTGACTGCCATAAAGCAGTCAGCGCCAGTTGCAAACGCCTTCCTGACAGCATGCTGCCGGGGATGCTGGTAGGAAGGCCTCCACCTTCCAAGCCATGCCGGAGGATGTCTGGACGCATGCCGGGAAAGGTAAGCCAGCAGGAAGGCAGGGGAGGGCGGAATGGGGGCAGGGAGGGGGCATCTCTGTACCTGAGCCAACTGGAGATGCTTTATAGGATCAGCTGGAGTTACATTGGCTCCTTGTGTTACCTGAGTCCTTGCTGGAGTGCTAGCTGCAATACCACCTGTGGCCACCTGCAGTGATGGTGCTGAAGAGCAGGAAAGAGCACACCAGCTACTACTGACACAGAGGAAAAGGCATCTATGTCCTGCCACCTTACAGTCTGCCTGGGACATCACATGGCTCCTGAATCCAAAAAAAATAGTCGGGGGGGGGAAGGAGGACAGGGGAAATCCTGAAGCTTCTACATGGTGGGAAACAGCAACCTGGTGGATTCTGGCTCAGGCCTTTCTGATGAGGAATTTAAAGCATTGTGAGCACATTTCCCTGAAATCAGGCTGCTAAGGATTGCTGCCATCGCAGCACTTCAGGGGTAGAACTGTAAGTAATAAATGCAGCCTTTCCAGATCATTCTTAATGCATGAGTCTCCCCCATGAATAATATAAGAGCTCTGTGCCTCCGGGTGGACTTTACCAATGGCCTACCCCAGCCGCGTTGGTGATGTAATGTGTCCTAATCGCAGTACCCAGGGGGGCTTTTGTGCAAATTAACTCCCAGCATTTACTGGACACGCCATGTGCCACTGGGGCACAGGCACTTTGCCGCTGAAGGGACTTGGCTAGGGTTAGATTCCCTTTTCTTAAATATGGATATTGGTTTCTCCATATTTACAGATTTGTCTGCAGTGTTCCTAGCAGCCCTACAACTATTGTTGCAACTCATCGTTATAGTTACATGCTACCTGGAGGAGCAATACATGACAAGAAATACAGGTGTGCACTAGAATTACCAAATGGCGGCAGCTCCTGGATTCCCTGCACCCACCACCCACTCCCAGGCTCTTATTTTATTTTATTATTCTTCACATTTTTATACTGCCCTTCCTCCAAGGAGCTCAGAGTAGTGTACTTATTTCCTCCCCTCCTTTTGTCCTCACAACAACCCTGTGAGGTAGGTGGGGCTGAGAGATAGTGACTGGCCCAAGGTCACCCAGGAAACTTTTGTGGCTGAGCGGGGATTTGAACCTGGATCTTCCAGGTCTAAGTCCGACTCCCAAACCACTACACCATCCAGGCTCTGGAAATGTGCCTGTTATATGACAAATGTGCCTGAGATGCGAAAACTCACAGGTAGACAATGACTCAAAGAAGTTGCAGGGTCTTGAAATCTGATCTCCTCCCAAGGATCTCTTTTGCTCCTCCCCAAGAAGAGTAAAACATTCTCATGAGAAAACTTCTGGCCTAGACTGAAGTTCAGGGAGATCCCCTGGACTCTGTGAGTGTGTCAGAGCCCTGCGCTTACCAGGTGATATGAACATTCTGGATTGGCCAACACTGGTATATCAATACTAAGAGCTTCATCCTTCTGCCATTGTCTTGGTCAACAGAGAATATGGCACTTCCAGCTCAAACCACTGTCTTCAGAGAAACTACACTGAAAAACACCTTCCAAAGCCCATGCCAAGCTGGAGCATGCTCAATTCTTGGCCTTAGCTTGATTCATTGATCTGTGGGAGGGGTAGAGAATGAAGCAAAGTTTGAGGGCAACTGGATGCACTGAACACACGCACGCACGCACGCACACACGGAGATTGCCCAGGGTCCATCCTGAATATGGGCCAGATGGTGGAGTTCTTCATGGCACCCACTCAGCCAGAGCTATATATTGCCTGATGCAGTGGGTGATCTGGGCGATCCATGATGCCCCAGTGGGAACAAAGATGGCTTAACTGGCAAAGATAGTATGGCGCCAGTGTTGAAGCAACAGGGAGGACAGCAACACAATCACAAGCACGAGCGTTCTTGCAGGAAGATAAAAGGACCTTCTGCACTTGTGTGGAATGAAAAGGATTCTATATACAACAGGAAGAGGCCAAGGAGGAGAAACTCTGGCTGGTGGGTTTTGCTTCTGGCCTGGGGAGGAGCTGACCAAGAGGGGACAAGACGGAAGAACCGGGTGTACAGTGAACCCCCTCTCCAATCTAAAATATGAGGGTGGCAGTCAATGGATTCACACACACACACACACACACACACACACACACACACACACACACACACACACACACACACACGAGTCTTCCCCATTCTGCTGGGAAAAGCACTGCGGAGAAAGGGCCTCTCAAGGCTGTTAAGAGTTGTTGCGACAACAACGGTCGGTAGACTTTTCTGCAGTTTTTGTCATTTGCATTGTTGCAAAAGCAGCTTTTTCAGCAAGTTGCCCAAAGCTACGCACAACACAATAGCGTTTATACTACAAAATCACAGCCAGAAACGGCACCATTTTTCTCCTGCAGCACCTGCTGGCCAATGCACTCAGCACATAGTTTGCCTAAATGGCTGACTTAGTACGAAGGATCCCTAGCAGGCAACAGGGAAGCGCCACATGTCAAAACAAGAGAATGGGAAAAAGGAAAAGTATGACCTTGGTTATGGAATGGAATGGGCCATGTGGAATTCGCTACAACAGCTACATCTTAGAAAGGGTTTCCAAGTAGTCGGAAGTAATTATCTATTCTCGCCTTCTCGGCAACCTCTGGAAGTTAATTTCCCTTAGTTGCTGCCATTTGCTTAAGAGCCATCATGGAGCTGTAGTCAGATCTCAGCTGGAAGATTCCTTCTCTAGAGACTTATTTAGTACAGCTTATTCCTGGAAAGGGCAAGTACATTCAGAAGGCATTTAATTTGTATATTCAGGTCGAAAGTGTTGCCAACTTAATGCTTTGTTCCTACACGATTCCCTATAGGGTGGGCAGGATGGAGGGATTGGAGGGGAAAATGGAAGAAGAAAGAGAGGAGAGAAAACATGACTTGGGAGAGACTTGCTCAGCATGGGGCTGCTTTCGAAGGTGGTTCAGAAGCTTCAGCTGGAACACACTGTTGTGGCCCGGTTGCTATCGATGGCCAGGCACTGTCTCAATGGAGAACATATATATAAAATGGACTGGTGATTGATGCAAGGCAGACTATAGAAATGAAGCATAAGATGAACCTCTCTTCAGCCATTGGTCCAGCCAGGTCAGTACTGTCTACACCAGGGGTTCCCAACCCCTTCCTGGCCGAGTACCTCCTCCGGCACCACTCTCCTTATGAGTAGCACTGGATGTGACTGGCGAGGACACCATCCAGTTACTTCCGGGTTTTCAGAGGCCAGAAAACGCAGGGAGGAGGCTCTGGGCAGGTTGGAGGGCCCTTCTCAGCATGTCCAAGAGGCTCGGCCAAAGGTAGGAGCCTCTTGGGAGCAAAACTGTGCCACCAAAAGCTCTGCATCGGAGCAGGATTCCAATGGTCCAGCGGTCCGAATACCACCAAGCAGTTGGCTGAAGTCCCACTGGTGGTACTAGTATCACAGGTTGGGAACCCCATGTCTAAACTGGCTGACAGTAACTCTTCAGGGGTTCTCTGCTCTTCCTGGAAATGCCACACATTGAAACTGGGTCCTTGCATGTGCACCCCTAATAAACACATGACACACACCACTTGGAACATAAACGGGGCCACATTTGTTGAAAGCCAATCACAAGCTTGACCAACCAGCCGCGGGCCCAGCTTCCCAACACCTCCCCACTTCGGTGCAGGCATCTAGAGGAGACATCAAACCACGGTCTCTTCCCCTTGCGGCCATTCCCACCCTGACTCAAAACTGCAGCCCGTCAGCTGATGGCCTAACCTTCTCTATGCCAACCCTGAAAAGTTGAGGAAGCTGGACTGCATAGCCTTCCCCAAGCCAGAAGGCCTTTAAGGCCACCTTTGCAATCCAACCCCGAGGACTCGCCAGCCAGCCTCCCTGAGCCAGACAGGCCCTAGGGATCTGTACTGCCTCACCCACTGACTTCTGCTTACCTCAGGGTGCACACCAAAGTCCCTGCTCCTGCCCCCTGGCCTGCACAGAACCTGTCAGAAGTGACCACCCTGGCTACAAAAGACCACCAAACCCAAAGAAAACAGCCGGGGTGGGGGAACTGCCAGTCAAGGCCAACCAGGTAGACAGCAAAAAAAATCCTATCTGGCTCCAAAGGCAACCAGCTAGTCTCAAATTGCTCTCCATGGGAGTGTCAGCAAGTGGAGGCAAACAGAGGTGAGAAAAAATGCTGGCTAACAGTGAAGGGGTTCCACCCCCCAAGACACTGAGCACCAACAGGGTGCCTGAATCTTCCCACCCCTGCCTCGTGTAACGTCGGGGCCGGGCAAGAAGTCCCTCCCCCCTCCATGCACACGATTGGTGGCGGGCCAGCATTCTGCATAAAAGCAAGTACCACTGGAACTACGGCTCTTCCTCAAACAATAGAGAATGACCTATGTGGTCTATGAAGCTGTCTTAGACCAACTGCCTACTCTGAAGACCAGGGTCTCTCCAGGTTCTTAGACAAAGGTCTTTATTGCAGCCTGAGATACTTTTCACGTTGCCGACAGGGATTGAACCCCAGACCCTACATGCATGACATGTGCTCAACCACTGAGCTGTGGGCCCTCCAGTCTAGAGTTGACGCGGCCGAGAAATCTTCATGCACTTCAAATCACTTGCCGCTTTTCAACTATTACCTGAAGCCAGGGGTGAAAAAGTTTGAGCTGCCATTAGCACAAACGATCAATTCCAAATTTAGCATTTTCACTCAACTTCTCCCCAGAGTATGGGTGTTGCTTTATGGCTGGAATATTACTATCAGTCTTTTTTTTTCCATTTAATGACTTGACAGAAAAAATAAAATACGTCGAGGTTACACTGGTGATAACACATTGACTCCCACTTGAGGGACTGGTCTTTATTCTTCCATAAGTCACTTCTCACTTACAGCTCTATTGATCACAGGTGAGAATGAATGGGATATATTCCCATGAACCTCTGGGAGGAATCCTACATAACATATATGCTTTTATTTCCAATGTGCAACTATTTCTAAAACTCAACAAAACAGGTCACCAGGGCAGCACTCCATTGATTTCATGTCCACTTATTCTTCACATGCGGTGCTGAATGCTTTATCTATAATTCAGAGGGCTGCAGATCTGCTACACCCCGGGGGAAAGGCTGGCCTATCTCATGTGCAGCAGAAGGAAAAGTGCTTCAATTGCTGCAGAGAAGAGAGGTCAACAAGTCTCTCCTTCTTCTGGCCTGCATTAGCACAACAGCCAAGGGCTCTGCACATTCTAGGATGATGTGCAAGCACTGGACACATTGAAGGGGCACATTGGGCACACTAAAGTTCCAGATAATGTCTTCCAGGTATTTGGTATTTCAATACTCTAAGGTTCCAGAAAACCAATATGCATTATACAGTACATATCTGTGGGTCCCAGGTAGCGGAAGACTAATGTCATTACCTTCTATGCTGTGCTAGCTAAGCATTTTCTCAACGAAAAGAAACAAAGACAGACACTTATGTAAATTATTAACTCTCACCCAAATCCTTTGAGTCCTACCAAGACAAATACGTAGCTTACAGAATAGCTTAATTGGTGGTTACGGTACAAAATTTATGTTGTGCCTTTGTACACAACAATTTAGCAAACTGCCAAGGGGAGTGGTTTTGTTTTACATACAATTGATTTGCTGTTAGTTGCTATTGATTTCTGTAACCTATCGCTGTGATCAACGATTAACCAATAACTTCTGACTAATAGAAGGCAGTCACAATTTCAAGAATCTCAGCTTTTTATTTCTTAAAAACACACACACCTCAATAAGTTTCTGTTCCTTCTAATCATTAAAATCGTCTTGAAGGTGTGGAGGCAAAGGCTGTTCAGATCATGAAGCAGATTTAGACATGCCCAAAAAGTACCACTGTGTGCGTAAAGAAGGTCGTTTCGAAACTCCACAGATGGCCAAAAGACAACATGATATGTCAAGAGATACATAATACAGAAGGTGAGAGGTTGAACAGGACGGTCATTTTCCACGACAAACCTATCATAACTTGCAAATCTGCCTTCAGAAAAACACCTTAACTGTTTCTTCCTTTGGTCTGTCTACCCTACTTGCAGGTGATGTCTCTCAGATGGAACTTACAGTTCAATAAGTCTTAATGTCTTGAAGAGTAGCCATGACAGAGTAGTCAGCCGGTTACCAGAGAGGTTTCTGAAAAAAATAAGAAGAGAACGAATTTGTGGTGAATAATTTTCTCTGCGTGCATTGCAAGTTCACTGATTTAGCTCAGCTCTTAATTTCCCTGCACATTGAGATATTACGGTTTCAAAGAGAGAAAGAGAGGAAAAGGAAAAACAGACGCCCCAAATTACAACCAAAAAAAGGATTTGGAAACAAAGCATGTTTCTTTTTTTTTCCTCTGACAACCAATATTAGAAAGAAAAATCGACATATTCTAAAATTCTCTCAGCTTGAATAGTGATTCTAATTCAATAAGGAAGAATCTGTTGTTGGAGTTTCCAAGAATCCATTGGTGCTCCAATCTTAAAGTCAAAGTAGACATAGTAAGTAAATAGGTATTTTATCACAGACAAGAGAAGGCAAATTCTGCAATCTATATAAATTATGGCAAGGTACGCGATTTCTCTTCCACACACAGTGCACCTCATTTAGTGTTGTATAAAAATATTGTATACAATTACCTTCAGGCTATGTGTATATTATTAACAGTATTTATATACCGCTTTTCAACAAAAAGTTCACAAAGCGGTTTACAGACAAAATCAAATGATTAAATACCGGGTAGCTCCCTGTCCCAAAAGGGCTCACAATCTAAAAAAGATGCAGAACACCACCAGCAAACAGCCACTAGAAAGAAACTGTGCTGGGGTGAAAGGGGGGCAGTTACTCTCCCCCTGCTAAATATAAGAGGAGCACCCATTGAAAAAGTGCCTCTTGCCCAGTTAGCAGGGGTCATAAATGAATTTCGTGTTTAGACGTGGGTCCCATCCCCAAGGTATCCTATTATATTTATACAAATATTCCAAAATCCAGACAAATCCGAAATCCAAACAACTTCCCGTCCCAAGCAATCCAGATAAGGGATACTCAACCTGTACCGCTTTTCAAGAACGACAACAAACATGCACAAAGTGAACATTTGCATAGCAAAATAAATAAATAAAGGGCCTGCAGTCTAAAAAGGATGCAGAAGAAAAACCAGCAAACAGCCACTTGAGAAAGACATTATGCTGGGGCGAATAGAGACAGTTCCTCTCCCCCTGCTAAATATAAGAGGCGCTCCTCTTTAAATGGCACCTCTTGAACCAGATAGCAGATGAATGCTCTTATTAAGAGCCAGGGTGATGCTGCAACTAAAGTCTGAGACTAGGATCTCCGATTTCAAGTTCCTGCCCAGTCATGAAGCTCACTGGGTGACCTTGAGCCAGCCACAGCATCTCTCAGCCTAATCTACCTCACAGGGTCGTTGTGAGAGCAAAAGGAGGGGAAGGAGTCATGTATACTGCCTTGAGCAGCTTGGAGGAGCAGGGCTGGAATTGCAAATAGAACATTCATTATGTTAGCAATGCCAAGTGTGTAAAAATAAAGTCAAAACATTAATCCAAGCAATACTGGCTGGTTTTTGTCGCCAAGCCCCAGGGGAAATGCACACATAAACAAACAGAAAAGTAATGACATGTGTATCATGACCATATCTAACTTCAGCCAGGAGCAATGACCATTCAGCAGCCTCGCCAGACTCCTGGCTGTATGTGACTCAGGTCACAGCTTGATAAGCCTCCATTTTTGCAGACTGAGACCAAAAAACAACAACAGGGGGCATATCAAGAACCCAGGTGAGGGAGTAGGCAAAGAAACATGGTCAATGGGGCATGTTGATGTCACAGCTGCCCCACTTTTCAGAGGCCCATCTCTATGAGGACAGGGGGCAGAATGCAAACACCAAGAGGAAATCTTTTTGCTGGGTTCTAAATTCGCTTTCTGAATCTTTGCAGCGTTCTCACCAAACGAACGAAGCTGCTACCATAGCAACCCAAGACAACCTCCAAGCAGCCTCCACCACTCCAGCCGGGACAGACAAAAAGTGTGAAATCTGTTCTCTCCAGGAAACATTTGCAAACCGGAGTCCAACAGCCCACCACCTCTCTGCCCTTTTGCTGAGCCATTTAGGGAGCCGAGAGAGAACAAGGTAGGGTGTTTAACAAGAGCAGAGGGCAAAGAGATGACAGGCGCTGTCGTCGGAAGAGAGGATACCCATATCCACCTGTGATGGGTGTAAAAGCGAAGAGCAAGACACCCTTTGGACTTGAAGCGATAGACTGGGGCAAACATGGTTCAGGACTGTCCATGGTTTTAAGCAGGTCAGGTCACCATTAGCATTTCAACCCAACCTCAAGGCTCAGGGCTGTGCTACAGATACAGGCTTCGCACAACTGAGTCAAGGTGGAAGGTCCTGAGTTTCATTGGCACATGATACCTGCAACCAGCTTCTTCACACAATGCTGAATTAGCTTGTGAGATTCGTTGCACCAAATCTGGGGGTGGACATTAGCTTAGCTGGCTTTCATTAGAAAAAAAAAGGGATTAGATAAATTCCTCCAGGATAGGATTTCACAGACAACAGGTGAACCTGGAACTTCCACGTGAAGAAGCCGCGTACCTCAGAGCACCTGTGAAAACATCATATGTGAAGTGCCTCTGGGGTCACCCTGGAAGGAGAAGCCAGGGACTATTTGCACTGCTATATGTCAAAAACACCTTGCTTATGCTGTAGCACAAGTCAGTGGAGAAGATCCCATTGGAGATAGCTATTCAATGAGTGGATTAAGAACATCAGAAGAGCCTTGCTGGATCAGGCCAAAGGCCCATAGAGTCCAGCTTCCTGTATCACACAGTGGCCCCACCAGATGCCTCAGGGAGCACATAGCCAACAAGATAACCTGTTTCCTGTTGTCCCTCCCTTGCACCTGGCACAGAGAAAACCTATTTCTAAAGCCAGGAGGTTGCTTATTGCTTGTAACCTGTGATGGTGTATTCCTCCATGAATCTATCCAAACCCCTTTTAAAGGCATCTAGGCCTTTAAGTGGAGAAGATCCCATTGAAGATCGCTATTCAATGACTGGATTATTGCCTTGTGAGGACACTGCAGCGCCAGATGAGTGCGACTGCCCAGAGTTGTGGCCTGAAACTCCCAAGTGGACCTGGATTCCGCTCTCAGTACTAGGAGAGTGGCAGAGAAAACTGCGATGTCTGTGGTCAGAATAGTTCAGCCGAAAGAGGAAAGGAAGAAGCTCAGTAGGGGAGAAGAGAGACAGGAAACTCCAGGAGTTCAGTTCCCTTTGAGAGACTTCATTTGAATGAAGAGGTGCTCTATCCATACTGTACATCTCTTGAGCTGTTTACCCTCAGAAGGTTCCAGCAGCTTGGTCTACCAACAGATTTGCTTTATAATTTTTGTAATGGTGGGCTAGTGCAAAGTTCTAGTGGTCCAAAGTTCGAAGAACATAAGAAGAACCCTGCTGGATCAGACCAAGGTCTATAGGTCCAACATCCTGTTTCAAACAACGGCCAACCAGATTACTCTAGGAAGCCCAAAAGCAGGGCTTGAAGGCAGCAGCAGCCCTCCTTCACTGTTGCTCCCCAGCAACTGGCACTCACAGGTAGACTGCTTGTGAACATGGATGCTCCATTTAGCTATTGTGGCCAACAGTCAGACTCCTTTCCCCCTCCATGATTTTTTCTATATCTACCCCTACCCCACCTTCACACACACACACACACACACACACACACACACACACACACACACACACTTAAAAACCATCTAAGCCAGTGGTCAGCACCGCGTCCTGAGGAAGTGAATTCCATCGTGCATTGTGCATTGTGTGGACAAGTCGTTTATTTTGTCTGTCCTGAATCTGCTCCTCATCTACGTCAGGGAAAATGACTTCAGCACAAGACAGCTGGTGCTGGGGAAGAGGACGGTCCGAACAGTTAATTGAGAACATTTTCTTTCTCTCACACACACACACCACGCGACGTTTCACAACCTCAACCCTAATCAGTGCAACTATCTTTCATCTCACTTCATTCCATGCCCCCTTCTCCCTCCCCCATCTATTCAGACTTCTCTCCCCCCCCCCCTGCTTTAACTTTCTTCCCCAGAGCTGCTGTTGCCATGGGTCTCCTCCTCACACCTGGCCTTGTTGTTTACCGAGCTCAGCAGCATGGCAGAGAACACCCTCGCTGCGACCCTGTTTGCCGCAAATGGTGAAGCACGTAAGTCGTGAGCAAGTCGCCCAGCAGCTCATTACGTGGACCGCTGGCTAAAGAAACAGTGCAGCGCAGGGAGAGGCAGCGGCTACAGCAGCAGCCCTGGGATGCTGAGGCTGCTGTCGGCTCGGCAACGAGATCCCCGCTTCGTGCACGGCGCCCTAGATGCGAAGCCCTCAGCAGGGGCAGTGGCCACACGGAGCCAGCTCAAGGTTGCAAATATGGACCACAGAGAAGGTGAGCAGGTTGACTCTCTGGGTGTTTGTCTTTCGCTCTCAGGATTCATGAGAACGGTGCATTCTGTGTGGCAGGGCACAGATATTAAGGGAGACCCGACTTCCATGCCATGATAATGTGAGAGGCACCACAGATAGATAGCAAAGCTGAGGAAAATCAGCCAGAGCCAAAAGCAATTTGTCACCAGCATCAGGGCCAAAGATCCTTTGCTGTTCCGACTAGTGAGAAAGCTTGACCTGGAAGCTTTTATAGAGGCTCAGACAGTACCACATGACCCGTTCTGGCCAATTGCCATTAGGACCGCACCACATATTCACCTGCAAATATTTCCAGGGTGAAAGAGGGAGTCATTTCAGGGAAAGTTTCCCAAAACATTGCCTTTATTGTGGGCCCGTTTGGATGATACTTGTCTGAATGGCCCCATCTGAGTGACTGGGGTGTGAGCACACACATTGGGATGTGAGCACACAAACTAATTGCACAAAGAGAGGGCCATTCAGACAAGGATAGTCTGCACTGGTTGTGTACTGTTTGTTTACAGAATCTGTAGTTGAGAAGCAGGTTCCCTAACAGGCAGGTACAGAGAGGGTCCATTCGTTTTACTCCATTCTGCCTTCCCCGTAACGTCTTTGTTGTTAAGATTGTGAGCCTGAAGGTTGGTGCTGTCTTAGTTCTAGCTGAAGGTTTGTTTTCTTTTACAGCACCTAGCATTTTTAGGCACTTCATTAATTGATAACAACAAGTGGGGTCAAATAATCCCAGCTGTCTTTTCTTTCTCTTTTTTTTCCCTTTGCATTTCCAATCTGTTCCCCCCTCCCTGTTTCACACCGATGACGATGGGAGACAGACGCACACTCTGTGCGTCATACTTCCTACGCACTCTCAGGTTCTTCCAACGGAAGTCTGAGCCGTGCCATGGCAACCTGTCCTGGCTGTTGTTGCTACGTCTAACCTGGCTCTTGGTAGGGTAGATTTGCCACCAACCACAGATGGGTTGTGAGGCTCCACTGCAAGCCTTTCCTCCATCCTGTGAGTAGCTCTTTGACCTGGACACCCCTCAATATTGAAGCCTGTTGCTAAAGGAAAGAGAGGGTTCCAACTCAGTGGCCCCTTCCTCCTCTGTCCCCCCACCATATGCCAAGTCCTTGTAGCATTTGGTCCCAGTAATCCATCAGAGAGGGAGCAGGCAATTTACTTTTCACTCGTGATATTTGCCAACCAGACAGGATGCTTTTAAGTGCACTGAAGAAAAAAAGAACAAAGGACAAAATAGGGAAATTAGAGCATTGTGGTCAGAGGCAGCTGCAAACATGCGGAGCACTTGTTCCTAAGGATAGGCAGGATCGGGCTATAAGATGATGCTTGCCTATGATACATGTACAATACTCCCCCCCCATATCCGCTGGGGATATGTTCCAGGCCCCTCCGTGGATACTTGAAACCGTGGATAAGAGCGAATACCCCCTCCATGGTTTCCTGAGGGCCCCCTGCCCTACCTCCCCTGCGGGCAGGCATGCTTGCCCCCCCCCCGCTCTTATTTTTCTTTCAGCAAGCTTTGTTTCTTCCTTAAAACAAACAGAGAAGCAGCCTCCATTGCAGGCAAGTAGAACGAGACTGAGTCCTAGAGAGGCTCTGCAAGGTTTCTGTTAACCTTGCAGAGGACTTAGTCTCATTCTACTTGCCTGCAATAAGCAGCCAGAGGCTGCTTCTCCTGTTTAAGGAAGAAACAAAGCTTACTGGGAAAAAAGTAAAATCCTGGCGGGGGGGGGGGGTTCCCCACGATCTGTGAATAACTGAAACCGTGGATAGCGAATCCATGGATATGGGAGCCCACCTGTACTGTATACTATATCTCCAAAGCAAAAAACAAAACACAGAATGATTGTTTTTACTAATACGCAAATTGATTAATTGCTTGATCAATCAACTAAAAGTCATGATTAACAGAATAAGGTTTCTTTACATCAGAAGACAGTCCTAATTCCAAGAGATAGGCCCCCATCTAACGGAGACAGAAATAGGCTTAGCGGTATTTGATTGATGCAAAAATAGTAAACTTTCTATACCCTTCCCATATATAGAAAAACTGAGTGGGGAGAGGGAAAAACGGATGAGAGAAAGACAGAAGGGGAGCGACGCTGAGTGAGAATAAAAGGGGAATACTCATCTCATTGGAAGTGTCCTTTCACAAAGGTCATGTTTTGCTACATTAAGCAGAAATGTCAAGAGAAAAATTGGATTCCAAAAGGGGAAAGGAAAAAATAACAACACATCACAGGAAGAAAAAAAAAACATGAGCTTTCCATGCAAAGGCAGGATCAAAAATAGCATGATCTTGTTATTATAATTGAGGCCAAAGCACAATGGGAGATAGGAAACAGGTTTGTCTTGCTAACTAAATGGAGGTCTCCAGGGAAAATGTTTTCTGTTTTTAGCTTTGCTTATTCCCTGTGCTGTATCCCATCAGGGGAAGCACAACACACAACAAAATACAAAGCACCATCTCCTGGTACTAAAATCCTTCATCAGAAGGGGAGGAAGTACTGTATCTCAAAAGAGTAACTAGGCATAACTTCCATCTTAAGCTTTCACTTAAACCAGTCTCACCAGCAGGGTTTCAGACATATCAATGCACATTGGTTCAAATTAACTAATGGCGCAATCCAGCTTACCTTACTGGCGGCCACACCTTCGGGTGGCGGAACGCTAGGTCTGCCGCCCGTAAGGTAAGTTGGATTGTGCCATTAGTTAATTTGAACCAATGTGCATTGATAAGCCGTTGATAGGCCGGAGTAGTTGCAAATGTGCCGTAAAGCACGTTTGCCGACTACTTTAGAGCAGGGCAGGCCGGCGCAAGGCCGGCATGCCCTGCTCTGCCAGCCGAGGACTCCGCTCGCCCCCAGACCCAGGTAAGTGTGGATCCGGCGGGCGGGTGGGTCACTCGGCGGACGGGGGGGGAGGGACAGCGGAAGCCCAGCCGTCCCGAGCGGGGACAGGGACATGGCGTCCGCCATATCCTAGTCCCTGCCGGGCTCCGTAGGACGACTGGGCTGTTACACGGTCTCCTACGACTTCCACCAGCAAAATAGGTGGCGGAAATCCGAGGAGACTACCGGCCCCAGCCGCCGTTACACTCAGGGAAGGGAACGAGCGTCCCCTTCCTTGAGTAGACTTTTTGCTGCGGGCTGCCTGCTGCAGGCAGCCCGCGGCGGAGCACTGGATCGGGCGGACGGCCTCGGCCAGCCAGACGATCTTTAAGTTGGATTGGGCTGCCCGGTTATTTGTAATGGATGGAGTACAGTACTGTCACTATCGCTGGCACCGAAATGTGGAAAAAGTTAAATTCCAAACCAATTTCAGGGTTCCTCCCAAGAAGAAACATATAAGAACTTTCAAGGGAAATCAAATAATTTTCGGTACACATTTCGCAAGGGTTCTGCATATCCCTAACTTTAAATAAATATATTACACAAATGCATGCAAATCCTCGATGTACCTAAATTGTGGTTGTTGTTGTTGTTCAGTCGTTAAGTCGTGTCCGACCCTTCGTGATCCCATGAACCATATCCCGCCAGGCCTTCCTGTCCTCCACTATCTTCCTGAGTTCGCTCATTTTCATGTTTGTTACATCGGTGATGCTGTCTAACCATCTCATCCTTGGCCTTCCCCTTCTCCTTTTGCCTTCAATCTTTCCCAGCATCAGAGTCTTCTCCAGAGAGTCCTCTCTTCGCATTAGGTGGCCAAAATATTTGAGTTTCAGCCTTAGTACCTGTCCTTCCAGGGAACAGTCAGGCTTGATTTCATTTAGAATTGACTGATTTGATCTCCTAGCAGTCCAAGGGACTCTCAGGAGTCTTCTCCAGCACCACAGTTCAAAAGCATCTATTCTTCGGCGCTCAGCCTTCCTTATGGTCCAACTCTCGCAACCATACATTGCTACTGGGAACACCATCGCCCTGACTATACGAACTTTTGTTGGCATGGTGATATCTCTGCTTTTTATTATGCTGTCTAAGTTTGCCATAGGTGGAGTTTTTATGAAATGCAGCTTCTGTGTGCACAGAACCAAAGTTTTTTCTTAGTGCGGAAGTTTGATCTCTCTTAAAAAGAAGGTACAGAGCCCAGGATATATGATCATCCGTAACTTATCCCTGCGGCAAACAAACAGCAGACATAGGCCAAGGTGGCTCAGCAAAACAAGCTCCTCTCTCTTGCCTCGTGGCGATGTTTGTTTGTTTGCATTTTATTTAAAGCTTCTGAGGTTTACGGAGGAGTTTTCTCCTTGGTGAAATCCAGAACAATTGGAATTTAGTGTGAAGGGAAATGGCATGTTTGCTCTCCCCTCAATTAAGTGCCAGCAAAAAGGGCTGTACTATTAGAGGCATTTTTTTTCATTCAGCTAAATTAAGCCAGATGCCTCATTAATGACACTTACAAACACGAGCCTCTGTAATTAAGCTGCAAACTATATTATTGTGATCAGTCCAAGGCCACGGCAGGAGGATGTGTCTGCTGGAACGGGGCACTTGCTGAGCTAATCCTTCCCAGGCACATTTCTATGTCCATCCCTCCTCCCCCTTTGCCAGTTGCCTTTTCCTTCCAGCCTGACACATTTGTTTCTGCATGGAAGACGGTCTTAACGCATTTTAATAACATGTTGCCAGCGACGAAAATCCTGATTTGGAGGATTAGCTGTACCGAGCCGCCGAGGAGGGAGAGAGAATGCCTGGCATAAATTAGAGGTGAAGCGTGTGCCCTCGGCTGCATTTCCCGATGTCGGCTTCGCTGGCAGCACAATTCACCATCCCTTGACAGTCAGCTTTCTGTTGTGTGCCACGCCCCTCCTTAGTGAATCAGGGTACCACCTCCTAAAAGGGCATGGACAGCCTTTCCCTCTACCTATTGTACCAGGCAGGTTGGCACTGGGTTCTGGGGCCCCTGGAGCAAAGCCCTACACACTTACTCCTTCCCATGGCATGCTGGGCTGCCGCTCCAGCTCCTGTTGGTGCCGCCCATTGAGGAAAGCTAATCAGGGACCACATGGTGCCGCCCATTGGGAAAAGCTAATCAGGGACCACAGATCACATGGATGCTCTTCAGCACTGTCTGCTCCTCCATCAATTGAAGGATGCATGTGTGTCCACTCCTTTTTTAGCTTTCCTAAGTGACCAGATGCCATTAGTGACTGTGGGGCAGGGAGATTTGGGGAGGGCATGCAAAATGGCACTGCCACTAAAAGAAGCATCCACTGCCAAAGTCCACCATCACCTCTCCTCCCTATCCATCACCCTACTACCTGTGGGTGCAAGCAGACACTTATGCCCTTAGGCAAATTTCTCAGTTTGCCTCCTGTGGAGCCTCAGCTCAGGTTCTTCAAAAATGTTTCAAAAGACAGCACCTGAGCACTCCCTGCTACTGCTGTCATCACCACTCCAGTTGTTGGAGAAGTCTTGATGCTGCGCTCTCCAATCCCTGACTTCCTCCCTTGACTTCATCCCCGATCATGTTAATTTATAGGCTGAGTGTTGTTTTTTCCACCCACTGTGGGCTGTCATAGTGGCTGACAATGAAAACACATCACCAAGTAAAAATATAGCCATTTTTAATATAATATAAAACAGCAATAACAGAAAATGAAACAGAAAACCCACCTGTCTACATGGTTGGACAATCCAACAACAATTGAGTTAAGCCAGCTGCCTGGCAAAATAAAACAGTCTTTACGAGCCTGCATACCCTGCTGCAGACTGTCAACCATTTCCGACTCCCAACTGTTTAACAGCATCAACAACAAAAAAAGCTTTCTCATTTTTTCAGCATAGCCTGTTCAAATCCCTGATCTGTAGTAACTCAGGTGTAGGTTTGTACTACGGTAGGTGCAGAAGGTTATTGACTCCACCCACTGACCCTCCAACTGGTGAACCTCAGGGCTTTTTTAAAAAAACAACAACAAAGAACACCAGCTTCAAATAGTTTTTGCAAGCTCAAAGGCTGCCCACAGCTGGCACAGTGGCCAGGGTGAGATCTATGAATGAGACAATGTTAACTCAATGGCCTTGGGCAAGGCAGTTCTCTCACCCCAGTCTGCAACACAGGATATACCGTATTGGTCTGAGTATAAGACTCACTTTTTTCTCCTAATTTAAGTTTTTAAACTAGGGGTGCGTCTTATAATCAGGCTGTTGCAATTTAATGCCAGTGATTTAATTAATTTTTTTTAATAGCACCAAACTTTAAGGGTGCGTCTTATAATCAGGTGTGTCTTATGCTCGGGACAATATAGTAATAATACTAGTCTACCTTTTGTGATGATGTTTGTGAAGTGCTTTTAGCACCCAGTAATATATGTGATGCCTTTATCACTTGAAATGTGTTATCTGCATGCCAACTATTTTGAATCTGCATTGCAATAGTTCTTCTGCCGCTCCTTCTGTAAAAGGCAGAAGCACGGGAGCAGGGCAGAAGCTTAGGCTACAGCTTCCTCATCTTCCACAAATCAAAGGGACCTCCAAAAATACAACACACACACACACACACACACACACACACACACACACACTGATGCTCCCAACCTCCTTCCCCGCCCACCGACACCCTCCGTTTGTTGTTTGGTAAGCAACTTTCCTCATTAAGGCAGAATGTACCGTCCTCCCCTAAAGAGCGTGCTGAAATTACTCGACGAATCCCAAAAGCAGCCGCAGGGCCCCGGCTGCGGATCAGCCTCTGCAAATATTAGCCTAAATTGAAATCGCAGATAACTCAGCACAAAGACTCCGCAGGCCCAGGCCAAGAGGAAGCCTGCAGACGTGCCCGGCGATGCCAAGCCTATTAGCAGCCCTGTGCTCCCTGCACTCATAGGCAGGAGAAAGTGGATGAGTTAGCAGAACAGCGTCCATCATTAAATTGATGAGAGGAGCGGTTCGTAGCCACCAGCCACTCTCTCTCTCTCTCTCTCTCTCTCTCTCTCTCTCTCTCTCTCTCTCTCTCTCTCTCTCTCTCTCTCTCTCTCTGCGACTCTGCCTGGGCTCCTCCAGGTGTCAGAAGGGGGAAAAATGGCATGGATTCCTATGTTATATTAACAGAGAGAAAGAGCGAGAAGAAAATAAAGAGAAGAAAAGGGGGAGAGAGTTGAGACTGGTTTTAGCTCCATCCTGGCAGCTGCGCAGAGCACAGGGGTGGGGACTGGACCCATGCAGAGAGGACACCCAGTCCCCACGGCACCCGTGCATATGTGGGGAGTGAAAGGGCTTCAACCTTTAGAGATGCTATTTCAGGTCTAGGCAAGGCTGAAAAGCCTGTCTAAAGACAGAAGTGAGACTCGGCCCTTCCCCAAATGCGTTTCTTGGTTTAGCACAATTTTATCCCACCTTCCCCGATGCTGCTCAAGGCAGCAGCAGACACGCTCTGCCTCCTTAGCATCACAACATCCTGGCGGAGTGGGCTTGGCTGAGAGTGACTGGCCAAGGTCACCCAGGGAGGAGAGGATTTGACCTGGGTCTCCCCAGCCTACACCTGACACTCCAGGCACTGGCCATCCTATCATTTCAGAAGCACCTGTTGTGGTCGCTTGGATTTCTGACCGTTCGCTCCTCCATTTCCTGGGCTGCCTTCTTACTCGATTTCCCAGTTCTCAGACTCTTCCTGCCAGCTTCACAGAATCCCTCTTGCCCCAGCATGAAGTTTTTCCCCCCATAAGGGCAATTTCCCCCCTTATTGCCCTTTCGCTCTGCACCCCCACCCCTTCCTGTGCCATGGATCATGTAGTTGCCTGCACTGGGCAGGGGCAAGTTGGACTGGATGACTTCTATGGTCCTGTTCAACTCTCGCATTCTGGGCTGATTCTCTTCCCCTCTTTGTTCAGCCCTATTGCCTCAGGCAGTGTGGCCAACTCAGACAAAGCTATTCCTAGAGATTTTTTTTCCCAACATTACATTGGAAGTTCCTGGAGGACCTGCTAAAATCTCCAGGATTGCTTTCAGTCATCCCCTGGAGATGGATGCTGATTCCCAGAGAAGCCGACGCTTGGCAACCCTGGCATCTGGGCCCACTCAGTTCCCCAGATTTGTGGGTACGATAAGCAAGAGGATGGACAAAAACATCTTCTAATCTGGGACAGGTAGCAAAGACAGCAACCAACCTCCACCCCCAGTGATGTCTTTCCTGGCAACAATTGACACCAGTTCTCCGATTACGTTCTTGAAACAAAAGCTGAGTGGGCAGAGAAGAAGCTCTTTAAGATATGGTTGAATAATAATAGCATTGAAGCGAACCCATAATTGTCTCACATGTGAAATGAGACACTTAGTAGAAGTGATGCTTCACTTATAAAATGAGAGCTGGTGGGACTCAGGCCCTCTGGCTTGTAGGTACCACCCACTAATTCCTGGTGCACAGGGAGTGCATGTTGCATTAGTGGTAATCAATAGTGTAACTAGGGTGGAGCGCGTGGTTCAGCTGAACCAGGCGCCCACCCTGCAGGGGCGCCGCGGCGACTCGAGTCAGACTCGAGAGACTCGAATCGGACTCGCCGCGGCGCCCCTGCAGACTCGAGTCGGACGAGGCGGCCAGGCGGGGAATTGAAGACATCAGATGATTGCCAGGATCTCCGATCCGGCACACTCACAGAAGCAAGGAGCGCTGCTGCTGTCTTCCGTTCCTCCTCCGGAGACTAAGAGGTCCTTTGGGGTGAGCCTGGTGGAAGTGGGGAAGGGCTGGAAGGTGGGACGAGCCTGGAACTTCCTCTGAGAGCTGAAGGAGTCCGGGGAATTGAAGGAGAGGCGCACACAGACTCACTTCCGCTTGAAGTGAACTGAACGCACGCCGTCGCTGGAAAGAAAGGGTAAGCCAGCCGAGTTTGCGCTCGGGGGGGTGGGTGCCCGGTGCAGGGTCCCGCCGGGTCCCCCCCCCGGAGGTCACCCCCACACACCCCGGAGTGCGCCCCCTCACCGGAGCGGGGTGCGGCCTATTGGCCGCGCCGATATTTAATACATAAAGATCATTCCCTAGGGGCGCAAAATTCCAAGCCCGAACCAGGCGCCAAAATATATAGTTACACCACTGGTGGTAATAGACAAGAAAGCTGCACATACCCAAAGAGCATGTGCTTCGTCAGCCAAAATGCAGCCGGCTCAATTTGGCACAGGGGAATGACGCGCTTGATTTAGATTCAGACATGCAAGTCACTGCTTCATAGTGCAGTCATCATGTGGCAAGCAGACATATGAAAACCAGCCGGAAGTCCTGGGTTCTCTTCCCACACTAGTCCATTCAGCTCCACCTGTTCCTAGGGCCCATATGAGGATATATTTTTTGCAAAGCAAACTGACCATTCACTGCTCTTACAAGAGCAGGATTATTTGTGAACATGCTGCATCACACCATTTAGGACAATGGAACACAAGTTCCACTGTCGTAACGTCATGAAGTATTGCACTGTTAAGTTAGTAGACAGCACAATCCGACTTAACATTTGTGCCGGTGTAACCAGCGGTGCAGCGAGAACGGGAGGTCCCAGAATGGAAAAGGGATTCACAGAGGCGAGGCTAGCGGTTATGCCGCCCGGAGCTAGGGGTATTGGCCGCCCTGAGGGTAGCCAACGCCCCCCTAGCTCCGGGCAGCATAACCGCCCACGATTGGGGGGGGGGCGACCCAGAGGGACCATGCTCCGGGTGCCCGCCCGCCCGCTGCCTCCCTCCCGGCTCCTCCCTCCGGGTCCGATGCGTTGTACGCATGTGCGAAATCGCCGGCTAAGGCCTGGGCAGTATAGGCTGAGCCGGCATGACGGGAGGACGCTCTCTCCTGGCCTCCGGAGCTGCGCGGACCCGGCGGAGCCTCCGTGGGCCGGTTGGGCGGCCTCCTGCTGCCCTGTCTCGCCCGCCGTGTAGGTACACGGCGGGCGAGACAGGGCGGGCGGGCGGAGGGCGGGCAGCAACTCAGGACGGTGCGGCGTTTCGCCGCCCTAGCCTGAGTTGCCGCCTGGAGCCATTGCTCCCTCCGCTCCACCCTAAATACGTCTCTGGGGATTCAAATCCCCTTTGAATTCCTCTTTTGGAGGGGATTTGAATCCCTTTTCCGTTCTGGGGCCTCCTGTTCTCGCTGTGCCGCTGG
Organism: Plestiodon gilberti rubricaudatus; assembly: GCA_026170595.1. Lineage (NCBI taxonomy): Eukaryota > Metazoa > Chordata > Lepidosauria > Squamata > Scincidae > Plestiodon > Plestiodon gilberti. The sequence goes on from JANXHW010000007.1 coordinate 7,326,470, forward strand.
TTAAACTGGCACAAATGTTGAGTCGGATTGCGCTGACAGTATAATATAGATGCTGACACTGGTTTCCCAGTCTGTGTGTCACAACTAAAACAGGACCCGGAGAAGGTCACGAAACAAGGCCTAGTAACAGGTCTAGTAACTAACTACAACTACACATTCACCGTTATGTCTTTTAAGCAGTCAGTGCTTTTACAACATGTGCATATTTTCGTGACTGCTTCACACTTTTGTTATTAATTGATTTGTCCCATACAAAACTGTGGAGAGTACACCCTGCAGACAGCTACAGTACTGAAAAACCTGATCACACTCCACTCCTGGCTTGAGGCAAGTTAATTCCGTTTCCAGAGTATTGTGGATGATGAAGAAGCAGGATAAGGGCAGCTAGCTTAAAGGATATACACTTTAAAGAACCCAGTACTTGACAGTGGGCAAAAGTTTCATCCCTTGCATTCAAATACAGTACTCTCCCCATATCCGCTGGGGATATGTACCAGGCCCCTCCGTGGATACATGAAACCGTGGATAGGAGCGAACACCCTCTCCATAGTTTCCTGAGGGCCCCCCGCCCTGCCTCCCCTGCAGGCAGGCGTGTGCCCCCCCCCCCGCTCTTATTTTTCTTTCAGCAAGCTTTGTTTCTTCCTTAAAACAGAGAAGCAGCCTCCATTGCAAGCAAGTAGAATGAGACTGAGTCCTAGAGAGGCTCTGCAAGGTTTCTGTTAACCTTGCAGAGCCTCTCTAGGACTTAGTCTCATTCTACTTGCCTGCAATAAGCAGCCAGAGGCTGCTTCTCCAGTTTGTTTAAGGAAGAAACGAAGCTTACTGGGAAAAAAGTAAAAGCCTGGGGGGGGGGAGGTCCCCGCGATCCATGGATAACTGAAACCGTGGATAGCAGATCAGTGGATATGGGGGCCCACCTGTACACCCACTCTGACATTATGGCATTTTCCTTTTATCTCACGTATATGAATCTCCACCGGTTGGTTCACACATGCAGGTCCGTCACTTAATACTGCACCCGCAACATCAAGCGATGGCCTGCATGTGTGAATAGACCATTGCAAATATGATCTCACAGGTGGAAAATTTTCATGTCACCCTGACCACAATGGTTTTCAATGCAGCCTACTCATACAGTATATTCAGCAGGCAACCCCCAAATATACAGTCATCAACTACAGAGAAATCAAGTGGTGACCTTGCATGTGTGAACCAGCCCCATGCATGAAAAGCAAGATGAGAGTCCCAGTCACCGAGTGGAGGACTCTGTGGGCTGGATTCTCATCTTACTTTTCAAACTAGGTCTGTGAGAGACTCAGCAGTTCTGTGCATGGCTGCCAGCACTGAAACTCCCATCCGAGACTCTCTCTCTCTCTCTCTCTCTCTCTCTCTCTCTCTCTCTCTCTCTCTCTCTCTCTGCCTCCTCCGCCTACGCTGTGATAAATTTAGATCTATCAGGCCTGGAATACAACTGTATGCCGGGGCTTTTTCCTGCTCCAGTGCACAGCAATTGTATGGGAGATTTGTGCCGATTGGGGCTAGGAGGTGCCATCCTGCACTGCCAGCATAGGGGCAAGGTTTAATGTGCTAGTTTTGCTTTCAATTGCCTATTTCCTTGGGATGAAAGCAAGCAGGGAGTAGAAAAACAACAAACCAACACACACACACACACACACACACACACACACACACACACACACACACACACACACACACACACACAAGTTCTCCCATGACACACAGAAGCTTTCAGCACTTCCAGCTCAAATAGGACCCCCTCTTTGCACAAGAGCACCCTAAGCCTTCTTGATGATGCTGCATAGACACTTGGAAAAAGTTTTAGAGATGGGAACAGGGAGATGATGATGGAAGAGGCAGGAATAAACTGTTCCCACCTGCACCAGGCAAAGCAGAAATCAAAGCAGGACACTGATACAGGCACAGGAAGGAACAACGTCTAATCAAAGGAAAGGCGTAGCACCATGCTGGAGACCCTGATAGATTTGCATCCCCCCATAAGAACATAAGAAGAGCCCTGCTGGATCAGGCCAAAGGCCCATCTAGTCCAGCTTCCTGTATCTCACAGTGGCCCCACCAGATGCCTCCGAGAGCACACAGCCAACAAGATAACCCCCCATTTTGATGGCCCATCACCATTACAGCAGTCGAATTTCTGTTGCTGTTTAGGCCAGCATTTGGCCTGGCCACTGTTCCATTTTGTTTGAGTCTGTTTATGTTTGCTGTTTTGGCTGTGGTTCTAGGAACTATTTCATTTTTGTAAGCCATGTTGAGTGCTCCACTCGGAGTGAAAATCCAGAAAGAAACGGGGCTGAAAGCTAGACAGGTGGCCACCATTCCATGTTCAGCAGCAGTGACTATTTAGCCTAGCATTAAGGTTGGCCTTTAGCTGGGTGGCGATTAAGAGGAGAAAGTCAAACACTTCATGCAAAAGGGTGAGAAGGGTTTTGGAGGAAGAGAGGAAGCAACGTGAAAACTTCCCAGCCTTTGCTTTATTCCACTCCAACTGTTAATCCTTCTCCTTCTGCCTTGGATCCAGACCCCAGCTAAGACAGGGTGGACCATCTCTGAAGCTACACCCCAGAGGTCCAAAGACGAGCGGAAGCAGTAAGAAAGTCACCAAGCGAAGGCTAGGCCAAAGTCGCCTGGCAGGCATCGCTAAATGATTTCCAATTAATTAACTGATTACACCAGAGAACAGAAGGGGATTCATGTGAGTGCTGTTGACCTTTAAGAATAATTAATATCATCAGGATCACAAAACTCATCCAAGCAAATTAATTGGGAACATTTCAATATCACATCTGATCCAATGTCATGGGGAGGTGGCCGGGAAGAGTCCTGGCTAATTTTGGAGGGTTGGTTCCTTGCCTCTTCACATGGAGCTACTACTCCTTTTGGTCCCAGTTGAGAATTGCCCTTCTCTCTCCACTGAAAATTCACTCTCTATTTGAATGCCAATCTTCTAGTCCCTCTGCTTACGTCCATCTCTGCTCCCCAGATATCTCCTTTCTTTCACCAAACCGTATTTACAATAATAAGCCATCTTTGTTGAGAAATGAAGGGGTGCCTCTCCTCATCTGAACAACTCATGCAAGGCCACCCACCCGGTGGGTAGTGGTCTAAACTAAACGCACCTCAAGAAACAGGCTTGTGCCTCTCAATTTTCCCTTGTGAGGTTAACAACAGATTCAAGGGTGGGAGGGAGGAGGATAATGTCTTTCCCCTGTGCAACAGCTCCAATAAGAGCTGCATCTCCCAGTAGCGGCTTTTTGAAAAAGATAAAGACATTAGGAGTTCTAATCATGGACTCCCACATCCATCCATTTTGGCCCTGAGGCTAAATCCTGTAGCTCAGGCCTTGGCGCCTTCTAAAGGCTCCAAAGGGAACAGGGTTGTGCCATATCAATCCCCGTTATTGGAAGACATTCTGAAGCCTCTGCGTCAGTTAGGTCTGGTATGATACAGAAGACCTCACCTTCTGTTTTTGCCTGGTCCAAAGAACAGCATCTTCTTCTGCCAGCTGTACCCCAAGCCTTATAAAATTATGCATTATAAAATTATGCATGGGATGGAGAGAGTGGATAGAGGGAAATTCTTCTCCCTCTCAAACAACACCAGAACCAGGGGACATGCACTAAAATTGAGTGGAGGGATAGTTAGAACAGACAAAAGAAAATATTTCTTTACCCAGCGTGTAATTCATCTGTGGAACTCCTTGCCACAGGATGTGGTGATGGCACCTGGCCTAGATGTCTTTAAAAGGGGTTTGGACAGATTCATGAAGGAAAAGACCATCACAGGTTACAAGCCATAAGCAAGCTCCTGGTTTTAGAAGTGGGTTTTCTCTGTGCCAGGTGCAAGGGAGTGACAACGGGAAACAGGTTATCTTGTTGGCTGTGTGCTCCCTGAGGCATCTGGTGGGGCTACTGTGTGATACAGGAAGCTGGACTAGATGGGCTTTTGGCCTGATCCAGCAGGGCTCTTCTTATGTTCTTATGTTCTTATTAAGCCACTGGCGTCACTGCAGGGGGGCAGAGCTGTAAGTTCCTCCGTGATCGGAGCCTCCCGTTACACGGAGGAACGAAACGAAACGCCCCTGCGCCTTCCAAACCAGTCAAAGCAGTGAAAAAAAATGCGCAGGGAGTCTCCTCTAAAAACTGGGTCGGAAGGCGCGGGGCGCTTCGTTCCTCCGTGTAACGGGAGGCTCCGATCACGGAGGAACTTACAGCTCCGCCCCCCCTGCAGTGACGCCAGTGCCCCAAGCTCCAGTTTCTAGCAACTGACCTCAAGGACCTTGGTCCAGGGACATGCAGTCACTAGAGGCAGAGGAGGCAGACCCCCACCTGCACGTTGAATGTCAATGTAACATGATGACGTGTGTTGGTCGTGGGAGGGGGATACGCCACCACCGCCGCAGCCACCTCACTCCCGGACTTAATCCTGGCGGGTAGACCTGGCCTCCAGAGGCCTTCCCGTCCATGGCTGGGAGAAGCCAGTGCACTACCACCACCACCCACAGCCACCTCGTTCCCAGGCTTAATACTGGCGGGTGTCCCATGTCCGGGTGAGCCTGGGCTTAATCCTGGACTCACACCGTGGCCACCTCGTTCCCGGGCTTAATCCTGGGGGGGGGGTGTTTCTCCACATGCCCCCTCCTGCCGAGATCAGGCCCGGAGATTCCCCTTCCCATGACCAATGCACGTCATCACGTTACATTGACATTTGACGTGCAGGTGGGTGCCTCCCCTGCCTCTAGTGACTGCACGTCCCTGCCTTGGCCTGGACAACATGTACTACATGTCTACATTCACACATGCCACCCCATTCTGGTGTTGATAGTTCCCTAAAACTGAGCAGGGCATGGAAAGGGCAACCAGATCTCCACTCCTCTCTCACTCAGCTACTCACTACACTGCCACGTCTCTGCACTCAACGCCACATCCCTTATACAAACGCTAACGATTACTCGGGAAAGGTAGCAATAAATTAAATTAAGAGCAAGCAACTGGAATCCAGGTGTCGACAGCTGCAGATTTACCACTGACAGTCTGATTGCAAAACACTGGTTGCGCAGCAGCAACTACCTACTTGGCAGCGGGAAAACAATCTTGGTGAGGATAAACTGCATTGAGTGGAAAGACAGAAAACAGGTGTGGAGGACGGGTTACATGTGGAGAAGGCTGGCACTTGGACGCCAGTCTCCAGGTTGTCGATGAAAGTGTTGTACATGGGCTCACGCTGCCATGATCTGTTTTGGCAAGGGAGAGCCAAGCCGCTCTTTGCATTTCCTGTCGCAAATGCACTCACTTCCTGCTTCCTTATTCTTTTACATCCCACCTTGTGATCAACTCAAGGCAGCTTACAAACGACTGCAATAATACACTCCCCAAACCCATGATTTAGCAGCAGCCCTCCGACCAATGGCAGAGACGAATCTTCTCCTTGCTGCTACAATTGCATGGCAACTGGCATAAGAACATAAGAAGAGCCTTGCTAGATCAGGCCAAAGGCCCATCTAGTCCAGCTTCCTGTATCTCACAGTGGCCCCACCAGATGCCTCAGGGAGCACACAGCCAACAAGATAACCTGTTTCCTGTTGTCACTCCCTTGCACCTGGCACAGAGAAAACCTACTTCTAAAGCCAGGAGGTTGCTTATGGCTTGTAACCTGTAATGGTCTTTTCCTCCATTACTCTATCCAAACCCCTTTTAAAGACATCTAGGCCAGGTGCCATCACCACATCCTGTGGCAAGGAGTTCCACAGATGAATTACACGCTGGGTGAAGAAATATTTTCTTTTGTCCATTCTAACTCTCCCTCCACTCAATTTTAGTGCATGTCCCCTGGTTCTGGTGTTGTTTGAGAGGGAGAAGAATTTCCCTCTGTCCACTCTCTCCATCCCATGCATAATTTTATACGTCGCAATCATGTCCCCCCTCAGGTTCCTTTTTTCCAGACTGAAAAGCCCCAAATGCTGTAGCCTTTCCTCATAAGGGAGGTGCTCCAGCCCAGATGGAACAGTGTGGAGTTTGGGTCTGTTTGTTTTTTTCCAAGCAGGGGGAGAAGCAAGATCTCTGCATTTGCTCTTTTTCTGGCTGGAAGTTCGAGACATGAAGATTAGTATTGTGACATCTACACATGGAACAATAAGAAATGGTGGAATTTTGAGGTGGCAGACTAGATTACATCACTTCAGACTGAAGATGTGGGATCACATGCTTGTATGTTAAAAAAAAAACGTCCTTGCAAGGTGAAAACTAGCGACACAGGAAGCAGACTAGGGTGGAATCTTTCTCCCTGATACGAGTGTTTTTTTTTTTTAATGCAGGGAATTTTTTACATGGGCAAGCATTAAAAAAAAAAAAAGATACCTTCCGCCTGCATTCTGAACTGGTACAATCCACTCAACCACCACAGGCTTCTACCATCCTATTCTGCTGCATATGTAAAGGTAAAGGTAAAGGTGACCCCTGACAATTAAGTCCAGTCGTGTCCGACTCTAGGGTGTGGTGCTCATCCCCATTTCCAAGCCGAAGAACCAGTGTTGTCCAAAGACGCCTCCGTGGTCATGTGGCCGGCATGACTCTCCTTGCCGCAGCACGTAGCATGCAGCTGGAACACGGAGCGCTGTTTACCTTCCCGCAAGCGGTACCTATTTATCTACTCGCATTAACATGCTTTGGAACTGCTAGGTTGGCAGGAGCTGGCCAAGCAACGAGAGCTCACCCTGTCGCGGATTCGAACTGCTGACCTTTCGATCGACAGCTCATGGTTCAGCGGTTTAACCCACTGCGCCACCCGCTGGCCTGCTGCATATGTACACGCCCCAAAAACCAAACGTTGCGTGTGTTATCTTAAGAATCGCTCTAGTGAATGATCTGAGAACACAAGACAATCTAGATGGGAAGCTCCACATAAGAGCATATATGAGCACTGGGAGCTCCATGTATGAGCTGGATACATCTATTCTAAATAAATATTTAAAACACGCACATATACTTACTGCAGCTAAACGACCACATCCCAAGCAGCCGGTCGAATCCCCTGCAGTCGCAAATATCGTTACAATTAGGTTTCCAAAGATGTGCAGTACTTTTAGTTGTGCAGTCACATTAACCACTGCAAATGTTTCCATTTGTTCCCAAATGGTTAGATTTTTATTTCCCCCTGTAGATTCATGTGTGCGAGTGTGTGTGTTTAATTTTACATCCTGAACCTTGTCCTTGCCAGTTTGCATCTTCATGCACCAGCACATCGGAGAAATGAGCTTCTCTGGTCTAGCAACACGTCTTCCCCCCTCCCCCATGTTATTGCTGACAGATCCTGTTCACAGGACCACGCTACAAACAGAACTGGAATGACAATGCAGGACATGGTTTCATCCCTGCAATGATAGAGGCTCTAAAGTGGAGTTGACGCTGATGGGTCTCGTAAGTATTCCCACCTGGTCTCTGCTGCACTGCATAATTCCCCATTTGGCTTTTAACATATATATATATATAAGGTGTGTTTTTTTAATGGAAGGGGGAGGGGGAAAATGCTACGATTTCATAATAAAATTTTTATACTTCTAATAAAATACAGTCGCGTGGAAGTTATGGCATATTAAATTCTTGCCTAGGCCTGCACGAGGTGCGAATTAATGTCCCATCAGTCAACACCTTGTCATACCTTATTGCTTCAACAACATATTCTTTGCATGTTGCTCTTTCCAAAGATGCAACTGCTTTCTTTTAGAACCAACCTCCTCAAACATGATATTGCTAACAAGGAGGGGGGGGGTACTTTTACACAGCTGAGACGACTGGTCTCCAATTGTCCTATTTCTTAACTTATCTATTTCACACACACATACCCATGAGCAATCCACTGGGATGACTTGCATAGGTAAGTGCAAATCTACCTCTGACCTACTTCAGATCAAGGATTCTAATGCAAAACTCTAAAAACTAGCCAGCAGAGTTGCACAAAGGCTTGGCCAAAGGCACCCAGTGAATATTCCCATTTTACAGGTGAGGAACACTGAGGTTGAGAGTGAACTTCAGAGCCACCTATGGCAGAGGTTTGTTTGTTTTACTTATTGATAGAACCCCTTGCTAATATACTGCAAATCACCCAGAAATCTACCAGTACACCCCAATCTATTGCCTGCCCACCCCTGCTCTAAAACACCGTATAGCTGCCTTGAGATTAAAACAACATTCAAATAACACTAAATAAAATGAAACACAAAAATAACTTATTTTAATAAGGGATAGGTGGGATCATATACATATTATTTATCATAAACAAAAAAAAATCTGCTATATGTTTAATCACTTTTTTTCTGCAATATGACCTCGGTATCTAGTGGTTGTGATCAGCATGAGAGGAAAGCAGGAAATCATGCAGTGGAGGATACTTAGGGAACGCCAACAATTCAAGTCTCTCCCTAATAAGGAAACTGTCATAAGGGCACCATCAGAGAAAGACCTGGGACCTTTATCCAGGGCGTCACACAGCCAATGACTGCCAACCGCATTGGAAAACAAACTGACTTTGTGCCTCAGATAATGTGGAGGTGGTTGCTTGCTTCCACAGACGTTTTGACCAAGGCCTTCGACAGATCTGCAGTCCCACATGACACGAGCAACAGCCCTAAATATCATCACACACATGGTCGCAGATGAGATGAGTAGCCACTTCACCATCCTTGCTGGTCAAGGATCGGAGGCCCCTAAAGCTACTCAGAGGCTCAAGTTACAAAAACATTGCGGAGAAATGCCAGTGTCATTACACACAGACTTAGAGCAGCTCCCCTGCAGTGATTGTTGCCGAATGCTCATGTGGGTGACAGATCAGTTCCCTTCCTGCACTTGGAGTGATTCAACACAGCAGTGTTGGCTCCAGTGCTAGAAGCGGAGACAATTGAATCGACGGCCATTAGCAGTAATGCTAGTGCACTGTGCAAGTTTTAGAACAAAAGGAAAAAAAACAGCAACACCCAGGCATACATAGAAAGCTAAATTCTACAAGATCGCCTCAAGGCAGAATATACTCTAGGAGCTGCATGAATTATGCAAATATTTTCAATGATTATGTAGTAGAGACATATGACCTTTTAGCATTTGCAGATACAGTGAGTGCACGCTAGAACTAACATCACCACCGTGCTGGTTGAGAGGTCCAACGCAAGCTACAACATAGGGAAAGGATATCAAGGCCAAATGACCCACGAGAGACAGTGTGGTGTAGTGGTTAGAGAAGGGGTTCTCAACCTTTGAAGGCCCGGGTACCCCCTATCACAGTCCAATTTTCTGAAGTACCCCCTGCTAATGAATTGCTAATTATTTGGATTAATAAATTAGTTAGCTAATTAATGGTTTAAAATTAAAAAGTATTAAAAACATTTTAAATGTGAAGAAATGTCTTATTTAACTCTGTGTGTGTGTGTGTGTGTGTGTGTGTGTGTGTGTGTGTGTGTGTGTGTGTGTGTGTGTGTGTGTATGTGTGTGTGGACACAAAATCAGAGAGACAGAAGGGGGGATTGCATTTTCTCAACTACAAAAAATCAATCAGCTAATCTTAGCTGATAAGGGGAAGCCTCTCATGTACCCCCGCGTGATGCTCCGCGTACCCCTAGGAGTATTCGTACCACAGGTTGAGAACCCCTGGGTTACAGCATTGGACCACAACTAGGGAGAGCCGAGTTTAAATCCCCACTCAGTCGTGAAGTTCACTGAGTGACCCTGAGCCAATCGCTCTCAGCCCAACTGATCTCACAGGGTTGTTGTGAGGAGCAAATAGCGAGGGGGTCTGAAATTGCCACACATTTTGATATTTGCTCCAGGCTCCAGGAGAATTGCCCCAGGCTTGAGTGGGACTAAATCAACCCAAAATGCATCATGATTCTTTGAGGAAAGGGAGACATTTCACATTTCTGGGCATCTTTAGTGCTCAACCTTTCCTGCATCATCAACCACTTTTACTGTGCCCCCCTCAGCTGCTCCCCACAAGCCCAGATACAAAGAACTAAGGCATACCCAATTGCTGCTTTTTTCCCAGCAAATTGCTCTCTTCCAATACTTCTTAGCAGTAGGGAAGATGCAACAGACAAAAGTTGCCCAGATAGCACGTAGTTTCATAGTTTGAAATGTTCTATATACATGGCCGGAGGGGGGGGGTAGCTTAAGCACAGAAATATAGGTGCCCTGTAAGACAATCACAAATCTTCTAAAGATAGATCCTTTAAAAAAAAAAAGACACCTCATAGACACAACAAAAAGTCCCCGAAAGCAGATAAAGCAATTATTCATATTTTAAATGGAATTCTGACTGCTTGAGCTCTATTTAAGTGTATGCCTCACTCCATAATTACAAGACCTTAATTTGTTCTCTTGAGCACACCGTAAATAAGGTGCAGGAGATTGCTCTCAGCCAAGTACAGTCACACATCTAACAGCTGGCTGGCCAAGCGCACACACGACTCCAGGAAGGTGTTTCGAAGCCAACAGGACCTGTGCCTAGGTGTCTGGTTGCACTGGCATCAATGAGCACCAGAGGTCCAAAAATCTTGCTAAAAAGAGAGTAGGGATGGTGCGAGACTTTCAAAGGGGACCCTATAATGTAAATTTGCTGGGCTTCACCTGAAATTCAACTGGCAAGCCAACCTGATCAAGAGGTCGAGAGGTATCACCTGACCGACCTGACCAGTCGAGAGGTATCATCTGGCCACTCGGTGCAAGGGGGGTTTCTTGGCTAGTCTCCCCGCAGTTTTCCTCTTTTAGCCAGAGGTATCAGATGATGGACAATTTGGATCCCTTCAGTCGACAGACAGTTCAAGGCCTCTTGCAGGGTTGAGTCTTGACATTTCCCATCAATCAGGAAAGGTGAGGGGGAAAGGGCACATCAACACGGCAGACTTAAAACTAATTCAACTGATTTGAATGTCACAGTCAGCCCTTCCCTTGGAAACGGTCAGAAAGGAATGGACATTTCTCACCGTCCACCCGAATGTTAAGTCCCAGGATTCTTTGAGACAGAGATGGAAGACAGGGAAGCAAAGGATGCAATAGGAGGCCTGCGAGAGGCATGTCCTGGGTGATGCGACATCCTCTCTGTAATCTTTCAAGCTCCCCGATCCCAGATTTCAGTGGCAACACCACGCACATCATGGCTCAGATGTACACCAAGCTGCAGCTCAGAAAGCTGCGGCATTGGGACAGTTTCCTTTGATCTCGCCAGTTACTGTACTCAGCTTTTGCTGCTCAAAACTCCAAAGAGAGTGATATTTCCGCTAATCCTTTTATCCTCGGTTCCTATGTGCGGCACCCATGGAAAATGTCAAGGACCTTGGCAAGCTGAGGCTTTTTTGCAGGGCAGCAGCTGGCTGAAAACAGGAAGGGGGACCTCCTAGTGCCAGCACAGCCTCACTCCCGGTATTTCACAGACGATCCCAGGGGGGCTTCCAGATGTCCACCAACCCTCTGCCTGGGAGACGAAGAAGCGAGACTGTAAGATGGATGGGATTTGGGAGGAGAAATGAGTGGTAAAAACCAGAGAGGAAGAGCTGAAATAAGGTCTTCATTATTGGAAGATAAAATCTTCCAAATAAGGAAGAGCTGACAGCTAAAAATTGATGGATTGTGGCATTCCTGGGTCTCCTAGGTGCCAACCAGCTTGACAATCATTTCCACTCCTTACAGGGAGTTGAGCTCTTGAAAGTGAGGACTTTGCCTCTGCAACTCCGAAGCCAAGGCAAAGATTCGATCAGCAAATAGTCTACTTGTGGCGTGGAATATCTAATATAAGTTCAATGGTCACTTCCAGTTGACAGTCCCGTTTTAATAAGAATACCAACGATAAACATTTATACAGTATCTCACTTTCGGAGTGTGCAAAGTACTTCACAGGTATGATTCTTGAGGTTGACCTTACAACAGTCCTGTAAGGTAGGCAAGTATTAGAGACGCTGGCAAACTTCTCCCGAGCCAACCTTGGAAACATATTTCAGGGGCTCATTAAGTGTTGCCTCCATGGTTCTTTTCAGCTGCCACTGCCATGCTATCCCTACCCCTTAAGGTGGCAGGGAACAGCATCCAGCTCTGCTGGTGGGTCACAACACACCAGGTTGAGAACCGCTGAGATAGACCCAGGGTCTGACTCGGTAGTCGGCAACCTCTTAAGTTTCACCAGCAAGCAGACCACCAAACCACAGAGACAAGAGAGCTGGAATTGGACCGGGGGGGGGGGGAGATTACCACAGCAGTTCGTCCCTCTCTCCCAGGGCACACACATCTTGACAAATAGCCTGCCTGCAATTTCCAGTCACTTAGAAGAAAGCACTTGGAGAGCAAAATCACCAAAATTGTATTTAAGAGGGAGAAGAAACGTTCTGCCGAGCCAGCGGTAAGGTTACCACATCCTGACAAGCTGGCTGCTTCTTCATGGTTGATAAGAACTACATGTATTTATTAGGGGGGCAGTTCAGTGCCCTTAACAATTCCTCTCCAAGCACTCTCTCTCCATTTCGCTGTTACAAAAGGTGGTATTTTTAAGTAAGTATGTTAGCTCACTGTCACTTAAAATGCACGTCTGACTTCCACAGTAGAAGTCCGCAGCCGGTAATTCATCCCTCTCTGCATGCTTCGCCTTCATAATGGGGCCGCTCCCTTCAAGCCGCACCTTGCAGCACGTGTTCAGTGCCACTACTCATGCTGGCAAACCATTTTCATAATGCGCTCGAACAGGGACAGCAAGCTCGCAGTTTCTCACTGTCTAGTGGCCCACTTAACATTGGTGAAAAGAAGCAAGGACAAAGCCTTTAATTATATTGGTTTTAGTCAATTAAGCAACTAAATTTGCATTAATAAGCATAATAGTTTTGATGCAAAATGCAATATTCTTTACTAGAGAAAATCCTCGACACAGGTACTGAGTCACCTGCCTGCTCAGAATGGGGTTGCACTCCCCCTGCAGGAACAGGAGCAGTTTGGGCGTGATCCTGGACTCACAGCTCCCCCTGGAGAGCCAGGTGGCAGCTGTGGCCAGGGGTGCGTTTGCCCAGCTTTGGCTCATGTGCCAGCTGCAGCCGTATTTGAGTCGATAGGACCTGACCATGGTGGCCCATGCCTTAGTGCCTTCAAGACTGGATTATTACTGTAACATGTTCTATGTGGGGCTGCCCTCGCAGATGGTTCAGAAGCTGCGATTAGTGCAGAACGTGGCAGCCCCGGGGGTCACGGGACCTAGACGGTTTGATTCTGTTGAACCACTGCTTCGGCGACTGCACTGGATACCCATTCATTTCCAGGCCCAATTCAAGATGCTATTACTAACCTTTAAAGTCTTTCACGGTTTGAGTCCAGGTTATCTGAGGGACCACCTTCCCACATACATTTCGGTCCGCCCTCTTAGGTCATTGAGGAGGCTCTCCTACAAGCACCACCTCTGTCCCAAGTTAGAGGGATGGCGGCATGAGGGCAAGGCTTCTCTGTAGTGGCACCACAATTATGGAATTCCCTGCCGGGGGAATTAAGAACTACCCCCTCACTCATGGTTTTTTGGCGAGGGCTCAAAACGTTTCTGTTTCGTCTAGCATTTGGGTGATGGGTTGATATCTGACTTCTGGGTCTCTGCAATAGTGTTTGGGTTCTGTTGCCTCTTTCTGGACCAAATAGCTGCCCCCCCCCATGGTTTTATTGTTTTTTATTAATGATTTTTCTCATTGTTTGTATACATTGTACATTTTATTATGGAACTTTGTAAGCCGCTTTGGGCATTTGGTTTGGCTTTTGAGAAAGATGGGATATAAATTCATTAAATAAACAAAGAATACTTCCTTTATTTTTAGGTGATGCACACATCTTCCAGCTACAGCTGGGCTGAAAGGTCACCTTGGAGACTTTATGGAATTCATGCACCTATTAGAAGCAGAAGAGCCTTGCCAAGAAAAAAAAGCAGCAGCAACCCCAGCTACCTCATCACACAGCAGCCACAGCTTAATTAAGGAAGCACAACCACAAGATCTTGGGGCAGTGGCCACTGGACACACAGTGCACAAAGACATGTGCAGAGCGACCAGCCAACACATTGCCTTCTTTTGCCTGCATCCCACATCAGAGTTGACCAATCCCAGGTAGCCCACATGCCAAATACACTCAATCTCCAGACCCATAGAGGAGTGCTTCCCAAACTTTTTTGACCCTCGGCTCCCTTGACCATTGGTGACCCTTGGCCATGGCTCCCCATTACATGATGTTGATGCCTGCCACTTGGTATTGCACTGCATTCTGAGAGGATTTTGTGGCACTCCGTGGCTCCCCTGGCGGGTATCCGTGGCTCCCCTGGGAACCACACCTCCCAGTTTGAGAACCACTGCCATAGAGTGATATTCCAGAAAAATACAAGCAGCCCACCACAAAATTCACCCTTTCTGCTGTCTCAGGACAGGTTTGCCCATTCAGGTCTCCACATGAGGCCTAAGTCTTATTCAGTATTGTGCTTGTGAGGATGAAGCCTTATCACAAACTGTGCCTGCATGTATCATCAGCCTGGGAGGAGAGAGGAAAAGGGTTGGTGGTACGAGAGAGTTGAAGAGAGAATAATCAGTGTTACTGGAGCAGTTGCAGAGAAGGGGAAAGAACGAGCAATGAAGTCTCGAGGGAATTGGGGGAAAAGGCACAATTAATTCTCCTGTAGAAGAAGCAGTAATCAATGGAGGAGGGAGATGAAGAGAAGGAGTAATGTCTTGAGAGTGTGTTTTCTGTGCACAAAAAAGAGAAGAAGAAATGATTTTCAAAGATATAGGGAGCAAGATTAGAAGCAAGCAATTATTGGAAGGGGGGTACTGTGCCCTTTAAGCACTCCCCCCCTTAATTAGGCCTAGCTGCCTAGAAGGGGTTGAGTAGCCAGAACATACATGTGCCTGCCACATGGAAAAACAAAAAGACATGGAATGTCAGGTTCAAATGTGCCTTCTTGTAGCCTGATCTTATGCACATTTTCTTGCAAATCTCTCTGACCCAAGTCAGTGGCAGAGCTAGAGCTGGAGGACAAAGATGGTGAGGCAGGCATGTGTTGGTGATGGAGGGGGTTGTGGTGCTTGTGGGGGTAGGGAGAGGGTGGTGCAATTTGGAATGGTGTTGGGTAGTGGACTGATTTGGGCCACTTAGGGGAAGAGACACAGGAGACAGATTGTAAGAGAATCTGATTATGTAACTAGGGAAGGGAAGGATTCCATGCACTGGAATTTACCAGCCAAAACGTTGGCTGCAAGCTTCTAGTCCTCTGTAATTTTTCTGCAGCTAATGTCTGTAAAACTACACCCCCAAGTGGTGAAAAAGTGGTACAACTATAGTTGCTGAAATTTTATCACTACCTGCAGTTTATGGTTAAGCCATGCAGAGGTACATTTTTAAAAAGAATACATTTTACAGACATAACATGGTCTAACTCTAGACGTTCTCAGTACCAGGTTGCAGAAAACTGTACAGGTTAGACTTTTTATAAAACAACTACTATATAAATTCAACTTTAAAGTGAAGCCGAGCCAAAACTACTCATAGTGTTTTTTTCCCCCTACAAACATTTGCGACGGTGCAAAAAAAAAAAAAAAAAGCTTCCAGTTTTCAACAATTTTGCAGTGCTCCTTGCAAACATGTTTGCTTGCTTATTTGCATGCCCTCACTCTCAATTGCCATCAGTAGCCCCTGCCCCACGACATCATTACATAGTCATATTCAATTGGCGACACAGCATTGCGGCATCATCCCATTGATCCCTGATGGGTTGAATCGCCCCTGTTACCAATCCAGGAAAAAGCAGCAGCAACTAGGAGAAAAACAGGATTACTACAACATGTGAAATGTTCTCACAATCAAAGTGTACCCTTCAGGAAAAACCCCTGACCCCCAATGTGTTAATTCTACTGAAGAAGGAGCCTGGAGCAAACTTAGACCAGCAATAATTCTACCCAATAAATGCCTTCATCAATTCTCACTGTGGGTGACCAGCTTTCCTAGGGCTATATAGAGCCAAATGCATGACTCTGTCACAAAAACACAGCTATCGTTCATTCCATCTTGCCTTGTCGAGCTGCCTCCCAGCCTGGCCATAGCCTGTCAATAACCTCCAGCAAGAAGCAGGACTACCATACCCTGGCCCCATCCTGCAAGCCTCTTTAACAAGTCAGTAATTAAGAGCACAAGCTGTCAGCCATGTGCCTGAGGAATGGGGGGGGGGGGGAGGGAGCCTGCTTTGCATCTTGCATTCGTTAAGTGTTAATGAGTGGAACAGTTTCAGGCTGTGTGGTGAGGTTGTGCCGTTGCTCTCTCCTCCCCCCCCCCCCGGCGCCCCCCTGAACCTCATGCTGAAAGGGAAACTTCCACTCGCCACCTAAGGCCTGTTAATGAGGAATCGCTCATTAGCACTGCAATCAAAGTTGCCTTGGTTATTAAGACACCTAAATCTGCCAGCTGCCCAGCAGGGAAGAATTGCTCCATGCTCTCCTTCTTCTCCATCCCTCCCTGGCCCCTTTGATTTCCTCTGCCCTTCCTTAACTTCACTTCCCATCATACGGCCTGCTTTTCTGCCGAGCTTCCTTGCCTTCCCAATCCCACTCCTCCTACCTGCCCCTGAGCAGCTGCAAGGAGAATAACCTTTCTGAAAAAGCAACAGCAGGACACCAGGGAGCAAACCTACTCACATGTAGCGCAGGTGAGGGTTCTTATCAAATGCTCGCGGCTGAATGCTCCGGAGCCCTGAGTTCTTGATTGTCCTGCAAAGAGATTGAAAAGGACAGTGATGGAAGACAGGTCAGCATTGACTGGGCATCCAATGCCCCCTTGTGCTAAATTCAAGGAGATGGCAAGGAAGACAGTCGCACCGACTAGAAGCCAGAAATGACAAGCCAAGCCAGGAAGCTCCGGAAATCATAAAGGAGAGCTACAAGCGTTCTCTCTGTAGGAGACCCAGGCCCGATTATGGGAGAGATCTCATTGCCACGACCCTCTGGCTCAATTGCACAGTAAACTGGGAGTGCACAAACCACAGGGGCCAAACCACACAAGCGTCAGAGATGGGTTGCCAAATTTTTCCTTTCTTTTTTTCAGGCATATGGAAAATGGGGTGCCCTTTCACTCTTAGGGTCCACTTCCATAATATCATAATATCATAAGGGTCCACTTCCATAATATCATATATAATATCATTATATATCATTAATAGCAGACCATTGGGGGGGGGGCTCTTTGCCCCTTCATTGCTGGGCTCCAGCCCAGGAGCATTTTTTTTTTAAACAATATTTAAGGGTTGTCAGTCTTGGGACATCATGAGACCCCACCTCAGAAAATATTTATTTTTATTTATCACATTTTTATACCGCCCTTCCTCCAAGGAGCTCAGAGTGGTGTACATATTTCCTCCCCTCCTTTTTGTCCTCACAACAACCCTGTGAGGTAGGTGGGGCTGAGAGATAGTGACTGGCCCAAGGTCACCCAGGAAGCTTCGTGGCTGAGCGGGGATTTGAACCTGGATCTTCCAGGTCTAAGTCCGACTCCCCATATTGGTTGCATCCAACCTGCTAACCCTAAGGGATGGCAACAGTGGTGAACTTTTCCAACACAATTGCACACACACACACACACACACACACACACACACACACACACACACACACACACATGTAATCACTGCAATGAGATGGCATGGGGTCATGGTATATGGGCAACCACACCACTTCCATAACATAAGCAGAAGGCCACAACAGAAGAGGAGTTTAATCTTGTTGCTTCCCCCAGTTACATCCACACCAGGAGATTTCTTTTCTGGGCAAGGAATGCTGGGCATCAGTGCTGGAAAGCTGGATAGGGTTGGGCACTTAGTCTTCCACTGCCTCCCTCCAGCCTGCTGTGAACAGCACCACTCCGATCCACTTTCTGCTTGCCAAAAGCAAGGGGAAACAGATGAGAAGGCAGCCATCCAATCCTGTACCTCCTTCTCATTGCTCCTCCCTCACATGGTCCCTTTAAACAAAACAGGAAGTGTAGGACACACTGGGATGCTCCCAGTGCATTCTGCACTTCCTGATTTGCTTAAAGGGACAGCATAAGGCATAAGCAATGTGAGGAGACAGGGAGCTGCATTGCTGGCTTCTGTGCAGTTGGGGGGGGCCGCAGCAGGTTGGGGCGTTATCAATGGGGGCTTTGGGTTTGGCAGCGGATCACCTTGAGCTGCCCCTGTGCACATGCACATCCAGGCACACTGGGGAATAACTTGCAACTAAGGCTTAGTTCTCACTAACAGCAGATTAGGTGCTAATCCTGGATCTGCTCTGTACCACTTCAGAATGCCAGCAAAGCCTCACAGGATTGGCCACTCCTCCACCCCAAAATATTCTCTGCACAGGGAAAAGGAGCACGGAGAGTAGTCTTAGCTGGCGCTCTTCTCCCCGGTATCTCCTTGTCAGTGCTTAGTGGTTTTCCTGTATTTTGTACGGAAGCGCATCCACTCGTGGGAGCTGTGGCCCACAGTCATCTCGCCTGCTGTTTGTGAGACGCCAAAGCACCACAGCCCAGCTGTGTCAAGTTCACTGTGTTAATGAGGCAGGGGTGTGGAAGCATGGAGGCTCCAGCAGAGCTAACAACCTTCCCAGGATATTAAAAAAAAAACCAGGGAGATACCTTCTCCATCGTCTTGTTATGCTCTGATTTTATTATGCATTGGAAACTGGTGTCACAAAAGAGATAAGAGCATGATCCACAGAGCCAGAAGTCCCTCGTTAAACATGTGATCTTGCCTGCAGCTAGTGCAGTAGTCCCGACACGGACTAGCTGAGACCCTCCAGAGTTTTAAATAGATTTGCCAGCCCTACCTGGAGACACTAGGAACTCAACCTGAGATCTTCCTCATGTAGAGCATGCTGTACTACAGAGCAACAGACTTATCCCAGGTCAACCATCATTCTCTTGGCCTCAGTGTCCCCTTTCTCCCTTCCTGCAATATGGACATAATACTTGACACACCACTTTTGCAAGGATTATTGAGATAAAACTATGTGCTTTGAACACCCTCGAGCATTACATGGCTATTAAGTAATAATAATAGAGAAGAAGAATGCGAGATAATATTTTATGGCTTCTTGCACTCCAGAAATGAGTAATGGGTGTGTATAATACTGCAGCAAGATTATTGATGGCAAGATTATTGACTTGCCACAATGTACATATCACACTGCTGTTGACAGAACTACATGGGATTGTGTTATCGGGCACAATCCGAAGTGCTGGTGTTGACCTATAGAGTCTTGGTTTGACTCTGGTTTGAGTCAATGGTTTGAGACCAGGGTAGCAAAAGGGTTCCCTGTTCACTCTTCATCGGAGGTCAGGCAGATAGAAACAGGAGATGACCCTTTGTGTTGTGGGGCTCCGACCTTGAAGCACCTTCCCCAAAGAGATATATCTGGGCCCTGCATTGATTTCCTTCAGATGCCAGGTTTTAAAAATGGCTACATTTGGAAAGGCAAGGCAGAAATGTGTAAAATGAAAATCTACTCTCTCTCGGTTTGCCAACCCTCCAGATCTGGCCTGGACACTGAAGAACAGGCCATAAAACTGGGAAATGAAGGAACTGGGCAAGCACACGGCCAGCCTTATGGTCAAGGCCAGAATCTGGCTGTTGCCCAGGCAACAACCAGGCCTGACCAGGAAGCATTTATACCCAGACAAGGTCAGGGGGACCCAGTGCATGACCTCGGTAGAAAGTGCAATGGTGGAACCTTGGAATTGCCTACACTGCAGGACTCTTGCCAAAGGCAGCAGCAGAATGAAAAGAAAATATTTCTTTACTCAGTGTGTAATTAATCTGTGGAACTCCTTGCCACAGGATGTGGTAATGGCACCTGGTCTAGATGCCTTTAAAAGGGGACTGGACAGATTTATGGAGGAAAGGTCCATCATGGTTTACAAGCCATGATGGGAATAAGCAACCTTCTCATTTTAGAAGAATGCCAGATGCAAGGGAGTGGCAACAGGATACAGGTGTCTTGTGTGCTCCCTGAGGCATCTGGTGGGCCACTATGAGATTCACAGCACAATCCTGTGTACAAACACTGGCATAAGTGCACTTACACCGGTGCATCTACTGTTACACCGGTGCAAGGTTACACAGGATTGCGCGGACAGGAAGCTGGACTAGATGGGCCTTTGGTCTGATCCAGCAGGGCTCTTCATATGTTTTTATGTTCTTATAATGGAGATCAGGAGGTTCCTGGGTCTCAGTATTTGTGTTATTATTGTGATGTTATGGATTGTGTTGATCTTACGTCCCTTTATTAGCCTCTTTTAGAGAGCCTGGCCCTGATGGGCGAGATACAGGAGTCTTAACTAAAAACAAATAGTTGCTCCTGACATATGCATGTTCACAGCACATTTCTTATACAGTATTTGTATACTGCTTTTTGTATACTGTATTTGTATACTGTATTTGTATACTGTATACTGCTTTTCAGCCAAGATTGGCTTCCAAAGCAGCTTACAATGAATGTTTTAAGAGTACGGTATCTGAAATGGATCTTTTTCCTCTCATCCTCTGCAGAGGCTAAGTCAGCACCACTCTACTTGATTTATGGAAGAACAAACCTTTCTTTTTCTTTTTTTAAACAAGCTCCATGCAAAACACTAAATCTGAACAAGCAGCTTACGATGCTTACACAGAGAATTCTTTAAGAAGACATTTGCTTACTGGGGTCAGGTTTCAGGGAAGCTGAGCAACATGTCCTCTTTTCTGCTGACCTGTGATCTCATGACACCTACTGTGGTTTGGTTTGGTTCTTTTGCAAAAAGCCATAGTGAAATTTCGTATTAAAGATTGGGGCATATTTCAACTGTAGGCTCCTCAGGGCAGAGACTGGGCCTTTTTTTCTCTCTGCTTGTAGAACTCTGTGCATATACCAGGGCTGGTTGTGTGGAAGAAAAGCAGGAAGCGTCATGCAGGTATGAAAGGAACCTGAAGAACCGTCTCCCCTGATGGTGGGCTGGTGGACAACTGAAGATCTACTTATTCTCTCTGGCTTCGGAGGGTTAATGTTGTGCTTGGCCACCATGGGGTTACTTTTCTTTTCTCCCCTCGTTGCTTGATATTACATCTTTATGTGAGTGTTGTTGTGCAAGTTTTTGGGCAACCTTTGGTTATTCCTTAAATGGATTATTGTTATTGTTTCACTGTTGTTTTTAACTGACTGCATGCTCTCTGCACGAGTCTTTCCGTCAGAAACACCTTAATCCGATACTGACGTGTTTTCAGGGCTGGATGGAGGAGGATATTCTCCGAGCCCTTCTGTCAACAGAAGATGATGGGAGACTTGATGGTGTTGCAACTTTTGCTTCTGTGGTGGTGGCTACCCGGGAAATGAGTTTTGATGTATAGATTTATAGTGGGACAGTTTGGGGAGAAATTTTCTGCAGGATTGTGGTCGTTGTCATTGGATCTGTTGGGGGATTTTTTTTGGGTTGTTTGTTTATGTTTGTTTGTTTGTTTGTTTGTTTGTTTGTGTGATGTGTTTATGCCAATAAAGGTATCTATCTATCTATAACTGACTGCAAGGCACTCAGAGGAGAACGGCTTGATCAAAACATTTTGAGAAGAAAGATAAAGGCGACTCAAGCTGTCCCAGAATAGCTCGCAGCTCAGAACAAGGAGCTGCGCCACAGTCAGCCGCTCTGAAGGGCCAGCTGGATCCTTACTGACTCCGTGGCACCTGACCTCTGCTAAGGTAGATATACCGTATTGTCCCGAGTATAAGACGCACCTGATTATAAGACGCACCCTTAAAGTTTGGTGCTATTAAAAAATTCTAATTAAATCACTGGCATTAAATTGCAACAGCCTGATTATAAGACGCACCCCTAGTTAAAAAACTTAAATTAGGAGAAAAAAGTGAGTCTTATACTCAGACCAATACGGTAATACCACCCTCTGGCCACTGGTGCTGCAGAGTATGTGCCATCGGCTCCCTCTGCTGGCAAGCTGCCATAGTGGTAGAGAGGGTGGGGTTTACTGCATAAGTCCCTGGTTCTAGACCTTGCAATGTACTGATGGCACTATAAAAATGAATAACCGATTTTGCAATGTCCTGAAAGGATTTTGCAGTTGCAGTGATGATGCTTATGATGAAGTCCTTGGCTGAGCTGCCCTAATCCCACAGAGAGGCGGGATGTGCAAACATCTCTACTTGCCATTGGCTGAGCTGCTGTGATGCAAGAGAGAGGCAGAACGCACTAGGGAAGGCATACAAGGGCTTAGGAAAGGAGCTGAAAATGGCCTGAGAGGGCAGCAGGCCAAAGCAAGCAGAGAGGTCCAGGAAAAGAAGATCAGAACAGGGAGTCATTTATAGAAGACTGAAGGGACAAGCAGATAAATATTAGGAAGGCAGAACAAACCATTGCATATGATTAAGAACTTCGGAGATGAGGGAGGTTGATTTGCATAATGGTCAGGGTCCCAAATGTGCTACCTGAGCTTTCAAGGCCGGGATGCAGATTTGGCAACTTCTCAACCGTCTCTGTGCCTTTAACAGAAACTTGATCTGCAGGTATTCGCGGGCGAGAATACTCATCTCCAAGCCACAAACGGTTTTGCTTGCTGAATTCTACAGACCAAACTGTTCAAGTGCAAAGCAGACCACCGGGGGGGGGGTGTTTTCTGGTCAGTTGACAGCCCTAGCTGGGGTGTCAAGTCTTTCCAACAGGTCGCAGACATACGCAGGTCGCAGCAATACTCACAGTCTCTGGAGTCCCGTATACAGCTCCATGTCTACAGCATTGAGCGTCTGCAAATTCTTCCAAAATTCTATGTGTCTGTGGAGAGGGGAAAGAAAGGGAGGGTTAGCGCAATAAGACCGTTCTCTCCAACTTGCATGCAAGTGGCCTGCAAACAATGATATAAGCCAGGGGAAGCCTTTCCCTCCTTGAGTGTCCGACTTTCACCTTCACCTGACCTGACCCTGCAGCAGCTTCACAATGGGCCAATGTTATCCAGCAAGCATTTGCCAAGCAGGAGGAAGATGCGCCAGGATGGCAAGTGACGGTTGATGTGGCAGGGAATATATGATGATATGCATCCTGCTGAGCCAAACTATTGGTCTATTTAGCTCAGTTTTGCCTGTGCTGACTGACAGCAACTCTCCAGGATTTCAGAGTGAGATCTTTTCTCAGTCCTACCTGACTGAGACTGGTCCTGAGTCCTGGTCCTGAGTCCTCCCTTGGACTGCTAGGAGATCGAATCAGTCAATCCTAAATGAAATCAACCCTGACTGTTCCCTGGAAGAACAGGTACTGAGGCTGAAGCTCAAATATTTTGGCCACCTAATACGAAGAGAGGACTCTCTGGAGAAGACTCTGATGCTGGGAAAGATTGAAGGCAAAAGGAGAAGGGGAAGGCAAAGGATGAGATGGTTAGACAGCATCACCGATGCAACGAACATGAAAATGAGCGAACTCAGGAAGATAGTGGAGCCTGGCGCAATATGTGTTGGGATGGTTCATGGGGTCACGAAGGGGCAGACACGACTTAACAACAGAACAACCACCACCTGGGGGTTCCAGGCAGTGAAACGGGAAAATGCTGTATGCAAAGCGGGGGCTTTGCATACAGAGTTCCTTCCAGCCCCCTCCTTGAGCTCTTTGAGAACTTGCTGGAATGCTCCCCTAACCACTCATCCTTCTCCCTTTCTTGTTGATGCTGAATTGGTGTGGTTTGATACTGTTGCCCATTGAACGTATGCAGCCGACTGACTCCAGCCGTCTTCAGAGGTCTTTCCCATCATCTGCTCCCTGGTCCTTGGAGATGCAAGGAACTGAAGCGGAGAACTCCTGGATATTCTCCGCACATGCTCAGTAACCCTCCATGACATCATACAGGCAGATTCGCTAGGCTACACAGCACTAGGGTATCATCCCATTGCTTTGTGTATTTATGGCGCACCATCTATGTGCACAGTGCTTTACACAGAGTGGGGAAAAAATCAGTGAGACAAACAAAAGCCAGACAGGTCCCTATCCCAAAAGCCCACAATCTAAACAAGACAGAAGAGAAACATTGGAACAGAGGAAAGGGATGTGGGGAAAGAAAGACTGGGGAAGAATACAGGATGTGATTATTTCTTTACTGATTGTGGAGAGAGGATATATATATATATATATATATATATATATATATATATATATATATATATATATATATATATATATATATATATATATATATATATATATATATATATATATAGACGATGACGTAGGGCTGCAATGTTTAACCAATTAGCAATGAGTTATTAGCATGATATACAACATTAAGACAATGTCAGTTCATCATAAGCAACCTCCTGGTTTTAGAAGTGGGTTTTCTCTGTGCCAGGTGCAAGGGAGTGACAACGGGAAACAGATTATCTTGTTGTCTTGTGCCCCCTGAGGCATCTGGTGGGGCCACTGTGTGATACAGGAAGCTGGACTAGTTGGGCCTTTGGCCTGATCCAGCAGGGCTCTTCTTATGTTCTTAAGGAAGGCCAGAGCAGCCTGCCTCAGGCAAAAGAGCGGGAAAAGCCGTTGGGTGGACCCAAGAGAGAACTTACCAGGCAGCAGAGAGTCCTTACCATGTGTCACAACTAAAATCAATCTTCCCCTATTTTAAATGTGGGGAAGAAGTAGGTTTTCTCTGTGCCAGGTGCAAGGGAGTGACAACGGGAAACAGGTTATCTTGTTGGCTGTGTGCTCCCTGAGGCATGTGGTGGGGCCACTGTGTGATACAGGAAGCTGGACTAGATGGGCCTTTGGCCTGGTCCAGCGGGGCTCTTCTTATGTTCTTATGTTATGTTCATTCAGTATTTCAATAATTACTCAAAGCTGGTTGGTGTTTTGTTTTGGGTTGCTGTTTGTTTGCCTTTTTTAAAAAAAAAAAAAGAACGGATTCTGTTTCTTCCATGTCCAGTTGGACAACAGGAAGAAATTCTTGACGGTCAGGGCAGTTCGGAAGTGGAACAGATTGCCGAGGGAGGTGGTAGATTGTCCCTCACAGGAGACATTCAAGCAGAGGCTCAACAGGCACCCGCTGGAGATGCTCTAGGAGGATTTCCTGCTTGAGGCAAGAGGTTAGCCGTCCAGTAGCCCCCCTCCACCATTGGATGCAGCACGTGTTCCATCAGCAGGATAAGAGACAGGCAGTAAGTCCCATTGCCCGGACCGTAATGTACATGACCAGAAATGGCCAACTGGCAAGTAGAGCTGGCACAAGGGAGTAAATTGGCACTGCCGATCCTGGAGACCACCTCTGTGCCCACGGTCTGTTGTGTGAGGGTGGCAGAGCAATTTTCTCAAAGCCCTCCCAAAGAGGAGGGAGGCCACAAAGGGCTGTTTGCCAAGGGTCCCCTGAAACCTGGAATCAGCCCTGCAGTCACAGGCCCTGTTGTCATACCCAGCCCCCTGCCTCCGATGTTTTCCTGTCTGCAGCCAGCTGAGGTACCTACTGGGTAGATTTTCAGTAACAATGCCTGTGAACATCAAATTATGGGGATCTTCCATTTTCTGTCAGTGAAGAAGAGGTGTTGGTGCGGCAGCGGCAGGCGCCCATTATTTTAAGTGTGTCTTTATTATAAAAATCTCCATGAGCCCAGGGCAACCTGACAGGCATGTTATAAAAGAAGGAACACTGAAATAGATCTGTCACTTCAATGCATCTTGTTATTCTGTGGATATCAGAGCTGGACCGACAGCTTCAGAGATTGCAGCTTCGTGTTTATCAATACACTCAGGAGCAAGCCAAGTGAGAGTACAGGAGGACGACCCCCTCTCCCCCCCCCCACCTTTGGCACCAGGCCATTTTAAGATGCCTGAGGACCTGACCTGACAGGACCCTAGCATAAAACGCATGGAAGCGGTTTGCTTCCCTCCTCTCATTCCTGTTTTCTAAAAGGAGTCCACTGGGGTCTAAGGCAACGCTTGATTCTTCACTGGAACCGAAACAAATGTTCAAGATTCCATGAAGTTTCCAGTCTCACCATGTTTTCAATGCAAAATGTCAAATTCAAACACTAACAGCCCAAGCCTAAGGGCCATTTATGACAGCGGAACAAGCGTTTTGCTGTCGTAAAAGGCCCGGCGACGATGTGGACACAGCACCATGGCCACTGTAAAGCAGCAGGAGCTCCAGAACTCCGCCACCATGGAGCCCAAGCTGCACTGACTCCATTAAGTCGGCAACGGGGCAGGTAGGAGGGCAGGGGGAAGGCGGGGGAGGGAGGGGGTGGATCCCAGCAGAACCAGTATGCATCAGATCCTATTCCCTCTTTTAGGACCTGCCCCAGCCCTTTTCTCTCCTTGGACGTATGCCCGCTATATAGTGTATATATATATATACCGTATTGGTCTGAGTATAAGACTCACTTTTTTCTCCTAATTTAAGTTTTTAAACTAGGGGTGCGTCTTATAATCGGGCATAAATTTAATGCCAGTGATTTAATTAATTTTTTTTAATAGCACCAAACTTTAAGGGTGCGTCTTATAATCAGGTGCGTCTTATACTCGAGACAATATGGTATATGGTGTAGTGGTTTGGGAGTCGGTCTTAGACCTGGAAGATCCAGGTTCAAATCCCCGCTCAGCCATGAAGCTTCCTGGGTGACCTTGGGCCAGTCACTATCTCTCAGCCCCACCTACCTCACAGGGTTGTTGTGAGGACAAAAAGGAGGGGAGGAAATATGTACACCACTCTGAGCTCCTTGGAGGAAGGGCGGTATAAAAATGTGAAAAATAAATAAATAAATATAGCTGGCGTACATCCAAGAAGATCCATAGACTAGGCTACCAAGAGGCCTACGCAGAGGTATGGTAAGTAGAAAATACCTCCAGCAGGGCCTCCTGATTGCTCCCCAACCAATGGATGCAACGTTGGTCCGACTGCGTTGTCGTAAATGGTGGAGGAATAGTATTGGGCCATCAGTGTCCTAGCAAGGAAAGAGACAATACACCCCGCGATTGCTACCCAATTTCTCTCTTGTCGAAATTCATGATGGAACACTTGATTTTGGACGCCGCCTCCTCCCCAGTGAATTGGGTTTTTACAAGGTATAGAGATTTCTGTGGAGTCTATGCATTCCACAAGTTTATAGAAAATATAATGTACATAATTGTGTACTTGGCAAGTACATCCTAGAGCAGTAGGGTGTTCAGCATGGTACCCACCAGAAGGCAGCTGTGCCAAGGAGCTCCACTGCTACCCCTACAGACAGTGCTAAAATACTTGCAAGAGGAAACAGCAAACAAGTGAGGTGCAAAATGCAAAATAAAAAACCTAGAAAATGGGTCCCAGAACAAACGTAAGTAAACCCAAATGAATAACGAGACAAAGAGAGGGTTTAATAATGGAACACATCCTAATATAGACAACATCAAGGTCTAGCAGACTAGGGTGCACGACCTTTCTGAGCTGCGCAGGTAGAAGAGGCCTGGGAGAGGTGAAGCACGGCAGCTAAAAGTGAGTGGAAAGTGGTTCACCCACCTTCTACCCTTGTTCCAGGCCCGGTTTCTTCAAACGCGGAAGAGCTGGACTTCTGGTTTGATTGACAGGGATTGTGCAAATGAAGGAACACCTCCATTCACACGATCCGTTTAAATCAAACCAGGAGTCCTGCATTTCTGCAACTGGAGGAGCGCCGTGTTTTTCTTTTTGTAATTGTGTGGAGGTGGCGGACCCGAGGCAGCACTGGATGGTGTTCTGGGTCGCGCAGCACCACCACTGGCTCCAGACCACGGAGAAAGAAAGGAAGCAGGAAGGAGGGAGGGGAGTCTCCTTCCCCAACACATCTGCTACGAGGACACGTCTTCCTGCTTCTCCGAGTGGCTGTCAGAAGAAAGAAAGCCACGCAGCCTGGACTGACAGGTACTTAGGAAGTTGATACACTGAAGAGCTCCCTTTGAAGCCCGCTTCAGCTGTATTCGCGGAGTGGCACTGCTCAGCGGAGCTGCTGCTGCTGCAACAGAAATACAGGGCGAGGCTTCCAGGACCTACACAGGGGAGCAGCCTGCATGTAATTCCATTACACCGTATGACAGTCACAAACTGACCCATCCACAAACAGAACACAGGACTTTTGAAAGCCTATCCGAAGCGAACCGTTTGCATAATCCACCGGTGCAATCCCTCTTTTTCACTTAGAATTTGTAGCCTGCCTAGTTTTTAAACCCGGTTCATCAGCTGCCTTTTAAATTAAAGCATTAAATTTAAATGTATTTGCATATTATCCAACACTCAACGGAGGTGCCTTTTCTAAAACAGGAGAGAATTAAAAAGGTGTGATGACTTACAATTTCATTTTTAAATGCTAACACTCATCAAGTCCATCTTTTATATTTCTTTTTTAATACCCTCCTACAGTTAATGCCAAAATGAGGCAATAAAATCATTGCATGACTGAGGCTTGTATGCTTGTGTTTTCTAATGTATAAAGTGTGCCTGGGGGGGGCGGGGAATCCAAATCGGGACCATGGGGGAGGGGACTTTAATCCTTTGTCTCCTCTGCCGTACCAATCTGGATAGCACCTTCCCAGCTACTATCAGCCCCAGGAGAAATGTTCCCATTGGTACCAGTGCAAACGTTCCTTATTGGGCAAATAATAATAATAAAATAATAATAAGATGATGATGATGATGATGATGAGTTTTACCTGGCTCAAGACTGCCACTGCGTAAAGGAGTAAAAGCCTCCCACCCCATGGTCCCAAACTGGATCCACCCGTGCACACCATAGATGCTAGAAAAAACAAGCACAGAGGGCCCAACTATGTCTTGGCCCTCACGTGTCAGAACCAAATCGGCTTCCAGACATTCAATGACACACACCCATCGTTTCTGCTTGCCCTTAGCCATTAGTCAACTAATATTTTATTCATTTTTAAGATTAATGTCTTGCCTTTTGATCAAACGTTCTCCACAGTGGCTTACAGCTGATTAAGACAATATAAGGAAAGCTACTTCAGATGGAAAACAGCTTCCACCTTGTCTCTTGGCGATGGGATGGTAAGAAAATGTGTGTGTGTGTGTGTGTGTGTGTGTGTGTGTGTGTGTGTGTGTGTGTGTGTGTGTGTGTGTGTGTGTGTGTGTGTGTGTGTGTGTGTGTGTGAGAGAGAGAGAGAGGGGGGGGGGTGTTTAATCCTATTCCCAGCTCTCTGGTGTTCCTGCAGTCCTGACAAGGCCTATATCATGCCCAGGGAGAGAGAAACATTCCCAGGAATTGTGCTGCCCAACAGCACAGAGGTAACGGTCTCTCATGGGTGGGACTTCAACTCACCCAGGTAAGATGTTTCATGGAATAAATGATATGTGGCAACAATCTTGATAGATGTTGCATCACATGCATGTGCAGACACACAGATCAGAAGTTTAAAAAAAAAACTTAGCAAGGGCTAGTTCAGAGGATTCCTTGGGGCTGATCCAACCGATTGTGTGGACCAGAGTGAAGGTTGCCCTGTCTTTTCCCCTTCGCCATCCACATGGGAACAGCCTAGTCTGAAGTTGGCCTAGGCACAGGGCTGGCCCAGCCATGAAATGGGCTGATGCATCGTACGTCAGTGGCAGAGAGTGGGGAGGCGAGAGTGGATTCAGGGTGCCTTCTTCACCCTGCATCTGCCATTGCCTCCCTTCAGCCCACCATGGATCACACAAGCTGCATGGATCCACTTCCTTACTACGTTCCAGTCTTGCGCTTTCCCCAAACCAGGAAGTGCAGCACTTCCAGATTTAAGGGACCACACAAAGAAGTGCCATCATTTGCACAGTCCCTTTAAATAAAACCAAAAGTCTCCCATTGCCAGGGTTATGAAAACTATACAACGGAGCACCGTAAGGGGCTATTTTTAGCACATTGCGGCAGAGGCAGCCGTGGTGGATGTAGGGCGGTGTGGCGTCAGGAGGCATTCCTGGTCACGCTGACCCTGCCGAGGCAGAAAATATCCAACATGCACACAGGCTTCAAGGATGCAGGGGATTTTCCAAAATATTCTAGGCACTTTGGAGTTGCTTTGGAGTTGCTGCTGTGCAGGGCTATGAAGGCTGGGCGATAGCACCAGTTGTGCAGGGACAACAAGCGCATCCTTGGTTCATGCCATGCGATGGACTGGATCAGCCCAACAATATCCTCTGAACTGGTCCTTTGAGGAATCCATTCTCAACATGAGGCAGGGGAAAAGAAGAGAATAGTTCCCAGTAAGCCAAGTTTTTTTTTAAGCATGAAATCTGAAGAACTCAAAGTTTAAACAGCAAATCCGTAATTCAAAAGTAAGCATTTCCATAAGCGTCAGTGAAACAAGAGTCATAAATTAAATAAGTAGCCCCTTTATACAAGACCGAGTTTCAATTATCATTTATAAAGCACTTTAAATGCAATTTTAAAAGCTTGGTGTCATTCATCTTTGCAACAACAATGTGAGAAGGGTGGCTATTATTCCTGAGTTACAAGCCTGAAACTGAAATTGGCAGAGAGACTTGGCCAAAGCAATCAGGGAAAGAGGGAGTGTGGGGGAGAATCCAACCCAAATCTAGCAGGCCCGGACCCATATCTCCTTATCCACTGAAGTCCAGGGCTCTCCATGCCCCGAGTGACTTCTGCATACAGTGTTCCAAATGTTGCAGCCTTACAGATAAGTCTGTTATAGAAGCTGAGGGGCAAATCCAACCTACCAAGAGATGCTGCCTCACCCATTTACTGAGCTGAGCATAAAACAAGCCTTCACTCTTGCCAAATCACCAGTGTCCCTGTTTCTAACTAGCAGAAACAGAGCTCAACCATATGAATACTAGTGATGGGTGACCTCCCTTCAGCTCAGTTCGGAACTGGCTCAGTATTTACAAGCTGCCTCAGAGAGCATTCAGAAAAATTGCATTGGCTTTGCAGCCTGTGCTGTTGGCGTATGCTTGCCAATAGCTACACATGCATGTGCATTATCATCCTGACCCCATGACACTGCAGTTTGGGTTCACTTGTTCGGCACACATTCCGCGTTGCCAGCCATGGTGGAGGTCTACTTGGACATTCACCAGCTTTCCCCATTCCCTGCCAAAGAAACACTCCGGAACAAGAGCGCTTTTTAGAGTACAGTGGGGGACAACAGCCACATGAAAAGTTTGCATGGAACAAAAATCAAGAGAATCTCCCCAAATTGAGATGATACTCACTGCACAGAAGGAGCTTGCTGAGGTCACAGAGTTCACACCAATCAATGAGTTTCATCAAGAGTAAGAGCTTAACCTTAAGGAACTGCTGCATATGCATGAGGTTTGAGGTGCTGGATTAATACCACCCTGATTAGATAGCATATGACTGCCTTTCTGTGTTGGTTTTTGTTGCTTTATCGGTTGTTTTAGGTGGGCGGGAGCTTTTCTGCTGTGGGCTATTTTAATTTTATTTTCTAAATGTATAATTTTATATGTTGTAAATGTGTCGTTTTAATGATGTTTTACACTTTATTTTTTTTTTTAATCTGTTGTTAGCTGCCTTGAGTGCCCACAAACGTGGAGGAAAGGCGAAATATAAATTCATTAAATAAAGACATGCATACCTAGAAAGCTATATTCTACTAAGTCCGGATATTGGCCCATCTAGCTCCACACTGTCTGCACTGATTGCAACATTTCAGGCCAACTTTTCCAACTACGGTTGCTAACTCAGACAGAAGCTATTCCTTGAGGGGGGTTTTCCTCCACATAATATAATGTTGGAAAATCCTGGAGGGCCTGTCAAAATCTCCAGGATTGCTTTTGGTCATCACCTGGAGACTGATAATGATTCCTGGAGACTTCAGGCCTGCCCTAGAGGGTTGACAACCCTATTCCTAGCCCTACCTGGACAGGCTTCCAGGGACTGAATCTGGTACCTTCAGTACGTAAAGTAGGTGCTCTGCTACTGAGTTATCACCCCATCTCCTACTACCTACGGGGGTGATGGCGCTCAACTCGTAATACAACTGGGCATTATGAGCTGGACAAATGTGGCTACTGAACAAGAGAATTACAAATATCAGTGACATAACTAATGAACATACTAAGCTGCCTTATTCCGAGTCCGGTCTACTTATCCAGAACTGTCTATGACGGGCTTTCCAAGGGTCTCAGGCAGAGGCTTTTCGCAGCCTTGCTACCCAAGGTCCTTTTTTTGCTGGAGATGCCAGTGAGTGGACATACAACCATGCAAAGATGTGCTCTACCACTAACCTATGGCTCCTTCCCTGTGTTTCCATTATGGCCCAATCCAATTCTGGGGCTATGGCAGCGGATCTTGCAATCTGCTGCTGTAAGCCCAATTACAGTGGGGTCATGGACAGTTTGTGGGAGGATTGGGGTGGTTCGGGTGAGGAATCAGGGGTGGTTCAGGGGTGGGAGGGGTGGGTTTTGGCAGCTGCAGCAGCATGTGCCAGATCCTATCCCCCTTTCCCAGTCCAGACTCACCTCCGGACTCTCCTTAGACTTACTCCAGCAAAGAGCCGGCCTGGATCCAAGGAGACCCATTGAGGGCCAGGTGGCATACAGAGAGGTAAGTATACAATGTTTTTACTTACCTCTCTCAGGCCGTCTGGTTGCCCCCACCACTGCATGCAGAACCACTAAAGGAGCATGTACTGCATGCTATAGACTGGCGAGGCATAGGATTGGGCTGTTGATCTGTCCCCTCTAACTCCCACCACCCAGTTGCTCTCCACACAGATTCCAGGTCTATGAAGTTCAGCTCTTAGTCATGCTCACTGAGCAAGGCTGATGTTGGAGGCACAGTTTCATCTGCTGAGACACATGCAATTAAAAAAAGAAAGAAAACAAGACCATTTCAGCTGGAGGAGAGTGACCTCTGTGGAACACAGCGCTTTGGGTCCCTTTTGACACTGTGTAATTATGGCGTCATAAATATAATCAGCTCAACTAAAATGGTGAAAAACCTATTTTGTGTGGGGGGGTGGGTTTCCTGGTAGTTAAGATTTCCAGTCATAACCTTTCAGGCAGCATATATAAAAACAAAAGGAGGTTTTCATTTCACTCTGTCAAGGGGCAAGAAAAGAAGGGTCTGGAGCTTGGAGCCCAAGTACAGGTGGGCCCCCATATCCACTGATTCGCTATCCACGGTTTCAGTTATCCACGGATTGTGGGGACCCCCCCCCCCAGGCTTTTACTTTTTTCCCCAGTAAGCTTCATTTCTTCCTTAAAGAAACAGAAGAAGCAGCCTCTGGCTGTTTATTACAGGCAAGTAGAACGAGACTAAGTACTAGAGAGGCTCTGCAAAGTTAACAGAAACCATGCAGAGCCTCTCTAGGACTTATTCGCGTTCTACTTGCCTGCAATGGAGGCTGCTTCTCTGTTTGTTTTAAGGTAGAAACAAAGCTTGCTGAAAGAAAAATAAGAGCTGGGGGGGGCAAGCATGCCTGCCTGCAGGGGAGGCAGGGTGGGGGGGCCCTCAGGAAACCATGGAGGGGGTGTTCGCTCTTATCCACGGTTTCAAGTATCCACGGAGGGGCCTGGAACATATCCCCAGCGGATATGGGGGCCCACCTGTACCTGCCTTGCATGCAGAAGCTCCCAGGTTCGTTCCTTAGCATCCCTTGGTAAAAAGACCAGGTAGAAGATCATGAGAAGAGCCTCTGCCTGAGAGCAAGGAGAATGGCTTCAATTCAGTGTAGGCAATACTGGGCGACGTGGACCAACGATCTGACTTGGTTTATGGCAATTCATGTAATTCATCTGTGGAACTCCTTGCCACAGGATGTGGTGATGGCACCTGGCCTAGATGACTTTAAAAGGGGTTTGGATAGATTCATGGAGGAAAAGACCATCACAGGTTACAAGCCATAAGCAACCTCCTGGCTTTAGAAGTAGGTTCTCTCTGTGCCAGGTACAGGGGAGTGGCAGCAGGAAACAGGTTATCTTGTTGGCTGTGTGCTCCCTGAGGCATCTGGTGGGGCCACTGTGAGATACAGGAGGCTGGACTAGATGGGCCTTTGGCCTGATCCAGCAGGGCTCTTCTGATGTTCTAAGGCAGCTTCAAATGCAGCAATGCAGGAGAGGGACTGTAGCTCAGTGGCAGAGTGCATGCTTTGTATCTAGGAAATCCCATGTTCAATGCCGACTATTTCCAGGCAGTGCTGGGAAAACAGCCCCTTCTGAAGATGCCAGGCTTGGAACTGGGACCGCCCATATCCCAAACCACGGAGCTGCGATCCCTCCCCTGAAATGTCACAGATGCTAGTCAATCAGCACCTTCCCCAACACCCAGTTTAAAATGGATTTTCAGATCTCACCCCAAGAACGAAAAATGGAGATTATACCAAATACAGAGAAGAGCGTTCCCAAGTCACCCCCCTGGCTCTAGCAAAGTTACATCAGTCTTCACCCAAATTCTGGCTACAAGATACCACCATCTGAAATAACGGCAGTTTAGTCGTTACCAGATCACATAAGAAGAAAACACTGAGCCACACACCTATGCCTTTTATAGCCACCCGAATGGCTTCCCCCCCATGTTATAAACCTGGGCACATTGTTGACAGCTAAAAGGCTTGTTTTACACAGGTTAATGTGGCCCAGATGTTCACTGTCTCTGCCGAGCAGGTTTTCCTTTCAATGTTCAAATGCATTTGCCTGTGCAAAATAGTCAAAAATCAGAGGTTTGTTCAGCCCAGGGACTGTGGATCAAAGGCAACAACTGTGACATAGAATAAATGAGCAACGCTTGGCAAGTTCCACCATAGCAGGATGACGACAGACCCGGCTTATCCCAATTGGCTGCTCTATCCTGGCTGTGCCATTGAAAGCATTCCTTCCCGCACTCTGAAGAACCCTCTCTCGAGTCTGATGAGGAATACACGGGAGACACAGAGTGTTGCACACAGGGATAAGCAATCCTAAGCCCCACAGATAGTATACACCGATGGCGTCAGCACTCGGGAAAGAGCTTTTGGAATCATGGCGAAACACTCGCTGCAAGGTCAACTCTGCATGCTGGGGCGGAGGAAAAGGCAGACGAAGAGGCTGAAACTGCACATGGGCTGGGATCCAAGAGAGCCCTGCTAGCTGAATCAAGATGGCTGTGGGCTACTGCCAGGTTCAGAGGCAGGGTGTCTCTGAGAACACTAGTCTCAGGGGAGCCACAACAGGAGAGGCCCTGCTGGTGGCTTTCCCAGAGACATCTGGTTGGCCTCAGTGGCCTGTTAGCAATGCAACTGTGGTTCTCTAAGGTTCCAGAGAGGGGTCTTTCCCAGTCCTAGAGGGAGGAACCCTCTACATGCAAAGTCTGTGCTCTACCACTGAGCAATGTTCCCACCCCCCTTTTGGTCCTCAGTTTGAACCAAATTTGGGACCCAGATTCTGTTACAAAACATCTAAGGGGGGTTGGCAACACAGCACTCTCTTTGGGTGCCCAATTGGGAGAAAAGTGGGAGATTCAATGAATGAATGAATGAATAATCCAGTTCTCCGCAAATTATTCCTGAGGCAGCACATGGGGGACGGGGACGGGACTGCACATGGCTACTTTTTGAGGAAGCCATAAAAGGTTCGTGGCTGACCTTTGTGATATTATAAAGCAGTTATCACATGTTGTTGTTGTTGTTCAGTCGTTAGGTCGTGTCCGACGCTTCGTGATCCCATGAACCATATCCCGCCAGGCCTTCCTGTCCTCCACTCTCTTCCTGAGTTCGCTCATTTTCATGTTCGTTGCATTGGTGATGCTGTCTAACCATCTCATTCTTGGCCTTCCCCTTCTCCTTTTGCCTTCAATCTTTCCCAGCATCAGAGTCTTCTCCAGAGAGTCCTCTCTTCGCATTAGGTGGCCAAAATATTTGAGCTTCAGCCTCAGTACCTGTCCTTCCAGGGAACAGTCAGGGTTGATTTCATTTAGGATTGACTGACTTGATCTCCTAGCAGTCCAATGGACTCTCAGGAGTCTTCTCCAGCACCACAGTTCAAAAGCATCTATTCTTCGGCGCTCAGCCTTCCTTATGGTCCAACTCTCACAACCATACATTGCTACTGGGAACACCATCGCCCTGACTATCACATACAATGTATCACATACATTTTAGTAACTACAGCCATGAAGGACTTAATACCTTCAATATGGAAGTAATAAACTTCAGTAACGGAGCATTAAAGGAAAACACTGTGGCATAGAGCCTTGGAAGAGCAATGTCCTCCACCCCCACTTGTTAAAAAGGTAAAGAGGGGAGGTTCCCTTCTCGTATACCCTGCTCTGCACGCAAGCAACAAAAAACTGCACTAGACAAAAAGTTTGTCCAAGTAGAGGATAATTTAAGGTCACTGATTTAAAAAAAACAAACACGCCAATGAATCTAGT
Source organism: Plestiodon gilberti rubricaudatus (assembly GCA_026170595.1). Taxonomy (NCBI): domain Eukaryota; kingdom Metazoa; phylum Chordata; class Lepidosauria; order Squamata; family Scincidae; genus Plestiodon; species Plestiodon gilberti. The sequence continues at coordinate 7,362,846 of JANXHW010000007.1, forward strand.
CTGGTAATTATCAGTGTGACCACAGGGTATAATTGTGATTTGTCAAGGTAACGACCATAAAACACAGTTCACTCTGTACTTGCAAATCTCCACCTGTTGTCAGGTTTGGGGAGAGCTTATTTGGAGAAGGATTATAGCAGAACTCTACCAGAAGGGAGACAGGCATGCAGCAGATGTGTCCACGCAAACTCACATGATCCCAGTGATTTCCGCCATGCCAATGCAAACCATGAAAAGGGCAAAATACAAAATCCCAAAGGGGCTGAGTCAACACAGTTGCTGTCTCCAGAATCATGGGATTGGGATGCCAAGCCACAAAACAAAGCTCGCCATGTGTACAGCAGCTTCCATATGGTTATGGTCCAAGCAGTCACCTTGCACATGTCAGTTAGGTGTATAATTCTGGCCAGCTTGGTTGCAACAGGCACGCTCACCAGCCTGAATATTCTCCCCCTGCAATATGGGCTAATTGCTGTTAAACAACCTAACCTTTGTAAGCAATTGCATCTTTAGGCTGAATGGGTGATTAATGTACATCCTGCCCCTGATAAAGTGTGCGAGCTTCAAATGTTGGCCATCGAATCAATAGAATAAATATTTTATCATTGCAATCAGCAGGTAGCTTTTTTCTACTACGAATCATGAGAATGAAAACCACAAACTCGGCTCTGAAACTTTGCAGATCCTCTCAAAATGTTGAGGTTTTCTTTTGTTTCACGCCATGCATGCATCGCGCGCACACACACACACACACACACACACACACACACACACACACACACACACACACACACACACACACACACACACACACACACCTTACGACAAAGAGGGAGACTGTTGGGTGAAATAGCAACTAAAGTTAAAATTGGTGACTATTTATATCCCATCTTTCCTCTAAGCGTACACAGCCATCTCAAACTCTCCTACTTATCCTCAGATCAATGCTGTGAGGGAGGCTAGCTTGAGATAATCTGGTCCCCTTCCTCCATCTTACCACTGATGCTAGAGGAGCAAGCTGGGGATGTGAATATATGGGAGAGACAGGGTTTGGAAACTCATGTGGTGGGGAGGATTGTGAAAAGGATCACACCTCTTTGCACTCCTGATGACATTGTTGGGATGAAACAAGATCTGATTTGTTTCAGAATACACTGAACTATTTTCTAGGAGTTCTGAAAAGAATATTGCAGTTTTCTGAACAGCAACCCAAGCCCAACCAGGAGAGCATGCCCCATCACTACTGTAGCATGGCAATGGGAAGGGACCATTTGTAGGGGAGAAGCGGTGGGAGTGTGAAGAGCAGTGCTTAACCCTTTCTCTGCTTACCAATTCCCCGTGGCCTTTTGGCCACAGAGCCCCGACTCTGCTATGACAGTTGCTGCATGTAACTCCCTGGGTGGGGAGTTCTGCCCAGTTCACCGGCAAAGTGGTCCCTTGTAGCAAAAGGCATCATTTCTGCCACTGGTTACAAGGTCTTTCTCAGCTGTGCTTCAGTAGCATATGCTCTAGATTAGAAGCGATTAGCATAAACCTCTTCATATTTCATTAGGCTAGGACGGCGCTGAAATCGGCGCACGCATGATGGGTTACCCAAGGGAAAAGCTAGCCTCGGAGAATAAGTGCTAGGGCATGCGAGCTGCTTGCTTCCAGAGATGACATTAATAACGTCCTTACACCACCTCTGCAGATGCCAGTAACAGCCCGAAGGAGGGAGAGCCAGCCCTGCCTTGAGTGACTGGCAGATTTCTTTTCACACTCCCCACTTCCTCCAGTGATAGGAAGTTTCAGGGTCAGCTTCCTTGTGAGGAGAGAGTATTGGAGCCTCGCAGGGTCTTTTGCAACAGCAACTGTTTATCCGCAAATGCACAGGTTGAGCAGAAGGGGAAAGAGAGCATCCACTGGCAGTATTCATTTCAGCAGCATCCGTCCCACAAAGCAATAACAGCATCGCAGTTGCCACCTGCCATGACGGTTTATTGCCAGCCAGCTGCACAAACGTCTCTCTCTGGCCCAATTCACACTGGCTTCTTTCCCTTCTCTTGCCCCCCCCCATCCTCCCAAGGCAAGCCACAATGCAGGGCCAGGGTGCTGGGAACCCCGAGGCAAAGCTCAAAATTGCCCCTCCGCAGTGTTCTCCACCCAAACCCTGATGGTGCTCAGATGACTGTCACTGGCACAGAGGGTTTAGGCTCAGCCTAGCCAGGTAAGCCTTACTTTGAGCAAGGGCCCTTGGCCAATTCCCAACCTGGCCGACCTCTATAATGCCACCCATTACTTTTCTATCCCATCATTTGCCTCAGCTACTATTTGCTTGGGGAAAATTGGTGCTGGCCAGATAGCAAGATAGCCCTGAAGACTAACTCATGGGTAAGCATTTCACAAACTCTCCAGGTCAGCAGGGATGTGGATCAAGTCTCTGACTCCAAGTCTCGAGTCAAGACTCAAGTCTCTGGGTCCAAGTCTCAAGTCAAGTCCCGAATCTTTGGTTGCAAGTTGTGAGTCCCTATCTATTTAAGGGAGAAATGGATTTAAACCTGAATAAAGTTCAACTTGTCATAAAAGACTCCAAGTCTCGAGTCGAGTCTTTTACAATCGCCGAGTCAAGTCATGGACGCGACTTGAGTCCGAGTCAATAGACTCAAGTCTACATCACAGCAGGGCAGGCTCTGACACTTGGGCTCACAAGTGTATTCACAAGCAAACATGACTCTAGCCTTCCTTCCCCTTGAAGTGGAGCTCATCTCAGCTAAAAAGATCCGACTGGAGAGGGCTCCGTTTCAAGTGGGATGCTGGAGATCTGACCCCTTGTCAGGAGGAACAAGCCCAATGTACTGCTTCAAAGGGCAGAAGGATCTCCTTGCCCTCTAACCGAGCAAAGAGGCATCTTGGAAGTGCTGCTCATTTTACATTTAGCGGGACGGGGGAGTGATGGTCCCTCTTCACGCCAGTGCAGAGTCTTTTCCAAGTGGCTTTTGGCTGGTGTTTCTTCTGCACCTTTTTAGATTGTGAGCGCTTTTGGAAAGGGAAGCAATTATTTTGCTGTGTAAACTGCTTTGTGAAAGTGGTTTCTAAATATCCTTAATGATCAGTAGCTGTTCTGCTGCTGCACTTTGTGGGTATGAACTGCAGCAGCAGGAAAATGTTCCAGGAGAAGGAAGGATGGCAGGGGGGAGAGAGGTTGGTCCCTGCTCTTCCTGGAAGGAAAACACGTGTTTTGTATGCATGACATCTTATTGGCAAAGTCACTAAGTGGAACAGCAAGCTTCATAATACCTTCCCTTGACAGAGGAATGCGTTTAGATTTTCCCCACTTCCCAAGCCACCATGCTCTGCCATTCTGTGGAATATCCCTCCACTTCAACAGATTCGCTTTTTAATGCCACAACTTCTGTGTAACATGGAACAGTGAATACATCAGGAAAAAAAAGATACCGGTGTGGGATGGGGGAGCAGAGACACCGAAGGGGCGAAGTGAATTCCTGAGCAAAGCAACTTTGTCCTAGGTTAGATTTCTGAATCAAAAACAGTATATTTCACATCAATGCTGCAATCTGAAATATAAAAACGGAAGCAAGACCAGCTGAGGAACAGCTCTTTATCTTGGATAAAAAGGTAAAGGTGACCCCTGACAATTAAGTCCAGTCATGTCCGACTCTAGGGTGTGGTGCTCATCCCCATTTCAAAGCCGAAGAGCCAGCATTGTCTGAAAACGCCTCTGTGGTCATGTGGCCGGCATGACTCTCCTTGCCGCAGCGCGTAGCATGCGGCTGGAACACGAAGTGCTGTTTACCTTCCCGCAAGCGGTACCTATTTATCTACTCGCATTAACATGCTTTGGAACTGCTAGGTTGGCAGGAGCTGGCCAAGCCACGAGAGCTCACCCCGTCGCGGGAATCGAACTGCCGACCTTTCAATCGACAGCTTATGGTTCAGCGGTTTAACCCGCTGCGCCACCCACTGGCCTTTATCTAACCTCTATCTGCGGGTTAAACCGCTGAACCATAAGCTGTCGATCGAAAGGTCGGCAGTTCGATCCCCGTGACGGGGTGAGCGCTCGTTGCTTGGCCAGCTCCTGCCAACCTAGCAGTTCCAAAGCATGTCAATGCGAGTAGATAAATAGGTACCGCTTGCGGGAAGGTAAACAGCACTTCGTGTTCCAGCCGCATGCTACGCGCTGCGGCAAGGAGAGTCATGCCAGCCACATGACTACAGAGGCGTTTTCAGACAATGCTGGCTCTTCGGCTTTGAAATGGGGATGAGCACCACACCCTAGAGTCGGTCACGACTGGACTTAATTGTCAGGGGTCACCTTTACCTTAGAGGTTATTAATAAAGGAATAAAAGCACTCAGAGTATGTGAGAAGTGCCTTGCTTTCAAGTTAGAAAAAGGTCCAGAAATAGGGGGGCAAGCAATTTGCCTTGCCCCCTTGCTACCGCTCTGTGCCACTTCCAACATGGATGCAGTTTGGATGACAAACCCAAAATAAAAATCACACACAACCCAGAGTGTTGCCTTCTTCTCTGCACCAGATTTTTCTTTCCGCTTAAACTGCAAAATGCAAAGCCCATGATAACGATCTTCCCCTCCCACCACCTTCTACTCTTTTGACCTATATATATATAAAAACTGCGAGCAAAGAAAGTCTCCCAAACTCCAATTTGCACTCTGCGTCTCCAAACGACGGAGAATTTTAATGACAGACTGCGTGCCACGATCAGCCCAATTGGGAAGCCACGTGACGCGGCTTCCATCAGAGTGGCTGGTGGAAAGAGCGGCAGGATGTGGGGTGCTCTTCTTCACCCTCCGCCACCACCGCCCTCCAGCCCACTGCAGAGGCTGATTGCATTGATCCACTCCCTGAGCACTAACCGCCAGCAGGAACTGGGTCACCCCCTTCCCTCCCCCTGCTCCCTCCTCACACGGTGTTTACAGTTTAAAGGGACATGTTCTCTTTCATCTCCACACAAGGACGATAGAGGGGGAGGAGGTAAGGAGCTCCCCCCCTTTCTTCTTGTAGCACTGCTGGAAGGGAGGAAACAAGACTGCTACGCTCCAGATCACCTCTCCTCAGCTACTTGGTGCTTATGAAGGCAACTTGGAGCCCAGCCCCCAGCCCTTTAGCTTACTTTCCAGAAGCACCGTCTGCAGCCTGCCTGCTCCATGCCGCTTCCGTTGCAGGCTGGGAACATTGCTGGAAAGAAGCTGTGTGGACCAGACCACACTCCTGGTAAGTAAAGAGAAAGGGGTTGGGGGGGCATGCCTGCATGTGTGCACCCCCATCCATAGGGGAGCACATGCAGAGGCAGCACTGGGGGGGGGGACTGAGGTGGCACAGGGGCATGCTGCAGGCCCCCCATCACACAGTTGCCTCCCTCTGCCTGTGTTTCACGGCCTCCCTCCCTTGCTACTCATCAGAGCTATTTCAGCCCCCGTTTACTGCACGACACACGACGCACACAAGCCCACCAAATGCCACAAAGCCTGTGCCGTGTTGGTGCTGGAGGTGGCGAGATGACGCCAATCTCACTCACATCACAGCCTCTTCCCACAGAACAGGTGTTGTTCTGAGCAGCAGCTACGGAGTCTGCACTTCCATCCTCTTCCTCGACTCCTCTTGGCTACGAAGAGTTACAGAAGCAGGACCAACTGGGCAGAAATACCCGGATGGGAGGGAGAGGAGCCAGCCCAATACCTTCTTGAGGGGGGGAGACATTCTTGGGGGGTTACTTAAAATGTACTTGGGGGTTCTGAGCAAGTCTCCGTAACATCAAAACCAGGACAGTCTAACCCTGCTCTGGTTTTGGCCGACATCCATCTGCAGGCAAAGTCTGGCCAAAATTCCAAAGTGGGTGGGTGCCAAACTCAAATGCTGAAGATGCAGTGAATGACCCAACTCGATACAGTCACTTATCTGACAGTCCGTTGGGGGAGGGGGCAGAGAGGGAGGCTGAAAGCAAGTAAAATAATACGGTAGTTTACCCTCCGGATGTTTGAGTAGGTTGCTGCTGGCCCTGAAAACCTTTGGGCCTTTAAGAGCTGGGAGAAGGAGATGGCAAACACACTCAGAGGACAATGTGTCTTTCCTGACCAGAGACTTCGAACTCCAAGGTCTCCAGTAGGAAAAGGGGGCTCCATGTCTCTCTGGGAAGACCCCTCACTGCTGCCGCCACTCTGTCCCTGCCCCAAGCCCTCCCCCAAAACCTTATGTTGGGGCAAGGGGGGGGCAAAGATGGCAGCTAAGGGTCTCCAGACCTCAATGGCGCATCTCTTCTGCCGACCACTTCACTGGGACTATAAACTCCAACGTCCCCAATGGGAAAATGACACTCTGCATCTCATTCATACCAAGGAGACAGCCCCAGGCATCATTCAAGAGAAGCTGACTGCCAGGAGATTCAGGTCAGACAAAAGCAAGGACTTTTTCACACAACGTGTAGGTAATTTATGGAATTCACCACAAGCTTAGATAGCTTTCAAAAGAGGCAGGACAAATTCATGGGAGATGTCTATCATCGCCACCCTCCAGTTTTCATGCATTGTTCTATGAAGTGGGAAGACGAGAGGCCAGGTCAAGGCAACCTTTTGCAGGATGAAGCCGTTCTGGTTCACCCTGGGCTCCCAATTTTGCGTACCACACCAAGTTAATTTTGAAAGCATATTCAGATTTAGTTAAATAAATATAAAAAAAAAAACCTGGAGATTCCGACATTGTGAAATGTCTACGTTGGCAGTTAATATTTCATGACTCTGCTAGCAGGACCTGCAGGAAATGGGCTCACTTGCCACCCTTCCTATGAACCATATGTTTGTTTAATCTAAAACAAGCATACCTGTTATCATCTGTCAGATGTCGGGAGGCAGATCTACAAATCCAGAGACTGTCAGTTACAGCCGGTGATGCTAGCAGCAATTTGAAGAGACAATGTTTGGATTCCTTGTCCTTGCTAATCTCTCCCTGGAAGCTCCAATGCCAAAAACGAGATCTGTCTCTGTTACACATATTCTTACTTGGCTCAATAGAGTCTTCTAAATTGCCACCTGTCTGGTTGCCTGTGGCAAATTCAGAATCTCCTCTAGGCGACTAGATGAGTGAATGTTACAAAATTGTGTCCTTCCCCCCCCCCTCTTTAAACTAGAAATGATCAACACAGGCATGTCGAGGCAGGAGGGGGATTTATTTCCAAGGCTGTCATAGTTTTCAATTACAGCGCAATCCTATCCAACTTACATCACCGGTGTAACCAGCGGGGGAGGGCAGGGCTGGAGGCTTTGGAGGGGAGGGAAGATTTAAATCCCCCTTTAGAGGGGATTTGAATCCCCTTTCCATTCTGGGGCCTCCCGTTCTCGCTGCACCGCTGGTTACACCAGTGGAGTAAGCAGGATAGAATTGCGCTATTAATGTATGTCGCCTATTTCACAAGGAACCTATGCGATCATCATCGTCTAACCCCCCTCCCAGTGGTAGGAATTCCTGGAACACTCTTGGTGCATTATTCTTGCTGTTTCTCTCAGCCTCCATCTCTCTTCTTCCAACTTCCCTATGGTCCCCTTTTTATTTTACTCCTGAGAAATCCTGCTACAACATTCCCTAAATATAGCACAGATGCAGCCTTCTCCTCTATCCCAAAGCAGAAGGGGTCTTTCCCCTTGTTTCCACAGGCCTACTCCCGTTTCCTCAGCACCACATTAAAAAAAAGGGTTCCCAAAACATTCAATAATTTTTGCTCTGCCATTCCAAAAACCAGTCCTGAGCTGGAGGCCACAATGCACAAGGAGGTGGCAGATCCAGCCATAGTAATTCCGGGTAATTGGTCAGGCTGGAGTTGCAGAACCCGACAGCTCCCGGTTGACTACTTGGCCTGGAGGAGTTCAACTGAGGGCTTCTCTCAGGCAGACTTCCTCTCCCAGGCACTGACCCTTTCCTGAAGATAGATTCATGGAGGAAGAGTCCATCACAGGTTACAAGCCATAAGCAACCTCCTGGTTTTAGAAGTTGGTTCTCTCTGTTCCAGGTGCAAGGGAGTGACAACAGGATACAGGTATCTTGCTGTCTTGTGTGCTCCCTGTGGCATCTGGTGGGGCCACTGTGAGATACAGGAAGCTGGACTAGATGGGCATTCATTTGGCCTGATCCAGCAGGGCTCTTCTTAAGAGCAAGACAACCTTTAAAGAGACAGCCTAGCTCTCGGTCAGCTTCTGCCTGATGCGCTGCCTCTACCGGCAAGTGGCCATGAGGGAGTGTGAGGTCCCTGGTCTGGAAGGAGCCATTTACATGCAGGGATCATGCCTAGTCTCTGGGGGTCCCAGTTCAGGGTTTCCAGGCTCAAGAGCTCCCAGCTGACAGGTTCCAGCTACAGACTCAGTGTCAAGGCGTGGGTCCAGCACGCCCATAGTTTGTGCGACTGGCCCTCCTGATCATGCACGCTCTTTCCCCTCTGTACGTCCCAGCCACCGTCTGAGGTTAGGGTCCTGACATGACCCAGTATGGGCAAGGATGCTGGCAAAAGGGGCAGAGAGCAGCTGTAGCTCGGGAGGATGCAGAAGCCCCCCTAGCTCAATCCCTGGCAGCACCTCCAGGACCAGGTAGGGCTGGGAAAGATACCTGTCTGGAACCCTGGACAACCAGTGGAAGCCGTTGTAGACAATACTGGGTGGGACACAGCAGTAGCCGCCTGGCACAGCAGAAAACAGCTACATTCATTTGACCAAGTTAAAAGCTTGGAAACAAGAACATTCAATATACCAATGCATTTTAAAACATGCATTCCTTCACCAGAGACACTTGGTCAGATGTTTGTCTCCCTTCTTTTTTTCAATTGACCAACAACATACATTGATTTTAGCTGCCACTCCCTTGCCCCAAAGAATGATAGGAGCTGTAGTTCTGTGAAGGGATCGCTGACAGAGACCTCTCACCAGTTCCCAAGATTCTTTCAGGAAAGCCCTAACAGTTTTATCAGTTTAATATTAGTTTACGTACGTAGTGTAGACTTGCCCAACGCAGACTGACATGTCCCAAATGGTGTGTTTTCACTGTTGACGCAGGGCAAGGGTGCAAAAGCTACTCACATCCTTTCATTACTTCTGCATCAGGGCCAAGGAAGGACCGTGAGGGCCAGATAAGGAGGGGTGAGGTAAAGGTCTCTGTAAAGGAGGCATGTCTCAAGGACGGTCTGTTACAGACTCCCTCGCCAAATTTAGACGTCATAAAATATATCCATGACAGCCTGCCCTGTCTCTGATATTCAGAGAGAGAGAGAGAGACAGAAACTTTGTGAAGTATTCCCACAGGACGAGCCAACGCTGATAGGCGCAAAATCCATTGCAAGAACAACTGAAGAATCCAGAGGTCACTCTGATTCAAAGCCACAGAGAAGGAATGAAAAAAGGAGCCAAGTTTCTTATCTCCTACGAGTGGCTGTGATTTTCGTGCATGAATTTAAGTGTACATGTTTGTGTGTGTGTGTGTGTGTGTGTGTGTGCGTGCGTGCGTGCACGCACACATGCACGCACGCAATTTTCTGGGACACAGCCTCCTTTCATGCACCCTGCAGGGTCACGGAGCTCTTTCAGTGCTAGGAAACTGATTAGAGGTTTTTTTTGTTTTTTTTTTTAAACCACCTAAGTGTGTTCTTGGAACTATTGCAAACCTCAGCCCATATTCTGCAGGCAGCCCCCTCCCCAAACCACTTTGATCAAAATCCACCCGCATGTCCAGCAGGATGGGGTCGTCGTAGGGACACAGACGAAACACAGTTTCCATGATGGGGGTCTACATGTTTGGCTTGTTTTAATGTAAATAGCAGCCATCATGCGGATCTTTGATCTGCACTAGGACTACATACAGGAAGGGAGGCTTTGACCCTTTTTCTCTGCCATACTTCATCACGGGGTAATTAGCAACTGGAGGGGATCCAAATCGGGACCGTTCCAGGTCCAAAGGGTTAAGGGCCCCTCCTTTTGACACAGACAGGGTCCCTCTGTAGCTGCTAATTATGGGTTTTGTTTTGTTTTTGAAAGGCACAAGGTCCAATCATGCAATCTGCCTATCATGTCATCTGGTCCCCATGAAGGGGCCACGATAGCCCCATTCACTTTGGAATCAAATCACAACAGGGTCATCACCCAAGGCACAGACAGACAGGCTTGGACAACATGGACCCACAAATGTGTGCACAAATGCACGCACACACATGCGCGCGCACACATGTTATGTATTATGGCTATCATATACATATGGTAGGTAAACGTGACCCCTGACAATTAAGTCCAGTCGTGACCCCTGACAATTATCTCCTACTTGCCTGGCACAAAGGGAGGAAAAAAAACCTCCCCCAAGTCCACTGACACTCAGGGTCATTCATTCACCTTTCACTGCTCTTTGGAGGCACTCAGAAATGGCGAGATACTTTTACAAATCATTTTTATACCTCTTTTCTTTCAAGGAGTTCATTGTGGTATCGTGGTTCCTTCCCCCCCCCCCCCATGCCATTTATCTTCATAACAGACCTATGAGATAGATTAGCCTGAGATTTGGTGACTGCCCAACACCATCCAGCACACTTTCTAGGGCTTAGTAGAGATTTGAACCCAGGACATTCTGGTTTGCCACTAACCACTACACCACATGGACGTTCATGCTGTTGCATCATTCCAGGAGACATTCTGGAGAAAACAAAATGGCGGCCATGAGCCAAATGGGCCGAGAAGCACTGGTGAGTTGCACCCTGAAACAGCATGCTGCTCAGGAAATGCACAAGAGGCGAGGCAGCTTTACCCCTTCTTTCGCCCCAAACCCAGGGACGGTGTGACCAGGAATGCTGCCTGATGCCATCTTGGGTCTATTGCCTCTGCATGAAAAAAAAAACCGTCAAAGCCCTTACCATGCTCTTTGCATGCTGCCGTCAAACCCGGAAGTCCTGCACTTCCTGGTTTGGCAGCAGCGAGCAAGGAGCACAGCAAGGAGAGGAATTATCTGCTTCTCGCTCAAGCAAGCAGGAAGCAGATCATTGCATTAGCGGTAGGTTGGAGGAAGAGGGCGACAGTGGCTGACTCGGCATGAAAGGCACCCCAAATCTGCCACCCCTCAGACCCCCTGCAATCTGCCGCTGATGCAACCCACATCAGGTGGCCTCATGGATGGGCCAGTCATGTCCAAAATTTGCCCAAATTTTGGCCAAAACTCAATGGAAGAGATCGTTTGGCCCCGCTCTCCCAGAAAGACAGAGAATCCCGATTGACAGTGGTGACCAGACAGCCGCTTTTGTGCAATGCTGGCTGGCAGCATCAGCAGAGAAGATCTGCTGCTATCAACTTGGATAGTGTGAACGGATGAGGAAGAAGGTCAGAGAAAAGGAGTGCAGGTCCGAGGCTGGAGTGTCGTGGTGGTGAGCAACGTGGAACTGAATTTTCTCACCAGATGCCTCTTTGGGCACGGCACATATTTGTAGCACTGGCTCCCGAGACTGGTCAGTAGCATGAAGGCTTTGGATCGGCTATGTCTCTGATGAATACCAGGAAGCAAGAGAACTACCTTCTCTATTTTACGCTGCAGCTTCCAGGAAGCGAGAGAACTACCTTCTCTATTTTACGCTGCAGCTTCTAGGAAGCGAGAGAACTACCTTCTCTATTTTACACTGCAGCTTCTAGGAAGCGAGAGAACTACCTTCTCTATTTTACGCTGCAGCTTCCAACTCAAGCTACTGACCTCAGGAGCCTTTAGCTGGAGCACGAGCCTTCCAGTTTGGATTCAGCGATGGCTCCCCAAGGCCTTACCCTGCCCTTGCGTTTCCTCCCAATTTGTGAACAAGAAGTTATTTTCTACTTCAGGCTCTCCAGCACTCCATGTATGCTGGCAGCCACAGAGGAAGAGGGACAGAGGGGGCCGCGAGCAGAGCCAAGAATACATAAGAGCCAGACGAGAGCAGCAGAACGAGGGAATGGAGAGCCCGGGAGTCGAATAATGGCCGACGCTGCCACAGAGCAAACGTCTCAATGCCAGAGCACAGTCTCTCAGTTGTTGTGATGCCTGGTGATGTCACTGATCTAAGAGACACAGCCAGAGTTGTCGTGGCAACAGCAGGCACCAACTGGGGGGGGGAGCAGCACCACGCCAAGAAAAAAAGCACGGCCAATTCTAAGGCAGCATTTAACCCTCCCCATTTCCCTCTGCTGCCAAAATTTGCAGTCAGTTATTTTAAGGGGGGGTGGGGGGAGAAAATGGGAAGCGCCTGAGGAATCCAAAAAGTCAGAAGAAAAGGGAAGCTCATTCCCAATCATGAATGCAGACATTGTTTCACACACAGAGTCAACACTCTCCTGGGCCTGGGGGCGGCTCATTCAGCAACTCACAACTGCCGGGAGCCAATCTCACTCTCCCAGTGGCAGGCCGGGCATTGGTTGGGGATTTCTGTTAACGTGGGGTGACGGTTCAGGCCTTGGCTTAGCTGGGTTGGTGGGGGTCTTCATTTTTTCAGCTCCCGGAGTCCCAGTCCTTCCCCCCACCATCTGTTGAGTTTCCACCAACTCTTGAGCCTCCTGGGTTAAAACATCTACACTCCCCAAACTTCTGACCCTGGAATCCACTCTGGGAATACTTTGCAGAACCGGATTTTTTAAACATGTACCTGGAATTTCTGGAACACAATCTAGAGTCAGTTTTACACAGGCTCCACCAGTGATCTTACTAGCTCTGGAATGCAGAAAGTTCAACTGGCTCCAGATATTTCAGCTGCATTTTAGACCATGTCAGGAATGCTCAGAGACGTCTGCCTTATGCAGACATTACCCACCAGGTATGGACAAACCCTGCACATGTGGGCACTTGGGAGTGCGACTGGTGGTTGTATTCAAAGGTGACATCTGTATAGGATTATTCTCACTTCATCGTTTCCATGCGGTCCAATGCCCCCCACTGTCAGTTCAAGCAGAAACCTGTGAAGAGAAGCCTGACCGTTGAGTCAAGTTAATCGGTTTCAGGTGAATGAAACACCCTTCCTCGACCTCCAAGCCAGCTCAGAGTAAATGGGATTGCTACAAAAAGATGAGCTCAGCACACCCCAATATTGCTGCATCCAAGACAGATGTTATTTTTAAGCACAGGCTACTACAGTGAGGACAGTAAGCACACCTTTGAGGTCACAAGTATCCTCTTCTGGATACCATCATGGGCGTGCCAGTAGCAGAAGCGTCGCCGGGGGGGTGGACCCCTGGGTGACCAGCGGGAGGTAACAAAGAGGCACGAGGGGTGCGACAACTGCGCCATTTCAGCAGCAGGAACAGCGAGCGGCAGAGACGGCGATGGGTTTAGTCCACCCTCCCTCCCTGCACCTCCAAAGGGATTTGCAGCAGCGGCAGCAGTGACGTCACTTCCGGTGGTGACGTCACGGGGGGGGGGAGTGGCATTGCGACACCACTGGCCGGTAGCTCAGGAAGATCAGATCATGATACCGGCATAGCCCTGAGCGCCAGACTTTCCAACAGCTTACAAAAGAGATGGAACACATAGGACTCCTTTTTGGTTTTGCATGTTTCCTTGGCTTGATTCAAAAGTTCTTGGCGGTCCATTTCTTAGGCCTGTAGTTCTGCCACAAATTCATCCATGGCAGGCATGTTCGAAGGAGAACATGTGAGAATTCCTGACACCAGGACAGTAGCTCAGTAGTAGACTACATGTTTAGTATGCCGAATGTCTCAGGATGAAGCAGGCATCTCCAGGTAGGAGGAGAGAAAGTTCCCCCTGAGAAACCCTGGAGAGCCATTGCTAATCAGTACAGACAAACACTGAGCGAGATGCTCCAATGGTCTGACTCTGGAGAAGGCCATTTCAGTATATCGTGAAAATGCAAAAGCGATACTTGACAGAGTCATGTCCCTACCACTGAGCTATGGCACCTCCCCAAGGTGATGAGCAGAGCTGGAGTGCCACTATCAGCAGACGTACAATCTTTCCTAATCTTTACCCTATATACCAGGGGACATGCACTAAAACTGAGTGGAGGGAGAGTTAGAATGGACAAAAGAAAATATTTCTTCACCCAGCGTGTAATTCATCAGTGGAACTCCTTGCCACAGGACGTGGTGATGGCACCTGGCCTAGATACTTTTAAAAGGGGGTTGGATAGATTCATGGAGGAAAAAACCATCATGGGTTACAAGCCATAAGCAACCTCCTGGTTTTAGAAGTAGGTTCTCTCTGTGCCAGGTGCAAGGGAGTGACAACAGGAAACAGGTTATCTGTGCCAGGTGCAAGGGAGTGACAACAGGAAACAGGTTATCTTGTTGTCTTGTGTGCTCCCTGAGGCATCTGGTGGGGCCACTGTGTGATACAGGAAGCTGGACTAGAGGGGCCTTTGGCCTGATCCAGCAGGGCTCTTCTGATGTTCTTATGTTCCTATGCTAGCAACGAACATTTATAGGCTGCCCTACTAGCACAATATTTTGACTGCCCGTGCAAAAGCGTTGCAGATGGATGGGCAAGAGCATCCTTTGGGGGAAATGCTAAGCCATGGTCCATGCCCTCTTCAGGATCCCACTGCCAATTCTCAGGCAGCACCACAAATAATCCTGGCTTCCCATTCAGCATTCCTCCACTGCGTACGATGAGCTTCAACGTCCCTGAGCTATCACGGAGTACAGGGATGACGGATGTGTTTGTCTGAGAAAGCAGCAGTGTCTCACTCGCGCCCACACAAAATGCTCTGCAATTTCTTGGGCCTGAAAAATGCCGGGATGTTTCGGCAGCTCCACTTGTTTATTGAATCCTCATAATAGCTGGGTAGGAAAAGAAAATCAGTGTTGACTCTTGCCCGCCTGGGCTTGCCTGCAAAAAGGAAGCAATTTGTTCAAAGCTCCCAAGACAAGGATGCTGCTCTTATACATTATGGCACCAAGCAAGAACAGAAGAAGAGCCCTGCTGGATATATAACATCTTTTATACATCTCATACAACATCCTTTCTCCAACAGTGACTGGCCAGATGCTTCAAGGAACTCTTTGAGCAAGACATATTTATGATGCATTTACCCTGCCCTTCCTTAAGAGCTCAAGAGGACATCCAGGGATTAGTCTTACAACAACCTTGTGAGGTAGGTTAAGCCAAGAGATGGTGACAAGCTCAAGGTTGCCCAATAAACGTTGTGGTTCAGTAGGAAGTCGAACGTGGTCTCCTCAAGCCAAGCCCTAAATCTCCTGTTGCTACACCACACCGATGGTCATGAAGCCAACAAACCCTTCTCTGTTTTTTTGTCCGTACCATCTGCTATTCAGAGGTATGCTGCCTCTAAACTTGGAGGCTTCATTGAGTTGTTAATACTATCATGTGCTCAACATTTTGAACCACTAGTGGTGACGGCGCGTCAAATCCTATCCCCCTTTTCTGCAGCCTCCCCACCCCCTTTCTCTCCTCGGACTTGTGCCAGCAATTTCAGGTCTGAGGAGACCCATTGCAGAGTGGGAGGCTATGGGTTTAAATCCCCTTTTGCCTACAAAGTCTCCTGATCTCTCCTCCCCCCCCCCCCCGGATACAGCATGCCCATTTTTGGTGCAGCTACACCAGGGGGGGGGTGTCTTTAGGTCCCATCCACCTCTTCTACTTTGTTTTGTTACCTGTCTCTCCAACATGACAGATGAATGACAAAACAACTCCAAGGCGCATGTGTTGTGGAACACATTGTGGAGCTCTCTCACTTGCCATAAAGCTCAGCCACACAATGGCTCAATTTGAGCCACAGTTCCGGCATGTAAATGTTGAAGAACAGGGTGATGGTGAGCATGTACAGAGTGCTATCCCCCCGACCATGAGTAAATCACAGCCAGTATCTATCTTGATTATCTGAGTCCCAGGCAGTTTTCCGCACCCCCTGCATCTCTTATTTCAGAAACTATGAAACAGTTAATTTGGGACAAGCAGCAATTCCTAGTGACCTGCACCCTCAGCCAGTCACCCACCCCGCAATTTGTCATTCTGATCATCCGCCTTCAAGGCAACCACGTCAGTCACCTTTGCACAAACCCAAGAACCTTCACAATGTGCCATAGCAACATTCCTAGCAACAGAGACAGCCGGAAGTTCAAGTATGCAAATCAGGGACTTGCCCAGAGGGCTCTGAACATCCGAGAACATCATGCACAGAAATGCCAACTTGACACTTGGGTGGCTAAAACGTAGATCAACCAGGCAGCTTTTAATAGGCTCTGGTGTCTCCACACTGGCAGCAGGTTGGTTTAAAAACACTTCAGTCAATTCCCCAAATTGAAAGCATATTTAAAAGATGGAGATCCCACCTTTCCGTTCTCATCACTGGGGTGCCCGAGGCAATTATCAACAGCAATTAAGAAATAATAAATTTTTAAAAGAGCATACAAACAGACAAAGCAGCAAACAACATACATTTTAAAAGTCAAGGGATACAAAAAAAAAACACCCCTCAGTTCTTGGAACACCTGTGAACATATAAAGCTGCCTTAGACTAACTCGGACTATTGCCACACGTGGGGCTCCCCAAGGTCTCAAGCGAGGCTTCCACATCTACTTGGTCTTTTAAGAACATAAGAAGAGCCTTGCTGGATCAGGCCAAAGGCCCATCTAGTCCAGCTTCCTGTATCACACAGTGGCCCCACCAGATGCCTCAGGGAGCACAAGACAACAAGATACCTGTATCCTGTCGCCACTCCCTTGCACCTGGCACAGAGAAAACCTACTCCTCCAACCAGGAGGTTGCTTATCCCCATCATGGCTTGTAAGCTGTGATGGACTTTTCATAACTGGGTTATGATGAGGGTAGGTTGAGTTGAACAGTCATTACTTGGCATCTAAATCTCATTAAAGAGGGGGGGTAAATAGATTCCCTGGGGCAGGGAGATCCATTGCTTTGACACCAAAACAGACTTCTCTTGTGTGTCTGCCTACCACACCACTGTCATGACCTTACTGTAGACTAGAGAAGCAACCAGGACTCTGACAAGGGGAAAAGGAGCTAATCTGGTCATGAAATCCACAGAGCTTGATCCTAGCAGTGAGGGGCCAGAGTCCCCCAAGCTTGAACCTTCAGCAGCAGCTCCCCTTAAACCAATTATGCCAAATGTACTGGCTCCCTTCAATATATCCCTGACAATACAGTACATCATGTGGGAGTTAACAGAGTAGTACCAAGTCAGGTGTCTATCCCTTTAAGATCCACCACTCCCTAGGCAAGGGCTGGAACCAGAGAGATTAGTCAGGCACACTGGAGAATGTAAGGGCTCAGATGAGCTCAGCCACCACTGGAGTAACCTATCTGCTTGGCACCAATAGCTTCAGCCTGGCTGCCTGTTTTCCCTACTCACAGGTATCCCTGTGGGCATGCCCAGACCTGGAGCAGGGTCTCTGAGCCCAACCAGAGCACATAGATAAGCTTACATGGGAAGAGACAGTCCTTTAACTTTTGGGGTCCCAAGACATATGGGACTTCTTCCGACAAACCTGTGTGAAGGGCTGTTGTTTCCTTTGCACACCCATACAACACCATTTGAAAACATAAGAAGAGCCCTGCTGGATCAGGCCAAAGGCCCATCTAGTCCAGCTTCCTGTATCACACAGTGGCCCCACCAGATGCCTCAGGGAGCACACAAGAAAACAAGAGACCTGTATCCTGTTGCCACTCCCTTGTACCTGGCACAGAGAAAACCTACTCCTCCAACCACGAGGTAGCTTATCCTCCTGGTAAGAGGAGTAGGTTTTCTGGCATACACTGTAAGGAACAACCACAACAAAGAAGATGACTATTCTGGATTCACACCGTTTAAAATCTGGGCCAGCCTCTGGAAGAAGGTTGTAGTGGCTAGGTGCTGCTTTGACAGATTAATGTCTTCAGGTCCTGTTGAATAAATGCATGCTGCCCTCCCTGAATACTGCAGTCACACAACATTGCAAGGGGCAGGGCAGACAGTGGAGAGGATTCTCAATCCTGCTATGAATTCATTCCCAGGGACTCCACAAGTAAGGCAGCTCTCTAATATCTAAGGGGAAGAGAGAAGCTCTATTCGTGCAATCTATCTCCATACAGGAGTGGGGGCAGCAGCTCTCCCTGCCCTCCCCCCACGACCACTTACCATATGAAAAGGGCTAGACTGATATTGTCCAGGAGGTGGACAGAGGGGGCCACAACCAGTCGCCCGTGTTACAGGCAGCAACCTATAAGCACGCTGGGGCTACTTCCCGATGCTCGCACAACACTGGCTGCAGAATTCTCTGTGATCTCTCCTGCCTCTTCCTGGCACCTAAAAGCAGGGGCAGGTATTCCTCTCCAACCTTGATCACACCAAGTGTCATGACCCCCAACCTGTGCAATCAAACTACTAGTAGTTGGAGTCCAACTCTGATCAGGAAGAAGCAGTCTGGTTAGAAGGACCAGAGGCCAGTCAAAGACCTCAACACCAGCCTGAAACCGGGGCTGCCAGTCAGGGGACCCCAGAGGCAGCACACACCCCTGAGTCCGTCTGAAGAACTGACCTCTCCCGTCAAGAATGTCATGCTCCCCCAAGTCTGCACCAGCAACAAGCCAGGAGGGATGTGATGGAACAGAGAAGATGTACAAGATTCCAGGCCAGAGAGCTGACCTGAAGTCTCTCCACTATCCAGGCAGAGTGATGCAGCCTAGGAGGGGTCATGACAACCTGGAGAGATTGAAGGCCTCAGTCCACCTCTGGCCCTGGTCAAAGCAAGCTGCTTGCTGAGCGCTCTCCAAGGTCCTGCAACTCTGTCCTCTCATGGGTTCTTGCCTGTGGGACTGCACAGGACTCCATGCAGTGGCTGTGAGCCTAGCAAATTGGCTCCCTGGCTACCAACAGCCTGTAACAAGACCCAGCTTCTCGTACGCCCCAGAGCAAAGCCAGCTCCCCAGAGGATTGGCAGTGAGGCTAGGAGAAAGCCGACAGGCAGGACCAACAGCCTGCGTGGAGATGCTTTGACAGAACGAAGGCACCGGCATAAGAACTCCACGCAGCCAATATAGCGAATGAGATTACAACAAATATAAACTAATGATACAGCTGTCAAGACAGATTAGACTGCACAGTGGAAAAAATTGCAGGGCTGTTTAGTCACAACAATATAAGATTAATCTATCAATACAGCTTATGTGGCACTGGAGAGAGAACAAATTGAATAAACCAATCTCCCCGACACCTGGCATGGGATGGAATCTTCTGACCCGAGATGCACAAAGGTCTGAGATACAACATGAAGCTGCAAGGAAGCTGCTCCCCTCAACACAGATGGGGTCAACCCCCAAGGCTTAGTTGCACACAGAAGTTGCACCAACATGCGCACTGGTTCTCCAGAGTCCTATATGGAGAAACAACCATGTTATTTGCAGACACCAACTTGCATAGGAGGGTTTGCTGCACTTCGAAAAGGCATTTTGAATTCCTAGGAACCAGCTCCAGTCCTGCACAAGGCAAAAGGAGCATTTCAGATTCCTTGGTCCTGGACATGCTTACAAGCATACAAGTTTGGTGTTTTGTTTTTTCCAATCCTAGATCCCATCTTTTAAGTATTAGATTTTTTTTCCACAAAAGTACACATGAATACAACATAGATCAACTAGCACAGATGGCAACTCACAGACCGAGCTAAATTTGCACACATTGCCAACAACATGAGTTCCACTACCAACTGGAGTTCCCATGATGAAATTGGACCTATATACAAATGTATTTACTTAGCAATGTTTGCATATCATCTTCCAACATTACTGATCATTCCCAAAGCCACTCAGAAGAGTAAAATCAGATTTATAGGCAGGCAACTTTGCCCTCGCAAGCATGGATGGGGACGATCAGGTTCTGGATGGGATCAAACCATGGTACCCTGCGGCTCCTGGCTCTGAGGGGGTGACAACAAGGGGGGTATTGCTAGGCAGATGTTATCCACGGTCCTCTCTCCAGTCTACCAGGTGTTCCTCCTGCCATGACTTTTACATGCAGTACACAAAAGTCTTGAACGCATGCGCACTTAGAACACTTGCCAACTATAGCACATTGTACTCACTCAGACTGTGCTTATTATGAAGAGTGACGTTTGCCAATCCTATCCCCCCCCCCCGCCACTTGTGCTGATGCAGCCATGCCATGGTGGTGTGCCCTGCATCCTATGGTGGGGAGGTGACCAGAAGGCCTCCTTGAAGTAAGGGAACTTTTATTCCCTTACCTCCAGATAAGCCCCCTGTTGCACTATGGTTCTACTTGAATCTGCACCAACTCTCTGGCTGGTACAAGTCTGAGTGGACCCAAGGGGACATGGCAAGACCAGGCAGGGGGCATATGATAGGGGTAGTGCCTTTGCCACCAATAACCGCCCCCTGCCTGCCCCAACACGCCTCCTAGAGACCCCAATCCTTCCCCTCTTGCCTGGTTATTTCCTCTCTGTTTACCGCCCACCTCCTGCGCCGACTTACTGGTGCTGGGGGAGCTAGACAAGCCACTGTCGCTCAGGGTCAAGAATCCCTAAGAACCATCAACGTTCTCGGGGCTCTCAAAAGGTCCATATCAGAGATGAACAGTGTCTTTCCACGAGTCAAATCCAATCAAGATCTACAGCATCCATGGGTTAAATACTTGCAAGTAAATAAAGCGTGTTGCATGGCAATTAGCCACGGTTCTGATCTGTGAAGGTGAGACAGAACTCAGCACATGCCAGCGTCAAGGAGGAAGCACCGGTTTCTATAAATATTGAAGTGTGGCAATCATTATCATTACCACAAGCCGAGATGTATCCGATATACAATCTCCGACAAGGAAGAATAGCATTGCTTTGCCACAATTATAGCATCTAAAAATACCTGTTTGTACTACTCTAGTGCTTTGACTCTATCAATATTCTGACCCTTTCTTCCACTCCTGACCTTCACATTCATCTGTGTAACAGAAGTATCAAAATATATCGGGGGGGGGGGGGTCATGGAGTCTGCCTTGCATCTGTGTGGGTTCAGGCTGAGCCCTATGCACCAATGCACAGACATATTCAGACCTGACTATAGATATATATGAAACTGCTTTCTCTGGAGGCAGACCCTTGGTCCACCTAGCTCAATCTAGCTTACTGACTGGCAATAGCCCTAGGATTTCAGAGAAGAATCTTTCCCAGCTGTTCCTGGAGATGCCAGGGCTTGAACTTGGGTTCTTCTACGCACAAAGGAGGTGTTCCACCACTGAGCTATGGCCCCATTCAACTCAAACCAGAATGCAAAGAAACTTGGAAGCCATGGCGCAGAAATCAGTGTCATGGTTTGTAAAGACTCAACATGTGTTGAGGCTCATTGCTGCAGGACCTTCACAGCGCAATCCTATCCAACTTATGCCACCGGCTGAGCTCTGCTCAATCCAACTTATGCCACCGGTGTAACCAGTGGTGCAGCGAGAACAGGAGGCCCCAGAATGGAAAGGGGATTCAAATCCCCTCCAAAAGGGGAATTCAAAGGGGATTTGAATCCCCTTTCCATTCTGAGGCCTCCCGTTCTCGCTGCACCGCTGGTTCCACCGGTGGTGGCATAAATTGGATAGGATTGAGCAGAGCTCAGCCGGTGGCATAAATTGGATAGGATTGTGCTGTCAGTATCTTATATCTTCTGGGATGCTTAGCTGGTAAAGTCTGCTTGCTAGCACTGTGTGCTCTGCTCCTGCAGCTATTGGTTTGAGTCCCCAAGGGGATTCTCTCCTTGACGGAAGGGACGAGGAAGGAGCATAGCACAGTGCTAAAGCATATGCTGTACAGGCAGAAGTGGGCATGGTCAGTCACTGGGTTCTCCAGTTTAAAGTAATCAGGTAGTGGGGCTGGAAAGATCTCTGCTTGAGTCCTTAGGCAACAACACACCAGTCAGGGTTGACAGTATGAACCAAAGGCTGAATATTAAAACAGCTTTGTACGTTTACACCCAGATTGTCCATGCTGTCCCAGCACCCATATGTGGGTGACCCAGTTTCCCGAAATGCAATTCGCACACCTCACAACTGATTCAGTGCAAGGGTTGACCCAATTTCTAATATTTAAAGAAGGTAGCAAGCTTGGGGATTTTTTTATAGCTAGCACACAATGGCAGAAAAATGTGTGTGCCTTAACCACTGGTTGGATGAATTCAGTGTTACAGTTGGTTGCTTATTGTCTCTCTTTCAGCAATTGCAAAACACTATAATGCGGATGTTCAACGTGGCATGGTTTTGTACTGTTGTTGCCTTTTGTTTGTTTGGAAGCCAAACATGAGTATGTGGGTGTGCTGAGAGGTAAGAGAGGACATTTTAAAATAAAATTAATGGAATGACCCAGAAACAGCGTCCATGATTAGGGAAGTAAACTTTGTTTGCAAGCACACTGCACTACAATACTAAATGCTTTGGTACTGTGGCTTCCTCTAATGAACTTCAGGAATGATAGTGGTGTGTGGGTGCCAATATTTTTTTGTTAGCATTTGCATGCTAATCCATAGCATGGTTCTTCGTGGTTCTTTATAAAAACGTATAAAGGTTAACTTGAAAGAGGCCAGAAGGAACTTTCTTCTCCAAGTCCACTTAGGGCAAGGGAGGGGGGGATCAGTAACTAGCTTAAACTTTAAGGAGATTAAAGATTCTCAAGGAAAATCACTTCACTGTTCAGATAGCCAGACAATAGAAGAAGTTATCAAAGGTTGTTCTGGAGTCCTCACAGTGAGTTTCAAAGAACAGTTGAGGAGGAAAAAAAGTCCCCTGTGGATGGCTGGGGTATAAAACAGAGCCTCAGTTATGGAGACACTGCACTTGTATCTTATCGCAGTCTAACTGGCAAGACACAGAACTAGTGCTAGCCCAAAATGCCTCCCCATGCCCAATGCCCCAGCCTGATTTCCAGTTAGCAAAAGGGGAGGCATCTTGGTGAGTTGTGGGTGGTGGTGGTTAGGGGACAGTTTGGGGAGAATAAATCTCACCTATGGGTAAGCGATCCTCTCTGTGGCCCATAGCTGGAACCTACTATATTTTTTTCCCAGAGTGCCCATGGGAACACCATCATGAGGCCTTCTGGGACATAGAAATGGAGGCCACAGGGAGGAGTACCGCTGCCATTGCAAAGCAAGCAGCAGGACAAACAAATACACCGAGTGATGGTTATGCTCCCTCTTTCACACCTCCATTCACCCCAAGACCGGACCCAAAAGCTGAGAACTTTCCAATTTACTCTTAACAGGAGGATCCAGGGACCATGTTCAACAAGCAACAACACACGTGAAGACACTCTCAGGACCGATGTGGATGATCCAGACCAGTTACAGAATCACACATGCGATTAGTGAGGTCTGTGTGATATTCCAGAAGAAGTCTGTGGATTTCAAAATGGGTCCAAAAGGCCATAAATATGGAACACAACAAGATGTAGAATTCGTCAAGCAGTCAATGTCCCACCAAGCATGGACCGGACTCTGTCCCCCTCCCCACCCATGCCACCCCGGTGAGTAACCTGTAATTACACCTGTATCAGGGTGAAAGTCTTGTTGCATGAGCATGAAGGCGGTTTCCTAGCCAATGGTCATGTGCTCCTCCCACCCAATAAAGCAGCAGCCAACAGCAACTGTGAAAATCGGCCCTCACAAACATTCAGCGCAAAACTACTACATAGCTAGAAACAGTCAATATTTTTCCAGATTTGACTCAGTAAAACACCAGGACATGTTCTGCAACCAACAGTGTGAAAATCAGCGATTGTCTGAACTTCTAGCCTGCTTTGTACGGAAAGAGAAAACTCTAAGTGAAACGATCGATTGGCGAGTAGATTGCAGAATTATTTCTCAGGGCTGATGCCCACAGGTATACACTCACTCCCACGGCACTCGCACACAGCTGCCAGGTGTTCACAAAAGAAAGGCAAGCTGGAGGCAGCATAATAAGATGCCCAGCTGCATCAGATATATGGAGCATCGATTCAGCCATTACGATCGGAGAAACCTAGATTGTGGCCTCATGCTGGGAAAACATCAGGAACACGCAGGAGCAGTGCACAAGGCGAGGGTCCCGACATAACCGATTAGGCTGCAGTATAAGGGATTTCTCACTCCTACATCCCTTTTGCATAAATATGGCCATCGAAGATTGCATTCACATATACAATTCCTAGGAATGAGTGCTGATCCTGCTGCCAGAACAGAAGAAGCCATTAGTGGGCGTGTCCTGGCAGTTGCCACCTACCCTTAGAAAGGTTCAATTTATCTAAGAGGCTGGTATGGGTGGTTACAGATGAAACCATTCCTAGTCCAGCATTCACCCTTCACATGCTGGAAACAGGGCCAAACCCCACCCTCTTTACTTTCTCCAATAGGAGGGAAAGGTTGTCATTCACTTCTATCAGAAAAATGTTCAGTACTCATCGAGGACAAAGTTTGAGATATTATTATTATTATTATTACAGTATTATTCACATTTTTATACCGCCCTTCCTCCAAGGAGCTCAGAGTGGTGTACATATTTCCTCCCCTCCTTTTGTCCTCACAACAAGCCTGTGAGGTAGGTGGGGCTGAGAGATAGTGACTGGCCCAAGGTCACCCAGGAAGCTTCGTGGCTGAGCGGGGATTTGAACCTGGATCTTCCAGGTCTAAGTCCGACTCCCGAACCACTACACCATCCTGGGAAAATGTGGTCCCCATAATTAGCCTGCTAGACTTCACCCCACGGAGGACAGACAAGGGATGCAGACATGGTCCCACTCTTGTCATAATGACAGAAAACGTCACTAGTTCAACACACACACACACACACACACACACACACACACACACACACACACAAAGAACACTGAAAAACCTCCCCTGCATTTGCCCACATCCTCTCTCCATCCCCCATGCCCTATAAATCCCAGAGCTTCCCGTGCTACCGGCCTTGTAAATCCCTCGCCAATGACCCCATAAATCTTTCTTTTGCAAAGACCCTGTACCTTGTTCATCCCCCTAAATCCCTTGCTGCTCTGCGACACCGATTCACTAAATCACCTGCTGCGGAGCTTCCATGTGCCTCCCCACTTCCATCCCATCAATTCTGTTCTGGCATCCCCATAATTCCATTCACCTTGCACACATTCCCATGGGGCCATTTTTCAGGAAATAGATTTAGCAGTGCAGTCAACAGAATAGGACAGAAAGGCAAGAGATATAGGGCAGGGCCCATAGAAACAAATCTGAGAAGACTCTGACTCCTAGCTTCCTCCCCACCCACCCCCCAGCCCCCATGTTGCCTTTCTTGGTTCCATTAATCCTCCTCTTCTAGCTTCAGTGTGACTCATTCACCGTCACACAACAGTGAAGGTTGTTCCACACAAATAGTCACTGGGATAGTCACTTTCCACCTCCAAGTTACAGCTTCAGACAGTCTCCTCCTCTACATGGGGAGAGTGTGTAGTAGATACAATAAAGGGCCATCCTCTGTCTTTTCCTGGAAGACATGTTCCTCCACTGCCCAGCTAATCAAACATGTCATCGGAACAATGTATGCACTACTGTACTTAATTTTGAGAGGAGACGGATGCTAGGTGTGACGTTTGTGTCAAATCCATTACATGACACAGGTCAGTATCTCAGAATACCCTGGGACCTGGGCTAATCACAGGCAAGTGCACCTCAAGACTTAAACTAGACTAGGAGGGCAAACGGAAATCCAAAAGGAAGTTATAGCAGCTGGTTTGTTGCCCTTCACAGAGAAGAAACGGCAACAGTTGGCATCCGTCAGGCCTATTCTGCATCCCAACTCTCATTCCCAAGGAGCTCTCCGACTAAGACACTACGGTTTTAGCCAAGTTGGAAATAATCACTGTCTGTCCCCACCACCACCCAGGAAACCCTGTCATTTACTACCAGAAGCTGGGGGTCACTTACATCTTGCTGCAGAACCTGTACTTGCAACATGGTCAGAAACACTCTCCTGTCTCTTTATCCTATGTCACAGATGCAGGATACAGCAGACAGATTCAAAGGCCTCAAAGCTCATGTAGACATTTCTTTTTGTCACAAGGATCCACATCTTCTTGGCAAATTTCCTATCCCTGGCAGTGTGAAGCTGCCTGATAAGAGCCAAGCATTGGTTCATGTAGTTCAGAATTATCTACACCAGGAACAGGTGGAAGATCACTCAGGAGTTACAGGTTGCTCCAATGGTGATCTAAAGTCACTCTTGAATCTTCTATTCTCCCCTGCAACTTGGCGATGCTAATTTTTTTTTTCTTGTGCACTCCCCAGTTCCCAGGGACCCAGGTTCAAATCCCAACCCAGCCTTGTTGGCAGTGTCTGGAACAGAGGAGGATTGATTCCAATTCAACAAAATGCAAGAGGCAATCAGGATCATCTTCAAATCACCATCCAGAGTGCTTTGATCTGTATCACTGATTTTAATCAAGTTCAGCATTTCCACCTCAGTTATTTCCAACAGAAAAAGGTGCATTTCTCACTTCTTAATATAACCCTTTCATCATGTTAATTTTCAACTACGGTACATCTATATCTTCGGTGCTGCATTTAGCTTACATTTCCCCCACCTAAGCGAGCACACCAATGGTGCAGTATTTATTTAAGCAATTATATAGCTTTATGTAATTTTCCAACATTTTTAATAATGGCAGATTTCAGTCTGCTGGAAAATGGCAGATAATACATCGCTTATTTCCTATGCAATTACCTTCCAGCACCGGACGTGCGTCAAGCTGCATTAGAATGGCAGCTAGTGAAATGTAATTAAACATACAAATGCAATAATGAGAGTAATCGTTTTATGCAAACAATAGCCCTTTAAAACTTTGGGGATACATAAACTTATCGTTCACATATGCAACTTTAGTTGCCAAGCAGGAGTATTAACAGTTGTGACTCCTCTATTTCACATAAGCCTAGGAAAACGTCCAAATATCCAGAAGAAAAACCGAGCTCAATGATTTTCTCCTTATCCCTCTTTTAAACATAAGAACATAAGAAGAGCCCTGCTGGATCAGGCCAAAAGCCCATCTAGTCCAGCTTCCTGTATCACACAGTGGCCCCACCAGATGCCTCAGGGAGCACAAGACAACAAGATAACCTGTTTCCCATTGTCACTCCCTTGCACCTGGCACAGAGAAAACCCAGTTCTAAAACCAGGAGGTTGCTTATGGCTTGTAACCTGTGATGGTCTTTTCCTC